>SCDZ01000019.1:0-625319 GCA_004143845.1 Drosophila lacertosa | reverse complement strand
CTGATTACATCAAACCAGCCAATCGTGACATCATGAAGCAGGTCGACGAAATCCTCGATTCTGCCAATGACGTCTCACAACCTGACAACTAGAGCGGGAATATTTTTTCGCCATAACCGCGGGCAGCCATGTCGTTGTAAACACCGGCTCCAGAAATGTGATCCCGGCCATATCAATACCGACAGCGTCCTTCCACGAAGAAAGAAGCGGCGAACCTGCCGCGAACAACGCAGACACCGACAGAAGCCGAAAATCGCGCTCTCACGGCCTTTGTTTCTCTGTCAAAAGAGCTTTCTGACGCCGTTTTTCAATATTGTGAGGATGGTGGCGCAGCCTTGTCAGACATATTCAGACGGTTCGCGTTCTGCTGCTGCGTCAATCCCGTTGGCCCTTCATAGACCTGCCGCGCGACATTGGGCATCAGATCCGGCCGGCTCCAGCAATCCACGCCACTCCATCCCTGCGTGCAATAAGGCTGGGGAGGAGGCGGAAGCTCGGGCGATCTGCAATATGCCTGCCCCTCGGCAATGACGGCGGAACTGCATTCCCGACCCGTAACATAGCTGGCCACTTGACCGGGAGAGCAAGCCACGGGCAGCAATAACAAAACAAAAAGGCAGAGTGTGCGAACAGACATAAAGGACAAAGAACATCAAAAACCTTTAGAAATGACTTATTTTCGCTGTTTGCTCCCATTCCCTGTCCCCTGTATGCTCCGGCAATCGCTGGCATTCCGGCCATAGAATGCGTAATGACATAAGCAGAGCGGCGCAGCGGCGCCTCTCTATGGGACAAATGACAACCAGAGAGGCTCCGAGCACGGTGGCGACAGATATTTTCCGTGAAGTCAACAATGACGTCCGGG
The DNA here is from genome assembly GCA_004143845.1 of Drosophila lacertosa. NCBI lineage: Eukaryota > Metazoa > Arthropoda > Insecta > Diptera > Drosophilidae > Drosophila > Drosophila lacertosa. The sequence goes on along the minus strand of SCDZ01000019.1, from coordinate 624,454 downwards.
CTGAGCGTATCCGGCTCATGGCACGGCGCTATGCTGCTGTTGCCGCGGGGGTGGTTATGGTCGGCGCCATTGCCGGCGGGATACTGGAATATCGGCATGTCCAGAACGAAAAAGCCATCGCCCGCTATTCTGCTTCATGGATCAAGAATCTGCGCGCGACGGAAGATGCTGTCTCCGTCACCGATACTGGCCTGCCTCTGACCAAGGCCCAAAGTGCAGCACTTGAAGCCCTGGACACCCTTTCCGGCACTGCACCTGACAAGATTGCGACTCTCGCACGTATGCAGGCTGCCGCGCTCGACGCACGGCATGGTAAAGTCAAGGCGGCACTTGATCAGTGGAACAAAGTCGCCACCGATGAAAATGTCCCGCAAAGTCTTCGTGATGCAGCTACGCTGTTCTGGTGTCAGTGGCAGATCGATTCAGGCGATCCGGCGACACTCCGCTCACGGCTATCCTTGTTGACCGGAAAAGAAAAACCCTGGGCGGCCTTGGCCGACGAAAGTCTGGCAGCTCTTGATCTGCGACAGGGACATCTGACCGACGCACAGCAACGTCTGAAGAAACTGTCGCTGGATGGTTCAGCACCTCAGGGAGTTCGCATGCGCGCCGGAGCACTTCTGCAGACCATGAACCAGCAGGCAGGGTAACTGAATCGATCATGAGCCATGATATGTCAGCAAATGAACAGAGCCCGTCCCACATGAAACGGCGCAATATGCTGCGTCTGCTTTCCACAGTGGCCGTGCTTCCAGCCCTGAGTGCCTGTGATGACGATGAAAAGCAGATCGTTACCGGACACCGAACGCCTGTCCTGACAAGCGTAGATGGCCTGACCGTTGCAAAAAAAGACGATTCGCAGCCTCCCGTTACGATACCGCCACAGGTACCGTCTGAAGTGTGGCCGCAAGCAGGCAAAATTCCTTCCCATGTCTCGGCCAACTATGCTTGGCCAGGCACAAGAAAACGTCTCTGGTCACGCTCGATCGGCGCCAGCATTTCTGAGCCTGATTTTCTGGCCTGGGCAGCTCTTGGCGCTAACGGACGTGGCATCATTCAGGCACAGCCCGTCATCGCAGATGGACGCATTTTCGTCATGGATGCGCAGGGGCATATCCGCGCCTTTACATGGCCGGGGATGAAGATGCTGTGGCACCTCAATCCGAAGCCACGCAAAATGCAGTCCAGCAACCTTGGCGGTGGTCTCGGCGTCGAGGGTGCGACCCTTTATATTGTTGACGGGATCAGCAACGCCATCGCGGTTGACGTCGCAACCGGCAAGGAAAAATGGCGCGTCGATATTGGAACACCGGGGCGTTCTGCTCCGACCATTGTCGATGGTCGTGTATATTTCGGTACACTGGACGAACGTCTTTTTGCTCTGGATGCTTCAACAGGTAACCAGTTGTGGACGTTTGCATCTTCTCTTGCTGACACCATCGTGTTTGGTCAGCCCGCACCGGCTGTTGTCGACGGCGTCGTTCTCGCCGGCTTCGGCTCGGGAGAGCTTGTCGCCCTCCGTGCCGATTCAGGAGAGGTCGTATGGAGCGATACACTCGCCAGCATCAATGGTCAGGCCTCCTCCCTTGATCTTGCCTGTATTCGTGGCATGCCCGTCATCGTCGATGGAACAGCCTATGCCATCAGCGTTGCGGCGGTCCTGGTCGCCATTGACATGCGTTCGGGTCGCAGGCTTTGGGAACGTGCGGTTCCCGGACAAAACGCCATCACCTGTGTTGGTGACTGGCTGTTTGTCAGCACATTGGGACAGCAGGTGACCTGTATCGACCGTCAGACGGGACAGGTTCGCTGGCTCACTCAGCTGCGTGACTGGCAGCATCTGAATTCCCACAAGGGAATTATTGTGTGGACAGGTCCGGTCATGGCTGGCGACAAGCTGGTCATGGTCAGCACCCTGCCGGAAAATGGCCTTCTGACAATGGACCCGCTAACCGGAAAAATTCTCTCAATCGATTCACTGCCAAGCCCAACCATCGTGCAGCCCATCGTCAGTGACGGCAAGCTGCTGCTTCTCAGTGATGACGGATACCTTACTGCTTATGGCTGATCGTCGTCGTAAGGCACCAATGCGCCCCGTTGCGCCGGTGCCCCACTCCTCCCTTCCAACCGTCGTCATCGCCGGACGTCCAAACGTCGGCAAGTCAACGCTGTTCAACCGCCTTGTCGGCCGCCGTCAGGCTCTTGTCGCAGATACACCGGGCGTCACCCGCGACCGCAAGGAAGGCCAAGCCCTCCTCCGCGGCCGCACCGTCCGGCTGATCGATACGGCGGGTCTCGAAGAAGCCGCGCCGGACAGCCTGTTCGGTCGCATGCGCTCTTCTTCGGAACTTGCTGTCGCCCAAGCGGACCTCATCCTGTTCTGTATTGATGCCCGCGCCGGAATCACGCCGGTCGATGCCCATTTCGCGTCATGGCTTCGCCGTCAGAACCGAAAGGTTCTTCTGGTTGCCAACAAGGCGGAAGGACGGGAAGGCGCAGCTTCCGCAATGGAAGCCTTCTCGCTTGGCCTTGGAACCCCCATCGCCGTTTCAGCCGAGCATGCCGAAGGTCTTGCCGATCTGATGAGCGAGATCGTCGAACATCTTCCCCCGGAACCCGTGATTGAAGATGCCGAAGAAGAGGATGATTTCATCGCTGTCGAAGGCGAAGAAGGCGAGATGGAAGAAGAACTTCCGCCCCGTCCTCCCGGCCCCCTGCGCATCGCGATTGTCGGTCGTCCGAATGCAGGCAAATCAACTTTGCTGAATTGCCTGCTTGGTGAAGAGCGGATGATCACCGGACCAGAACCCGGCCTGACGCGTGATTCGATTGCCGTGCGTCTGCACGATGAAGAAGGTGAAATCGAAATTGTCGATACAGCCGGTCTTCGTCGCAAATCGCGGATTGATGATCGGCTGGAGAAGATGTCCACCTCGGCTTCAATCGAAGCCCTGAAAATGGCTGAAGTTGCAGTTCTGGTTCTGGACGCCAATCTGGGTGTTCACGAACAGGATCTACAAATTGCCCGCCTGATTGAGCGCGAAGGCCGTGCATGCGTTCTCGCACTGAACAAATGGGATTCAGTTGAAGATCGTGCTGCAACCCGTCAGGCCATTGCAGACCGCATCGAAATCTCTCTGGCCCAGATGCGTGGCATTCCTGTTGTGGCTTTTTCGGCCCAGACAGGCGCTGGCGTCCATAAGCTTCTGCCCGCGATCCGTTATGCATCGGAAGTGTGGAATGCCCGCGTTCCAACCGGCGAGCTGAACCGTTGGTTTGCAGAAGCCCTTGAACGTCATGCACCGCCGCTGGTTGATGGTCGCCGCCTGAAGCTGCGATATATCACTCAGGCCAAAAGCCGTCCGCCGACTTTCATTATCTTCGGCACCCGTGCAGAGCAGACGCCAGATGATTACCGTCGTTATCTGGTAAATGGGCTGAGAGAAATATTCAATCTGCCCGGAACGCCCATCCGGCTACAGTTCCGGGGCACGAAAAATCCCTACGCCGACACCAAGAAGTCCTGATCACAAATACATCGACTGGAGAGTTGCACTTCTTCTACAACTCTCCATGTCGCTTCTAATGCGATAAGGCGTCTTTCAGAATGGCAGAAAGCCTCTCCTGAAAAATGCTCTTGCTGTTTTGTTCCTCAACAGCCCGCAATGCGCCATCACGCAGCGTATTCCAAAGCTCTTCAGAACGATAAAGTCTGAGAATCTGATCGGCGAACAACGCCGGATCGTTCATCCCTCCATCTGCAATCTGCACGCCATCCTGCCAACCCAACTGTCTGCACAACAGATCCGTTGCGACAACAGGAAGACCATACGACGCTGCCTCATGAATTTTGTAAGGGATGCCCGCGGCGTAACGTGTGGGGGCGACAAAAACGCGATGCGATTCATAAAGTTCGGCAGGGTCATCAACCGCACCGGCAAGAACCACTCTGGGATACTGTCCCAACTCATGCATACGAACACCGGGCGCATTGAAACCGGCGATCGTCAAGCGCACGTCCTGAGGCAGATGCGCGTCCAGCAGAGGCAAAACATTCTCACAGAACCAGATAAGACTGTCGTAATTCGGAGAATCCTGATGATGGATAGCCCCAACAAACAGAATATCACGACGCATCGACCATGAACGACGAGAACGCTTTGGCATGCAAAGATGCCCAAGTTCCGCAACATCCGGAAATCCGGCCCTACGAATCAGAGCCGCGTCAGAAGGGCTAACAGCAACCAGAGTCTGACACAGCCATGCGAAAGAAAATTCACGTCTCAGAAGCTCATCTTCATCATCCAGAACCGCGCTTCCCACCAATGCGGCTTTCTGTATCTGACGTGAAGTCACCACAGCTTCGGTGTCGAGAATGATTCCCCCCGGCGGCAACATCCCCGCATACGCCTTCAGAACGGGCAGCAGGCGTTCTGCATTATGCGTGCGGGCGATCCAGATACAGTCATAATAGCGATTATGATGTGCCAGAAAATCTCCGAGCTGTTCATAGCCACGGTCGTGAAAAATCTCGACAGTTTCGGGAAAATCCTGCCGAATGACCAAGGACGACTCAGTGTCCGCATAAACAGGCATGACACTGACATGATAGCCCAGTTCCGCCATCGTCCGTATGATGTCGTTGGAACGGGTAAACCCGGACCCACGTTGCCGCAGAGGAATCTGGTCCTCGATATACAGGATACGCTTCCCGACCTGAGGATCACGTCCATGAACGGCCAGACTTGGGGACGGTAATGGACATTTACTGAGTTGAGCAGCATGTTTCACACGCAATGTGTGAATGTCGGCGTCAGGAATGGACCAGACATGACCTGCGGCCACATCCGCAAAAACGATGAAGTCAGGCTCATAAATGCTTTTATATCCGGAAGCCGAGGCTTTCAGGCAAAAATCCGTGAATTTTGCAGCATCAGTCAGATAATGGTCGCTAAATCCACCGACCTGCTCCAGCACGGACGAACGTATGGCAAGACAGGGAGAGGTGCCGCAAACAACTGATCGACGATAATCTGCTTCCGGCACGGAAGCGGCAAAACCCTCCAGCCACGGCGCCATTGATCCATCACGAAAAACCAGTGTTCCCGCTTCATATATGCAGCCGTCAGCACGGATAACTTTTCCCGTCACGACACCCACGGAAGAATCCTGGGCAAATCGATCCATTACGGCGTCCAGAACACCATCAGCGGGTCGAAAACCTGCTGCAATCTTCAAAAGGACGCCAGCAGAAATTATTTTCGCAATTGAAGACGCAATCTCCATTTCAGAAGCTTCGTCATCAGCTCGCAGAACCGTTATTCCTTTAGCATAACGATTGATCCGAAGCGTCTCATCCACGGAACCACGATCAACAACAATGACCTGAATCGGCTTATGGGTGCCGGAGCGTATGGCAGCCAATGTTGCAAGCGTTACAGGAAACCCGTCTTTGACCGAAAGAAGAACCGTCAGAAGCGGAGCCTCTTGCGATGTAAAATCCAATGGCTTCCGAGCTGCAAGAACCGTCAGGGACTCTGCTTTCAATGCCGCCAGAGCCTCATAACGATGTAAATCTTCTACATTGAGTTCGGGAAGATGACGTGCAGGCCTTGCAGTTATCCAGTGGGAGAAAGCATCGCGAGCAATGCCCCGGACAAGATCTCGAGTGACAATCGGATTGCGCGCATAAACCGCAATATCAAGATCAGGATGCGGCTGTCTGAATTCAAATACACCAAATCTCAGGAAATGATCATAACATGACCTGAACACACCCTGCTCGACCGCTCCCGGAACATCGGGATTATTTTCGGCATAAAATTCTTCAGAAAACCACTGGTTCGGATTCAGACCTGCTGGCATCAGGCATGTCAGATAATGCTCCAGAGCACTGCGATGAACACCATCACGAACAGCCTTTGCAGCAGCCGGATATTTACCGACATACCAGACGGGATCAAAATATTCCGATACGGGAAAACGGTCTACCTCTGCGCCACGCAAACGCAACCAGGAAGCAAAAATTCCGTCACGCAAAGCATCTTCGGTTGTAATCGCCAAACGGGATGCGGAATTTGCAAGGGCGTTATAGCAGAATTTCGGATTGAAAAAGAGATGTCCCGAACGAAATTCACGATCACCACAGGCCAGATAGTGATCATAACCATTCCGATAGCCCTGGCTTTCCAGAACGGCGCAGGTCAACTCTGGATTGCGCTCCAGATAAACAGTTTCCGAAAACAGCCAGTGAGGAGAATGTCCTCCAAAACCAACCATACAGTAATGATCGAACCCGGAAAGAAAAATACCCTGCTCTATTGCAGAATTTACGACAGGATATGTCTTCCTGTACCACAACTCATCAAAAAATGGATTGGGAGAATATCCCCGGGAAGCACCGATTTCATGATAATGTGCCTCCAGCTCAGCATCACCAAGATGCTCCAGATCATCAGGATGACCGTTGTAGCGTTCCCGATACCATTGCGGATCAAAGCGGGACCACAGAGCAACCCGTCCAGACGTCGAATGCATCAATGCATCACTGAAGGACACTATTGTCATGCGTTTGACTTCTCCATTCAGGACTTTGCAGCGTTACGACGCGACCGCCAGAGCGCCATGAAGTCCACTTGCTGCATGATGACCGGCTTGTAACCAGCATCGCGGGTCATGTTCGCCAGATAATTACGTGCCGCAGGGAAAAGAAGGCGGGGCGCATCCACCAAAAGCAGCGTTTCAAATATTTCTGCCGTCGAGTTCTGAAGCGCGAAAAGACCCGCCCATGTCACAATAGCCTCAAACAAGGGCTTTGCCTCAGCGCCATCCACCGGCATTTCCTGAAATCCCTGACAGCGAAGCGTCAGCGTCACCTCGAAATCAGGAGAATTCTCTCCCAGCTGTCTGGCACCGACATCAATAGCGACCTTGCTTTCCGCATGTATGGGCTGCCGAATATGCGTGCCGGGATCATCGATGCACTGGAGCGAGGAAAAGCGGAGATACTCTGCGCCAGCGACCATCTGCACAGCGCTTCGTGCATTTCCGACTGAACCAGTAACTGTTTCAATAGTGCCCGCATCAACCATATATAAATTCCTGCTCCAGATGATCGGCTATCTATACCAGCCGATCTTCCCAATCTCTTTTTCTCTTTGCTTGTAACATGGCGACTATCATTCGTCGAATGTTCAAAAAACCATTTACATCAAATAAATCAAACAATTCAGACCATAAAAAAATCATAAAAATACATGCTGGTTTCGGGCACATGAAAGGGCGTATATTACGCCCCCAAATTCTTTTTTCCTGTTTCCACACGAAACAGGCCACGCATCATTCCTGATGCGCGGCCTTTTCCACAACCTGCTGCACCAATGCCGGGGTCAGAACCTGAGGCAGAATTTCATCCTCTCCATATGGCGGTGTATAGACATAGAGAGGAACACCATTACGTCCATGAGCCGCCAGATAGGCACTGATGGCAGCATTACGATTCGTCCAATCTCCGCGAAGAATAACGACTTTATTCCGGGCGAATACCTCTCTGGTGGAGGGCACGTCCAAAGCCACACGTTCATTCACCAGACAGGTGATACACCACGCTGCCGTCATATCCACAAAAACCGGACGTCCCTCCTGTTTCAGTTCCTTAAGACGCGCTTCTGAAAACGGCTCCGTTCCTTGAGGTAACGCTGCATCCGTAGCGGCGATACCCACGCGCCCCTGAAATGACAATAACACTCCTGCAAGCAGCAGTCCCAGCAGAACAATGCCATAGAGCAAGGCAACACCAGCAGAGCGACCATTGCTCATCGCACGTGTCTGCCCCACTCCATAAAGCCAGGCGACAAATCCCAGAAGAGTCATGCCCGCAGCAAAAATCAGAACCCCGAAAGATCCGACCTGCACGGAAACCACCCAAAGCAGCCAGACACACGATCCCAACAGCGGAAACGCAAGAACCTGCCGCAAATACTGCATCCATATTCCTGGACGCGGCATCAAGGCCATTAGCCGTGGCGATAATGCAAAAACAACGTAAGGCGCTGCCAGACCAAGACCCATGGCCGCAAACACCAGCAAACCAGACAGCGGAGAACTGGCCAACGCCCCGGCAATCGCAATCCCCATGAAAGGCGCTGTGCACGGTGTCGCAACAGCGACAGCGAGAATGCCAGTGACAACATCATGCCAAAGACCATGTCCTGCGACTGATCCAACGGCCGCCACTGGCAGAAATTCAAATATTCCCAGCAGGTTCAGGGCCATTACAAAGAGAAGCCATCCCATCCCGGTCACGAAAATCGGCGACTGGAACTGGAACCCCCACCCTGCGGCATCTCCGGCAATCCGCAATCCCATAAGACCGCCGCCGATGACCAGAAAAGAAACGATAACACCAAGAGCATAACACCCGGCACTGATCGTTTGCGCACGACGTCCTGCCTTCCCAAGCTTTGCAATCGAAAGGGTCTTCATCGCAAGAATAGGAAAAACACAGGGCATCAGATTAAGAATCAGCCCCCCGAGGAAAGCAAAGAGCAACAGCGAAGAAAGGCCCGTTGCATTCCCGCCGGACATCACGCCTGCGCTTGCACCAGGCAGAACCTTCTGCAGCAGCCCCTGCTCCCGACCTTCCGGATCTTTCAGAACCAGAACACCGGTGATCCCAGAATTTTGCTTGAAACCCGAAAGTCTGTGCAAATCCAGCAGAACTTCGCCATCGCGAACCACCATTTTCTGGGACGTCGCTTCTTCAATCATGCCCTGTTCATCAGGCATGAACCACGCGTCTTTTACTGAACGACCGGACAGACCTTCGCCGGCAACCCGCAGCACACCCTCTGCCGAAATGGTCGCGACATAGGGAGACGGCACAGGCATGGCCTGCTCCGCTTTTTCAAAAAGAGGAAATTGCGGTGACGGAGCCCACGGGCCTTTTCCGATCTCAACGGAGAAATCGGCTTCTTCCGGCACACAGGCACTGGCACAGACAAGCCAGGTCGCATGCGCATGAAGCGTCGTCTCATTCCCTTGACCAGATGGTTTCAAATCCAGCTTCAAAGGCAGAACGACGTCACCCGTATAAGCATAGGACATGAGCGAAGCATCACGGATACGTTCCGGGACGGGCCAGATAATTTTATCGGTCTTCCCTTGAAGCCCCCCCTGCGCAGAGAGCTGAACCTCAACAGGTTCCCCTGCGTCACCCGGGTTGCGCCAGTAAGTGTGCCAACCCGGCTGCAAACGGAGACGCAGAGCCACATGAAGAGGTTTAACGCCCTCTGCAGTGTCGCTGTCTGTAATAAGGGTCGCGACAGTATGGTCAGATGTCCATGGAGCACTTTCCGCAGCCTGCGCGGCAGACACAAGCAACAGCAGACAGAGCAAACCAGACAGCCACGACAGAATAACCCTCATACATCCCACCTTATGCGCATATGTCAGGATCTGCTGTTCCAGAGCGCCAGACGATCCACGATTTCCTGAGCCGTCATGCTGCGTGCGCTACCAAGTTCCAGCGTTGCTTCCGGGTTCAGCACTTTTCCATCCGGTGTCACGACCAGTAACACCGGAATCTGCTTGATCTGAATCCCATATTTTTTTGCCAGATCCATATTCTGGTTAAAGCGATCAACATTCACTTTCGCCAGAACAAAATTCTTTTCCACCCAGGGCTTTACCTCCGGACTTTCAAGAACACCGGCGAGAATCCGGCAATCCGGGCACCAGTTCGCGCCATAATCGATCAAGACCCGACGACCTGTCTGGCGGGCAATCTCAAATGCATGCTCCACAGCAGCCGTCGCCGCCTCCGGCTCAGCATAAGGATGCGCTACAGCTTGTATCTGCATCCCTTCAACGTGCGGCACATTGTCCGCCGCGTGCAGAGAGCATGCAACAGAAGAAAGAAAAAACACGGACAGAACAGAAATTTTCCAGTTCATATCTCAATACACCTTCCATTGCTCTTCGGAAAAATGGTCCACACCCGGACAACCCGTTTCCCACCCATTCCAATTCTGACCATTATTCATATGGCCAGCAAAATATCCCTCAGACACCCATGGCATGACGCACAAAGGCTTTGCGCAGGCGTGGAAGACGCTGCACTCCGGCGATCCCGATATCCCGTGCAAAGCGCAGGATCGGATTATCGTTGCTGAACAACCGATCCAGCGTATCTGTCGCCGCCAGCATAACCATATTCGCCGGACGACAACGACGCTGATATTGCGCCAGAAGAGCAGCCTCTCCAAGGTCACGTCCTTGACCCGCAGCTTCGATCAACAGATCTGAAAGCTGGATAACATCACGGAAACCAAGGTTCAGCCCCTGCCCCGCAATCGGATGAATGCCGTGAGCCGCATCCCCCGCAAGAACCAGACGCGTGTCCGTGTAACGCTGCGCATATTGTGCGGACAACGGGTAAACCCAGCGACGCCCCACAGGCGTAATGTCTCCCAGATCATGCCCCATCCTGCGCTGGATTTCCCGCGCAAACGCCGGAGCCGGCAATTCAGCAATACGCCTGACAATCGCATCCCCATCGCTCCAGACAATGGCCGACAGGTTGGGATATTCCGCGTTTCCAGCCATCGGCAGACGAGCGAACGGACCTCCGGGCAGGAAGTGTTCAAGCGCACTGTTATTGTGCGGCATCTCATGCGCTATGGCGCACACAATCCCCGTCTGACCATAGGGCAGCTTCGTGATCGGAATACCAGCAGCAGCGCGGGTCCGGCTCTGTCGTCCGTCAGCTGCCACAATCAGCTGTGCCTGAATGCGATGACCAGACGATGCCGTAACGATGGCTCCATCTGCATGTCTGGCAACAGACACATCAACAGGCGCAAGAACATGGATGTTTTCCAGTTCATTAAGTGACTGGTTCAGCGCCACACGCAATGCTCGCGCTTCTGTCATCAAACCGAACGGCTCCCCAGCATCCTCCCGTCCGAACTCGAGAGAGAGCGGAGAAGGAGCCTCGCCCGGTCGTCCATCCGTCACCAGGATCGATTCAATCGGACATGGGGGCAAAGGCAGACGCTCCCACACTCCTGCCTCCCGCAGCAATTTGACCGGTCCTGCCGCAATCGCATAGGCGCGCCCGTCAAAATCCGGATGTTCCATGGCTGGCAATGGCACACGATCAACGACGGCAACACTGATCCCTGCGACAGCCAGCCTGCATGCCAACGTTGCCCCGACAGGCCCTGCGCCGATCACACAGACCTGCACAGACAGATCATTCCCTCTGCAAACCGGCTGAGAAGACATGTGAACCATGGACCAGAACTCCCGACGACTGAAAAATGACAACGGTTTCAGACGTTGCGTAATCAATTCAACATCGCTATGCGCCGGAGGATGCAGGTTCACTCTCAAAACAATCTGCACACGCCAGCATTGCGAGGCCGAGGAGAGTGATGGCATGGTTTCGGACAGGAGGCCATCCATCTGCTTACAGACAGAGGGACATCTCTGTTACGACAGGAGTGAAGACACGGATGAAACTCATTACGGCCATCATCAAACCCTTCAAGCTTGACGACGTGCGGGAAGCACTCGCCACGCTCGGGATTCAGGGGCTCACTGTTTCGGAAGTCAAAGGCTTCGGACGACAGAAAGGGCAGACGGAAATCTATCGCGGCGCCGAATATCACGTCAGCTTTCTTCCCAAAATCAAGGTCGAAATAGCTGTTTCCGATGCAATGGCCGATCAGGTTGTCGACGCCATTCTTCAGGCCGCGCACACAGGAAAAATCGGCGATGGCAAGATCTTTGTCCGCACGCTCGATAGGGTGATCCGTATCCGGACACGGGAAAGCGGCGACAGCGCACTCTGATCCTTGCACCGGCAAGTTGCGAGAGCAGGCTGTCGCACCTTAAATATTATTCTGCGTCCATATCCTCCGTCATCGGCCCGGTCAGTTCTGTCAGATGCCCGATTTCCCTTAGTTGCAGACCTTCTGGCGGACGCAGTGTCGCACCCGTCACCTGACGGATCTGCTTCGGCAGGACGGCTGACGAAAAACCCAGCTTTCCTGCCTCACGCAACCGCAGATCGGGTTGCGGCACCTGCCTTACTTCTCCGGAAAGACCAATCTCTCCGAAATAGACCGTTCCCGCGCTGGTCGGACGTCCGGCCATCGCTGAAACCAGAGCTGCAGCCACAGCAAGATCCGCCGCAGGTTCAGTGACTTTCAGCCCACCTGCAAAATTCAGATAAACATCCATTCCCGACAACTTCAGACCACAGCGTGCTTCCAGAACAGCCAGGAGCATCATCAACCGCCCGCTGTCCCAGCCCAACACCGAACGCCGTGCGCCACCATCTCCGGCTTTTGGCGCCAGCAGGGCCTGTACTTCCAGAAGGACGGGGCGAGATCCTTCAAGTCCGGCGAAGACCGCAGAGCCCGCAATATTGCCCCGCCGTTCAGCCAGAAACAAAGCCGAGGGATTCGGAACTTCCGACAATCCCTGCTCGGTCATGGCAAAAACGCCAATTTCATCTGTTGCGCCAAAACGGTTTTTCGCCGCACGGAGAATGCGGAACTGATGTCCTCGGTCTCCTTCGAAATACATGACCGCATCGACCATATGTTCCATGACACGCGGCCCGGCCAGTGCACCGTCCTTTGTCACATGCCCGACAAGAACCAGGGCAAACCCGCGCTTCTTTGCCAAACGGATCAGTTCGAACGAACAGGCACGAACCTGAGCCACTGAACCAGGAGCACTGTCGACTGTCTCCAGCCACATGGTCTGTATGGAATCGATGACAACCAGACGGACATCATTCTCGCTGCTCAGCGTTGAGATAATGTCAGCGACATTGATAGAAGCCGCAATTTCGATCCCGGGCACAGCAAGCCCCAACCGTCTTGCACGAAGGCGTATCTGGTCTACGGACTCTTCACCGGAAATATAAATGACACGCTGCCCTCCCGCTCCCAGCCGGCAGGCCGTTTGCAGCAGCAAGGTCGATTTCCCGATTCCCGGATCACCTCCGACCAGAATGACCGAAGAAGGCACGAGTCCTCCTCCCAGCACACGATCGAGTTCTCCCAGGCCCGTTTTGACACGCGGCGGCGGCTCAGCCTGTCCATCAAGGCCTGTAAATGTAAGCCTCCCGCTTTTTGAAGCCTTTTTTGACGCAACATGAGTCGGCTCAACCGCTTCCTCAACAATTGTATTCCACTCGTTGCAGGCCTCGCATTTTCCGGACCATTTAGGCCAGACCGCACCACATGCCTGACAGACAAAACGATGAACAGAACGGCGTGACACCCTAAATCCTCCGAAACCCTGCGCGCAAAAACGGACATTCGGCTTGTGCCTTGCCTATCCTCTGGAATCAATCAGTCACATCCCTTCCTGACCGTGAGGATAACGTTCCTGCTAGCAAGGAAAATGTTAATGAAAAAAATACAAATGATGCGTTTGAGATTTCCATTAATTAATATACAGTAAATCTAGCTGTGTATTATAGGAAGAAACGCCTGTGCCTAGAATAGCAACTCCCTCAAGTCGCGCCAAAACTTCCCCTGCAACAGGCCGACACTCCATAAGCTCACGAACAAAAAACAAGACCTCTGCTCCGACAAAATCAAAAAAAGTCGCAAGCCCACGCAAAACAATCGAAGAGGCACAGGTAGAAAAGGCGATTGTCTCCCCGCCTCCTGCCGAGGCACTCTTTTTCGATGCTGAATGGTATCTGGAAACCTATCCCGATGTCGCACAAGCCGGAATTGATGCCGCGACCCATTACCGCACAAGCGGTTTCAGTGAGAGCCGTCAGCCCAACTCTTATTTCAACAGCAAGGAATATCTTGCTGCCAATCCTGATCTGACGGGTTTCGATGGTGATCTCTTCCTTCATTATATTTTTTATGGGGCAGCCGAAGGACGTCCTCTCGCTCCCTGATTTTCCTGCACAGATATACTTTTCCTGTTCTCTTCACGCGCAAGATCGGATTTGATACGAATCAGATGATTTTATGATCTGAGGGGTATTATCGTGGCCATTTTCATCTCTGGTCCGCAACGTTCGTTCAGGAAAAGACGATCTGACCTTTCTGCAGTTCTCTGTCGGAAAACCCTGTTGCTCATTACTTCCGGTCTGGTTCTGGCCGGCAGTTCTTTTCCCGCGATCTGCGCACCGGCCCTGACGCAAGAAATTTCAGATGCGCCAACGCCGTCTCTGAGAATGCCGCCACCGGACCCGGCCAGAATATTTGCCCCTCTTGCCTATCCCACACCGGAAAATGCATTTCGAACGGGCAGCGGATCTCCCGGCCCGCTCGCATGGCAGAACCGTGCTGATTATAAAATTGACACTTCCATAGACACTCAAAACAATACCCTGACTGGGTCCGAAACAATAACCTATACCAACAACAGCCCGAATGCGCTGGAGGTTTTGTGGTTACAGCTGGACCAGAATATTTACAGGGAAGATGCACGCTCGTCCTTTTCGTCTCCGGAACGACATGGGCATCATACAGATGGCATGGTCATCGAAAGTGTTGCCATCGAAAGTGACGGACACAGCACGACAATCAAACCCCTGATCTCAGACACCCGTATGCAGGCCGCACTGCCCTCCCCCCTGAGCGGCAAAGGCGGCAAAATCCAGATCCGTATTTCCTGGCATTACACCATTCCAGGGACATGGGGCGGACGCACGGCCGTTACCCCCAGCAAGAACGGAAATATCTACGAAATAGCACAGTTTTATCCCCGGATGGCTGTCTATGATGATGTCAGGGGTTGGGATACCGCTCCCTACCTGGGACAGGAATTCTATCTCGATTACGGCGATTTCGATTACAACGTCAGTGTTCCTGCTGATTTCATAGTCGTCGGTTCAGGCGCGCTCATCAATCCTTCCGACGTTCTCAGCAAGGAGGAGCAGACCCGTCTGGAACAGGCAGGCAAGAGCGATGAACGGGTCATGATCCGTACACGCGCGGAAATCGAAGCCGCCCATCCCGACAATCCACCCATCACGCGCAAGACATGGCGCTTCCACATGACCAACACACGTGATGTCGCCTTCGTCGCGTCACATGCGCTGCTGTGGGATGCCGCCCGCCTTGATCTTCCCCCAATATCTCCGGCGCCGGGAAAACCACCGGCACCCCGCTTGGCCATGTCCGTCTATCCAGTTGAGGGAATCGATTCCCATGGCTGGGATCGTTCGACTTCCTATGTCCGACATGCGATCGAATATTTTTCCAAACAGTGGTACCCTTACCCATGGCCGAATGCGATCAATGTCGGCGGACATGGTGCTGGCATGGAATATCCCGGTCTCGTCCTTGACGGCATGAATGACCGTGATCCTGAACTGTTCTGGATCACCACACATGAACTTGGCCATGACTGGTTCCCGATGATTGTCGGAAGCAACGAACGCCGCCATGCTTTCATGGACGAAGGCTTCAATACCTTCATCGATGCGATGGCTTCAGATCATTTCAACCATGGCGAATTCGCTCCCAAACATGATGGTGAATATGCGCCTGACACCGGTCGTCCAGCCGAAGACATCCTTAAGGTTCTGAACGATCCCTCCGCACCAATCCTGATGGCCCCCAGCGACACGGTTGCAGAGCGGTGGCGCCACCCGGTGAGTTACTTCAAATCCGCTTACGGACTGACACTCCTTCGGGAACAGATCCTTGGGCCAGAGCGCTTCGACCGGGCTTTCCGTCGCTACATTTCCCTATGGGCCTTCCGTCATCCTACACCCTCTGACTTTTTCCGCCTTATGGACAGCGAGGCAGGAGAGGATCTCTCATGGTTCTGGCGCGGATGGTATTTCAACAACTGGGGACCGGACTACGCCCTGACCCATGTCGACTGTCTGCCAGACACCCAGGCGCAGGGAGCTCAAATCACCATCCAGAACAAGGGCTGGCTGCCGATTCCAGTGACGTTGCAGGTTACATGGGCGGACAACAGCACGTCCCGTATCCGCATTCCGTCAGAAAGCTGGATGCTGAAGCAGACCCTGACACTGAATATCCCCGGCAACCAGGTTGTAAAATCAGCGGAACTTGACCCTGA
Source organism: Drosophila lacertosa (assembly GCA_004143845.1). NCBI lineage: Eukaryota > Metazoa > Arthropoda > Insecta > Diptera > Drosophilidae > Drosophila > Drosophila lacertosa. The sequence goes on along the minus strand of SCDZ01000019.1, from coordinate 608,371 downwards.
CCATGTCATTCCGGATACAAACCGCAGTGATAATGTCATGGAAATACAGTCCTGCCAGAAGGCCGGGAAACAGCCAAATCCGACCCACTGATCCACATCAATCGCAGAGAATGGGACAGAGAAGATGACAGGAGGAGCAGTCGTTGCTAGAAGGCCCTCGCCTTCAGCTCTGGCTGCCCTCGCCCCGGAGAACTCTGTTCGATGAAAATCGTCGCCTGTAACAGCAACCTGCCTCTTGCCGAGGCCGTCGCTGCCGAACTCGGCCTGCCGCTCTGCAATGTTTCCGTCCGTCGCTTTGCCGACATGGAAGTGTTCGTGGAAATTTTCGAAAATGTCCGCGGAGAGGACGTGTTCGTCATCCAGAGCACCTGCACGCCAACCAACGACAACCTGATGGAACTGCTGATCATGCTCGACGCCCTGCGTCGCGGCTCAGCACGGCGTATCACCGCAGTCATTCCTTACTTCGGTTATGCCCGTCAGGATCGCAAATCAGGTCCTCGCACGCCGATCAGCGCAAAGCTTGTCGCCAATCTTCTGGTGGAAGCTGGAGCCGACCGCATACTGACCCTCGATCTGCATGCCATGCAGATTCAGGGCTTCTTCGACATTCCAGTCGATAATCTGTATGCAGCTCCCTTGTTCGTCCGTGACATCAAGGAACGCTACGGCGACCGTGATCTGATGATCGTCTCCCCTGACGTTGGCGGCGTTGTCCGTGCACGCCAGCTGGCACAGCGTCTGAACACGGATCTTGCCATTATCGACAAGCGACGTGAACGGGCTGGTGTCTCCGAAGTCATGAACGTGATCGGAGATGTTGAAGGACGTCACTGCCTGCTCGTCGATGATATCGTGGACAGCGGCGGCTCCCTCTGCAACGCAGCAGCAGCCATCATCAAACACGGCGCTGCTTCCGTTGGCGCTTACGTCACCCATGGCGTTCTGACAGGACAGGCTGTTTCAAAAATCGGAAATTCCGATATCGAAATGCTGACCCTGACAGACAGTATTGCTGCAACGCCAGCCGTCGCAGCCGCTGACAACATCCGGCAGATCACCATCGCAGGTCTTCTGGCGCGCGCCATGCGTGCGGTCTCTGACGAAAGTTCTGTCTCTTCTCTTTTCGATTGATACCCTGCACAAGCCCGTCGCCATTCGTGACGGGCTTGTGCGATTGTCCTGTTTCACAATGAAGACTTCCCTGCTTCATACAGGTCGAACCGCTTTCGGAGAAAATCCGGAGCTTTACGATTTGGCCCGGCCGCCATATCCCGTGCAAATCATGTCGATCATTGAACGACATTACCCTGTCAGAAATGCGCACATCTTCGAAATAGGTCCCGGCACCGGCAAGGCTTCCTCCATGCTGTTGCAAAAGGAACCTTCAGAATTAACGGGGATCGAACCAGATCCACGTCTGGCTGCATATTTACGACATCTGCCCGGAATGAATGTCCTTCCCTGCGCCTGGGAAGATGCCCTTTTGCCACATGATCACTATGATCTTGGCATTGCTGCCACGGCCTTTCACTGGCTGCCTCAGATCCCATCCCTGCAAAAAATTCAGCAGACACTTCGCCCCGGTGGCTGGTGGGCCATGTGGTGGAATGTTTTTGGGGATCCTGAAAATCCGGATGATTTCCACCTTGCAACAACAGATATTTTCCGCTCCCTGACTCCGCAGTCCCAGCAAGATGCAACGAAGCCCTTCAGCTTAAAGACTGAAGACAGAACCAGAGATTTGCTCACCACAGGATTTGAAAACATATCCAGTCACAGACTTCACTGGACTATGGATATGAGCAGCGATCAAGTCTGCGCCCTCGCCATGACGTTCCCTCAGGTAACACGCGCCACTCCCGAAAAGCAGAAAGGAATTCTGCAAGAACTGACGCGCATTACGGAAGAGAAATTTGGAGGATGCGTCACAAGACACTTCCTCACACCGCTTTATCTGGGACAAAAACCTCTCCGCCGGAAACCCTGAAAGCCCCCGACGACGATTTTTCTTCCATCAACCTACCACACCATCCTTCAACCGTGCGGCAAACAGCTTGCGCATCTTCGCCACTTTCGGCGCCACCACTGCGCTGCAATATCCTTGCGTTGGATTCCGCGCAAAATAATCATCATGATACGCTTCAGCCGGCCAGAAATGTTCAAGCGGTGAAAGCTCTGTGACCAAAGGCGCATCCCATATTTTCAGCGCCTCGATCTCTGCCTTGACTGCCTCAGCCGTTTTGCGCTGCTCGTCGTCGCACCAGAAAATCACTGATCGATATTGCGGACCTATATCCTCTCCCTGACGGTCCTTTGTTGTCGGATCATGCAGAGTGAAGAAAATACGTAGAAGATCGGCATAGGAGATGACCGAAGGATCGAAGGTCACCTCGACAACTTCGGCATGCCCTGTCGTTTTGGTGCAAACCTGCTGGTAGGTCGGGGATGCGACATGCCCCCCCGAATAACCGGATTTTGCCGAAATCACGCCTGACATGTCCTTCAGAACGGCTTCAACACACCAGAAGCAGCCCCCGCCAAGCACAGCTTTTTCAACTGAACTCATCCAACCTCTCCTCTCAATATCTTCACTGCAGATTGCCGGCAACAACCGGCAACAGAATTGCGCTGGCATCGGCCCCGCCTTCCTGCACGGTCTGTGTCGCCTTTATGTAATCATCCGCTTTAGCGTCAAAAATGTTCGGAACGAATTTCTGGGGATTCCGATCATAAAGCGGGAACCAGCTGGACTGCACCTGCACCATGATCCGATGACCCGGAAGGAAAACATGATTCACCGCAGGAAGCGTAAAACGATAAAGCTCTGTTTTGCCGGCTTCAATCGGCTCGGCCTTGGCAAAGCTTTTGCGATAACGCCCACGGAAAATATCCATCGACACGCCCAGCTCATACCCCCCCATGGAAGGTGTATCTGCCGTCGTCGCCGGATAGACATCAACCAGTTTGACAACCCAGTCCGCATCCGTGCCGGTTGTCGCAGCGTGAATTTCCGCAACGGGAACACCGCTTACCGTCACTGGATGATCCAGAACAGGCGTCTCCCAGCTCATGACGTCCGGTCGGGAAGACTGCTCTCTCTGATCCTGTACCAGCCAGCTTTTCCAGCGCGCGGATTCCGAGAAATTGAAGGGACGTTTCAGGAATGGAACAGGATGCGCAGGGTCAGAAACCCATGATGTTGAGGTTTCCTTGACAGGACGAGAGAATGACAGACCTCCACTATTGGTCAGATAAATCGGCTTCAGCTTCTGGCTGCATCCCTTATCGCAAACAACCGGCCATCTTTCGAAATGATCCCATTTCTGCGTCCCGGTGTTGTAAATAATTGCGTCCGGCATATCCTTTTTCGGCATTCCGGGCTTGAGATAGGAATCAAAGAACGGTCGAAATACATCCCGGCGATACTGCTCCGCCGTATCCCCTTCGAACTTCAAAGGTCCAAGTTCGGAGCCATCATAATTCACGCCGCTATGGCGCCACGGCCCCATCACCAATGTATTCGGCGCTTTCTCGCCGGAATCTTGCAGCGCCTGCCATGCATGAATGGCACCCCACATATCCTCCTGATCCCACAGCCCCTGCTCCCAGAGCATCGGCACATCAGGTTTTTTCTGCGCAATCAGGTGGTCAAGTGCCTGCTCGCTCCAAAATGCATCCCACGCCGGATGAGCATGCATCCGCTGCCAGAACGGATATTGATTGAGACCGGCTTTTTCCGCGAATGCGCCCGCTGATCCTGCGCTCAGAAAATTTGTGTAATCATCCGCATCAACACGCGGAATATGATCACCGCTACCGCGCACACTCATCTGAGCCGTGAAATAATCCAGACTGGACTGACGAAACGCTCCGTAATGGAACCAGTCATCTCCCATCCAGCCGTCAACCATAGGGCTTTCCGGAGCCGCAACCTTCAGCGCCGGATGGGGATCAAGCAACGCCATCACAACAGTGAAGCCTTCATAAGACGAACCCGTCATCCCGACACGCCCGTTTGACTGAGGAATATTTTTCACCAGCCAGTCAATCGTGTCCCATGCATCGGTCGTCTCATCCGTCTTGGTCGGATTCAGCGGGCCGCGCGGCGGACGCGTCATTACATAATCACCCTCTGATCCATATTTGCCACGGATATCCTGAAAAACCCTGATATATCCGCCATCAACGAAAACATCATCTCCCTGGGGCAAAAGAGATTTCATCGTCGGTGCATCTGGAATCCGGTTCAGACGCTGCCCGGCATTGTAAGGCGTGCGGGTCAGAAGAATTGGTGCATCATGTGCAGCTTTCGGAATGACAATGACGGTAAACAATTTCACGCCATCGCGCATCGGAACCATGACTTCGCGCCGGATATAATCCTGTCCTTCCGTCGATTTCACAACATGTGCCGGAATATCATTCCCGGTCTGGATCATATCAGGCGTCACGCCATCCGCGGCAACCGTTTCAAAACCAGCTGTAAGACCAACAGACAGGAAAGCACCGAGCAGAAGCGCCCTTTTCAGGCCCAGAGGCCGATTTTCCCGACAAACAGAACGCATGTTTCCACCCTATGTCTCATCTTCACCGGTGCATGAAACACCGGATTTGCATGCCCATCAGAAAACGGCGCGGAAACAAGAATGTCCAGATGGAAGTGTGGATCGAAAGAAAAAAGAATTATTCTTTCTGCAGAAAAAATACAGCCTTCAATGTTTCGCCATATCCTGACGCGTCACGAGAAGCTGATTGATCCGAAGCCCTTCGACATCAACCACTTCAAAACGAAAGCCCATGGCATCGATCCGATCCGTTTTTCTCGCAATTCGACGCAAGCGGTGCATGATAAAGCCGCTGATCGTATCAAAATTATGACTGTCCGGCAGACCCGCAATCCCAAGCTCCCGGATAACGTCTCCAATCGGAGCTGCACCGTCAATCAGCCATGAATCTGCATCTCGACGGACGATGGCCTGCTCCTCAAACGGATTGGTCAAACCATCCATCAGGGCGCCAAGAATATCCTTGAACGTGATCAAACCGACGACAAGACCATATTCATTGACAATCAGAGCAAATCCGACGCCATGGGCATCAAACTGCGCCAACGTGTCCCACAGGTTCAATGTATCCGGAACCGACAGCACATCACGACGCAATTTCATGATCGTCGCCATGTTTTCCCGGGGCGTTTCCTTCGCATGCAGATCATCCACGACGGTCACAAGCACGTCTTCCGCCCGGATTGATCCAATCACCTTGTCCAGACCGCCATTGCAGAGCGGATAACGAGAATAAGGACGAACGCGCACCTTGTCCCGCAATCCTTCGGGTGTGTCCTGAATGTCGAGATAAACAATTTCATCACGTGGTGTCATGGCCGAAGTCACGGCACGATCCTGCAACCCCATGACATTCTCGATCATCTGATGTTCCTGTTCCAGAAGAACACCAGATGCCGTTCCCGCCGCCAGAATGGCTCTGAGATCTTCCGGGGTCATCGGTTCCACGGAAGAAGCCGCAGGTATCTTCATCAACCGCAGCAATGCGTCTGAAAGATGCGAAAAAATCCAGACAACGGGATAGAGGACTCTCAGCGCCATCGCCGGGAACCAGCCGATCGACAGAGCGATCCTGTCGGGGGCATTCATCGCAATCCGCTTCGGAAGCAGATCTGCGAAAATAACGAATGCACCCGTCACAATGATAAAGGCCACAGCCGAAGCCAGACTTCCGGCCGCAGTCTTTTCCATTCCCCAGTTAATGAACATTTCGGAAAGAGACGGAGACAGCATTGCCGAACTGATAATACCGCCCAAAATCCCGACAGCATTCAGGCATATCTGCAGAACAGTCATCACCTGCCCTGTGTTCCGCCGCAGGGCCAGAAATGAAACCGCCCGCTCATCACCAGCGTCAGCACGCGCGCGCAGCCTGACGTCCCGTGCTGCGGCGAAAGAAATTTCAGACATGGAGATCAGAATGCTGACGGCAATCAGCAAAATAAGGGCTATCAACCCCAGCGTAAAACGCAACACAGGAAATATCCGACAGTTGAGATAAACCCACCTTATCCTACTGACAGATATGAGAGCCAGAACAACCGGCTTTACAATCCTGTTTCTTCTGATGGTCTCTCAACCACCAGAAGAAAAATCGTTCCTGAAAAAACCCAGTAATCAGTCGCCGCCGGGCAGAAGACCGCGATGACGCAGCATCGGTTCGATCTCCGGATTTTTGCCATAAAACGCCCGGAACATCGCGCCATAATCCTGTGTATGTCCGCGTGAAAGAATCATGTCACGAAAACGCTGGCCATTTTCACGGGTCAGGCCACCATGCTGGCGGAACCAGTACCACGCATCATCATCCAGCATTTCCGTCCAGAGATAAGCGTAATACCCCGAAGCATATCCATTCGCCCAGATATGGAGGAAATAGGACGAACGATAACGGGGGGGCACGTCTGCCGTATCAAGTCCGGTCTTCTTCAGGGCAGCCGCCTCGAAACTATCGACATTCTGACGGGGATCCTTGGATGTCAGAAGATGCCAATCGATATCCAGAGCGGCTGAAGCAACCAGCTCGCCAAGGGCATAACCCTGACCAAATGTGGCTGAAGTCCTGATTTTCTCTGCCATTGCCTTCGGCATCGGCTCACCGGTCTTATAGTTTTTCGCATAATGCGCGAAAACTTCCGGATCCAGAGCCCAATGTTCATTGAACTGGGACGGGAACTCCACATAGTCACGCGCCACATTGGTGCCGGACACCATGGGCCATGTCTGATCCGCGAAAAGACCATGCAGAGCATGACCGAATTCATGGAACATCGTCGTAACATCATCAAAACTGATGAGAGCAGGCTGCCCGGCAGACGGCTTCGGCAGGTTGCCGACGTTATAGATCACCGGCTTCGTGCCAAGAGCCTTCGACTGTCCCACGAAGTTGGACATCCATGCGCCGCCATTCTTGTTGTCACGGCGGAAGTAATCGAAATACATCAGGCCCAGTTGTGAACCGTCCTTATCAAACACCTCAAAAACCATCACATCCGGATTGTAGACTGGGATGTCATTCCGACGCTTGAAGGTCAGACCATAAAGACGGTTGGCAGCATAGAAAACACCATCCTGCAGAACCGTGTTCAGCTCAAAATATGGCTTCAGATCATCCGCACTCAGATCATATTTCGCCTTGCGCAGCTTTTCCTCATAATAGGGGCGATCCGCTGGCCTGATTTTGTCTCCAGCTCCGTTGGCGTCAGCATATTTCTGAAGCTCAGCAGTGTCTTCTTTCTCTTTTGCAGCAAGTGCCGGGGCAATCTGGGCAATAAATTTCTGCACGCCCTCCGGCGTTTCCGCCATCTGATCATAGAGAACATAGGCAGCAAAATTCGGATAACCCAGCAAGGCAGCCTTTTGCGCACGCAACTGCGCAATTGTCGAAATCACTGCACGCGTATCATTCTTTCCACCGCGTTCCGCACGGGTCCAGCTATCTTCAAACAGCTTCTCACGGGCAGATCGGTCACTCATTGATTCGAGAGAGGGCTGTTGCGTGGTATTCTGCAGCGGCAGAACCCACTTACCGCTCAATCCGCGCTCTTTCGCTGCATCTGCGGCGGCCTGAATAGCGGATGGGTCAAGACCTGCCAGATCCTTCACATTGCCTGTAACATAAGCTGCTGCTTTCGTCGCAGCGAGCAATTTCTGCTGGAATTCCGTTTCCAGAGACGAAAGCTGCGTGTTCAGCTTGCGCAAACGCTTTTGATCTGCAGCAGAAAGTTCTGCACCAGCATGAACGAACTTCTGATAATACAGCTTCAGAACCTGCGCCTGCTCGGCATCCAGTCCGAGACTGTCACGCTGATCATAAAGCCCCTTCACACGCGCAAAAAGCTTGGGATTGAGGAAAATGAAATCCTCATGTGCTGTCAGTTCAGGACCAACCTTGGCTTGCGTCTTATCCAGCACGTCATTGGTGTTAGCCGAAACAACGCCGAAAAACGTCTGGCTGACACGATCAAGCATACGTCCGGACCGCTCCATCGCACCGATCGTATTCTCGAACGTCGGAGCTGCAGGATCATTTGCAATCTGCTCGATTTCCTGATGATTCTGCGCAATTGCCTGAGCAAAAGCCGGTGCGTAATCCGCATCATGAATCAGATCGAAACTCGGTGCGTGGTAAGGTAGCGTGCTTTCCACGGCAAAAGGCCCCGAGGGAACAACCGATGTTTCCGCAGCACGTGACGTTACGGGCATAATCATGACCGTCGTAGCAACGAGGAGAGCAGACAAACGTCCGTAATGCATGAAACCTCCTGAATCTTGTGGGAAGAGTTATAAAATGCAGAAAGTGCCGGTATTTTACCGACATATCCCGCAATACGATATCAGTGCTGTATTTCTTACCCCGAAGAAGCCCTTCGAGAAAACCCGGCCACGCAAAGCTTTCTCACCGGCTGCTGTTCTTCAGCATTTCCATCACATTGGTGGCGGTCAGACGAAATGGCTCGCCGACTGGCATGAACAGCAGGCAGCCGAGCCAGATCGCAATCAGAACGGCTCCGGCGACAAAAAAAGGGACAAAACTTGGTGGGCGCGGAGGTTTCAGGCACTTGAGGTCTTCAGGAGAAGAAGATGTCTTCCCCTCCCCGTCCTCTGGCAATCCGGCAATATCACCTGGGGTCATGAATTCAGACCGTCGGCTTCAGCGCGGCCTCCAACTCCGTCCATTCGCGACGCGAAAGACCGGAATTTGCCTGTGTGACGTCTTCTCCCGCCAGAAGACGACGGACAACAGTCAACATGGATGCCGAGAACGTAAACGCGCCAACACGATAATCTTCAAAAGCCGCAGCCGTCACCGGCACCCATGCCTTCAGAAGATCCAGCATGACTTCCGCAAAGGCCCGGATTTCATACTGCGCATGTGGGTCGATACGCAGCGAGAGAAAATGCATCAGATTGTGGAGATCCACTTTCCAATACCACTGGGTATAGGCATTCAGCGTCAGGTTCATACGCGCCAGTTCGCGCGCAAGACCATAACCTTCGTCCTCGTCCAGCATCCGCTCATAATTACGGTAGCAACGCGCGGCATCATCACGCAGAATTTCCAAAACATCTGCCGCGGCACTGTCATCCAGCACATCACCGCGCCCCTGACGGTTGCTCGCACTCTGGGCAGCAAGATGCTCCCGCGCAGGAATGTAGAACTCATTGTCGAGAATCGAATAACGGGCAGAATATTCGTTCACATTTGCGGTGCGATGACGAATCCACTGACGAGCAACAAAGATCGGCAGCTTGATGTGAAACTTGATCTCGCACATTTCAAAAGGCGTCGAATGGCGATGCCGCATCAGATAGCGGATCAGACCCGCATCTTCCGAGACCTTTTTTGTGCCGCGCCCATAAGAAACGCGAGCGGCCTGAACGATTGCCGAATCATCGCCCATATAATCGATGACCCGCACGAAGCCGTGGTCGAGCACGGGCATAACCCGAAAGAGTTTCTCTTCCAGTGCGGGGACGGTTGGACGGCGGGTAAGCGCTTCCTCGCCGGTCTGTGCGGCGATTTCTGCGGCCTGAACATCAGTGATAGCCATGCTTGGGCTCATAGCGTGCATCCTGATTTTTCGCCACAGTTTACTTGAAGACAGACCAGAGAACCTCCTCTCCCAGATCTTTCTGGCCCTTCCCTCCGCCCACTGTTATGGCTGTCCACCGGTTTTCAGCACATACTGAAGGAACTCCGCCAATGTTCTCCGACCGTCTGCTCGTCTCCGCAGCCGTTGCATCCGGAGGCGCTCTCGGCTCATTACTGCGTTACTGGCTGAGCCTGATCGACTCGCGCCTTCACACATCCCTGCCGTGGAGCACGATCTGCATCAATATCAGCGGCTCTTTCCTGATTGCCCTGACGGCCGGGCTCACTCTCCCGGGAGGGCGCCTTCCAGCGCCTGACTGGCTCAGACTTTTCCTCATGGCTGGTTTCTGTGGCGGTTACACCACCTTCTCATCTTTCAGTCTCCAGACACTGGAACTGATCCGGAAAGGAAATGCCGGTGCAGCTCTGACGAACGTCATTCTCTCCGTAACCTGCTGCGTCATCGCTTCCGCAGCGGGGCTTTTCATCGCTCAATCGATGACGCAATCAGCCCTGACCTCAGGGCGATAGATCTTTAATCTGCTGATCCATAAGGGCGAGCAATTCATTCCTGGCTGTTTCGTTTCATCAGGAAAACCTTTATGATCTTTCCCCGCGTCGCCCCAACCATCCCCAGCGGATGAGCGGAGCCGGATATGTGCGCTCAGGAATACGTCATGAAACTCGTTGCCGAACGTCTGAACAAAGTCAGCCCAAGCCAGACCATTGCCATTTCTGCAAAAGCCCGGGCCATGAAAGCCGCCGGACGGGACATTATCAGCCTGTCAGCCGGTGAGCCCGATTTTGAAACACCGGAAAACATCCGGGCCGCTGCAATTCAGGCCATTGAAAACGGTCAGACAAGATATACGGACGTAGCTGGAACACCGGAATTGCGCCGTGCTGTTGCCGAACGTTTCCGTCTGGACTCTGGTCTTGATTACACGCCAGAAGAAATCATCGTTTCCACGGGCGGCAAGCAGGTCATCTATAACGCGATGGTCGCGACCATGGATGCGGGAGATGAAGCGATCATCCCGTCTCCCTGCTGGGTTTCCTATCCGGATATCGTAGCGCTTGCTGATGGCACACCCGTGATCGTGCCCTGCAGTGCGGAAAATGGTTTCAAAATCACAGCCGAGCAGCTTGAAGCAGCCATCACCCCACGCACAAAATGGTTCTTCCTGAACTCACCCTGCAATCCGACCGGAGCGGCCTATTCGGCCGAAGATCTGCGCCCACTCTGCGATGTGCTGCTACGTCATCCGCATGTCTGGATCTTCACTGACGATATCTATGCCAAGCTTGTTTATGACGATTTCAAGGTAGCCACGGTCGTTCAGGTCGAACCCGCCCTGCGCAACCGCACCGTGACCATGAACGGCGTGTCGAAAGCCTATGCCATGACCGGCTGGCGCATCGGTTTTTCCGGTGCTCCCGTCGAACTGACAAAAGCCATGAACAAACTGCAAGGGCAGTCGACCTCCAACCCTTGCTCGATCGCGCAAGCTGCAGCCCTTGAAGCTCTGTCCGGACCGCAGGATTTTATTGCCACCATGGTCGCAACCTATCAGGAACGTCGTGATCTGGTGGTTTCCATGCTTGGCCAGGCTCCCGGCCTGACATGCTCACGCCCGGAAGGCGCATTCTATGTCTTCCCATCCATGAATGGCTGTCTGGGCAAAACCACCAAAGGCGGCACTGTAATAACGAGTGACGAGGCTTTTGTTACCGCGCTTCTGGAAGAAGAAGGTGTAGCAGCGGTTCATGGATCAGCCTTCATGTTCCCTGATCATTTCCGCGTTTCCTACGCCACAGACACGGAAAGTCTGCGTGAAGCCTGCGCGCGCATTCAGCGTTTCTGCGCTGGATTGAAATAATCCTCTCTTGCATCCCGGAATCACCACCGGGATGCAACCAGGCTGTCATGTTCGATAGCCTTATCTCTCCAGTTATATTTTCTGCTCCGGAAAGTTCAGGTTCATGACAGGTTTCCCCGGCTTCGCTTCCCGTCTTTCCGGCCTCCCAGCGCCCGCAACTATAGAAATGGCTCGTCGTGCCCGCGCACTCCGTGCAGAAGGCAAAAGCGTTATTTCACTTGCCCTTGGCGAACCTGATTTTCCAACACCTGCCATCGCGATTGAGGCAGCCCATCAGGCAGCACTTGCAGGACAGACCAAATATCCTCCGGTTGATGGCACATCAGCCATGAAAGATGCCATTATTCGCAAGTTTGAGCGTAATAACGGCCTGTCTTTCAGCAATGATGAGATCATCGTTTCGAACGGCGGCAAGCAGATCATTTTCAATGCTTTCATGGCCACCATCAATCCTGGGGACGAAATCATTGTCCCCACACCTTACTGGGTCAGCTATCCGCTGATCGCCCGCATGTTTGGAGGCGTTCCGGTCCATCCGGTCTGTCACGAGGAAGATGGTTTCAGATTGAAGGCCGATGCGCTTGAAGCCGTCATCACGGAACGCAGCACCTGGCTGGTTCTGAATTTTCCGAACAATCCCAGTGGTGCCATTTGTACCGAAGAAGATTTGCGGGCCATCGCAGACGTCGTTCGCAAATACCCAAAACTCCGCATTTTATCAGATGAAATTTACGAACATCTTGTTTTTGACGGCAACAGGCACGTTTCAATTGCCGCCATTGCACCCGATCTGCGTGATCGCATTCTGACACTGAATGGCGTGGCAAAAGCTTTTGCAATGACCGGCTGGCGGGTTGGCTATGCCGGCGGCAACCGGGAACTGATCGACGCGATGCGCACAGTCCAGGGTAACGCAACCTCCGGTGTCTGCACCATTGCACAAGCAGCAGCAGCAGCAGCCCTGAATGGGCCGCTGGATACTGTTGAAGTCATGATCAACACTTATTCCCGCCGCCGTCTTATGGTCGCAGATGCTCTGCGCAACATTCCCGGCGTGACCTGCGCCACACCACCCGGTGCCTTTTACGCTTATCCAGGCATAGCAAAATGTCTTGGAAAAACAACGAAATCTGGTCGTTTCTTATCAACAGACGTCGATTTCGCTCTCGCACTTCTGGAAGAAGCCAATATCGCCACAGTTCCGGGAGCGGCTTTTGGCCTTTCTCCCTATCTACGTCTTTCCTGTGCAACATCGGATGAAACACTGAAAGAAGCCTGCGATCGCATCCGTTATTTTGTAGAAACCCTGACATAATCAGGGTATTCCACATCTATCATAAGAAAATTATTATTTCTTCCCGGGGGCAAGGCGCATCAGGACAGCAGATGCTTCCTGATCGCTTTTTCCTGCGATCTGTACCAATGTCTTATCGACTGTAGCGTCAGTATAACCCATAGCAGCCAGACGATCCGTCAACTGTTCTGGCGTCAGGTGAAGAACAGGCGCAAGCTGGGACACAGGAGCATTCGTCAGGAGTCTGAACACCATTGCTCCCGGGCGTTCGCCACCACTACGCATTGCGTTAATCATGAATGGCGCAGCTGCTGCAATAGATATCAGTAGCGGGATATAAACCGATTTATTTCTGAAATATCCACAAAATGCGTTCCAGTTTCTCCAGATATGAAGAAATGCTGGTAACAGCAGCACCATGCTCAACCAGACATGCATGCTGTGAAACCAGACTGATTTCCAATGAAAAAACAATGCCACACCAGAGACACCTGAAATCAGGAACAATCCTGTCGTAAATGGTGTCGCATATTTCTTTAAAAATCTCTTCATTACACTACCAGGTTAACCCGTTTCCGATATTGGACAGATCATTTCACACACGAAAATATATCTCCGGAGCAGGAACTGCCCAGAAACGAGACGCGACTTCCTTATCGCCGGAAGAGCAATCTTGCTTATATGATATTGCAAACAATTCTCATACGCAAGATAGGGAGTGGAGCCGAAACAATTTTCCGGCTCACTGCACATTATCTGATAGGATCATATTTGATGAACCAGAAATTTCTCCTGGAATAGAATGCGTTATAAAAATATGCGCTTCACTTTCCTGCCAGATGTGGGGCACGTTCTTTGGAATATAAAGTAACTGTCTGGCCTGTTTGTGCAGAACACAGATAAGACGTTCCACCCCTCCTATTCCATGGAAGCAAAGATTCCACAGGAAAAACCAGAATCAATCAACGATCAGCCCATTCAATGGCTGATCGTCTTTCAGTGATTTTTCAGGCACCAGTTCCAGATTTGAAATTATAATCTGCTGCCAGCTTTTCGCGCAGAATTCGGATCAGGCCAGAAGGCCACCATCCACTGGAATGGCTGCGCCTGTAATATAACCGGCTTCCGGACTGGCAAGAAAAGCAACAGCACGCGCTATGTCATCAACCACACCGTAAGAACCCGTTGCAACAAAGCCGGCAAGCACTGCGGCTCCTTCCGTGTTGGCAGGGTTCATTTCAGTGTCGATTGGCCCGGGTTCAATAACATTGATCGTAATGCCCTGCGGACCGACATCCCTGGCAACACCTTGAGCAAAGCCTCGCAACCCAGCCTTGGTGGCTGAATAAAGCGACAAACCAGGAAAAGGAGCCCGTCCAGCAAAGGCCGAACCCATAAGAATGATGCGCCCTCCCTTTTTCATATGCTTGACGGCCTCATGGGTCTCAATCATCACTGCACGGATATTGAGATTCAATGTTTGCTCGATATCCTCTATGCTGACCTTATCAATGGTCTTATGTGGATAAGCGCCCGCATTGCAGACCAGCACATCAAGTTGCCCAAAATGCGCAATCGTATCGGCAATGACCTTGCGATTACCTTCGACGCTGGAGCCATCAGCCTGAATCGCAAGAACATCTCTTCCCGTTGCGCGAATTTTTTCTGCAAGTGCATCTGCTCGCGACGCACTACGCGCATAGGAAATGGCAATATCAAACCCCTGACTGGCCAGATGCTCAGCCACTGCAGCCCCAATGCCGCGACTTCCACCCGTTATGAGAGCAACGCGCTTCGTCATATCCTGTCTCCGTTATATTGAATTTCCAAAAATTGAATATCAATACTGCTCATATCGATCAACTTGCGATGGATACGTCACGACGCCAGTGAAAGGTGATTGTGAGCGCGTGGAAATACACACACTTCATAAAGAGCGAAATACGTTGCGAAGTGGTTCGAGCACTGTTTATTGGCAGAGAGGCCGAACCACCCCTTACCGTGTCAGCCTGTCGGCCACTCTACTTTGCAGCAAGTAGAAATATCTTTCTGCAACAATTCTAACCATGAGATATTTACATACCAAACATGCAAAATATTAACACCGACATAAGGCTCCCAAAAGTAGCGCGAACACTAGAAATCCGCCGCCCCTCCCCTATGATATGCAAGCTGGCTTCTTTGCAAAGTATCACATCTTGCTGATGTTCTTGGACAATAGCGCGACCGCTCAGAAACATATTTTATAATCAGGTAATGAAAAAACTTTTCCAGAAAACAGTTTTCACACACGCGATATAATTTTCTCAAACGCAATAGAGATACAAAACGAACGCCCAAGAACTGGTTGTTATTTGCAGTCATGCCACCCATACGACCATCACAGTCGGAAAAATACTTGTGATCTGATCCCTCAGATCCTCCCTATTCTCCTCAAAAGGCGAGGAAAACCCATAGTGCAAAATAAGATGGTTGCTCTCATTTCCAGCATCAAAGCTCAACAAACGACACTCTACGACAGCATATCCATCCGCCCCCATCAAATAAGGGAAAGCATCCGAAGCACAGGCAGACATATATTGAAGTCATAGTCTGCAGTTTTACACATCCACTCAGGATACTTTTGACTTGGAAAGGGAACTTATCTCTTGATGACGCTCGACATGAATATATTTCTAAAAAAATACAAAACATTTCTGGAAGAAGACAAAGTATTTATGCATACCGGAAAAATACTACATCATATAATATAAATATACAATAAAACTCTCGTAAATCACGTCTTTATGATTGAGTGAAGCTTGGCAAATGATATACAGCCGTCCCCTTCACCAATGAATCATTTCACGCTTTCTCTGTGTTGGGCGGGGAAATCCGTGTGATGTTCTCAACAAGAATGTACATATAAATCGACTATTCATAGAATTAGTGAAATAATAATCGGAAAAGGGATATCGTTTTCGTTTTCAAAAAACCGGATATTTCTTTTCTTCTGATGCAAATTTCCCCTGAAAGAAGCCGTCAGACGCGCTTTCAAATGCGGGACAAAAATCCTGCCATGTTTATGGAGTGGATAAAGTGAGTGAAAAAATACCGGCCTCCGGCCGGTTGGGTATTGGGGATGTTTTCCGTCTTCTCATCGCCCTTATCAGTGCAGTTGTCGGTGCAGCTCTGGTCTATGGAGGGCTCAAGCTGCTCTTCCTGGGCGGCTCAGCCTATTATCTTCTGGCTGGACTGGCCTATCTCGCCATAGCCGGACTGTTTCTCATGCGGCAGCGGAGCGTGCTGGCAGCTTCGGCCATCATTTTCGGCGCGACCATTGTCTGGTCTCTGTTTGACACACCGGAATTCGGCTTCTGGGCACTGATTCCGCGTCTCGCAGTTCCTGCCGTGCTGTTCATGCTGAGCCTCTGGGCCGCAGCGACAATGACGAACATTCCAGCGGCATTGCGCCGGGGAAGCACCTTTGGCGGTATCGGACTTGCCGGATGCCTTGTGCTGACGCTGATCAGTGCGTTCTTCCCGCATGGTCAGATCCGCAATACGGCAGATAATGTCGCAGCCAAGCCACCCCTGCAGGTTGCCAGTGAAGATGTTCCTGATGATTGGGAATATTACGCACGCAATGCACATGGAACGCGATATGTCCCCTACACACAGATCAATCTTGATAACGTAAAAGATCTCAAGGTTGCCTGGACATATCATACCGGTCGCCGGACGAGCGGTCCTGGTGCGGGTGTAGATGAAAACACGCCGCAGCAGATTGGCTCGACGCTATATTCCTGCACGCCGGAAGATCTGATCACAGCGCTGGATGTTGATACAGGCAAGCCGATCTGGAAGTTCGACCCCCACGCTCACACCGCTGAACATGTGACATGCCGTGGCGTTGGATATTACGATATCGAGAAAGATGAGACGCTTTCGGCCGAAGAGCGGTCCGCAGACCCTGAGGCTCTCTGCCGCCAGCGCATTCTGGTTTCATCCGTCGACGCACGTCTTTTTGCGCTCGATGCTCACAATGGTCAGCTTTGCCCTGGCTTTGGCGATAATGGCTTTGTCGATCTCAAGCCACGCATGGGACCGACTGAAAAAGGCAAACGTTACCATCCGACCTCTGTCCCTGTCCTGATGGGGCATAACGCAGTCATCGGCGGCTGGGTTCGTGATATCGTTCATGGCGAACCTTCAGGTGTGGTGCGTGCATATGATGCCCGCACGGGTGCACTTGCATGGGCATGGGATGTTGGCGATCCGGATAACAAGAACGCTGAAGATACAGACAAGACATATACGCTCGAAACGCCGAACGTCTGGACCATCCCGACCTATGATCATGATCTGAATCTCGTTTACCTCCCGACTGGCAACGGACCGCCGGATTACTGGGGTGGAGATCGTGATGCAGTCAAAGAGAAATTTGGTGCGGCCATCGTTGCCGTGGATGCCACAACCGGCCAGACCAAATGGGTTTTCCAGACCGTTCATCATGATGTCTGGGATTACGACCTGCCGTCCCAGCCTGTTCTTTTCGATGTAAAGAATGACAAGGGCGAGACCATTCCCTCGCTCATCCAGACGACAAAGACCGGCAACATCTTTGTTGTTGACCGTCGAACTGGCCAACCTGTTGCAGACGTGAAGGAAATGCCCTTTACGAACCAGCCGGCGGCCCAGCAGGAGCATCTGTCTCCGACACAGCCCATGTCCGTTGGCATGCCGCTGATCGGTGCGGCACCGCTGACCGAACAATCCATGTGGGGCGTCAGCACATTTGATCAGCTTTATTGCCGGATCATGTTCAAGGACTCGGTCTATACAGGCATGTTCACGCCTCCGAGTGAAAAGCCCTACATCGAATATCCAAGCCTTCTCGGCGGCATGAACTGGGGCGGCATCTCCATTGACGAAGCCCGTGGACTGATGTTCGTCAACGATATGCGCGTGCCACTGCGAATGATGATGGTCGACGCAGCACATGCCGGACAGTACAAAATCTCGATGGACGAGGTTCCGGGTTTCATGGGGACACTTCGCCCTCAGGTTGCCGGCCCTTACCGTGGTGTGCGGATCGATATCCTTCAATCACCGCTCTCGGTCCCCTGCAATACGCCACCATTCGGCACGATGAGCGCCATCGATCTCCGGACCAAGAAGCTGGTATGGCAGGTTCCTCTGGGCACGGTGAAAGATACGGGACCGATGGGAATTAAAACCCACATGCCTGTTCCTCTTGGCCTGCCGACACTTGGTGGTCCAACGGCGACAGCATCCGGACTGGTCTTCTTTGCGGGAACGCAGGATTATTATCTGCGCGCTCTGAACTCTCTCACGGGTGACGTCGTTTGGAAGGCCCGCCTTCCGGTCGGAGCACCTGCCGCACCGATGATCTATCGCTCTCCCCGGACGGGCAAGCAGTATGTCGTCATCTCTGCCGGTGGCATGAGCCATTCTCCGGACGTTGGTGATTACATCATTGCCTATAGCCTTCCGGACAATGAAGTGAAAAAGTAACCATTATGGCTCCGTCAGACAGCTTATGTCTGGCGGAGTTTTCTTTCGGTCACTGTCAGTGCGCTCAATCTGACTGAAAACTTCTGATGGAATTTCCATGAATTCCACTTTCATACATGATTTTATTTGTCCTGATTTCGTTGAATGCAAAATGAAGTAAATCTTTCATCATTCCACGCGATTTTATCTTCCCCAACATTCAGCCTGATTCTCCCGACTGGAGGCCATACGTGGTTCAGTTTCTCCCGAAGTGTGTCCATCGTTCGTCACATTTTTTTTGTCGTTTCACCCTGATTACAGGTAGTGTTGTGAGTTGTTTCGGGATTGCCGTTTCCGCAATGGCTGCTCCGGTTCAGGAAGTTTCATTGGAAAAATCTGATCGAAAGACGATTGTTCACTCTGCCGAAACACCACCTTCCTCAGGTGATGTTCCAAAGATCCGCGCAGGATATACAACAACAGAAACATCCCCAGCCAATACTGGAAATATCAGAAAACCGGCACCATCAAGCGTTATTCTGAAACCACTTTCCGGCAGTGAAGGGCCTTCGTGGCTTTTGCCATCGGAAGTCGACGCCCAGCGTGCAACGGATCTTTCCGATGCTTACTATGTTCCATCAGCCGGAATGGGCAATCTCATTCCTCAACTCACGCCTTTTCGTAAACGCCTTCAGCAGAAGGGGTTTTCTTTTGCCTTCACCTATAAAGGGGAGGCCATGGCGAATTTTCACGGCGGTATGCGTCGGGGAATGGATTATGTCCATGAACTGACACTTCAGATGAATTTCGATCTGGAAAAAATGGCTGGCTTCAAGGGCTGGACCATTCATACACTCGTCATGAACCGTGCCGGCCGCGAAGTATCACATGACCGCGTGGGCGAATATTACGTCAATCTGATGGAAGTCTATGGCCTCTCCGGCCATGTTGTCGCGCATCTGGTGGATTTCTACGCAGAAAAGAAATTCATGAATGACCGTATGGATATCACATTCGGACGCATGTCACTGACACATGTTTTCGCGACATCTCCATTGCTCTGCTCGTTCATGGTGACCTGTTCTGCTCCGGTTGCGCTGAAACTTGATCCCGGATTCTCGGTTTATCCGAAAGCCACATGGGGAAGCGGCATCCGATTTCGTCCGACACGAGACACGATGCTTCAGGTTGGCGCCTATGAGGTCAGTCCGTTGGCGAGCAACCCTAGCGGATGGTCATGGGGAAGCGAGAATGCAACCGGTCTCATGCTGCCAATCGAATTCACGTGGCAGCCTTTCCTCACACGCAACAATCTACCCGGTCATTATGTCGTCGGTTACGCACACGACACGACACGTTATCCGGATGCCTTGGGCACGTCAGTTCATTCCCTTGTCTCTCAACCCGGCCGCGAACGAAGTGCCCCCATGGATATGTTCTGGTTCGAAGGTGACCAGATGATCTATCGCAAGGGGGGACTGAACCAGATGGCCGGCGGCTATCTGATGGCGGGGTATATCCACAATACACCTCATGTATCGTCCATATCGGATCAGGTGTATGGCGGTTTCTCCTTCAATGGCGTTATTCCCCATCGCGACAAAGATCGTCTGGGCGTGCTTTACTCATGGTATAAGGTCAGTAACCGCAAACGACTTGGTCAGATTTATGCAGTTGATTCCGGAATTTCTCTCGGACAGCAGGTTCTTGCTCCACAGAGCAGTTCGCATGTGATCGAAGCATATTACGCAATTGACGCCCTTCCCGGCCTCGTTGTTCAGCCTGAGTTCGAATACATGATTCGACCCGGTGAAACATCACGTCTCCCTGATGCAGCACTCATCGGATTGAAAGTGATCGGTGCACTCTAAGAAAAAGGAGGACAGATTTTTAACAATGAAAAAAGAAAAAACTTTTCTGCTGTGGACACTCGTCCTGTTGCTGACGTTGAGCATCGTTTCATTTGGTTTTTACAAGGCAGAACATCAACTACACGATGGCTGCGTTTTCAATATGTGCTTCTGACTGCACCCAATTCCTCCTGTCAGGTGTGAGATGTCATTGAATTACCATGAATTTCATCAACACCTGACAAAACGCAACAAAAGCGATCCCTTCATAAAGAGCTGGGACTCAACAGTTTTCTCACACAGAGCAGAGCAGTTCTCGCAACGTCGATCAGGATGCTCTGAAGTGTCAGGACGTCGCTCATCAACAGCACCCCACACTTGAACCAACCATAAAGCCGCTTGCACAGAGCCTCAGCCTGTCGCAATTAGGCTCCACCATGGCCAAGCACTCCCTGCGCACCCTCCCCCAACTGACCCTGCATGACAGCCAGCGTCGCGCGACGCTTCCTTTCGTGCCGCTGGATCCGGAGCATATCCGCGTCTATTACTGTGGCCCAACGGTCTATGACCTGCCACATATCGGCAATCTGCGGGCAATGCTGAGCGCGGATGTTCTCACGCGGCTTCTGCGGACGCTTTATCCGCAGGTCACTTTTGTCCGCAACATCACCGATGTGGATGACAAGATCACCGCACGCGCCCGGGAAAACGGGGAAGACATTGCCAGTCTGACCACAAGGACCACGCTGGATTTCCAGCATGACACGGATGCCATGGGCATGATGCGGCCGGATATCGAACCCCGCGCCACTCATCATATCGGCGAAATGCAGGCGATGATCGCACGCCTCGTCGCCTCAGGCCATGCCTATGAAGCCAATAACCACGTTCTGTTTTCCGTGGCGTCCTTCGCAGATTATGGCGCTCTCTCCGGACGCGATCCGGAAGAGCTGCTGGCCGGTGCGCGTGTGGAAGTCGCCCCGTGGAAGCGCGATCCTGGCGATTTCGTGCTCTGGAAACCCTCAGATGAGCAACAGCCAGGCTGGGACTCGCCCTGGGGACGCGGACGTCCCGGCTGGCATATCGAATGCTCAGCCATGTCCCACCGCTATCTGGGTGACAGTTTCGACATCCATGGTGGGGGCTCTGATCTGCTCTTCCCTCACCATGAAAATGAACGGGCGCAGAGCCTTTGCTGCTTCCCCGGCAGTCAGTTCGCAAATTACTGGCTGCATAACGCCATGTTACTGGTCAACAGCGAGAAAATGTCCAAATCACTGGGCAACTTCCTCACCATGCGCGATGTGCTTGACCGCAGCCCCGCAGAAGCGTTGCGCCTGTTTTTCCTCAGCACGCATTATCGTTCAACACTGAATTTCACATGGTCAGGGGTTGAGGAAGCAAAAAAAACACTCGATCGCTTCCAGCGCGCTCTGGCTGCACATGACGATTTACCGGAAGCTGACCTGCCCGATGATTTTTTCGCAGCCCTCTGCGAAGATCTGAATACAGCGGGCGCGCTGGCCACCCTGCATCCACTGGCAGCCGCAGCGCTTTCCGGCGATGCTGAAGCCGCAGCACAACTCCGCGCGGCAGGACGCTTCCTTGGTCTTCTGACCATGACACCGGATGAATGGTTCCGGGGAAATGCGTCGAATGGGCCAGAGGAAAATGAAATTGAAGCCCTGATCACCGAACGTCTGGATGCCCGGAAGGCAAGGAATTTTGCCCGCGCCGATGAAATCCGGAATGAACTGGCAGGACAAGGGGTCATCCTTGAAGATGGGCCCCAAGGAACAACATGGAGGCGTGGCTAATGACCGGACGTGATGGTGGCGCTGATCTTCATCCCATCGGGAATACGCCTGTCGTCATTCTCGTCCGCCCACAATTGGCCGAAAATATCGGCGCGACAGCCCGCGCAATGGCCAATGGCGGTTTGTTCCATCTCCGCCTTGTCGCTCCACGTGACGGGTGGCCGCAAGAGCGTGCGTGGCGCTCTGCCTCCGGCGCAGATCGTCTGCTTGAAGCTGCTGAAGTTTTTGAAAACGTGGATGATGCCATCGCGGATCTTCACCATGTTTTTGCGACCTGCCCCCGGCCACGCCATATCGTGAAAACGGTCATGACGGCACGCGGCGGCAGTGCGGAACTGCGCGCAATGACCAGTCGTGGCCTGAAATGCGGCATTTTATTCGGCCCGGAACGTGCAGGACTTGATAACGAGGATATGGCTCGTGCCGATGCCCTGATCCGTTATCCGCTCAACCCGGATTTCATGTCCCTGAATCTGTCTCAGGCTGTGATGGTGATGGCTTATGAATGGTGCATCGCCATAGACAGCACCCCGCCACGTGAACTGATGACCAATGAAACCCATATCGCAACCAAAGGCGAACTGGACAATTTCATGAGGCAGCTTGTGAAGGAACTCGACGAATGCGGTTTCCTTCGCAATGAACAAAAACGTCCCGGCATGGTACGCAATCTTCGCCATTTCTTCACACGCGGCGAAGTGACAGAACAGGAACTTCGCACCTTGCACGGTGTTATTTCTGAACTGGCGACAAACCGTCGTCGCAAAGACAAGGCAATGGATATCGCCCTGACGCATTCTGGAGAAACAGAAGATTGAATCCAATGCGGACAGGAGCAACACACTGTCCGCATGACACCTTCTGAAAAAGCGACATTGCAGCCAAAATGACGATCCAGATACTGCCATCCCTTTCCATTCAGATGAGCGAAATCGAAATCAGCTATATTCTGGCTTCCGGACCCGGTGGACAAAATGTCAACAAAGTTGCCACAGCCGCGCAGCTTCGCTTCAACGCAACTTGTTCCCCTTCACTGACCGAGCGTATACGCACGCGTCTTATTGAAGTCGCAGGAAGCCGGGCAACGCGTGACGGCGTTATCATCATCACAGCACGTCGTTTTCGGACACAGCAACGCAACCGCGAAGACGCCATTGAGCGTTTGGCCGATCTGATCCGTGAAGCAGCGCATCGTCCCGCATTCCGCGTGCCCACTCGCCCCGGACGCGCCTCACGTCAACGTCGGCTCGACAGCAAAAATCACCGGTCACGGATCAAGCGCGGACGCTCCATGTCTCATGATGATTAATTTGAAAAATAAATATATGGAATTGCACCAATCTGAATGAAAATAATTAATTCGATTTCTTAATATTTTATTTTCATATAAAAAAAATAAGTATCGCGCATATCAATACTCAAAACATATAGAGACTTCCTGCGCGTTCAAGCACCACATCCAGAATACCATTGATCTGCTTCCGTGCTTCTGGTTCCACATCTTTCAGAAGTTTTTCTTCAAGATGCGATGCTATATCTCTGAAACGTTCAAAAGCCTTCTCACCCGCCGGCGTCATGAAAACGCGATTGGCCCTTCGATCCTGGATATCCGTTTCCCGACGAACCAGCCCGTCTTTTTCAAGCAGAACAAACAGACGCACCAGAGCCGAGGTGTCCGTATTCATGGCACGCGCGAGTTCACGCTGCGTCACACCTTCAGGCAAGGTATTCAAATAGGCAAGCAACCTCATATTGGCCACGCTCAGGCCTTCGGACGCAAGATCACGCTCCAAAAGCGTGCGCCACATACCGCTCAGACGCAGAATACGAAATGTCGTCGCCATTCCGGTGAGCTTGCAGGCGCTTTCCCGGCCGGAATATTCTTCATCTGTCACAAAGGGGGCTTTCTGCTGACCGAAACATCAGCTGTTGTTAAGGTCCCGGCCTCAATTCTGCAATAACTTACGCCGACAGCAACGCCCCGAAACACAGCATCGACCGGAGAAACAGAAAGATTTCTGCCCCGGAATCTCCGGGGCAGAAGAACGTTTTGCGTATGAATTACTGCGCTGGCTGCGAGGCCAGCCAAAGTTTCAACTGAGCTTGAAGAGCTTTCGATGTCTCGATCCGTGCATTTGCCCGGTCTAGAGCCCGCGCTGTTTCCACGCGTCCGCCCGTTGATGCCACCGCTGCAGGATCATCCTTCAGTGCCGCAAGGATAACAGGATTCATCGTTGCACCAACAATATTGGGCAAAAGACGATCCTGTGACCACGGAGCCAGTTTGCTGCGAACCTCTTTCTCATTCGCCTTGACAATATCCCAGACCAGATCCGGCTGCTCGCTTTCGTTTGCGATCAGGGCCAGAGCCATATCAATACGACCCGCCGGAAGCGCACCACTCCAGGCGAATTTCGCATTCTGCTTCACCAGTTCAGGATCGCGCGCTGCTGCGACAGCCGAGAACAGACGCAGCTTTATTTCAGTGCTCTGCGTATTACGGATCTTGTCCGTCATCAGCTTCCACGTCTTTTCATCGGCGTCACGCATGACAATCGTCACGACCGCGCCAACAAGATCCGGCTTCAGGGAAGCTGGAGTTTTCAGCCACAGGGCAAAGCGCTTCTTGCCTTCTGCAATAACATCCTGATCCCCATAAGAACCCAGAGCAGAAATGATCTGTGGCCGCAGCATGGTATCGAGAACATTCTCATCCGGTTTCTGATCCCAGCCAAGGCGAGCAAAAACAGGCTTCAACACACTTCGTGCATAGGCATGGAAAGCCTCCCGATCGGGGCTTCCGATTTCGTAAACATCAGTTGCACTGAAGCCGGAAAGAATGGCGCTGAGAACAGCAATATCACTTTCACCTGCGGCACTCAGCCTGTTCACAAGATCAAACCATTTGGCAACAGGCGCTGTCCCCGCCCTGAACAATGCATATTGATCACCCAGCAGGTTGGCGCGATCAACGGCAGCAAAAGTCGGAGCCACTTTCAGCAGAGATGCAAACGCGGCATCATCATAATGCACGCGATAATAACCGCTTTCGCCAAGATTCAGCTTGAGTGGTGCATTGCATCCATGGGCACTGATTTTTATCGGCTTACCGGACAAAACCAGAGATTGGGTCGCAAGACCGGGGCCACCCGCAACAACAGGAATATTCCAGCTCAGCGGCTTCGGATTTGGATCATGAATAACGAAACGGCTTTGTGTCAGCGTATAAACCGTATCCTGTCCCTTGCATGATGAAGCGACATTGACCTCAGGGATACCCGGCTGTGTGATGAAACCTTTCGTGACACTGGTCACATCCTTTCCGGATGCACTGGAAAGGGCATTCCACAAATCCTGACTGGTCGCGTTGCTATAGGCATGTGCCTTCATATAGGCGCGCATGCCATCGCGGAACTTGCCTTCACCCAACCAGCCTTCGATCATGCGGATGACAAAGCTGCCCTTGCCATAGCTGATTCCATCAAATGCTGAATCTGCTTCACTGATATTATGGATGACCTGCTGGATTGGATGTGTTGAAGGCAGCGCATCAGCCGCCATCGTGACCTCACGTTCGGCATGCTGACGCGGCCAGATGTCCCATTGTGGGTTCATCTTGTCTGTGACCTTGGTTTCCATCCAGGTCGCAAAACCTTCATTCAGCCAAATGTCGTTCCACCATCCCATGGTGACCAGATCACCAGACCATTGATGCGCCATCTCATGGGCGACAACCAGATAGATGGATTCCCGCGTGCGCGGCGTGCTGTTGGCCGGATCGAACAGAAGATAATTATCGATATAGGTCAGCGCACCCCAGTTCTCCATCGCACCGGCCTGATAGTTTCCGGGAATGGCGATCATATCCAACTTCGGAAGCGGGTATTTGACGCCAAAATATTCGTTATAATAAGGAAGTATCTGCGATGCGGCGCTAACGGAATATTTCCCCTGGCTCTCCAGACCGTCAGCTGCCCATGTCGAGATCAGAGTGCCGTTTGCCTCTCCCTTGACAGAGCTCATCTCTCCAGACAGCAGCGCAAGAAGATAGGTTGACATGCGCGGCGTCACCCCAAAGGAAACGCGCTTCGTCTTTGCGTCTTTCTGGGTTGTGCCGATAATCGGCATATTGCTGACGGCCGCATAATCGAATGGCAGAGATACATTAAGCTGAAATGTCGCCTTGAATGCAGGCTCGTCCCAGCATGGGAACATACGTCGGGCATCCGCCACCTCGAACTGGGTGACGATCATGCGCTTTTTCTTGCCATCCTGCCCTTTGTAATCGGACACATAGATGCCATTCGGGGTCTTGAGGATCGGTCCGGAATAAGCGATCGTCAGCGTATGGCGCCCTGCGGAAACCGGCGACGCAAAATGCAGCGTTGCAGTCTGCGCCTTCTCGTCCATGCTGACTGATGCAGGCACGTTGCCATCAAGAACTGCCGATCCAAGCTTAAGGCCTGCCTGATTAAGCACGATATCAGGGGTCGCGGAGCGAACATCAACCGTAACCGTCTCGTGGCCTTCTATCGTCAGATCGGAAATATTCGTTTTCAGATCTATGACATAAGATGACGGCACAACTGTTTTCGGCAGTTCGCCGGGCATAGCATCAAAAGAAAACGGGGCTTCGGCATGTGCTGCGGAGAGGAAGGGAACTCCTCCGAGCAATGTTGAAAGAACGAGCAGACGACGCATGGGGCAAACCCCTTTCCTGAACCAGTAAGCAACGCACTTGTCATGCGCAATTGCCCTGGGGCTTAGCACAGTGTTCCCGTCAAGACACTGCGCCCTTGCCAATTAATCCGCCTTTATCGGAAAGATCGGATCAACAGTTCAGGAACATCAGAGGGATCGACGATTTTCCAAAAAACAGAGCATGGATCTTAAGGTCTCAAGAGATGAATCAGTGGGGAACAGATTGAAAACGTCGTTGTCAACACTCTTGCGCCCCGTCTGTTCGCCGCCCATCAAGGATATGACACTCGCAACGCCAGCCTGCCTGCGGAGCAATACAAGTATCCGCGAACATAGTGTCAGCCGCTCAGACTGCCGCAAACCTTCAAAACTGCTCTGCTGGCACAGGATCTCCGCCTGCCCTGAAGTCATACCTGCATCACGACGCGCCTGCTCTATATCGGACGCATCCGACGATCCGCTTTCTGCCAGCATGACATAGCGCATATTGGCCAAAAATGCCTTCATCACTAGGTCCGGAAGAGATGCCGAGCGTTTTTCCGGCAGGAAGAGAAGACACACGGCAAGACCGACAATACTGCCGATGACATTATTTCCTGCACGCGTCAGACCAACGATCCACCCAACATCAGAGCCGACAAGATCCGTGACCAGAACAAACAGCTGCGTCATGAACAGAACACACAATGTATAATTCACGCTTCGCAGAGCAATCGTTGCCATTGAAAGAGGAAAGATCAGCAGGAGAATAAGCCATTGCGGAAAAATCGTGCCACTGACCGCAGCGAGAATACCCCCCGCAATGCTGCCTGCAACACGCTCTATCGTGCGTGACATGGTTGCATTGCGGCCCGGCTGCACAACAACGACAACTGCCATCATGGCCCAATAAGCATAAGGAAGATGGAACTTGATGGTTATCCCGAGAACAATGAGAACACCAACCGTCAGACGAAGCGCATGCCGGATCAGGGCGCCGCGATCCTGACGCATGGAAGCCGTCAAAGCCGAGGACAGTTCAGACCCGTCTTCAACCGTCCGGACGCGCCAGCATTCCTGCAAATCCGTCAGGGCATCTGCGATCCATGAAGCGCCACGCGTAAACAGCGTGTCGTCCCTTTCTCCATGCCGCTTCAGACTCCTTATATATCGCTCAAGAGCAGTCGCAGAAGGCTGTGAACGTTCCAGTTCCTGCGCCACCCGTTTCAATGCCGCAACCACAATCCGGATGATGCGCGCATCCACAGCTTCCTGCGTCGTGCGATCCGCATGATGTTCAAACGCGATCAAAGCCACCAGAATACGATCTGCGGCATCGACGGATGGAGCAAGAGCCATCACCGTCTGCCGACTTGATATATCTGATGAGAAACGTTCGACAGCGATGCGGGTCTGCTCAATACGCTGACGAATATCACGTCGCCACGCACCGATATCGCCCACACCCCCTTCCGTTGCGACAAGACGCCCCGCCATGCCTGCCTGCTCGCGGAAAATCGCAGCGCACATCAGCCGCTGCGGCATATAGGGATCAACCGGCCATGCAAACAGGCAGATCAGCATCGCCCATAGCGAACCTGCGGCAAATAAGGCTGCAATCTTCAGACCTGCAACCGGAGTGCTCGGGTAGCAAACGGCAACAACGACAACAATGGCGGAAAGAACACTGATTTGCGTTGCGATCGGCCCACGTGAACGGGCCAGACCACACAGGAAGATACAAACACCAACCCCGGCAAACGTGGCAGGAAGATTACCCCACCCTGCGACGATAGAAACCCCTCCCGAGATCAGGGTTCCCGCAACAGCAAAAGTGAGCAATGCCTTTATGCGCGTTGGTCTCAAACCACCGGGATCAAGCAGACAGGTCCAGAATGCGGAAAAAGCTGCCCATGCCAATAAGGGCGTATTGGTATACCACGCCAGACACATCACCGCAGCAACGGCGACGCCACTTCTGAGACCTTCCCTGACCGCAATCTGCTCGGGTGCAATGGCGATGGACCGAACGCCCAGCCAATGCGTGATAACAGCAGGCGTCATACCTTGGGACAATCTGTCAGAAAACGGCGCAAGCACGATGGCACAGGGAATAAATCATTTTTCATGGGAACCCCGAGAATTAGACACCTTCTTCTCCAGGAACAAGCCAAAAATAATCTCCACTCAAAACTGGCCCAATCAAACGGAAAATAGAGAGACTAAATCCGATGCTGTATTGTCATATATGATGGGCAGATCAATGGCATTGAAGACATCGTTCTTTTTCTGGTGAATTTGCAAGAAAAGACAGAGGACTATCTCTCCGGAAAAGAACCCGATAAAAACACCGAAAATCCTCACAATCCCAAGACAGATTGGCACTTTATCCCTAAGCTCGCTCATCGGTCCGCACCCGGATCAATAGCAAATCCTCTCTCCCGATTGACAGGCATCGGGCAATAAAAACAAGCATCGGAGTAGAAAGATGCAGGCGTTATCAACTGAATTTCCATCAGACAAAAATCGTCTGGATGCAATCTTCCGCAAGATTGCATTCCGAATTGTTCCCTATATTTTCATCTGTTACCTGTTCAACTATCTCGACCGGGTCAATGTCGGGTTTGCCAAGCTGGACATGCTGGATGCCCTGCATATGTCTGAAAAGGCCTATGGCTTGGGGGCGGGCATCTTCTTCCTGGGCTATATCGCCTGCGGTGTGCCCAGCAATCTGATGCTGCAACGTGTGGGCGCACGAAAATGGCTGGCCCTGATCATGGTTGTCTGGGGCTTGCTGTCCGCCGCACAGATGTTCGTTCAGGGACCGACCAGTTTCTATATTCTGCGCTTCATCACTGGCGCCGCCGAAGCCGGCTTCTTCCCCGGACTGGTGCTTTATCTGACCCGCTGGTTCCCGTCTGCTCGTCATGGACGTGTGATGACACTGTTCATGTCTGCCATCCCGCTGTCAGGAGTCGTCGGCGGACCTCTGTCCGGCTGGATGCTGTCTCACTTCGCCTCATCTCCCGGAAATCTCGCTGCATGGCAGTGGCTGTTCCTGTTGCAAGGTCTGCCAACCGTCGTTCTGGGTCTTGGCATGCTCCTGCTGCTGAGTGACTCGATACAGCAGGCAAGCTGGCTGCAACCGGAAGAACGAACTGCCGTAGCTCAGGTTCTGCATCAGGATCATCTGGAGCAGCCACAACAGACGTCAGACACTTTTCGCTCCATATTATCCAATCCCGCAATATGGATGCTTGGCGCACTGTATTTCTGCATTCAGGCAGGCGTCTATGCGATCAATTTCTGGCTTCCGACCATTATCCGCTCCAGCGGCATCCATGATGTGACCGCGATCGGCTGGCTGAGTGCCCTGCCTTATCTTGCAGCCAGCCTGTTCATGATCGGCATGGGACGTTCCGCAGATCGGCATCGTGAGCGGCGCTGGCATCTGGCCATACCTCTTCTGATGTCAGCTGGCGGATTGGCGATCGCTGCCCGTTTCCCTGACATCACGCCTCTGGCGATCGCCGGGCTGACTGTGGCAACGGCAGGGGCCCTGACTGGGCTGCCGATGTTCTGGCCGCTGTGCAATGGATATCTCAGCCCGGCAGCCGCAGCCGGAGGATTGGCCCTGATTAATTCAATGGGCCAGTTGGCGGGTTTCATCAGCCCCTATCTGGTCGGCTGGATCAAGGATGCCACCCATCGAACGGATAACGCACTCTTCGTTCTGGCCGCGCTGGCCATCATCGGCATGGCGCTTGTGCTCCGCATCCCGGCATCACGCGTCAATCGCTGAACAAGAAACAAAGGAAGAAGGCGATGAAGGTCGTAATTGTCTGTGATTCGTTCAAAGAAAGCCTGTCAGCCCTGGATGTTGCTGATGCGATCGAGGATGGATTTCGCGAGATCTACCCAGACGCAAACTACGTCAAACTACCCGCCGCGGACGGTGGAGAAGGCACTGCGGAGGCTCTGGTTCTGGCTACGGGAGGGCGAATGCTGACATGCCCGGTCACCGGACCACAGGGAGAAAGCGTAACAGCATCGATCGGTCTTCTGGGGAATGGCCGCACGGCTGTTGTCGAAATGGCAGCTGCAGCCGGATTGGCACTGGTCGCCCCCGATCAGCGTGACCCAACCACCGCCACAACCTATGGCGTCGGTCAGTTGATACAGGCCGCGTTAAACGAGGGATATCGCCATATCATCCTCGGCCTTGGTGGAAGTGCCACCAACGATGCCGGAGCTGGCATGGCTCAGGCTCTGGGTGTGGAACTGCGTGACGAAAACGGACAGTCACTGCCATTCGGTGGGAGCGCTTTATCGCGACTGGCAGAGATCGATCGCTCTCGACTGGACCCACGTCTGGCGACCTGCCAGATCGAAGTGGCCTGTGATGTCGATAATCCTTTAACTGGTCCATCAGGAGCATCCGCCATTTTTGGTCCACAGAAAGGAGCAACAGCGGAGATGGTTCTCCAACTGGACGCAGCCCTTTCAGTCTTTGCGCGACACATCGAGACGCAAACAGGACAAAAGGTGGATACATTGCCCGGCACAGGCGCCGCAGGCGGACTTGGCGCGGGTGCATTGGCATTTCTGGGAGCCACATTGCGTCCCGGAGTGGATATTATCATGGATGCCCTGAAGCTGGACGCCGTCTTGGAAGACGCAGATCTGGTCATCACAGGTGAAGGGCGCATGGATGGACAGACCATCCGAGGCAAAGCTCCGATTGGTGTAGCCCGCATCGCCAAGCGCCACGGCCGCCCTGTCATCGCCATTGCCGGTTCATTGGGAGAGGATGTGAACGCGGTGCATGAACACGGGATCGATGCTGTTTTCAGCGTCGTCAACCGCCCTTGCTCACTCGGAGATGCCCTGGCAGAAGCTGCCGCCAATATCCGGATAACCGCACGCAATATCGCAGCAACCATAAGCTGTTGCAGCGCAAGACCTGTGCAAGCATTGAATTGAACCGTCATACATTCAGCGCAAGATATGATGTGTCAGAAACCCCTTATTCCAAAAGGGGTTCTCAGAACTCATACTCCCAAGATGTCATCCTTGCGACTTTCGAACTTTCCCTTCGCATAAACTCATCGTAGCTATCAACCTGCACGACGCCTCACATCTGATCCGTGGGAGAAAATCCTCTGTTCCTCCGGCAACTGACATATCTTGTGGCACTGGACAGATTTCGCCATTTTTCCCGTGCGGCTGAACATTGCGGCGTCTCCCAACCTGCACTGTCTTCAGCAATCCGCCAGCTTGAACATGAACTTGGCGTCACCATCATCCGCCGTCGTCAACGTGTTCTGGGTCTCACACCTGAAGGCGAGAGAGTTCTGGCCTGGGCCAGGCAAAGTCTCGCCGCTCTTGACGGTCTTCGACAGGAAGCAGATTTCGCACATGAAATCGCAGGAGGACACATCTCAATAGGGATTATTCCACCCGCACAGCAACTCTCTCCGCTTCTGGCCGAAAGCCTGAGAGCCGATATTCCCGGCCTGCATCTTGAAGTGACTGTTGCCAATAATAGTGAGATCGTCCACGGGCTGAATGAGCAGCGGTTTGATATTGGACTGATCTATCTTGATCATATTCCGGAAAAAACTGCGTTCGAAACTCACGAACTTTATGTCGAACGACATGTTCTGGTCGCCGCGCCGGGCATTAAACTTCCGGGACGAACACGATGCACATGGAAAGAAGCAGGAACGCTGCCGCTCTGCCTGCTCGATCGTTCGGCTCGAAGCCGACAGATCATTGATTCCTGCTTCGAAAAAGAAAATATAAGACCAGATGTGTTCCTTGAAACAAATACACTCAGTCTGCTGCACACAGAATTGCAGGCTGGCCGCATGGCTTCGATCCTGCCTGTAGCTGCACTGCCTTCCGTCACCACACCCGTTGAATTCCACTTCCGACGCCTTGATCTGACATCAGCACCATCAATCGGCCTTGCGCGCCTCCGCCATCCCGTTCTCAGCCGACTGCTGGAACGCTGTTGGAAAATTGCCTCCGGTGTTTCATTTCAGGATGCTTTGGTTCTCTGAAACGTCGCACCCGGATATTCCACGAAATCTATTCTGAATGGGTGGGCATCTGCTCACAACAAGCTTCCTGATGTCCAATTATAACTGCCGCTTATAATATCATCAGAACAATGTTTTAGACGCGACAGGTCAGCTTCGTCATTTTCCCCCTCAATCAACCATGGGGACATGACGTGCAAACCGGATTTGCGACAGTTCAGGCAAGACAATGGAGAAGCTGTCTCCAACTGTTCGCTGGCCCCGTTCCTTTTGCGCTTCGCACGTCATGTGCCGCAATAATTTCCCTGTTGATCGCCATGAAAATGGAGCTTGGCAGCCCCCAATGGGCTCCCCTCACCGTCTGGGTTGTCGCCACGGCCTCCCGCGGGGAAACCCTCTCCAAGGCGCGTTGGCGTTTACTTGGAACCATTGTGGGCTGCTGCGCAGGCGTTGTCCTGATTGCTGCCTTTCCTCAGGAAACCGGGCTTTTCTTCATCAGCCTTGCTCTATGGATGGCTTTCTGCTGCGGTTTTGCGCCCTTTCTTGCTGGATATCGCAGCTACGGATTTCTTGTCGCGGGTTTTACAACAGCGATTGTCGCCGTTGATGCCATCCCGAACCCAACGCAGGCCTTCTCCATCGCTATGGCACGCGGAACCTATATTGAGCTTGGGATCATATGCGAAGCGCTTCTGACCGCGCTCTGCTCGGCTGGCCATTCCGTGCGGGCAAGAGAAACACTTCTCCGTCGATTGCTCATCACGCAAAAGACCGTCCAGCAGGCGATAGTCGCTCCTTTCACACCCGAGCGCTGGAAAACAACCCTTGCCGACATCATGGCAACCTCTGCGCAGATAGAATATGACGCCTTGGAAATCGGCCCCGTTTCGGGTCACACGGCAGATCATGCGCGGGCCATTATTGCAGAACTTCTGATCGCCTCGGCCCGTTTCCTGAGTGGCACGGGCAATGCATCCGAAAACATGCAATCCATTCAGAAACACATGAAAGAAATCGCAGAACCATCCTACAACGATCACTATCGCTTCCGAAACCGATCCGCGCGTCAGGCAACAGATGGATTTCGCAATGCGCTTAGAATTTTCTTAGGCATTATGCTTGCCGGTTTGATCTGGGTGATCACCGCATGGTCTGAAGGCATTACTTTCATTGCAGACACGGCACTGGTTTACGGCCTGTTATCAACGCGCGAAATACCATCTTCTGCTTCAAGTGATTTTGCAAAAGGCGCTTTTTTATGCGCCATGACCGCAATGCTTTATGTGCTGCTCATTATTCCCGCATTAAACACACCGGAAATGCTTGCCCTCTGCCTGATACCACCCATGATTATTGGCGGCATGGCGGCCCGGACAAAGCGTTTTCTCAATTATGCTTTTTCGTTCAACATGTTCCTGCCCGTTCTGATAGCCCCACTGAATCAGGGACGGCTGGATGAAATGACGTTCTTCAATGGCACATCAGCCTTTCTGGCAGCTGTCATTTTTGCCAGCTTCATGTTTCGGGTCATTCTGGTTTTCAGGCCTGACAATCATCTGCAACGCACGCAAGCCTGGGCTGATCGTAAACTTCGTGAACTCACCAAGTCCGATAATCACACACAACTCAACCAGTGGCTGTTCCTGAATGCTGACAGTATCGTCCGATCGATCCGCATTTCACAATCTTTGCCTGACAGG
This sequence comes from Drosophila lacertosa, assembly GCA_004143845.1. Classification (NCBI taxonomy): domain Eukaryota; kingdom Metazoa; phylum Arthropoda; class Insecta; order Diptera; family Drosophilidae; genus Drosophila; species Drosophila lacertosa. The sequence goes on along the minus strand of SCDZ01000019.1, from coordinate 573,947 downwards.
ATCACTATGGATTTCTTCGAACGCCATATGCGGACCATGATTCTGGGCGTTTGCCTGATAGAAATGCGAAACTTCGAAGAAAACCCTGAAATATCAAATTATTTTCGTCAGAAACTACGCGTTTTCTTCAGAATATGGAACAAAAATCCCGAACATGCCCTCCCTTTACTCCCACTTCTTGAACGACAAATTCTGCGGGATATGCCTGAGCATGTCACAATAGCCAATGCCGTGAAAAGCATCGAAAGGCTATATTCCTGAACTATAGAAACAGACCATTCATCAGAAGACGAAAAGACATGTCTCAGGAAGAAGACTCAAGATCCAACCCAGCTGCGCTCTCTTCCGGAGAAGCCACCATCGCCACCGTAGCCGCTTCGACCTGACTTTCAGATCTTAACGTATCAAGTGGCAAGTATTCTCCGTTTCGTTCAAAATACCAGAATGTCCAGCCATTACAGGATGGCGCATTGGTCAAGGTTGCACCCAGCTTGTGGATCGATCCCCGGCGGCTGCCCGAAATCAACGTCCCGTCAGACGAAACCGTGGCAAAAAGACGCCGATGCCTGTCGCTGACAATTGTTCCAACCGTGATCAGCCCACGTTCCACCAGACTGCCAAATGGCACGCGCGGCGCTTCACGCTTCATCGGAGTGCTCAGAACAGCATCCATCGGCAGCGGTTTTTCCCGCAATGCACGCCCCATCGCAGCTTCCGCATAATCAGGGTGCCGCTCAATGCCGATATAGCGACGGCGCAGGCGACGGGCCATCGCTGTCGTCGTTCCCGTGCCTGTAAAAGGGTCCAGAACCACATCATCAACATTCGTGGACGCAATCAGAACGCGATGCAGCAGACTTTCCGGTTTCTGTGTCGGATGCAGTTTCAGACCATGATCGTTCCGAAGCCGCTCATTGCCAGTGCAAAGCGGCAGATACCAGTCAGAGCGCATCTGGACATCATCATTCAGTGCCTTCATGGCCTGATAGTTGAAACGATATCGACTGTCCGGGCTGCGCGCCGCCCATATCATGGTCTCATGAGCATTGGTGAAGCGGCGACCACGGAAATTCGGCATCGGATTAGATTTGCGCCAGATAATGTCGTTCAGGATCCAGAACCCGAGATCCTGAAGAATGGCACCTATACGGAAAATATTATGATAGGAACCAATGACCCATATGGTTCCATCCTTGCGAAGAAGACGACGCGCCTCACTCAGCCACGCGCGCGTGAATTCGTCATAAGTGGCCAGATCAGCAAACTTGTCCCAGTCATCATCAACGCCATCGACAACGGTATCATCCGGGCGACGCAATTCTCCACGCAACTGGAGATTATAGGGCGGATCGGCGAAAATGCAGTCAATGCTGCCCCCCGGCAACATCTTCATCATTTCGACACAGTCACCGCGCAATATCTGATCAAGCGGCAATTCCATTGAGGTAGCACCGCTCATCACGCGCTCAACTCCTGTCCAAGATAACGCTTCACCGTGCCAAACCCACGCCTGTGATGCGGACTGATCCCGACGCGTTCCAGCGCCTCCCGATGGCCCTTTGTGCCATATCCCGCGTTTCTTGCCCATCCATATACAGGCCAACGTTCATCCAGCCGTTGCATGATACGGTCCCGTATCACCTTGGCCACAATCGAAGCTGCCGCAATCGACAGGCTCAACCCGTCACCACCGACAACGGTTTTCACGGGACAGGGCAATGCCGGAACACGGTTTCCATCCACAAGGGCAAGATCGGGCAACAGCCCCAGACGTTCGACGGCACGACGCATGGCCAGATGAGACGCCTTGAGAATATTGATGTCATGGATTTCTGCGACGGAAGCTGCGCCCACGCCGATAAACACATCCGGGGCATCATGCAGCGCGGCGAATGCCCGGTCACGCTGGGCCACCTTCAATTGCTTTGAATCATTGAGCAGAGCGGCCAGATGCGATGAAATATCATCACGGAATATGACAGCGGCAGCCACTACAGGGCCTGCCAAGGGACCACAACCTGCCTCATCCACTCCGGCAACCAAGCCTCCATGCGCGGCTTCCAATGAATAATCCGGCATGCAGTCTGTTTCCGCCTCCCCTGATCCTGATCGGCGCGAACCACCATAACATCCGCGTCCGACGACCCTGGAAAGAGGAAAAACATTTTTCGCCCCCTCCGCGCAAGAGATTGAGCGCGGAGAAAACGAAAACCTCCCGTTTATTTACGAGAGCGCGGTATCAGGAGCCAGCCGATAAACAGACCCAGAACGCTGGCAATCCCTAATGAAGCAAGGGGTTTATCGTGCACGAATGTCAAGGCACGCTCAACAAGACCTTCGCTTTCCTGATAGAGATCCGCGAATTCCTCACGCGCCATTCCAGACAATTGATCCACCTTCCCCTCTGCCTGAAGGCCAATATCTCCCGTCAACCCACCGGCAGCGTCTTTCACGCGTCCCTTTGCCTGATCAAAAGCGCCTTGAGCCTTTTCAGCAATCACGGATTTTTTTTCTTCAGACATCAGTTCTCTCCTTACCGTGTTCATGCCGGATCATCAGTGACAATCCTTGCAGTGGTAATCGTTATACCACAGCGGAAAATCAAAAATGTCTTTATTTGATCCGCACCCGATTATTGATCGCAAATGCGTCTTCATTCGGGCAGATGAGATGTTCCCATGCATCGCGGCCTGTTGGCCCCCTTTTGCAAAGCATGCATGATGCCGGGATGCCAGCCCTCACCCCACCCAGACTGATTGCGCTGACCGTCGCATGTATGCTGTTCATGGAACAGCTTGACGGAACCATCCTGTCGACAGCTCTTCCCGCCATTGCAAAATCTCTCGACATTACCCCTGTCACAGCTTCAGTCGCACTCACATCCTATATTCTCGGACTGGCCATCGTCATTCCTGCTTCTGGTGCGATATCTGATCACCTCGGCAGTCGGCGCACACTTTTTCTCGCCATTTCCATCTTTATCGTCTTCTCTTTCACCTGCGGCGTGAGCAGCAATCTGCCAATGCTTGCCGCAAGCAGGACATTCCAGGGCATGGGAGGTGCGCTCATGGTTCCCGTGGGGCGTCTGGTCCTGCTTCAGAATGTTCAGAAAAGCGAACTTCTCAAGACCATGACATGGATGATGCTGCCAGCAACATTGGGACCACTCCTTGGTCCGGTTCTGGGAGGCGTGATTACCACCTCCTTCTCATGGCGGTGGAATTTTTACATCAACATTCCGTTCGGCCTTCTTGGCCTGCTGATGACATGGCGCTTTATTCCTGAAATCCGTGAAAACCGGCAACACCGGTTTGACGGCAAAGGCATGCTGCTTGCAGGCGCCGCCCTTGCCCTGATTTCCGGCGGTGGCGAAATGATAAGCCATGCCTTCAAACCACTCTGGGTCGCCTTATTGCCAATCGTGACAGGCATCTTCCTGATGACCGCCTATTTTCGGCATATGCAGCGTGTGGAGTGGCCGGTACTCGACTTCCGTCTCATGCGCATCGCAACATTCCGTATCTCGGTTCTGGCAGGTGCGGCAACCCGGATCGCAATCGGAGCGCTACCTTTCCTGCTGCCATCCCTCTTGCAGGTCGGCTTCGGGCTGACCGCCGCCCGCAGCGGTTTCATTACGTTCGCCGGGGCAATCGGCGCTGTTTCCGTAAGGGCGATCGTCCCATACATGTTTCGGACATTTGGCTTCCGGAACATCATGCTGATCACATGCACCACCGGGACGCTGGCAATTCTTGCAATGTCCGTAATACAGCCAGGATGGCCATTATGGCCCATGGCACTTCTTCTTGGCGTATCCGGCTTTATTCAGGCGACACAGTTCTCAGCCTATAACACTATTGCATATGCAGACATTCCTCAGGAAAAGATGAGCGCCGCCACAGCGTTCTACACCACATTCCAGCAAATCATGCTTTCAACCGGCATTTCCGTCGCCGCAATGAGCGTAACGCTCAGCCGCATAGCACGAGGAGAGAACATCGCCGGGGCTTTCGATTTCGATGTGGGGTTGATTGTCTCGGGCATTGCCGCCCTGATGGCGATTCCCTTCATCATGCAACTACGCAAAGATGCCGGCTCCGATATCAGTGGACACATTCCATAAACGTTATCAATTCCGTTACACAAAATTGCGATAAATAAAGAATAATTTATAGCACCCTGAAGAGAGATGCATCGAGCCGGAATTTCGCCTTTTATTGCAAAGAAAAAATAATTTTTCCTCGCCTCCGATGCCTCTTACGCTTCCGACAGACTTCCTTTACAGCATTGATACTCTAATATGGGCCGCAAGTTTTTGCTGCTATCATCCTAACCAGGCGCGTCAGTTCCTGACAGGGACTGGCGAACCAACCCGCGCAACAGAACCAGCTGAACGGAACCCGTTTTCCAATGGATCGCACGCCTCCCGCATCATCCCCCGTTCTTTCCGATCAGAAACGTCGCCCGGGCAGGATCGTGCTGATTGTCATCGTCGTTCTGATCGTGCTCGCCATTATCTGGGCTCTGATGCGCGGTTCCGGACATCACAAAAAAGTCCACACTCCGGACGCAACCCAGCCTGTTGCCGTCGAAACCGTAAAAACCGGGGATATGCCTGTTGAGCTGACCGAACTCGGCACAGTCATTCCCATCACCAATGTGACGGTCCAGACCCGAATCAGCGGATATCTGACAGAGGTCAATTTCACAGAAGGTCAAACGGTGAAAGCCGGCGACCAACTCGCTCTGATCGATCCCCGCCCCTATGAAGTGCTGCTTGCACAATATGAAGGGCAGCTGAAACAGGATGAGGCAAAACTGGCCTCTGCGCGTGTCGATAACGACCGCTATCAGAAGCTGATCAAGCAGAACAGTGTCTCCGCCATGACGGCCCGCGACCAGCAATACACTGTTATGCAGCTTGAAGGCACAGTGAAATCCGATCAGGCACTTATCGATAACGAAAAACTTCAAATCATCTATTGCCATATCCTTGCCCCGACAGATGGACGGATCGGCATCCGTGCTGTCGATAGAGGAAACTATATCTCGGCAGGTCAGACAAACGGTCTGGCAACCCTGACCCAGATGGAGCCAATCTCGGTCATTTTCACACTCCCGCAACAGCAGCTCGGGCAGGTCGCCACGCGACTGCGTGAAGTCGGCTCTCTCCCGGTCAGCGCATGGGACAGTTCAAACACGACCCAGATTGCCGAGGGAGCAACGAGCGTTCTCGACAGTCAGATTGACACGGCAACAGGAACCGTTCGTCTGCGTGCCATTTTCCCGAATGAAGATCATCGCCTGTTTCCCAACCAGTTCGTAAATGCCCATTTGCTGGTGAACACGCTGCATGACGCCATCATCGTGCCAACCAACGCGCTCCAGACCGGTCCTTCCGGACAGTTTGTCTATGTCGTCAAGGCCGACGACACCGTCACGGCCCGCAGCGTCAAACCCGGAATCTCGAATGGTGACAGCACGGTTGTGGAAAGCGGCCTGAACATCGGAGACCGTGTCGTGACCGATGGCACCGACCATTTGCGGGAAGGGCTGAAAGTAACAATTCCTGCTGACGACACTTCGGACAAGGCAGGCAAACACAGCACGTCAGAGGCAGGTGGCAAGCAGTGAACCCGTCACGGATTTTCATCCAGAGGCCTGTCGCAACCACCCTTCTCATGCTCGCCATCCTGTTGGCGGGCCTGCTGGGTTATCACTTCCTCCCCGTCTCGGCACTGCCGCAGGTTGAATATCCAACCATCACGGTCCAGACTTTCTATCCCGGAGCAGGGCCGGAAGTCATGGCGACTTCCGTCACCGCCCCGCTTGAAACCCAGTTCGGGCAAATGCCGGGTCTGGATCAGATGACCTCCCGCTCCTCTGGCGGTGCTTCAGTCATCACTCTGCGTTTTGGTCTTACGATGGCCATGGATATCGCAGAACAGGAAGTTCAGGCCGCCATCAATCAGGCCAGTTCACTTCTGCCGACGGACCTTCCCGCTCCCCCAATCTATGCGAAGGTCAATCCGGCAGATACGCCCATTCTGACGCTCGGCATCACTTCCAAAACCATCCCGCTTCCGGAAGTTGAGGATTATATCGACACTCGGCTCGAACAGAAAATCAGCCAGATATCCGGCGTGGGCCTTGTCACACTCTCCGGTGGCAATCGGAAAGCCTATCGTGTTCGCGTCAACATCCCCAAACTGACATCCTATGGTGTCTCACTGGATACGCTCCGGACCATCATCGGCACCGTCAACATCAATTCCCCAACCGGCACATTCGACGGGGAGCAACGCGCCACAACCCTTCGCGTCGACGGGCAGATCACCAGCACGGAACAATTGCTGAATCAGGTGATTGCCTATCAGGATAACGGGCCGGTCCGCATTCGCGACATCGCCACCGTTGTGGTTGGCGCCGAAAATGATCAGCTTGCCGCATGGGCCAACACCACCCCCGGCCTGATCATGAACGTGCAACGCCAGCCCGGCGCAAACGTTATCAGCGTCGTCGACAACATCAAGGCTGCGCTCCCACATCTTCAGGCATCACTGCCTCCGGGAATTGACATCGTCCCGCTGACGGACCGGACCACGACAATTCGCGCATCGGTTGAAGATGTCGAAATGGAGCTTTTCTTGGCTCTCGTGCTGGTTGTTGCCGTCATCTTCGTCTTCCTGCGCAATATTCCCGCCACCATCATCCCCAGCCTGTCCGTGCCTCTCTCCATTATCGGCACATTCGCGGTCATGGATCTTCTGGGCTTTTCCCTCGACAATCTTTCCCTGATGTCTCTGACGATCGCGACAGGATTTGTCGTCGATGATGCAATCGTCATGATCGAAAATATCTCCCGATATATCGAAATGGGAGAAGACCGCATGACTGCGGCGATCAAAGGGTCAGGAGAAATCGGTTTTACCATTATCTCCCTGACAATCTCTCTGGTTGCCGTGCTGATCCCTCTGCTTTTCATGGGCGATGTCGTGGGACGACTGTTCCATGAATTTGCACTGACACTCGCCATCACCATCATCATCTCCGCCATCGTCTCTCTGACGCTGGTGCCAATGATGTGCGCCCGCATGCTGAGCGAACGTCCGCACGACCCAAGCCAGGCCAAAACTCTTTTCCAGAGGTGGTCAGCCCGTGTTGAAGTCGCAACGGAACGCACCATCGCAGCATATGATCGCGCACTGGATGTCGTTCTGGCACATCAGCGTGCAACATTGGCGGTATTCGCTTTCACACTTGTTCTGACCGGTTTTCTGGGATGGGAAATTCCGAAAGGCTTCTTCCCTGTGCAGGACACAGGTGTGCTTCAGGGCATTTCCGTTGCTGCCCAGTCCTCATCATTCGATGCCATGAAACAGCATCAGGAAGCTCTTGCCCGGATCATTCTCAAGGACCCGGATGTCGCTTCCCTTTCTTCCTTTGTCGGCGTGGACGGCCAGAACCCAACCGTTAATCAGGGTCGTTTCCTGATCAATCTGAAGCCGCACGACGAACGTTCGCTCAGCGCGCAGGAAATAGCCCAGAGGCTTACGGAAGAAACAGCTGGAATTCCGGGAGTTTCGCTCTATCTCCAGCCCGTTCAGGATCTGTCCCTCGACACGACAATCGCGGCTACGCAGTATCAGTTCCTGCTGGAAAATCCGGACTCAGAAGCGTTCAAGTCATGGGTTCCAAAATTCGTGCAACGTTTGCAGCAGGAACCATCCCTGTCTGACGTGACATCGGACATGCAGGCTGAAGGTCTGGTCGCAAAAATCACACTGGATCGCCCCACAGGTGCCCGTTTCTCCATCACTCCGCAAACTGTGGACAACGCGTTGTATGATTCTTTTGGGCAAAGACAGATTTCAACGATCTACACCCAATCGAACCAGTATCGTGTGATTCTGGAAGCAACACCTGACTTCCACAAATCTCTCAACTCCCTGAATCAGATATACCTCCCGGGTATCTCAGGGAATGCGGGAGCGAGCACATCCGGTCCGGAACGTGAGCCGACCTCCGGCCTTGTGCCCATGAATACCGTGACAAAAGTCACGCAGGAAACAGCGCCTCTCCTGATCACCCATTTCGGTCAGTTTCCTGCCACAACCATATCCTTCAACCTTGCCCCCGGATATTCTCTGGGGCAGGCGACCAATGCCATCGAGCAGGCACGCAAAGATATCCAGCTTCCAGATTCTTTCATGACATCGTTCCAGGGAACAGCAGCAGCTTTCAAAAACTCTCTTGGAAACGAATTCTTCCTGGTCATCGCAGCTCTGGTCGCCGTCTATATCGTGCTTGGCATTCTCTATGAAAGCTTCATTCATCCAATCACAATTCTTTCTACCCTCCCCTCCGCCGGGATCGGTGCCCTTCTGACTCTTCGTCTCACAGGCACGGATCTGGATGTCATGGGGATTATCGGACTGGTTCTGCTTATCGGCATCGTCAAGAAAAACGCAATCATGATGATCGATTTTGCCCTGGAAGCCGAACGGGTGGAGGGAAAATCCCCCATTGATTCCATCCGACAGGCAGCGACACTGCGTTTCCGGCCAATTCTGATGACCACACTCGCCGCCATGCTGGGAGCCCTGCCCATGGTGCTTTCACATGGAACCGGTTCAGAGCTGCGCCGCCCACTGGGTCTGGCCATCATCGGTGGTCTGGCTCTGTCGCAGTTGCTCACCCTGTTTACAACGCCAGTCATCTATCTGGCGCTCGACCGTCTGGCACGTCGTCCGAAGACAGAAACTTCGAACATCAGTCTGCAGGAAAAGCCACAGACATGATTTACGATATGGGAGCGACATCCGCGCCACGGAAACCCAAGGCATGAATCCGGTCAGATTCTTTATTGATCGCCCCGTGGCGACCATTCTGCTGACCGTGGCGCTCGTCCTGGGGGGGATCGTTGGTTATACCCAGCTCCCCGTTTCCAATCTGCCGAATGTCGATTTTCCTGTGATTCAGGTGCAGGCACGACAGCCCGGAGGAACCCCGGAAGTCGTTGCCAGCACAGTCGCAGCTCCGCTGGAACGGCATCTGGGGCAGATCGCCGGACTGGCGGAAATGACATCCCAGTCGACACAGAATCAGGCGCGTATCACTCTCCAGTTCGACCTGACCCGTGATATCAATGGCGCTGCACGCGAAGTCGAAGCAGCACTTCAGGCTGCGCGCGCGGATCTCCCCACATCCCTGCGGCAGAACCCCAGCTATTTCAAGGCCAATCCCAACGGGGCGCCAATCCTCATCCTCTCACTGACCTCATCGACCAGAACGCAGCCCAAACTTTACGATCTTGCCACCAATGTCCTGCAACAGCATCTGTCTCAGGTCGCTGGTGTCGGTGAGGTCGAAATCGCCGGTTCAGCGCTTCCAGCCGTCCGGGTAGAGATGAATCCCCTGCCGCTGTTCCAATATGGCATTGGATTTGAAGACGTCCGAGCAGCTTTGGCCTCTGCAAATGCCCATGCCCCAAAGGGCATCATCGAACAGGATGGACAACGCTTCACTCTCGATACGAATGATCAGGCTAGAGATGCTCAGGCTTATCGGGATATTCTGATCGCCTGGCGGAATAACCGCCCGGTTCGACTATCTGACGTCGCCACAGTCGATAACAGTGTCGAAGATTTGCGAAATGCAGGGTTCTATAATCGGCACAAAGGTATTATCGCGATTGTTTTCCCGCAGGCCGGGGCGAACATCATCAAAACAACCGATCAGATCAAAGCGCTTCTGCCATCACTGAAAGCTGCCTTGCCGCCTGATGTCTCGCTTCATATTGGTCTTGACCGTTCCGTAACTATTCGCGACTCACTCAACGATACACAGATGACACTGGTCATCGGTGTCGTGCTGGTGACAATCGTGACTTTTGTATTCCTCAGTTCAGCCAGAATGACCCTGATCCCCGGCATTGTCGTCCCGGTCTCTATCGTCGGCACATTCGGCATCATGCGTCTTCTGGGCTATCAGCTCGATAACATGTCCCTCATGGCGCTGACGCTTTCGACAGGTTTTGTCGTCGATGACGCCATTGTCGTAACAGAAAACATCGCTCGCTATCTGGAACAGGGACTGTCGCCGAGGGATGCTGCCTTGCAGGGCACAACCGAAGTCGCCTTCACAGTACTGTCCATTTCACTGTCACTGATCGCGGTTTTTCTTCCCATCATGCTGCTTGGTGGCATTGCCGGACGTCTGTTTCACGAATTTGCCATGACGGTCGGGATCACCATCATTCTGTCCATGATCCTGTCGCTTTCCCTGACGCCGATGCTGGCATCCCGCCTGCTGAACGCAAAAATTGTCAATCACTCAGACATTGAAAGTGAATCCGGGAAAAAAGGATGGATTCACTATTTTCATAATGGTTCAGAAAAAATCATGCGCGGCATGTCCAGGGGATATGAACGCAGCCTCGATATGGCGCTGAAATATCAAAAACTGGTTCTGCTTTCACTACCTTTGACGATCGTCCTCATCCTCGCGCTATTCATAAAGATGCCCAAAGGATTTTTCCCCACAGAAGATACGGGAATGCTGATGGGCCACATGATGGGTGATCAATCGATCTCCTTTTCAGCGATGGTGCAAAAGCTTGACAAGGTTGAAGCCGTCATTCTCAGCGAACACAAAGATGTTGAAAGTGTTTCTGCTTTTCTGGGAGGTCGCGGCTCCTCCAATCAGGCCAATCTTTTCCTGCAGCTGACGGATAAGAGCGAACGTGGCTCCGTTCCTTCTCTTATTGCTCGGATCAGCAATAAACTGAGAAATATGGTTGGAGCAGAATTTTACCTGATGCAGCCGGGTGCGGTGCGTGCCGGAGGACGGCAGAGCAATGCAGCCTATCAATATACACTGGAAGGAGATTCCGCTCAGGAACTCTACTCATGGACCGAAAAGCTGAGATCCGCTCTTCAAACACACAAGGAAATTCGTGATCTTTCAAGTGATGTTCAGCAGGGCGGATCATCACTTGCAACAAAAATCAACCGTGACACCGCCGCCCGCATGAACATAACGCCGCAATTGATTTCCAACACACTCTTCGACGCCTTTGGACAGAGAAGCGCGTCGGTCGTCTATAATGCGTTGAATCAATATCGTGTCGTCATGGAAGTTGAGCCTCGTTTCTGGAACAATCCGAATACTCTTTATCAAATGTGGGTCAGTGCTTCGGGTGGAACTGCTGGCGGCGGAACCCAGTCGAATACCATTCGTGCCAGAACGACAACGACTACTTCCAGCACCTCTGCTGACGACAACTCCGCCTCCGAAGCTTCGTTCCAGAACCAGATTGCTAACGGACTGGCGGGCGGCAGTTCGGCTTCCAACGGATCCGCCGTTTCAACGTCAAAGGAATCCATGATTCCCCTGACCTTCATCACGTCAATCAAGCCAACCAGAAGTGCCCTATCCGTCAATCATCAGGGGCAATCAGTTGCGACAACGCTTTCTTTCAATCTGAGCGAAGGTGTTGCACTGAGCCACGCCATGCAGATCATCCAGAATGAGATGGTCAGCCTTCACATGCCGTCCAACATCCACGGAAGCTTTGCCGGCAATGCCGCTCAGCTACAGAAGTCTGTCAATGATGAACCACTTCTGATCCTTGCAGCGCTTGTTGCGGTCTATGTCGTGCTTGGTATCCTGTATGAAAGCTATATTCACCCGATCACCATTCTCTCCACCCTCCCCTCCGCCGGTGTCGGCGCCCTGCTGGCACTTCAGGTGTTTGGGGAAGAATTCTCCCTGATCGCCATGATCGGCGTCATTCTGCTGATCGGCATCGTGAAAAAGAACGCTATCATGCTGGTCGATTTCGCGATCGCCGCAGAACGCACGGAAAACATGCCCCCCCTTCAAGCCATCAGGACAGCCTGTCTCCTGCGTTTCCGTCCCATCATGATGACATCCCTCGCCGCAGCGCTCGGGGCTATGCCCCTGATTTTCGGGAATGGTTATGGCAGCGAGCTGCGCCGCCCTCTGGGTATTGCAATCGTTGGTGGACTTCTCGTCAGCCAGATCCTGACACTTTATACAACACCCGTCGTCTATCTGGCTCTCGACTGCCTGGGACGACACTTCATCCGGATGAGGGAGCGCCTGTCTCTCCGCCGTCTTTTCCCCTCCTCCGCCTCTCAGGACGCCTGATGCAGACGTATCTCAATCTCCCTTCTTTCCCGCGCGGTTTCCGCACCCTGCGCTCCATCCTGCTTCTGGGAACATTGGGCCTGAGTGGCTGCATGGTTGGACCGGACTATAAACGTCCGTCAGCCATCATCTCTCCCCAGTTCAAGGAGTTGAAGCCAGCCGAGGGGTGGAATTATGCCAACCCCGCTCTGGCCGAAATTCCCAAAGGACACTGGTGGACCATATTCAACGACCCGGTTCTGAACCAGTTGGAAGAACAGGTTGCGATCAACAACCAGAATGTTAAGCAATATGAGGCGCGCTACCGGAATGCTAAGGCCGCGATCAATGCCATTCGGGCGCAGCTTTATCCAACATTAAGCACTTCAGCCAGCTTCAACAGGAATTCAACCGGCCGCGGCTCCCGTTCAGCTTCTAGTGGATCACTGGTGAATTACGCCACTGGCGAAACCTATGGTTCACCTTCAAACTCCACAAGCACGACCTATGGTTTTGGTCCTACTGCAAGCTGGGATCTTGATCTGTGGGGAAAAATCCGCCGACAGATTGAGGCACAGGTCGCAGAAAGCCAGGCAAGCGCTGCAGATCTGGCCAATGCTGAACTGTCCTATCAGGTGCAGTTGGCCACAGCGTATTTTAATATGCGCTATCAGGACAGCCTGAAAACACTTCTCGACAGGAACGTGAAGTTTTATCAGGACTCCTATCAGATCACACAGAACCAGCTCAATGCCGGAACCATCGACCCCACCTCTGTCCTTCAGGCCCGGACACAGTTGGAACAAACCAGATCGCAGGCAATCCAGACCGGCATAACACGCGCACAATACGAACATGCAATTGCGGTCCTGACAGGACAGGCCCCTGCCAACGTCTCGATCAAACCCGGCGCTCTCCCGGATAAAATTCCGGCAATCCCGGCTGTCCTGCCTGCCACTCTGCTGGAAAGACGTCCGGATATCGCCGCTGCTGAACGCCGCATGGCTGAATACAATGCACAAATCGGCGCAGCGATCGCGGCTTTTTATCCGAGCGTGACGCTGACCGCCTCATATTCCTACAGCGGTGATCCAATCGGCTCTCTGGTTCAGGTTGCAAACCGTATCTGGGCGCTGGGTGCATCAGCCAGTGAAACGCTGTTTTCCGGCGGATCACGTACGGCCGCAGTGCATGAAGCCGATAGTACCTACGATTCATATGTTGCAACGTATCGGCAAACAGTCCTGACCGCGCTGCAGAACACGGAAGACCAGCTTTCAAACCTGCGCATTCTTGCAGATCAGGCCAAACAGCAAACCATCGCCCTTGATGCGGCGAACAATGCGGTAACCATCGCCACGAACCAGTATATGGCCGGCACGGAAATCTACACCACCGTCATCACATCCGAGGTCACGGCATTAAGCAACGCGGAAAATCTTCTGGCGATCCAGCAGAGCCGGATCGTTGATGCCATTACCTTGATCGGCGATCTGGGTGGAGGCTGGAATGCTTCCGACCTTCCTTCCAAAAACTCCTTGCAGAGAGATAATCCCCTGCTGCCATCGTTCATTCAGAAAGATCGCAACTATATGAAATAAACAGGCTTCTGCAGCACTCCACAAAACGGCTCAGCGCAAGATTCCAACCGCACCGGGGACAACGGAGCGGTGTTGCGCTATAAGTGGACCAGCACTGTGCTGTAACAGAACGCTACATTTTTTTACCAGGAAGTTCCATGCTGCGTCTGACTGAAATCCGCCTGCCTCTGGATCATATGCCAGGCGACCTTACACAGACTGCTGCAGAACGGCTGAATCTCCCTGTTGAAGACATTCTGTCTCAACAGATTGTTCGTCGTGGCTATGACGCACGCAAACGCGGTCGCATCACTCTCGTCTATACCCTTGATCTGGAAGTCCGTGACGAAGCTGCTGTTCTGGAAAGAATGGCCGACTCTCCGCACGTCAGACCCTCTCCAGATACCCACTATCAATGCGTTAATATCGATTCCGGATCTCTTGTCGAACGCCCGGACTTCAAGCGCCCGGTGGTCGTCGGCGCTGGTCCATGCGGACTTCTTGCCGGTCTGATTCTGGCCCAGTTGGGATTACGTCCCATCATCATCGAACGTGGCAAATCCGTGCGTGAACGTACGGTCGATACATTCGCACTCTGGCGCCGGGGCGTGCTCACGCCCGAAAGCAACGTCCAATTTGGTGAAGGTGGGGCCGGCACGTTCTCTGACGGAAAACTTTACAGCCAGATCAGTGACCCACGTCACCTGGGCCGAAAGGTTCTTGAAGAATTTGTCCGGGCGGGTGCCCCGGAAGAAATTCTTTACGTTTCCAAGCCTCATATCGGCACTTTTCGACTGGTCTCAATGGTCGAGCATATTCGTGACGAGATCATCACCCGTGGCGGCGAATACCGCTTCAACACCCGGGTGGAAGAACTGATCACTGAAACTGCCCCAGACGGTCAGCAGAAGATATCCGGCTTGCGGCTGTCGGACGGCAGCACGCTTCAGGCCAATCACGTCATTCTGGCCATTGGCCACAGCGCACGCGACACATTCAGCACGCTTCAGGATACTGGCGTGGTGATGGAAGCCAAACCTTTCTCGATGGGCGTCCGAATCGAGCATCCACAGTCTCTGATCGATGAAGCCCGCTTCGGCTCACAAGCCGGCAGCCGCCTTCTGGGGGCCGCGGATTACAAACTGGTGCATCACGCCTCCAACGGTCGCGGCGTTTATTCCTTCTGCATGTGTCCGGGTGGAACCGTTGTCGCGGCAACATCCGAAAGTGGCAGCGTCGTCACCAATGGCATGAGCCAATATTCCCGTGCTGAACGCAATGCGAATGCCGGGATCGTCGTCGAACTCAAGCCAGGAATCGATTATCCCAATACACCTCTGGCCGGTGTCGCATGGCAGCAATATTGGGAGAAAAAAGCCTTCGAAG
This sequence comes from Drosophila lacertosa, assembly GCA_004143845.1. Lineage (NCBI taxonomy): Eukaryota > Metazoa > Arthropoda > Insecta > Diptera > Drosophilidae > Drosophila > Drosophila lacertosa. The sequence continues at coordinate 558,828 of SCDZ01000019.1, read as the reverse complement.
TCGGAGGAGGAAATTATCATGCGCCAGCGCAGCGTGTGGGAGATTTTCTGGCCGGACGCCCTTCGACAACCCTGGGCACAGTCACTCCCTCCTACAAGCCCGGCGTCACTCCCACCGATCTCTCCCTGTGTCTGCCTGAGTTCGTCACATCCGCTCTGCGCGAAGCACTCCCCGCCTTCGCCGGGAAACTCAATGCCTTTGCCCTTGAGGATGCCGTGATGACCGGTATCGAAACCCGGACATCATCCCCTCTCCGCATCCGGCGCGGTGATGATGGACAGAGCATCAACATCAGGGGCCTGTTTCCCGCAGGTGAAGGCGCAGGCTATGCCGGGGGCATTCTTTCAGCAGCCGTTGATGGCATACGTATTGCCGAAGCTGTTGCGCATGACATGGCCGGACAAACCGTCCATGGCTTGATCCGGGGCGACCGGGAAGGCGTTTACGGCTAAAATCTCCCACTTTCCCGGTTGATCCTCAGTAAGGGGTCTGGTAATCGGCACCATCCACCCCGGTCGGCATCGGGGTTTCTGCTACGAAAGAGAAACGATCATGAAATCCGGTATCCACCCCGACTACCACGAGATCACTGTCATCATGACAGACGGAACGGAATATACGACCCGCTCCTGCATGGGTAAGGCTGGCGACGTACTGCGTCTCGACATCGACCCGAAATCCCACCCGGCCTGGACCGGCGTGCAGCGCATGATCGACTCCGGGGGCCAGGTCGCCAAGTTCAACAAGCGCTTTGCTGGCCTCGGAAACCGTAAGTCTTCCTGATTGCAAAACTCCGAAGGTCTGTGAACAACAGCCTTCGGAAAGCCTGTCAGTAAGAATACTCCCGAAAGCCCCGCCTCTTGAAAAAAGAGGCGGGGCTTTCCACATCTGGGGTGCAGGAACGCCACAACGGGTTCCCGCACAAATGCAGATGTCGATCCGCCACACAGGGGATCGCACAGAATGCAACCTTGCTGTTCAGGAGGTTTTTATGACTTACGATTTCGCCCCTCTTTTCCGTACTGCCATTGGCTTTGATCGTCTTGCACGGATCGTGGATAACGCCGCCCAGAACCCTTCGGCTTCCACCTATCCGCCTTACGACATCGAGAAGACAGCCGATGACAGCTATGTTCTGACCATGGCCGTCGCAGGATTCGGGTCAGACGATATAGAAATTTGCGTGCAGGATAACACTTTGATCGTCGCCGGACGCGTCAGAGAAACCCAGCGGGAAGGAGAACTCCTCCACCGTGGGATTGCACGCCGCGCCTTCGAACGCCGCTATGCACTGGCCGATCATGTCGAAGTCCTTGACGCGACACTGAATAACGGTCTGCTGAACGTTGCTGTCCGCCGGATTGTTCCTGAGCCCATCAAACCACGCCGGATCGAGATCAGGACGGAGACTGCGACATCAGACAGGATTCTTCCGACCGAAGGACAGGGTCTGGACACACCTCCCTCTACGTCGCATCCGGTCAATGACATGGCAGCCGTTCCTTCCCACGCCGCATAAACGGGATGAATGCTCTGATCAGGGGACTGGGAAGAGGCGACATGCCTCTTCCTCTCCGTTCTGGGCCGGAATTACGTCCCGAAAGGGTGTCGGAAACTGTGAAAAGAGATGCAATGCCGTTCTTTTCACAGATTTTATCTCCTGACGCTTGACCCGGACCGTTCTGGCAGCCATTACCCTTTTCCCTCAATTGCGCGCTGGCAGGCTCCTCGGCTCATGGGCATCTTTTTCCATGCACCGATCCCTGCGATACGAAAGAGCGCCGACAGACGACGCAGTTACAGGACGGACTGATGACCACGCTTCCGCTTATGCCCAAGGCGACAGCCGTCTGGCTGATCGAAAAGACAGCCCTGACCTTTACGCAGATTGCCGAATTCTGCGGCATGCACCCGCTTGAGGTTCAGGCCATTGCAGACGGTGAAGTTGCCGCAGGCATCGTGGGTTACGATCCGGTCGCCAACAATCAGGTGACACAGGAAGAAATCACACGCTGCGAAGGCGATGCCTCCCGCCGCATGCGCATTCTCAATTCAGAGAACCCGGTGCGCCGTCGCTCGAAAGGCGCACGCTACACCCCCGTGGCGCGTCGTAACGATCGTCCGGATGGTATTGCCTTCCTGCTCCGCAATTATCCGGGGCTGCAGGAACAGCAGATCGTCAAGCTTCTGGGAACGACCAAGGACACGATCGCCAAGGTCCGGGACAAGCAGCACTGGAACACCGCGAATATTCGCCCCCGCGATCCGGTGACAATCGGGCTTTGCAGCCAGTCTGACCTGAACGCCGCTGTTGCGGCTGCCAACGAGCGGCTGGTGCGGGAAGGACATGAAATCGTCCTCCCGACCATGATCCCGGGAAGCTCCATCGAAGACGATGTTTTCCCGGAAGCCGAAGGTTAAGGGAAAAGTCCTCGACCGCTTCAGACTGATCGGAGGCGGTCGATCTCTTCCTTGATACGTAACTTCTGCAGCTTGAGGGACATGAGCACCCGTTGATCCGGGAGTGGTCGCAGTTCCTCATCAGCTATTCGCCGATCGATATGCGAATGACGGCGGCTCAAACTCTCGATACGCGCCAAAGTGGGCATCGTCAGACCTCCTTCTTTCATATCAGTGACGGCTCACGTTAACGCTGACGATGCCTCATCTGGTATGAAAAAATATTCATGAATCCATTTTCATGATTATCAGTGGCTACGACGAAAATTGCTCCTGATCGCTGGCTTTCCCTTTGCAACTGACCTATTTTCGACATGGAAAGCAATAAGCTCCATCAGTCTGAGGCGAAAAGGGCTGCGCGTCTTGATCTACAGCATCTTCCGGCAGGCGACATGCCATGCTGCGTGACAAAGACACACTGCTCCGCAAGCTCCACGAACTGCGCAGCGAGCATCGGGATCTGGACACCGTCATCGGGCGTCTTCAGGGAGAAACCAGCGACCAACTCCATCTTCAAAGACTGAAGAAACGGAAGCTGCTTCTGAAAGACGAGATCGCATGGATCGAAAGTCGCCTGATTCCCGACAATATTGCCTGAATTCTCTTCGTTTCCACATTTTCTGACAGACCGGATCGGCTGCGCAGTGCGCCCATCCGGAAATACCGGACATTCTGATGAGCGATACACGCCCCGACGTCCTCAGCGACGCAAATCTTTCCATTTCCTCCACGAATCCGGTCGTGGGCGTCATCATGGGCAGTCAGTCTGACTGGGAAACCATGCGACACGGTGTCGAGATTCTCACGACACTGGGCATTCCACACGAAGCCCGCATCGTTTCAGCTCACCGGACACCAGACAGATTGGCTGAATATGCCAAAACAGCCGTCAACCGTGGTTTATCCGTCATTATCGCCGGTGCAGGTGGTGCCGCGCATCTCCCGGGCATGTGCGCCGCATGGACGCGTCTTCCGGTTCTGGGTGTTCCCGTCGAAAGTCGCACCCTGAAAGGACAGGACAGCCTCTTGTCCATCGTTCAGATGCCCGGCGGTGTTCCCGTCGGAACACTGGCCATAGGTAAAGCCGGAGCCATCAATGCAGCCTTGCTTGCTGCCCAGATCCTCGCACTTTCCAATCCGGAACTCGCAGCCCGTGTGGAAGCATGGCGTGCCACGCAGACAGCATCCGTCGCAGACTCTCCGGAGCAGTAAAGTAAACAACCATGCCCGGACATTTTCCTGCTCCCCTCCCCTTTAATGCAACCATCGGTATCGTCGGTGGTGGACAGCTTGGCCGCATGTCCGCCATGAGCGCCGCCCGCCTTGGTTATCGCACCCATGTGCTGGCAAACAGCGCAAATGACCCTGCTGTTCAGGTCTCTCACGGGGTGACCATCGGTTCTTTTGACGACCCGGATGTTCTGCGCGAATTCGCGTCACATGCTGATGTCATTACATTTGAATTCGAGAATGTCTCCGCTGATGGTCTGGATCTTCTGGCGTCGCTGAAACCAGTTCATCCTTCGGGCAATATTCTGAGAATCAGTCAGGATCGCATTGCGGAAAAATCCTTTCTGACCTCTATCGACGTCCCGGTGGCTCCTTGGCGTGCCGTGAATGTCCGGGAAGATCTGGATCAGCTTGAGCAGGAGCTTGGCTTTCCCTTGATCCTCAAGACGACCCGCCTTGGTTATGACGGCAAGGGACAGCAGAGAATCACATCGGCGGATCAACTCGAAGCCGCATTTGAAACCCTGAAGCCGCACCCTCTGGTCGCTGAAGGAATGATTTCCTTTGACCGTGAAATCAGCGTCATGGTCGTCCGTGGGCTGGATGGAACAACACGGTGCTTCGATCCCGCAGAAAACCGTCATAAGAACGGCATTCTTGATCTGAGCCTGGCACCCGCCGCCATCGATCCTGCCCTGATTGCAGAAGCCCAGAAACTGGCGATGCGGATCGCTGAAGCGCTCGATCTGATCGGAATTGCCGGCGTCGAAATGTTCGTCGACCGCAATGGAAAGCTTCTGGTGAATGAAATCGCCCCTCGGCCTCATAATTCAGGCCACTGGACGATGGATGCCTGCCCCATAGATCAGTTTGAAGCGCATATCCGCGCAGTCACTGGCAACCCGCTTCCTCCTCTGATCCGCCATTCCGATGCTGCCATGAAAAATCTGATTGGCCCGGATGATATGGCTCTGTGGCCGGAAATTATGGCGACGCCCGGTCTGATTCCGCACCATTACGGCAAGGAAAAAGCCCTGCCGGGGCGCAAGATGGGCCATGTGAATGTCCTGTTCCCGGTGGGAGGTCGTCCTGGGGAATTCGGCTTGCAGGATGCTCTTGGTGTTCTTGCGGATCATTCAACCGAGGTCGAGTAACCATATTCCCACTTCTGGAGAGCCCGACATATCGGGTCTCTGGAAGTGTCAGAGTTGCCCGGACTCGGCAAAGCTGTGTCTGCGACCATTCCCGACAATAATGTGGTCTCTCACCACAATTCCCAGCACGCTGCCTGCTGCAACGATGTTCTGCGTCATGACCAGATCATCGCGCGAAGGTGTCGGATCCCCACCTGGATGATTATGCACAAGGATGATGGCAGACGCATTCAGTTCCAGCGCCCGCCGCACCACTTCCCGCGGATAGACCGGCGTGTGGTTCACCGTCCCTCGAGCCTGCGCTTCATCCGCGATAAGGCGGTCACCTTCTCCCAGAAAGATCACATAAAACTGCTCGACCAGCTCGCGCGCCAGTCGGGCTGTCAGATAGGCATATAGACTTGCCCGGTCAGCCAGCACTGAATCTGCCTGCAAACGGCTGCGATGCAGACGGAGCGCTGCTTCACGGAACAATCTGAGTGCTGCCACCATATGCGTGCCGACACCTCTGACACCCCGCAAGGCATCCTCCGGCGCAGACAACAGAGACGCCACAGATCCGAATTGTGACAGAATCCGCCCTGCCAGATCCTCGGGCGCTTCATTCCGGGGCATGACGATCGTGATCAGAGAGACAAGTAAGGAAAGATCATCTGACTGATCGGACAGATCGAGCAAATTTGCCGATACAGCAGCCTTAACAGCAGACATCGATTGTCTGTCCAACACGGACTCCGCCATTCCCTCCAGCAAACTCTCCGTCATCACATCATCCATGGATGCGCCCTTTCACATCGCCTCTCGCCAACAGACCCAGATTGTCTATAGTATTTTTCCGACAGAGAGGATCCGGTTAACACAATGAATCTCTATCAAAGGGATATTTCCCGACCTGCCGTCCTGCTAGATCTGGATGGAACAATCGTTGATTCCCGCCTTGGCATTATTGGCTCCATCCATCGCGTGCTTGAAGATATGGGGCATCAACCTGATCTGGAGATGGATCTGACATGGGTTGTTGGTCCACCTCTGCATGATCTGATCCGTGAAATCCTGCTGCATTATGGCGACGATCGCTGCGATACAGCCATCTCCCTTTATCGCAAACATTACGAAAAAGGCGGCGGCATGGAGCAGACACCCGTTTTCGAAGGAATGCGGGAGACCATCACGACCCTTCGGGCATCGGGCGTCAGAATGTTTATTGCGACATCAAAGCCCAAACATCTTGCTGAAGCCATTCTGCACCGAAACGATCTTCTCCATCTTTTTGACAGGGTTTATGGCGCTCGTCCTGACGATAGTGGTGCTGAAAAACCCGAACTTATTGCTGATCTGATGAAAGAACAGAACGTCCTTTCCAATCAGGCGATCATGATTGGAGATCGGCGTTTTGATATCAGCGGTGCTCATGCCAACAACATCCGGGCCATTGGTGTTTTATGGGGATATGGCGGCGAGCAGGAACTGCTCGAATCAGGGCCGGAAGCCATCGCGTCTTCTCCGACAGAACTGCCCGCACTGGTGCAGCAGCATCTGACTAACGCCGCGCAGCACCACCCTCATTCCTGAATATTCATATCAATACTGAGGAAAACGCGTCACGGATCAAACCCGCCTCGCGTTTTCCGCCAGTGGACGCTACCCTTTAACAGTGCAATATCAAGCAGTCGGTCCTTTCATGTGGGGCCGGTTCATATCCCAATGACCGCAGGATGACACGGGCCCACTCTTCATCCTGCTCACATTCGTATTTTGCCGGGAGAAAATAACGTGACCAGCGCAGACGGCCTGACCTTTACCGTTCGCCACAACCCCGAAGCTCTCTCCGCGGAGCGTCGCGCAGAGCTTATGGCGCAACCCGTCTTCGGTCGCGTTGCCACAGACCACATGGTCATGATTCGTTACTCGGATGAAAAAGGCTGGCATGATGCCGAAGTCAGCGCCCGTCGTCCGCTTCAAATCGATCCTGCGGCTTCCGTCCTGCACTATGCTCAGGAAATTTTCGAAGGCCTGAAAGCATTCCCGACAGCCGATGGTGGCGCTGCCATTTTCCGTCCTGACGCCAATGCAAGACGCTTCCGTCAGTCCGCAGAGCGGATGGCCATGCCTCAACTGCCTGAAGAACTGTTTCTGGCTTCCATCGATCATCTGGTGAAAATTGATCGCGAGTGGGTTCCCCGCACGGAAGGCGGCAGTCTCTATCTTCGTCCTTTCATGTTTGCCAATGATGCATTCCTTGGCGTCCGTCCGGCATCGGAATATCTCTTTCTGACTATCGCTTCTCCGGTCGGTCCCTATTTCAGCAATGGCGCGGTCACTGTCTGGGTTTCAGAGACATGGACCCGGGCGGCTTCCGGTGGCACTGGCGCAGCAAAATGTGGCGGTAACTATGCTGCAAGTCTGATCGCCCAGGCCGAAGCAAAGCAGCATAACTGCGATCAGGTCGTCTTTCTTGATGCAGCAGAACACCGTTTCGTCGAAGAAATGGGCGGCATGAACATCTTCTTTGTGTTCAAGGATGGTTCCATCGCCACCCCTCCCCTTGGCGGCACGATCCTGCCCGGAATAACACGCGATTCATTGCTGACACTTGCCCGTGAACGCGGCCTGACCGTTCGTGAGACCCTTTACTCACTGGATGAATGGCTGGCTGATGCGGAAAGCGGCAATCTGGTCGAATGCTTCGCCTGCGGAACCGCTGCCGCCGTGTCTCCAATCGGCAAGGTCAAGACGGCCAGAGGAGAAGCGACAATCGGTTCGGGAAGCGCCGGTCAGGTTACAACAATGCTGAAAAACACCCTGCTCGACATTCAGCGTGGCCGTGCGAACGACACACATAAATGGGTGCATCAGGTTTTCTGAGCCGAAGGCCAATCTGTGTCCGGCAGTCCAAAGGATCTGCCGGGCATAATCTTCGGACCAGAGCCTCTTCAACACGTGCAGTTTGGCACATCAATGCCGTCGAGAGACGCCACCCTCAACGATGCTTGCTTCCATCGCCCGGATCTTGCGATGCAAGGTTGACCGGCTGACGCCCAACAACCGGGCAGCGGGAGCCACTTTGCCACCAGACATGGCCAGCGCACCTTCAATCACCGCCCGCTCAGCTTCCTGAAAATCCGGCACCCCACGCCCTCGCGTGCCGAGATCAAAACAGACATTCCTGTCAGAATCATCAAGTTTCAGCATCTGACGGGCCGCAAAAGTCGCCCCCACAACCACCCGTGCTTCATCAAGAGCGACCATGGGCAGCGAAATATCGTTACTTCCTCCCAGAAGAACGATCGTGTGAGATTTGTAAGCATCCAGAAAACTCCGACGCTCTATACGTCGGGCGGCATCCACCAGCACAGCTTCCATCATGATAGCAATGCGACCTTCCGGGTCCGGATGCGTGGAACTGGCATCCAGTGCACCAGCGACACGGCCGTCAGGCCCATAAAAAGGCACAGCAGAACAGGCAAGATAACGAAGGTTGAGCAGCCAGTGCTGGTTCATATGCACCGTGATTGGACGCCCTTCTGCAAGACTGGTGCCAATGCCGTTGGTGCCCACCTGTTTTTCCGACCAGCACGCACCCGGCCACAGATGCCATCGCCTATGTCCCTTTTCATGTGGAGGATCTCCCCTGCGGGCAAGGACAATGCCATTCGGGTCCGAAAGCAGGACCGTATAATCCAGCGTCGAGACAATTCCATGCAGCCGGTCGAGTTCCGGTCCGGTCGTTTTCATCAATGGCCCCATACGGGCACAGGCCTGCCGGAGTTCTGCACCACAGAGCAGTTCCACACATCCCTCACTCATGGGCGGAATGGCATAGACTGACCCGGAGCGCGTCCATGAGGCACGAAGACCAGCCGGGATCATCGCCAGACGATCGGGAGACATACTCAGGGTTTCGCTCATGACCTTCACTCCTTCAGTCAATGATGCATGCAGCCCGAAACCTGTAGCAATATCGCGACAGTCTTTTTCTGACCTCGTCACTTACGTGTGACCTGTTTCGAAGCTCCCTTAACGGATGATCTGCAGAGCTCTTTGCTGCTTTCCCAGACGGCAATGGAAACAGGCCGGCCGCTGCAAGAAGAAATAAAACGAGGAATGCCATGCAGATTTCAAGAGACATCCTTACACGTTCCTACCGATCCATGCGTACGATCCGTGATTTCGAGGAACGGCTGCATGTCGAATTCGCTACGGGAGAAATTCCGGGCTTTGTTCATCTCTATTGCGGGGAAGAAGCATCCGGCGTGGGTGTCTGCGCCCACCTTACCGATACTGACACCATTGCCAGCACCCATCGGGGGCACGGACATTGCATTGCAAAAGGCGTGGCCGTGGAAGGCATGATGGCCGAAATTTATGGTCGTCAGACAGGTGTGTGCCACGGCAAGGGCGGCTCGATGCATATTGCCGATCTGTCTCTCGGGATGCTGGGCGCCAATGGGATCGTGGGAGGTGGCCCCCCTTTGATCTGTGGCGCTGCGCTGTCCCATAAACTTCTGAAAGATAATAACGTTGCCATCGCTTTTTACGGTGATGGCGCTTCCAACGAAGGCAGCACTCTGGAAAGCCTCAATCTCGCCACCGTATGGCAGCTTCCGGCAGTTTTTGTCGTGGAAGATAACGGATATGGAGAGGCGACAGGAGCATCCTACGCCTGCGCTGGAACGCAGAAGGATCGAGCCGCGGGTTTCGGCATGCCGTATTTTGAATGTGACGGTACCGATTTTTTTGCAGTTTATAAAACCGCAGGAGAAGCCATCGCTCATGCCCGTTCAGGCAAAGGACCAGCGATGCTGCATGTGCATCTTTCCCGCTGGTACGGCCATTTCGAAGGCGATGCCATGAGCTACAGGGCTGATGGAGAAGTTGCGAAGCAACGCGCCGAACATGACTGTCTTGTCAATTTCAGAAAATATGTCTCGGAAGTCAGCCTGCTCGAAACCTCGGTACTCGATGAAATCGATGCAGACGTCAAAAGCGAGATCGACGCGGCAGTCATCGCCGCCAAAGCAGCACCTCTTCCGGAAGATGCCGATCTGATGAGGGATGTTTACGTTTCCTACTGATCAATCTTGCAAAAAAGGACAATAAAATGAGCAAGAAAAGCTTTCGTCAGGCCATCAATGAAGCGCTGCGGCAGGAAATGCGCCGTGACCCCCGTGTGATCCTTATGGGTGAAGACGTCGCGGGTGGACGCGGGGGCACTGGCGTGAAAGACGCTTGGGGTGGCGTTCTGGGTGTCACCAAAGGGTTGCAGACGGAGTTCGGGGAAGACCGTGTTCTGGACACTCCCATCAGCGAGGCCTCCTATATCGGTGCGGCAGCCGGTGCAGCCGCAACCGGCCTCCGTCCCGTAGCAGAACTGATGTTTGTCGATTTTGTCGGCTGCTGTCTTGATCAGATCATGAATCAGGCCGCCAAATTCCGCTACATGTTCGGCGGCAAAGCACGGACCCCTCTCGTCATCCGGGCCATGTATGGCGCAGGTTTTAACGCCGCCGCACAGCACAGTCAGGCGCTCTATCCGCTCTTCACACATATCCCCGGCCTGAAGGTTGTCGTTCCGTCCTCACCCTATGAAGCAAAAGGACTGCTCATCGAAGCAATCCGCGATGATGATCCTGTAATCTTTCTTGAAAACAAGGTCATGTATGATGACGAGGAAGATGTACCTGACGAGCCCTATACCATTCCCTTCGGAGAAGCCAACCTGACGCGCGAAGGAGATGACGTCACAATCGTCGCGTTTGGTCGTATGGTGAATTTCGCCAATCAGGCTGCGGATCGTCTGGAAAAAGACGGAATTTCCTGCACTGTAATTGACCCTCGGACAACGTCCCCGCTGGATACAGGCACGATCCTTGATTGCGTGGCAGATACGGGGCGGCTTGTGATTGTCGACGAGTCCAGCCCCCGCTGCAATCTGGCCACCGATGTCGCCGCTCTGGTCGCTGAAGAAGCATTCGATGCACTGAAAGCGCCGATCCGACGGGTGGTCCCTCCGCACACACCCGTTCCGTTCTCAACAGTTCTTGAAAATCTATACATGCCCAGCGTGGAAAAAATCGAAGCAGCTGTCCGTTCCGTTGCCGCATATCACGTTAAAGAAGAGGCCTGATTCATGAGCAGCAACATCACACCGATCACCATGCCAAAATTCGGTCTGGCCATGACCGAAGGAAAGCTCGCCAGCTGGAGCCTTCCTGTCGGCACGGAAGTCAGCGCCGGAGATGAATTGGCTGATATAGAAACAAGCAAGATTACAAATGGCTATGAAAGCCCTGCCGCAGGAATCCTGCGCCGGCAGGTGATTCCCGAAGGCGAAACGATCCCTGTTGGAACGCTTATCGGCATTCTGGCAGATGCTGACGTTTCTGATGTCGAAATCGACAGTTTTATCAAGAATTTCAACGATAATTTCTCATCAGGTGAAACAAAAGATAAAGCAAGTGAAGAAACGCCACGCAGAATAGTGGAGGTCGATGATCTCAGAATTTCCATACAGGAAAGCGGGAACGGCAATGAAGGCACAGCAGTTCTGCTGATCCACGGTTTTGGGGGAGATGTCAGCAACTGGATGCTGACACAATCGGCCCTCTCATCCTCACATCATGTCATTGCTTTTGATCTGCCAGGGCATGGAGAATCCACAAAGCAGGTTGGTGACGGATCACCCGAAGGATTTGCAAAAACTGTTGAATCTCTTATCAAAATTCTTGATCTTCCCAACGTTCATGTCATCGGACATTCTCTCGGTGGTGCGATCGCACTCGAACTTGCGAAATCTTCACCCGAACTGGTGAAAACCCTGACACTGATCGCGCCAGCAGGTTTGGGCCAGGACATCAATATGAATTTCATCAACGGGTTCATCGAAGCCGACAGGCGCAAAACACTTGAACCTGTGTTGCAATATCTGGTCCATGATAAAAATCTGATTTCCCGGCAGATGGTGGAAGGCATCATCCGCTACAAACGACTTGATGGCGTGATCAATGGCCTCAAGACCATAGCATCTGCTTCCTTCCCTGAGGGCAAACAGGCTGTTTCACTCAGGTCTACTCTGGAAAAATTTGATAAACCTTCGCAGATTCTGTGGGGAGAACAGGACGAAATTCTATCTGCGAAAGACGCTGACGGACTTCCCTCCACCATCTCCGTCACCCGCTATCCTGATGCAGGGCATATGCCGCAGTTGGAACAGGCTGCCGCGGTTAATGCGATAATCAGCAGTTTTATTGCATAACATGCCTTTCACACGATGCAGCAAAGTCTGCATCGTGTGTTTCCAGACTGTTCTTTCCCGCTGCCCAAAACAGAAACGACCGCCCCTCATGGAGGCTCGTATGATATCGATCATACGTATGTACAGCCCCGCCAGTGAGTTATGATCGACAGAGACATATCACCCGCAGATCTTCCTTCCGCAGATAAGATTGTGAAGCACAACGATCCACCCAACGCGATAAGATTATAGATTCTTTCGAAAAAACTATCATTATTTCAATAGGATAGTCTTTTTCTGCAAAAGCATCATTTGACCAATAAATCCGGGAAGTGCATCACAGCGGACATGCTCCAGCCTGCATCCCCACGTCACCGACAGATCCTCAGCCTCGTTCAGGAACGCGGCTATATAGCCAATGAAACATTGGCCCAGCTGCTTGGCGTTGCCGTGCAAACCATCCGTCGAGATGTCACATTCCTTGCCGATCAGGGGCATCTGGCGCGGCATCATGGTGGCGCCAGTGCTGTGACTTCCTTTGAAAATATTGCTTACACCGAGCGACAGGTCCTGAACCTGTCAGCCAAGGAAGCCATCGGTCGCTGTGCAGCCACTCTTGTGCCTGATCGTTCCACACTATTCATCAACATTGGAACAACAACAGAATCCTTTGCCAGAGCCTTGAAAGATCATCGTGACCTCAGGGTCATCACCAACAATCTTCATGTCGCGATGACCCTTTCCAGACGAGACGATGTAAAAACCATCATAACCGGAGGCTCCGTCCGTCCGCAGGATGGAGGCATTGTCGGCACGAGCACCCTGGATTCAATCGACACATTCCGGGCAGATATAGGAGTCATTGGAATCAGTGGCATTGACGCAGATGGCACACTTCTCGACTTCGATCTCGATGAAGTAACATGTGCCCGCGCCATTATTCGCAATTCACGACGCGTCATTCTTCTGGCCGACCACACAAAATTTGGACGCCAACCGATTGGTCGTGTCGGGCATCTTTCGGATATCGATGATTTTGTCACAGACCGGCAGCCTTCGCCTGCAATGCGGGATCTGATGGTTGCTGCAAATGTCACATTGCATATTGCGACCGGCTAAAAATATTCCCCTATCCCATAGATATTCATGTTCTTTTTTCTTCCATTACGGACACAACCCTACATTCATGTTCGTTTTTGCTCGATTTTCCGGATATTTCAGCGTATATGTTCGAAAGCGAATGTAGAGATGAAATGTTAAGGAGCCTCCTCATGGCAGATAACGCCGACATGATTCCATCGACCGAGGCTCCCTATGACCTTCTGGTCATTGGTGGTGGCATCAACGGATGCGGAATCGCCCGTGACGCGGTGGGACGTGGTGCCCGTGTCTTGCTGGTCGAACAGGATGATCTCGCAAACCATACCTCCTCCGCCAGCACGAAACTGATCCACGGAGGGCTGCGCTACCTCGAATATTACGAGTTCCGGCTGGTGCGCGAGGCACTTATCGAGCGTGAGCGCCTTCTGAACATCGCACCACATATTATCTGGCCGCTGCGTTTCGTCCTCCCGCACTCCAAACTTGTCCGCCCGGCATGGATGCTGCGTGCAGGGCTTTTCCTGTATGATCATCTGTGTCCGAAAATGACGCTACCACGTACAAAAATGCTCAATCTGCGTAAGGACCGGAGAGGCGCGTCACTACAGTCTCAATATAAACTGGCCTTTGCCTATTCAGATGGCTGGGTGCAGGATAGCCGACTGGTGGTGCTGAATGCTATTGACGCGGCATCCCGCGGTGCGGACATTCGAACAAGAACACGTCTGGTTTCGGCGCGTAGAAATAGCGAACTCTGGACTGCTGTGATTGAAGACCGCACAAGCGGGCAGACGACACAGATCAAGGCACGCGCCATTATCAATGCAGCCGGCCCATGGGTCTCAGACCTACTGAAAGATCGTGTGCAGATATCGAGCAGAAACAATGTGCGTCTGATCAAGGGCAGCCACATCATTGTTCCTCGTATTTTTGATGGCGAACATGCCTATATTTTCCAAAACCCCGACAAGCGCATTATTTTCGCGATCCCATATGAAAACAAGTTCACCCTGATTGGAACAACTGATGTTTCACACACGGAAGAACCGGGATCCGTTTCCATTTCACCAGAAGAGACAAAATATCTTTGTGAGAGCGCAAACAGATATTTCACAAAGGAAATCTCACCATCAGACGTTATCTGGAGCTATTCCGGCGTTCGCCCCCTCTATGACGATCAATCCGGAAATGCTTCAGCAGTCACCAGGGATTATGTTCTGGATGTTGATTCCGCCGGGGCTCCCATTCTTTCGGTTTTCGGCGGGAAGATAACGACATTCAGAAAACTTGCAGAACATGCATTGGAAAAACTTTCTCCATATCTTCCTGTTCTGAATCACAAACCAGGATGGACCGCAACTGCGGCACTTCCCGGAGGTGATTTTTCTCGCAAGGATTTCGATAATCTGGTCAGCCAGTTGCAAAAACGCGCCCCTCACCTCAAGGCAGACACGGCCTATCGCCTGATCCGGAATTACGGGACCCGTGCGTTCACATTTGTGACGGAAGATGCATCCGGAATGGGAAAATATTTCGGAGCAGATCTCTATCAATGTGAAATCGACTATATGATACAGAAGGAATGGGCACGCACGACCGAAGATATTCTGTGGCGCCGCTCCAAGCTTGGACTCTTTGTTTCTCCAGAACAAACGGCAGCGCTGGATGCCTATATCAATCAGGCGGCTGGTGGATAAATGGACATCATGTCACAAAACAAGCGCTTTACAGGAGAACTTCTTGCGGAATTCTTCGCTGTCGCCATCATCATCCTGTTTGGTGACAGCGTTGCTGCCATGTACACACTTTATGATCCCAGCCCCTATAAAACTGCCTATTGGGGTGTCTGTATCGTCTGGGGATTAAGCGTCACAATCGCAATTTATTGCACAGGCGCCATCAGTGGCACCCACGCAAATCCGGCCGTTACCATCGCATTGGCGCTTTTCCGTGGGTTCTCATGGAAAAAGGTTTTCCCTTACATTCTGTCTCAGATTGCTGGAGGATTTGCGGGCGCCTCCATCGTCTATGCACTTTTTCAGCCGGTCATTGATCATTATAACACCACCCATAATCTGTCGCGCATTGAGGATGGCGGTGCCGCTGGCGTATTCTTCACACATCCTGGAGAATTGATAACGACGGGGCATGCATTTCTGGATGAAGTCATCCTGACCGCCATTCTCGTCTTCGGTATTTTTGCTATCACCTGTCGTTATAACACTATGGCACCACAGGCGAATTCCGGAGCATTGATTATTGGGCTTCTGGTTGCCTGCATCGGTGCCTCTGCCGGATATCTGGAAGCATGGGCAATCAACCCGGCCAGAGATTTTGGGCCGCGCCTTTTCTGCTTTTTCGCCGGATGGGGTCCATCAGCCCTTCCCGGACCGGGCAATTACTGGTGGATTCCCATCATTGCTCCAATTATCGGCGGCATTGTCGGAGGTGGACTCTATCACTATTCGCTGCGTCCATTCATGCCTGCATTTCACCTCAGCACGACAGACCAAGACTGATCGTTCATAAATATCTTCTTTCCGGTCAGGAGGCCGATAAAAATGAATAAAAATCTCATCCTGGCCATTGATCAGGGCACCACCTCCACGCGTTCGATCGTTTTTGATCGTCACATACAGGCTCTGGCAATAGCGCGACGTGAATTCCCACAGCATTATCCTCAACCTGGCTGGGTGGAACATGATGTAGAGGATATCTGGAACGACGTTGTCGACACAGCACGCGAAGCCATCTCGACCGTTGGAGGCGTCAATCGCATTGCGGGCATCGGCATTACCAATCAGCGCGAAACTATTGTCGTATGGGATCGCAAAACCGGACAACCCATTCATCGTGCCATCGTTTGGCAAGATCGTCGCACCACAGCGTTTTGCACTCGCCTGAAAGCTGAGGGACACGAGCCGGAGTTCCGTTCCCGCACGGGACTTCTGCTTGATCCCTATTTTTCCGCCAGCAAGATTGCATGGATTCTGGACAATGTGGAAGGTGCACGATCACGTGCTGAAGCTGGTTTGCTGGCGTGTGGCACAATCGACAGTTTTCTGCTCTGGCGCCTGACAGGTGGACGGGTGCATGCCACCGACATCACCAATGCTTCACGGACCGCTATTTTCAATATCCATACCCAGCAATGGGACCCTACACTTCTGTCACTTTTCAATATCCCGGAATCGCTCAAACTCCCTGAAGTTTGCGATAACAGCCACCTTTTCGGCATGACAGATCCTTCAGTTTTCGGAGAGGCCGTGATGATCGGGGGCATGGCGGGAGATCAGCATGCCGCCCTGATCGGGCAAGCCTGTTTCCAGCCTGATATGGCAAAATCCACTTACGGCACAGGATGCTTCATGTTGGCCAACACAGGAGAAACGCCTGTTCAGTCCAATAATCGCCTTCTGACGACCATTGGTTATCGCATTCATGGAAAAACAACTTACGCTCTGGAAGGATCGATTTTCGTAGCAGGAGCCGCAATCAAATGGCTCCGGGATGGTTTGCATCTGATCACTCATGCTTCCCAGACAGATGATATGGCAACGCGCGTGGAAGACAGTCATGGCGTCTATATGGTCCCAGGATTTGTCGGTCTCGGCGCACCACACTGGGACCCCGATGCACGCGGCCTGATCTGCGGCCTGACGCTTGGTTCCACACAGGCCCATATCGCCCGTGCAGCACTGGAATCCGTGGCATTTCAGACTTATGATCTGCTCCATGCCATGATCGAAGACGGCGCCAGCAAAGCCAGTGCTCTTCGCATTGATGGAGGCATGTCAGCCAACGATTGGTTCTGCCAGTTTCTGGCTAATATGTTGCAGGTTCCTGTGCAAAGACCAGCCAACCTGGAGACCACAGCGCTCGGTGCAGCATTCCTTGCTGGCCTTGCAACCGGGATTTGGTCGGATCTTGATTCAATCGCAGCCACATGGACAGAAGACCGCGTATTTGAACCCGACATCAAGCCTGAACTGCGCGAGACGATGTTGAATGGCTGGCATGACGCTGTTCGTCGCACTTTATCGCCATCTTCATAACGTCGCAGGTGAAAGTAGAGATACATATCGTTCTGAAATAAGGAAGAATTTTTTCTATAGAAAAGATTTTTCCTTATTAATACAAGTGCTTCATCCAAATAGAATAAAATACAAGCACACATGGATTTTCTGATGCGTTCCATGAAGAAAGGGACGCCGATCTGTTACGACATGTCGTCATGTTAAATCCTGAATTTCTTCGAGGAAGAAGTTCTGCTATTTATTTGGTAGCGCCACGGGCCTACTACTCAAAATCCACGGCGTGAAAAACGGTTATCCGTTCTGGTGTCGAGCACGTCTGTGCGGATCAGAAATCACAGGCAGAACTGTTTGTCCGAACTACGGGCATGACCCACACCCCTCAAGGATCGCATCGACCAATATTATCTACAACATGCACAGCTTTATGCTCTTGAAAAGAGGGCGGATCAGTGCCCCGCTGAGAAAACCAGTTTATAATACGCTCCGCATCTACCTCATGATGCAATGCAAAACTCATCACCCAGAACCCTCAATATCCACTTATTAAAATAAAAATCCGGACAAACGCCTTCGATTTTTTCAGATGACATTTTTTTATCACGTAATTTTTATTTTTAACAATTCAATAAACATATCTATTGATATTTAGTTTCGAATTCGATATTTTTAATTGTATTTTTCGCTCTCGTTTTTGGAATTTTTCATAATGAATTATTCTTTACTATACTTTGTTTCCGCGGGTATTTTTATAAATATTTTCATAAAATTCCTTTTCAAAAAATACGATTTTTATAAAAAACTATCTCTAAAATACAGATTCCTATGTGCATTTTCTATTTTCTTGATATTATATATAATATCGATAATAATTTTCATTTTTGCGAAAAAAATGAGCTTTGGTATTTTTGCACATTGAATCGAGATCGTCGTCTGATTTTGTTCAATCATTATGTGTTCAGTCCTTGGATTTGAAAGGGTATCTTTTCACGCGGACGGCAGGAAAAGCGCCTGCGCTGCATGGGTTTCATTCCGCAACACGCCACACAGATGACCGAGCCGCGATGATCCCGCATCATCACCACGTGTGATCAACCAATAGGTCCGACGCAAACTGATCTTTTCCGGAATCACTCTCACCAGACCGGGCGTTGATTCCGCAACAAATGCAGGCAGGACCCCAAGACAGAGACCGGCCTCAACTGCTGCTTTCTGTGCCTGGATACTGGAATTCTGAATTCGGACCTGTCGGGAATCAATCCCGACCTCCGCCAGATAATCCAGAGATGGTGAAAACACGAGTTCATCGACATAACCAGCGAATATATGATTCGCGAGGTCTTCCCGGCTCCTGACCGGTCCATGGCGCCTCAGATAATCGGGGCTGGCATAAATGAACAAACGATAATCCGTCAGTTCTTCGGCATGAAACCGGTCTCCAGAAGGACGGGTGAGACTGATCGCAAGATCTGCCTGACGGCGGGACAAGGAAACAATCTGCTGGATTGTCACCATCTCCACATTCAAATCCGGATTGGCCTCCAACAGCGCCCCGATCCGTGGTGCCAGAAAAAAATTCCCGAACCCCTCCAGCGCACTGATTCGCACCGTGCCCGACAAACCTCCTCCGGCACTGAACGCTACCTCCTGTGCCTCACGTTCCATCGCCTCCACACCGGCAAGAAGTTGTTCACCTTGTCGTGTAAGTCGGTAACCACGCGGGTGTCTTTCGAAGAGCGTGGTGTTTATTGTCTGTTCCAGAGACTGGATGCGTCTTGCAACCGTCGTGTGCTCCACGCCCAGTGCCCGAGCGGCGACAGAAAGCGCTCCGCCGCGGGAAACAGCCAAAAAATACTGAAGATCACGCCAGTCGAGCCCACCTCTTCCGTGCATACTTCGCTCCTTCATCACAGATATTTCAAAATATCCGTGCATTTTTGCACATGGGGGGAGCAAAAACACCAAATTTTCTGTGTGATCGCACCGTGTCAGTCACTGTCATCAGAACAAAAGAGATGGAGCAGAACCATGGTTCGAAACTCCATCCACAAAAAGGGGAAACATGATGACTGCACTGGTCCTTCCACCTTTTGTCCGGCTTGGAGGCGGGGCACTGAACGACCTTCCGCAAGCCTTGCAGCAGGCCGGCCTCAAGTCGCCTTTCATCATCACCGATCCATTCATGGCTTCAGGTGGCGCGCTCGATCGGGTCAGGATCATTCTTGAACAGGCCGGATATACAATGCGGGCTTTTACGGAAACTGTTCCTGATCCAACCGTCGCCTGCGTCAATGCTGCCCTCGCGATACTGAAGAACAGTCAACATGATTGCGTGATCGGACTTGGCGGCGGCAGCCCAATCGACACCGCCAAGATGGTCGCCGTGCTCGCACGACATGACACAACACCGTTCGAACTCAAGGTCCCGCACATCCAGAATGAACCTGGCCTGCCGGTCATCGCTATTCCGACAACGGCTGGAACAGGATCGGAAGCCACGCGGGTTACTGTCATCACCGATGAACTGTCTGATGAAAAAATGCTCTGCATGGGCGCGGCCTATCAGCCTCACATCGCCATTGTCGACTATGAGCTGACACTGACGATGCCGCGCCGGCTGACCGCCGATACCGGCACCGATGCCCTGACGCATGCGCTGGAAGCATGGGTTTCGAAAAAGGCTTCTCCCTTTACTGATGCACTGGCTCTGAGTGCAATGCAGCGGATCTGGAGATGGTTGCCCGTCGCCTGTGATGAGCCTGACAATCGCGAGGCCCGTGCCGCTGTGATGCAGGGTGCCTTCGAAGCGGGAATGGCGTTCTCGAATGCTTCCGTCGCTCTGGTACACGGCATGAGCAGACCTATCGGAGCGCATTTCCATGTGCCCCACGGCTTGTCGAATGCCATGCTGCTGCCGGAGATTACAGCCTGGTCCCTTTCCGGTGCGCCGGAACGCTATGCAATGGCAGCCCGCGTGATGGGAATTGCAGATGCGGGAACATCTGATAGTGCCGCGGGGCTGGCTCTGGTCGAAGGCCTGAGACGCAGGAACCGGGAAATCGGTGTGCCGACGCCAAATGAATATGGTCTGGATGTCGCGCGCTGGGACAATCTTCTGCCGCTGATGGCGCAACAGGCGCTGGCTTCAGGATCTCCGAGCAATAATCCGCGCGTGCCGACTGCACAGGATATTGTCGAACTTTATCATCGCGTCTGGGCCGCATAACCAGGGAGGACCGCAGCATGAGCAGCGCTACAACCTCTTCCAAGGCTCCATCGATGCATGGTCTGGTGTTTGCTTCCAGCGTCGGCACCATCATCGAATGGTATGATTTCTTTCTCTATGGCTGTCTGGCTATTTTCTTCGCTCAGATGTTCTACCCACCCGGAAAAGGGATGGCCGCTACACTGATCAGTGTGGCAACATTTGCAACCGGATTTGCCGTCCGTCCTCTCGGCAGCCTGATTTTCGGTTATTTCGGAGACCGCTTCGGCCGCAAAATCACATTTCTGGCCACCTTGCTCATCATGGGCTGCTCAACCGCTGCCATTGGTGTGCTGCCTGACTTCAAAACCGCAGGCTATGCTGCGCCAGTCCTGCTTATCGCGCTGCGTATCATTCAGGGACTGGCTCTGGGTGGAGAATATGGTGGTGCCGCGACCTATGTCAGCGAACATGCTCCTGTCACAGAACGCGGCAAATGGGCGAGCTATATTCAGGCCATGGCGTCAGGAGGCTTCGTTCTGGCGCTCGGTATCGTCCTCGGACTGCGTCTTGGATTGGGCGAGGAAAGCTTCACTGCATGGGGCTGGCGTTTGCCGTTCCTGTTCTCCATCGTTCTGGTCGGTGTATCTTTCCGCATCCGTTTGCGGCTGCATGAATCTCCTGTGTTTCTGGAAATGAAAGAAAAACAGCAGGTTTCCTCCTCTCCCATCCGGGACGCATTTACCATCCCCGGCAATGCGCGTCGTATCGTGACCTTTCTGTTCGGCGTCGCTTGCGCCCAGGCCGTAACATTCTACACAGCTCAGTTCTATGCACTGTATTTTCTCGAAAGCGTCCTGAAAGTTGCTTTTCTGCCCGCAACACTTGCTGTTGCAGCCGGGGCAGTCTGCGGTCTGCCGTTCTTTGTGATTTTTGGTCAACTGTCAGACAAGATTGGCCGCAAACCACTCACCCTGATCGGCATGGCCACGGCAACCATTCTTTATCTTCCACTCTTCATGATTCTGAAATCATGTGTTCATGAAAGTGGAATTGACGTTATTCCCATTGCATTCATCGTGTTTGCCCTTGTGGTCATTGCAGCGCTGATCTACGGCCCCTATGGCGCATTCATCGTTGAAAGCTTCCCCGCCGCAGTGCGCTACACCTCAATTTCCATTCCCTATCATATCGGGAACGGTATTTTTGGTGGCTTTCTCCCACTCATCAGCCTCAGTCTTGTTGCACGCACCGGCAATGTCTTCGCCGGTCTGTTCTATCCTATGATCATCTGCATCATTGGTTTCTTTGTCACGCTATTTCTCGTTCCTGAGACCCTCCCCTCAGCTGTGGAAGGCGGAAAACGCAAGGGCATTTCCCTATCTCCCGGAACATTGTCCACCATGACGGGCCATACCGCCGAATAATAGCTTTTATTCCATATTCTCTCTGATAAGGACGAAATAAATGAAAACTATTCCTCACTTCATTGGTGGTCGGAAAACTGAAGGTGCCAGCCTGCGTCGTTCGGATGTCTTCAATCCCGCAAACGGAGAAGTTCAGGCTCAGGTCATTCTCGGTGATACTACAGATCTGGAAGCGGCCGTTTCTGCTGCTAAAGCTGCTTTTCCAGAATGGGCCGAGACGCCTGCCCTGACACGCTCACGCATCCTGTTCCGTGTCCGCGATCTGGTGGAAAAGAACGCGGATAAACTCGCTGCCTTGATTTCTTCTGAACATGGTAAGACCATTCCAGATGCAAAGGGCGAAGTCACCCGTGGAATGGAAGTCATAGAATTCGCCACAGCAGCCCCGGAAATTCTCAAGGGTGAATATACCGAGCAAGTCAGTCGGAGCATTGACGCCTGGACGATGCGCCAGCCTCTTGGCATTGCTGCAGGCATCACGCCCTTCAATTTTCCCGTCATGGTTCCTCTGTGGATGGCCCCGATGGCGATTGCAACCGGCAACTGCTTCATCATCAAGCCTTCAGAACGTGATCCTTCATCATCCGTGATGCTAGCAGAAATTTTCAAGGAAGCAGGTCTTCCGGATGGCGTGCTGCAGGTGGTGCACGGTGATAAAGACATGGTCAATGCAATCCTTGAGCATCCGGAAATCAAGGCTGTCAGTTTTGTCGGTTCTACACCGATTGCAAAACATGTTTATGCAACAGGCACAGCCCATGGCAAACGCGTGCAAGCTCTTGGAGGTGCGAAAAACCACGCTATCGTCATGCCAGATTGTGATCTGGGCAAAACCGTGGATGCTCTTACGGGTGCAGCCTGGGGTTCGGCAGGCGAGCGCTGCATGGCAATCTCTGTCGCCGTTGCTGTAGGCCCCGTTGCAGATGCACTCGTGGACAAACTGGCCGAACGAGCAAGAACGCTGAAGATCGGTCCGGGCGAAGATGGCAGTAATGACATGGGACCACTGATCACAGCTCAGCATCGCGACCGTGTATGCAGGCTGGTTGATTCCGGCGTCGAGCAAGGAGCGACACTGGTCGTGGATGGACGCGAACATGTGCAGCCTGGACATGAGGCCGGTTTTTTTACCGGTGCATCGCTTTTCGATCATGTCACATGTGACATGAAGATTTATCAGGAAGAGATATTTGGTCCTGTTTTGTGCGTTATGCGCGCTCCTGATTTTGAAACCGCTCTTAAACTGGTGAATGAGAGTCCGTTCGGTAACGGGACAGCGATCTTCACCCGGGATGGCGACACCGCACGCGCCTTCACGCATCACGTTCAGGCTGGAATGGTCGGCATCAACGTGCCAATCCCCGTGCCAATGGCATTCCACTCCTTCGGTGGCTGGAAAGACTCACTGTTTGGAGACCATCATATGCATGGGCCAGAAGGAGTGCGGTTCTTCACACGTATGAAAGCCGTTACCAGCCGCTGGCCGGAAGGAATCCGCAGCGGCGCGGAATTCTCCATGCCTACAATGGGATAAAGAAGTTTTGTTGTCATATCGGCCTCAAATCCGATATGACAACAAAACAGTAAAAACACAGTCCTCAGGCCATGCTGATTGTAGACTTGGCAGGACTGGATGCTGACAAATGATCTTGCCCCTCGGTCTTGATCATTAAAGACTGACGCTAACGAAATCTGAATATTGCCAACACGGACATCAGCAATTGTCTTTGCCAGATATTGATGTCACCGATCGCGGTTATTTTTTTCTGAAAATAAGTAAGAACTCTATTTCTCGGTCACGACCGTAAACAGAAAAACAGACGCAGATTTCAATGCTTATCGAAATTATGTCGTGTGAAATATTTCCTCATGCAATCACCAACTCATCATCAGATTGCATGACAATAGAATAGAGCAGATCAAGAGCAACATACTTCAGCACCCCGGATGTTGCTATTATCCTTTGCTTATCCCTGATTGGTGCATCAGCAAAAACACAATATCGACCCAGAAAATTTGCAGCACTGTTCTGTTGATATGGGTCATCGGCCACCATCTTGCAACGATGGATGAAGGCAGGAAGGTCTCCATATTGTTCATCGGATAGTCGATCCGATATTCCTCTCTTCAATCAGCTTCGCAAAACTCCAAAAGAAAAAGGGAGGCATTTCTGCCTCCCTTTCTCCATAACAACGGACTGTGTCCGGATATCTGATCGTGAGATCAGAAACCCATGCCACCCATACCGCCCATGTCACCCATGTCGCCAGCCGGAGCAGCTGCTTTCTTCTCCGGACGATCGGCAACCATGGCTTCGGTCGTGATCAGCAGGCCAGCAACAGAAGCTGCATCCTGCAGAGCTGTACGAACAACCTTGGTCGGGTCGATAATACCGGCCGCAACCAGATCCTTGTATTCGCCTTCCTGTGCATCGAAACCGACAACGTATTCATCGTTCTCAAGCACTTTGCCAGCAATAACCGCACCGTCTTCACCAGCGTTGTGTGCGATCTGACGCAGCGGAGCCTGAAGCGCCTTGCGAATGATATCAGCACCAACCTTCTGGTCAGCGTTGTGGAAGTGCAGGTGAGCCAGAGCCTTGGATGCACGTGCCAGAGCAGTACCACCACCCGGAACAATGCCCTCTTCAACCGCGGCGCGGGTTGCGTGCAGCGCGTCATCAACGCGATCCTTACGCTCCTTCACCTCGATTTCCGTGGAACCACCGACGCGGATAACGGCAACACCGCCAGCCAGCTTCGCCAGACGCTCCTGGAGCTTCTCACGGTCGTAGTCCGAAGAAGTCTCTTCGATCTGCGCACGGATCTGGTTGCAACGGCCCTTGATGTCTTCAGACGCACCAGCGCCTTCAACGATCGTGGTGTTCTCTTTCTCGATGTGCACTTTCTTCGCACGGCCGAGCATCTCAAGCGTGACGTTCTCAAGCTTGATGCCGATGTCTTCGCTGACAACCTGGCCACCGGTCAGGATCGCGATATCTTCCAGCATCGCCTTGCGACGATCACCGAAGCCAGGAGCCTTGACTGCAGCAATCTTCAGACCGCCACGCAGCTTGTTGACAACCAGGGTTGCCAGAGCTTCGCCATCAACATCTTCAGCGATGATAACCAGCGGACGACCGGACTGAACAACAGCCTCAAGCAGCGGCAGGATCGGCTGCAGGGAGGAGAGCTTCTTCTCGTGGATGAGGATGTACGGATTTTCGAGGTCCGCAATCATCTTCTCCGCATTCGTGATGAAATACGGGGAGATATAGCCACGATCGAACTGCATGCCCTCGACAACGTCGAGCTCGGTGTGGAGGCCCTTGGCTTCCTCAACCGTGATCACGCCTTCAGAGCCAACCTTCTGCATGGCCTTGGAGATCATGTCACCGATTTCGCTCTCGCCATTGGCGGAAATCGTGCCGACCTGAGCTGTTTCAGCAGGGGTCGTGATCTTCTTGGTATTCTTCTGCAGCTCTTCAACAACGGCCTTGACCGCCTTGTCGATGCCGCGCTTCAGGTCCATCGGGTTCATGCCGGCTGCAACAGCCTTGGCGCCCTCACGGATGATTGCCTGAGCCAGAACGGTCGCCGTCGTGGTGCCATCGCCTGCAATGTCATTGGTCTTGCTGGCAACTTCACGCACCATCTGTGCGCCCATGTTCTCGAACTTGTCAGCCAGTTCGATTTCCTTGGCGACGGAAACGCCGTCCTTGGTGATCCGGGGCGCGCCGAAGCTCTTGTCGAGCACAACGTTACGACCCTTCGGGCCGAGGGTAACTTTTACAGCGTCAGCAAGAATATCAACGCCACGCAGCATGCGCTGGCGTGCTTCACCACCGAACTTTACGTCCTTGGCAGCCATGTGTTTTCTCCTGTTATGATGTCAGATGCAATAAACGGGGACCAGGCAGGCAATCAGCCCGCGATCACGCCAAGGATATCGCTCTCTTTCATGATCAGCAGCTCTTCGCCGTCGATCTTGACTTCCGTACCGGACCATTTGCCGAACAGAATACGGTCGCCAGCCTTAACGTCGAGAGCAACGATCTGCCCCTGCTCGTTACGTGCGCCCGCTCCGACTGCCACGACCTCGCCTTCCATCGGCTTTTCTTTTGCCGTGTCAGGAATGATGATTCCGCCAGCGGTCTTTTCTTCACCCGTCAGGCGACGGACGACGACTCGGTCATGCAGAGGACGAAATTTCGTCATTATGGATCGCTCCATGTTTTCCAGACGGCACCCTTCTTCGATCAAGCAGCGCCATCTTATGCCACGCGCTCAACGCCGCGGTGCGTTAGCACTCCCACCACGGGAGTGCCACCATTCGAGATAGGTAGCCCCACTACGGGTGTCAAGCAGCACTGATCGCTTTTCATTAACCCTATTTGAACGGACTTTTTCAGCACGCAGGAAGAAAGGCCGAAAAGCGCCGTCAGCAAGCATTCATTCCGGGCTTTTCTTCAGACAAATTCCATAAGTGAAATAAAACTGTCATCCCTTCAATCCGTTCTCACTGTTGCCCCTGACAATCTCCTTAAGTATTGAACAGACGCCGAACCAACTGGAGCAAATATGAGCAATACGGCTGCAATGACGGAGCCGGCTCCGCAGAAAAGCGCAGAAAACCCGCGCTCCGGAGCAGGTGAACACAAAGGCGACCGACTCTTCCGTTATGCCGTGATCGGCAGTGGTCTGACGGTTTTGGCTACGCTGGGCGGAATCATCATCGTTATGATGGTCGGCGGAGCAAAAGCCTTTGGCACTTTTGGCCCAGCCTTCCTCACGACCTCTGTCTGGAATCCTGTTACACAGCATTTCGGAGCGCTGGCTCCCGTTGTTGGCACCGTCCTCACCAGTGTAATCGGACTATTGCTCGCTGTTCCCGTCGCCTTCGGCGCGGCTTTCTGGCTGACACAGCTGGCTTCATCCCGCATGGCCTCAGTCGTCGGCATGGCGGTTCAGCTTCTGGCTGCCGTGCCATCCATCATTTTCGGTATGTGGGGCTTTTTTGTCATTGTCCCCATCATGGCCCATTATGTGGAACCCACGCTTCAGCATTCGATAGGAAAACTTCCTGTCCTGGGCGCCCTGGTCAAAGGCGCTCCCTTCGGCACAGGATTGCTGACTGGTGGAATCATCCTTGCCGTCATGGTCACCCCCTTTATCACCGCAGTCATGCGTGATGTGTTCGCATCGGTGCCTGCGGTTCTGAAAGAAAGCGCATTCGGACTTGGCGCGACCAGATGGGAAGTCATGCACAAGGTCATGTTGCCCTGGTCCCGATCTGCTGTCGTTGGCAGCATCGTTCTCGGCATGGGACGCGCCATGGGAGAAACCATGGCCGTTACCTTCGTGATCGGTAATTCCAATCACATCAGCTGGTCGCTGTTCGCTCCCGGCAATACGATTGCTTCACTGATCGCACTGGAATTCCCCGAAAGCCCGGCAGGCAGCCTCAAGCTTTCCGGCCTGATGGCGCTTGGAACCATCTTGATGGCTCTGTCTTTCCTCGCCCTCTGCACGTCACGCCTGCTGATCGGTTCTGGCACAAAGGAAAAACGCTGATGCCCGGGCACTCTTCGGAAATGGTTTCAGGCGGAAAAAATCCTGGACGTGATGGCTGGACGTCATCCGGACGACTGGCCATGCGTCGCCGACTGACAGACCGTATAGCCACCATCCTGAGCTATGCCGCGACCGCCGTATCCATCATCGCGCTGAGTTCCATTCTCTGGACATTACTGGTTCGGGGGTTGCCCGGCCTGTCGCTGATCACATTCACACATTCGACAGCCTCTCCGGGAATGCAGGGCGGTCTGGCGAATGCCATCATCGGCAGCATCATCCAGACGGTTCTGTCCATCATGATCGGGGCGCCATTAGGACTGCTATGCGGCATCTACCTGGCGGATTACGGACGCGGAACGCTTTCGCAGATCATCCGCTTCGTATCCGACATGCTGCTATCAGCTCCATCGATCCTGATCGGCCTTTTCATCTACCAGTTGCTTGTGGTTCCAACCGGACATTTCTCCGGTTATGCCGGAGCGCTGGCTCTTGCCATTCTCGCCCTTCCCATCGTGGTCAGAACAACCGAGGACATGCTTCGACTTGTCCCGGTTTCCATGCGTGAAGCCGGGATCGCTCTGGGTGCCGCAAAATGGCGGGTCACACTGTTCATCTGCCTCAGGGCAGCGCAATCAGGTGTGATGACAGGCATTCTTCTGGCTGTTGCCCGCGTTTCCGGCGAGACCGCTCCCCTGCTCTTCACGTCGCTTGGTAATCTGGACTGGTCGGTCAATCCCGCAGGACCCATGGCGAGCCTTCCGGTAACAATCTATCAATATGCAGGCTCTTCCTATGACGACTGGGTGCAACTCGCCTGGACCGGAGCACTGCTGGTAACCTTCGGCGTTCTTGCCATCAACATCGCAGTCCGGACCGGTTTCGGACGTAACAGGACATAACCCATGCCCATGAGTGCTGCCCTGGCTGGTCAGACTTCCGTCATCGACCGTCCCGCCGTCCTCTCCGTAAAAAACGTCGATTTCTATTACGGTGAACACAAGGCTCTACGAAATATTTCTCTCGATTTTCCTGAGCGCTGCGTCACGGGAATGATCGGCCCATCAGGATGTGGTAAATCGACCCTTCTCCGCGTTCTGAACCGAATGTATGATCTCTATCCGGGACAGCGCGCAACAGGTGAAGTCCTGTTCGATGGACGCAACATCATTGGACCGGATATCGACCTCAATCGTCTCCGCGCCCGCGTCGGCATGGTGTTCCAGAAACCGACACCCTTCCCGATGTCGATTTATGACAACATCGCTTTCGGCGTGAAGCTGCATGAAACGCTATCATCCTCTGAAATGGATGCACGTGTTGAAGATGTCCTGCGTCGTGTCGCACTATGGCCCGAAGTCAAGGATCGGCTGAAAGCCTCCGCCACGGCTCTTTCTGGTGGACAGCAACAGCGCCTGTGCATCGCACGCACAATCGCGACAAAACCCGAAGTCGTTCTACTTGATGAACCAACATCGGCACTGGACCCAGTCTCGACCGCACGCATCGAGGAACTGCTCGATGAACTCAAGAAAGAGTTCACGATCGCTATTGTGACACACAATATGCAGCAGGCCGCTCGATGCGCTGATCAGGTTGCGTTCTTCTATCTCGGCGAACTGGTCGAAGTGGACAGCACAGACAAAATCTTCACTGCACCACGCGAAAGCCGTACCCAGGATTACATCACCGGTCGCTTCGGCTGACCCATAATATACTGCCGGAACAAATCACCGCACAAACAGGAGCGCGGCCATGAGCGACCCGACACAACATACTGTCAAAAGCTACGAACAGGAGCTTGAGCTTCTGAAAAGCATCATGGCCCGCATGGGCGGACTGGTCGAACGTCAGACCGCTCTGGCTATCAAGGCCATTGTCGAACGCAATGAAGAAGCAGCGATCGAAGCCCCGGAACTCGATCCTGAAGTCGATGAACTGGAGCGGGAAGCAGAAATGCTTGCCATCCGCATCCTTGCGCTCCGGTCACCAATGGCTGTCGATCTCCGCGAAATTGTTGCGGCCCTGAAAATCACCGGGGATCTGGAGCGCATTGGTGATTATGCTTCCTCCATCTCTCGCCGCTCCCTGAAGCTGGACTCCCTCGATGGCAACATGTCGATGACCGGCCTGAAAAATATGGGACGTCTGGTGCAGGATAATCTGCGTCGCGTCATTGACGCACTGACGCAGCGCAACCGTGACCTCGCCATCGAAGTCTGGCAGGCCGACACGGCTGTGGATGAACTTTATACCGCGATGTTCCGTGAACTGATGACCTATATGATGGAAGATCCACGCTACATCACCTCCTGTATCCATCTCCTTTTTGTCGCCAAGCACATCGAACGCATTGGTGACCACACCACGAATATTGCTGAACGTGTCTACTATGCTGTGACCGGACAGATGCTACCGTCAGAGCGCCCCAGAGGCGGCTTAAAAACGCATCCTTCCGAATAAGGGATTCCACTCCGGCATGTCTGACACCAACACCCCGGCAACCACCGAAGAAAAAAGCCGCATTCTTCTTGTCGAAGATGATGTGGCGCTACAGGCACTGACGAAATATAACCTTGAAAAAATGGGTTACACCGTCAGCGTTGCCAGTTCCGGGACTGAAGCTCTTGATCAGGCCATGTCGCGACGGCCTGATCTGATCATCCTCGACTGGATGTTACCCGGAGGCATGTCCGGCATCGACATCTGTCGGAAACTGAGATCCGCTGAAAATCTCACGGATGTGCCCGTGATCATGCTGACAGCCCGCGCAGAAGAAGAAGACACCATTCGCGGTCTGGAAAACGGTGCTGATGATTATCTGGTCAAGCCTGTCAGTTTCCCGACACTGGATGCACGTATCCGTGCCCTGCTCCGTCGCCTGACGGCAAGCTATGACCAGCTCAGATTCGAAGACATCCTGCTCGATACCACACGCCATAAAGTGGAGCGCGCCGGTCGCAGATTACAGCTTGGACCGACCGAATATCGCCTGCTTGAATTTTTCATGCGCGCTCCCGGTCGGGTGTTTTCCCGGGAACATATCCTGCGCTCCATCTGGGGTGAGAATATTCACGTCGAAATCCGCACCGTCGATGTTCACATCCGCAGACTCCGTCGAGAGCTCAACGCGCCCGGCGAATATGATCCGATCCGCACCGTACGATCTGCTGGCTATGCCCTCGAAATCGAAGGCACTTCAACGTAACAAGGACGAGTATCTTCCGGCATGAGCAATTTTCTTATCGAGTTCATTGCCGGAGGACTTGGTCTTCTGGGGGGAAGCGCTCTGACGCTCTGGTTCCATCGTCCTCGCGTCGATCCAGAGAAGAAAAAGCAAGTCACTGACACCTCCAGTCCTGAAAATCTCAAATCCCGGATCGATATCACGGCATGGCTTGAGCTACTTCCTTGTCCAGCCCTGTTTGTCGATCATCACGGCCTCCTCCTCCATGCCAACACCGAAGCTGAACGCATCTTCGGTGAAGCGATCACCAGCCTCCCACGACAACCCACGGTCTTCAGCGCTCTGGCAGCGGCGCGGAACTCAGCGGAAGCGATAACTGTCGATATTGTTCTCGATGTGCCGGTCACGCGCGCCATCAAGATCACACTGCGTCAAATTCCCGCGGAAATGAGCGACACGGAGCATCCATTATTCCTGATGATGCTGGAAGATCGTTCAAGCGATGAGAGCCTGAAGCGAACACGCACAGATTTTGTCGCTTATGCCAGCCACGAACTCCGCACACCACTGGCCGCCCTGTCCGGTTTCATCGAAACACTTCGGGGCCCCGCCGCCGATGACCCCGAAGCATCCCGGCAGTTTCTGGAAATCATGTCCGGACAGGCACAGAGAATGCAGAAGCTGATTGATCGGCTGCTGACACTCTCCAGAGTTGAGATGTTGGAGCATCGCAGACCACAGGGCAGAATAGAAAGCGAGGATATTGTCGGACAGGTGGAAGACGAGATCAGTCCCCTGCTGCAAGCCCGGGGAGCCACTCTTGAAGTGAGCGTCACTCCGTTACGTTGCCCCGGCGACCCTGACCAGATTGTTCAGGTTCTGCTCAATCTGATCGAAAATGCAGCCAAATATGCTTCCACTGACGAGCATCCCGCTCGTATCCGTCTTACCTGCACTGGCGGGATGAATGGCAGCAAGGAAGGCATCCTGTTCACGGTCAGTGACGACGGTCCCGGAATCGAAGCGCATCACCTACCCCGCTTGACCGAGCGTTTCTACCGTGTCTCCGAAGGTTCCGACGGTGGAAGCGGTTTGGGACTGGCTATCGTTCGCCACATCGTCGATCGTCATGATGGTCGTCTGATGATCGAGAGCACGCCGGGACAAGGCACCACCTGCATGATATGGCTACCCTTCCGACCGGACCGACGGCTCTCTCGTGAACGCCCGTCTGTTCTCCTGTCATAAATATGTCATCAATCTGTCATGCACAGATCATTTCTTGGACGGGAAAAATTATTCTAGGAGATAGCTCGTCGAAACGTATCTACCGGATGTAAGCCCTGCAAACCTGCGGAGCCCCCCGGCTCAAGATCATGACATGTCTGGAGTTCTGACTGATGACGCGTTGCCGGAAACTGCTTGCCGCTCTTCTGATTACTACCGCCCCAATTTCCATGGCCGTGACCTCTGCCCATGCCGCTGATATCACTGGCGCAGGATCCAGCTTCGCTGCCCCGATCTATCAGGCATGGGGTGATCTGGCGAAAGGAACCACCGGCATCTCCCTGAACTATCAGAGCGTCGGCTCAAGCGCCGGACAGAATCTGGTAACGGCCCGCACTGTTGATTTCGGCGCTTCCGATGCTCCGATGTCATCCGAAAAACTGGAAGCTGCACATCTTTACCAGTTCCCGACAGTCATGGGCGGCATCGTCCCGGTTGTTAACATTCCCGGCATCCACAACGGCGAACTGAAGCTGACCGGTGCTGTTCTTGCAGACATCTATCTTGGTGAAATCTCTTCCTGGAACGACCCGAAGATCGTTGCCCTCAACCCGGGTCTGAATCTGCCAGACCTTCCCATCGCTCCGGTTCACCGTGCGGATGGCTCAGGCACAACCTTTGTCTTCACGTCCTATCTCGCCAAGGTATCACCAAGCTTCAAGGAAAACGTCGGCGCTGCAAGTTCCGTGCAGTGGCCGGGCGGAGCCGGCGCACGTGGCAATGATGGTGTTGGTGCTTCCGTCCATGCCACAGAAGGCGGCATCGGATATGTCGAGTATGCATATGCCCGCCACAATGCGATCCCAACCGTTCAGTTGCAGGACGCTGATGGTGCATTCGTCAAGCCAGACATTAACAGCTTCGCTGCTGCTGCCACGAACGCTGACTGGACGCATGCCTCTCACTTCGCTGTCGATCTTCTGAATGGCTCGGGCAAGAATGTCTGGCCGATTGTTTCCGCGACATTCGTTCTGGTCCCAACCGACCCGAAGGACACAGCACGTGCAGCAAACGTCAGAAAATTCTTCGAAACTTCTCTGAAGTCGGGTGACGCGACAGCTACCAAGCTTGACTACATCCCGCTCCCCGAAACAGTGAAGCAGAGCGTCTCAGCCCAGTATCCTGCTTTCAAATAAGGAAAAAATTTTCCTTATAGTCAGAAAAGCCGGTCGGAATTTTCATTCCGGCCGGCTTTTTTACATCATGCCACTCAACAGCGGCATGATCCGTTGTGTCATTCAGGCTGGCGCGCTTCCAGTTGCGCCACGGCATCCATCACGCGTGAAGAATATACCAGAGCTGCTCCTGCATTGAGCGCTATCGCCACTGACAATGCCTCAGAAATTTCTTCCTTGGTCGCGCCTGCTTTCAATGCAGCTTCCGCATGAACGGAAATGCACCCATCGCAACGCGTCGTCACTGCAACGGACAGGGCGATCAGCTCCCTTGTCTTCGCATCCAGATGCCCGCTCTTCGCAGCAGCCTTATCAAGCGCGATAAAACCGGATACGGTATCCGGTGCAAGCTTGGCATAAGCGCCAATCGACTCTCCAAGGTGAACGCGACGCTCATTCCAGTCAGACCAATCTGCCATCAGAACTCTCCTCACAATCATTGAAACGACCCACCCTAATGTCACCAATGCGTGAAGCAGAAATCACGAGATGGTCATATCCCCTTACAACTCTTGCCGTGTTCCAATGCTCTGGTTATCGGCGATAGATATGAACGCCTTCTCAGCATCCGATCAGGCCGCCGCGGACAAGGGACCGCGCGCCCTTTACGACCTCCGGGTCCAGTCTGGTCGCCTTCGCGTCGACCCGGATCAGGAACGTGTCGCCAATCGGCTCGACCAGTTGTGGCGCGAACTGCGCACATGGTCTCCTCTCCCGACACCACGCGCCCCTCAGGGTATTCTCGCCTCTCTCCGGGCGCGTCTGCAGCCGCCAGCCCCGCCTCCGCCCCGCCCACGGGGCGTCTATATTGTCGGACGTGTCGGACGTGGGAAAACCATGTTGATGGACATGTTTTTTTCATGTCCGCTGCAACACCCCAAACGCCGCATACATTTCCTGAAATTCATGCAGGAAATACATCTTCGCCTGCGGGATATGAAACGCAGTCACCCCGACATCTCAGATCCAATCCCTCCGCTGGCCGATGAATTGGCAGCAGAAGCGCTGTTGCTCTGTTTCGATGAATTCCAGATCAACGATATTGCAGACGCAATGCTGCTGGGACGTTTGTTTGAAGCACTTTTCATCAGACAGGTCGTCATTGTCGCAACCTCCAATACAGTTCCGGGAGATCTGTTCCAGAATCGTCCTGGAGCTGATGCTTTCAAGCCCTTCATCGCCATCATCCACCGTGAACTCGATACGGAGGAACTGGACTCGGACAATGATTACCGGCGCGGACGTGAGCAGGATGACACAACCTGGCTGACCCCAGCTGATGAAACGGCCCATCAACGGCTGATAAAAATCATCCAGAATCATTCTGGCAACGCGCCGCAAACCACGACGACCCTGCATCTGTCAGCAGGACGCGACCTGATGATCGAGCATTGCTATGGATCCGTGGCGCGCTTTGAATTCACTTCTCTGTGTGAAAAGCCCCTCGGCCCACCAGATTACCTCGCAATCGCACAACGGTTTCCCGTCGTCGTGATCGAAGATATTCCCTCCCTAACCCCAGAAGACGCCAATGTCGCGCGTCGCTTCATCACTTTGATTGACGCCTTGTACGACAACGGAAATTTGCTGTTTGTTTCAGCCGATGAAACCCCTGACAGCCTGTTTCCTGAAGGTGAAGGGGCCGATGCTTTTGCACGTACAGCCTCACGCCTTGCCGAAATGGGAAGCGAGAGCTGGCTGATGCGACCACGGGAACAAGATGGCCGCCTCTCCAGAGCGTGAAAGCGTAATGGCTTGTCCCGCCAGCCGACCGGGTCTAGCAAATCTCTTATGCCTTGCACTGGCAACGATAAATCTGAAACGTGGAGGCGAACCTGTCTATGTTCGCAGTCAGAGAAAGATATCTTCAGGACGCATCAGCTCCGCTGCGGAGCCTGCCATTTCCATATGCGCAGCGCATCCGCGTCGGTCTGAAAACAGATTTTCACAACTCCGCAATACCATCAGGCCATATGTCCAACATCACTGCCAAGGTGACGGCTCGGGCAACCGAAAAGGAAGAGTGTAACTAAATGGCTGGCACAGATTTGCTCACAGCCGCCCTGAGTGGCAGCAACCTGGCCTATGTGGCCGATCTCTACGCTCGATGGGCGGAAAACGCCTCAAGCGTGGATCCCTCCTTTGCGAATCTGTTCGGTTCGCTGGACGATGATTCCGCAGCCATCCTGAAAGATGCCGCCGGAGCATCATGGGCGCCACGGACTTCCATCATCACTGGTGAGGAAGCGGCTCCAGCCCCAAAAGGCGATATCGCAACAGGGAGCCTGGCCGCCACAGACAGCCTGGCCATTGCCCAGTTGATCCGGGCCTACCGCGAGTTTGGACATCTTGAGGCCACCCTTGACCCTCTCGGGCTGAAAATCCCTCAGGCAAGACCAGAACTCGACCCCGCGACCTATGGGTTTTCGGCGAAGGACCTTGGACGAACAGTCTTCGTCGGTTCACTTCTGTCTCCGCTCCTGAATGGACGTAGCACGGCAACCGTCAGTGAAATCGTCGCAGAACTCCGCCGCGTCTACTGTGGTGCAATCGGTGCTGAATATCTTTATGCCCGCAGCCCGGAGCAACGCGAATGGTTCCGCGCACGTCTGGAAGGCGATGAATGGCAGAAAAGTGTCACAACTGACGAACAGAAAGCCATTCTGAAGCATCTGACAGAAGCAGAAGGATTTGAGGCGTTTCTGCAGAAACGGTTTGTCGGCGCCAAACGTTTTGGCCTGGAAGGTGGCGAAGTCTCCATCCCTGCCCTGCATGCCGTCATCGATCAGGTTGCCCAACAGGGCGTGAAATCGGTTGCCATCGGTATGGCGCATCGTGGTCGCCTGAACACTCTGGTCAACATCGTGCGCAAACCCTACGTTGCGATGCTGAATGAGTTCACCGGTGGATCGTTCAAGCCCGACAATGTCGCAGGCTCCGGAGACGTCAAATACCATCTTGGCACTTCGACAGACGTCGAAATTTCCGGCCATTCGGTCCACATATCGCTCCAGCCCAACCCCTCCCATCTTGAAGCTGTCGATCCGGTCATCTGCGGTAAAGTACGTGCGGCTCAGGATGACGATGGCGACACCGAAACGCGCCTCAGCCACATGGCCATCCAGATCCATGGTGATGCTGCCTTCGCAGGACAGGGCGTGGTTTATGAAACCCTCTCCATGTCACAACTGGAGGGTTACAGAACCGGTGGCTCCATCCATGTGATCGTAAACAATCAGGTTGGCTTCACAACCAATCCAAAAAACGGACATTCCGGCATTTACGGATCCGACATGGCCAAAGCCATCGAAGCTCCGGTGCTGCACATTAATGGCGATGTGCCTGAAGCTGTTGTCTATGCCGCACGCCTGGCTGCTGATTACCGGCAGACATTCGCATCCGATATCATTCTCGACATCGTCTGCTATCGCCGTAATGGCCATAATGAAACCGACGAGCCGGCTTTCACCCAGCCCGTCATGTACAAGGCGATTGCAGACCATCCGACGCCGCACACTTTATATGCGCAGCATCTGGTGAAAGCTGGCGTTGTGACAGAAGAAGAAGTCACCGCGCAGTGGGATGCTTTCCACAACACCATGGACGAAGCTTTTCAGGCTGCCAAAGGCTATAAGGTCAACAAGGCCGACTGGCTTGAAGGCCACTGGTCCGGGCTTCAGGCGCCTGCCGACAGCAATGTGGAAAACCTGAAAACCGGTATTGCTGCAGCAGATCTCCAGAAGATCGGCAAAGCCATTACGCAGGTTCCCGACAGCTTCAACATCAATTCGAAAATTGCCCGTCAGCTGAAAGCCAAGAACAGTGCCATCAGCAGCGGAGAAGGCATTGACTGGGCAACAGGCGAAGCCTTGGGCTTTGGCTCCCTTCTGCTGGAAGGCCACCGTGTCCGCCTTTCCGGTGAAGATGTTCAGCGCGGAACCTTCAGCCAGCGTCATGCGACCCTGACCGATCAGGTGACGCAGTCCGAATACACGATGTTGAATCACATCACGGACGATCAGGCAAAGATCGACATCTACAACTCCCATCTGTCAGAATTCGGCGTCCTTGGCTTCGAATATGGCTATTCGATGCATAACCCGAACACTCTGGTGCTTTGGGAGGCTCAGTTCGGAGATTTCGCAAACGGCGCTCAGGTCATCATCGATCAGTTTGTCGCATCCGGCGAAACCAAATG
Source organism: Drosophila lacertosa (assembly GCA_004143845.1). NCBI lineage: Eukaryota > Metazoa > Arthropoda > Insecta > Diptera > Drosophilidae > Drosophila > Drosophila lacertosa. Next base: position 521,563 of record SCDZ01000019.1, on the reverse strand, counting down.
GCTGCGTATGTCCGGCCTCGTGATGCTGCTGCCTCACGGTTATGAAGGCCAGGGACCAGAACATTCATCCGCACGCCCTGAGCGTTATCTCCAGCTCTGTGCCGAAGATAACATGTTTGTCTGCAACATCACGACACCAGCCAACTATTTCCATGCCCTGCGTCGTCAGCTGAAACTTCCTTACCGCAAGCCGCTGATCCTGATGGAGCCGAAATCCCTGCTCCGTCACAAGCTCGCTGTTTCCGAGTTGAAAGATTTCGAGACTGGCACGGCATTCAAGCCGGTTATCGGCGAGATCGATGATCTGGACAGCAAGAAGGTCAAACGCGTCGTTATCTGTTCAGGCAAGGTTTATTACGACCTTCTGACAGAGCGACGCGAACAGAAACTCGACAATGTCGTCATTCTGCGACTGGAACAGTTCTATCCCTTCCCGGAAACCGAACTGGTTGCCGAGCTGAAGAAATATCCCGAGGCCGATATTGTCTGGTGTCAGGAAGAAACTGAAAATGGTGGCGGCTGGCATTTTGTTGATCGCCGGATCGAAAACGCCCTGAAAATTGCAGGCCACAAGGCAGGTCGCCCGTCCTATTCAGGTCGTGCTTCAGCTGCAAGTCCAGCAACCGGTCTCGCGAGAATTCACGCAGAAGAGCAGGCCGCACTGGTGAAATCAGCTCTCGGTATTGGCTGAGACCGGCATGCGGATATCCATCGGATATCCGCGTTTGACAGAGGATTGATTACCGGCCCCATCCGGGTCTGGTACACAATGAGTAAAGCGCCGAACAGTTCCCTGAATGGATGTCGGCGAAACGGGAAGTAGGAAACGAGATGTCAGTTGAGATCAAGGTGCCCACACTGGGTGAAAGTGTGACAACGGCAACTGTGGCCAAGTGGCTGAAAAAGGCCGGCGAGAGCGTTGTAGCGGATGAGCCGCTGGTAGAGCTGGAGACAGACAAGGTCAGCGTTGAGGTTCCTGCCCCGCAGTCCGGCGTTCTTTCCGCTGAACTGGTCAAAGAAGGCGATGAAGTCGAAGTCGGCGCGGTTCTCGCAACTCTCGAACCCGGTGCTGGTGGAAAAACTGTTCCTGCAGCAGCAGCGGCGCCCCAGAAAAAGGAAGCAGCTCCGGCTCCTACTCCGAAAGCACCTGCAGCGACCACAGAGATCGATGCCGCTGCTGCCCTGCCGGCCGCCCGCAAGATCATGGCTGAAAACAATGTTACGGCCGCTCAGGTCGGAACCGGAAGCGGCAAGGACGGCCGCATCACGAAAAGCGATGTTCAGGCTTTCCTGGCACAGCCTCCTGTTTCTTCTGCTCCGCCGGCTGCGAAAACATCTCGCACAGACGATCCACGCGAAGAACGCGTGAAGATGACCCGTCTGCGCCGCACCATTGCCCGTCGTCTGAAGGATGCTCAGAACACGGCGGCAATGCTGACAACCTTCAATGAAATCGACATGACAGCCGCAAAAGAGCTGCGCGTTGAATTCCAGGATGCGTTCGTCAAGAAATACGGCGTGAAGCTGGGCTTCATGTCCATTTTCTCCAAAGCTGTCATTGCCGCCCTGCAGGAATTCCCGGCAATCAACGCCGAAATCGACGGCGAAGATGTTATCTATCGCAACTTCATCAATCTCGGCATTGCTGTCGGTGGACCGAACGGTTTGGTCGTTCCGGTCATCCGTGATGCAGAAAACCTGACACACGCTGCAATCGAGAAAAAAATCAGCGCCTTTGGAAAAGCAGCACGCGAAGGCACGCTGAAGATCGATGATCTGAGCGGTGGCACATTCTCCATCACAAATGGCGGCATCTATGGCTCCATGCTGTCCACACCGATCCTGAATGCCCCTCAGTCAGGCATTCTGGGGATGCACAACATTGTGGATCGCGCCGTGGTCGTCGATGGCAAGATCGAAGTTCGTCCGATCATGTATGTCGCTCTTTCTTATGACCACCGTATCGTGGACGGCAAAGAGGCTGTCAGCTTCCTCGTCGCTGTGAAGAAATATGTTGAAGATCCGCGCAGCCTGCTGCTCGGCCTCTGATATCCATCCATGAAACGCGGCGCGACTTTCCCGGATCCGACCAGATTTGGGGAAGAGCGCCGCGAAATCATTTAACGCCCATGGCATCTGGTTTAGGGATTTTTACAATCCTCTGTTACTTTCACAGACCAGATCAAATCCGTAGGCAAAGCCATCCCTGAAAGGGATCGGCGCCAGATGAAAACGGGACAGGACATATGGCAATCGAAATCAAGGTTCCGACACTTGGTGAAAGCGTCACTTCCGCCACCATCGGAAAATGGCTGAAACAGCCGGGCGATACCGTCGCCATTGATGAGCCGGTCGTCGAACTGGAAACAGACAAGGTCAGCGTCGAGGTTCCCTCTCCTGCTGCTGGTGTTCTGGAAGCTCACACCGTCAATGAAGGTGATGAGGTCGAAGTCGGCGCAGTTCTCGCAACAATCGGTTCCGGAAATGGTGCCGCCGCCGCTCCAAAAGCCGCGAAGGCAGCCGAACCGAAAAAGACCGAGCCAGCCCCTGCTCCGGCTGCTGCTCCCGCATCCGAAACGGATTACGACATTGTTGTGATTGGTGCAGGTCCCGGTGGCTATATCTGCGCCATCCGTGCTGCCCAGCTTGGCTTCAAGGTTGCCTGCGTTGAAAAGCGCGCGACACTTGGCGGCACCTGCCTGAATGTCGGATGCATTCCGTCCAAGGCACTGCTGCATTCTTCAGAGAATTTTGAAGCTGCGTCGCATGATTTCGCCGCTCATGGTGTTATCATCGACCGCGTTAAACTTGATCTGGACAAGATGCAGAAGCGCAAGGCTGGCATCGTTGAATCCAACGTCAAGGGCATCGAGTTTCTGTTCAAGAAAAACGGCATCACCTGGCTGAAAGGCACAGGCAAAGTCGAGGGCACAGGTCGCATCACGGTTGATGGCAAACCCGTCACGGCGAAGCACATCGTCATCGCCAGCGGCAGCGACAGCGCCGACCTGAAGGGCGTTGAGGTCGATGAAAAAACCATTGTCAGCTCGACCGGTGCGCTGGAACTCTCTTCCGTTCCAAAACGCCTGATTGTCATCGGCGGCGGTGTGATCGGACTGGAACTTGGCAGCGTCTGGCATCGTCTGGGTGCCGAAGTGACCGTGATCGAATATCTCGACCGTCTCGTTCCCGGCACCGACAATGAAGTCGAAGCCGCATTCCGCAAAATTCTTGTGAAACAGGGCATGAAGTTCAAGCTCGGGCACAAGGTGACCGGTGCGGAGAAAACCAAAAGCGGCGTAAAGCTTTCGGTCGAGCCCGCCAAAGGTGGTGATACAGAAACGCTGGAAGCCGACGTCGTCCTGCTTTCCATCGGTCGCACCGCAGCCAGCAAGAATATGGGACTGGAAGAATCCGGTGTGAAACTGGATAACCGTGGCCGCATTGAAGTGGATGATCATTTCGCTACAAACGTCCCCGGAATTTACGCTATCGGTGACGTGATCCGTGGCCCGATGCTGGCCCACAAGGCAGAAGAAGAGGGTGTGGTTCTGGCAGAAATGCTGGCAGGCCAGTCAGGTCATGTAAATTACGATGCCATTCCCGGCGTGGTTTACACCTGGCCTGAAGTTGCCACCGTTGGCTTCACGGAAGAACAGCTGAAAGAAAAGGGCGTTGCCTATAACGTTGGCAAGTTCCCCTTCATGGCCAATGGACGCGCCCGTGCTCTTGGCATGACCGATGGCTTCGCAAAGGTCATTGCCGACAAAGCCACAGACCGTGTTCTTGGCGTTCACATCATTGGCCCGAATGCTGGTGACCTGATTGCCGAATGCGTCATGGCGATTGAATTCGGAGCATCCTCCGAAGATATCGGTCGCGTCTGCCACGCTCATCCGACACTCAGTGAAGTCGTCAAGGAAGCTGCTCTGGCTACGAATGGTAGCGCACTTAACATGTGATCAGGCTTTTCAGTCCTGCTTCACAAAGAAGGCTTCCGGATATTCCGGAAGCCTTTCTTTTTAATCTCCCATTTCTAAATTTCTTAAAAATTAATAAAAAGACTACAACAATACAGATAAAAAGAATTTTCACACTCTACCTTAATCGTTCCTTACTGATCCCAGCCTTGTCACCCAATGCAACAATAATATATAAAATTACAAAATATTCTTATTATATTTTAATATTTCATATATAATTACAGACAAATTAAACCTAAATCCGAACGACGATGATGCCACTGGCGTTCATTTCCAGTTCTCACTGAAAATCAGATATCAATTCCGTCAAAACACTTACGTGCAACTCGGAAAAGTGTTTCTCTCAGCCAGCGATGCACGGGATCTGTATCACTCCGGGGATGCCAGGCCTGAAAAGCCTCGATACGGGGAAGAGAAAATGGAAAATCAAAGATAGCCAGACCCAGCTCATCAAATGAAACCTGTGTCAGAACCAAACCAGGCAGCACGAGAACAAGATCCGTGTCTTTCATGCTTTCAATCATTGCGTAATAATTCGGCACGACCATCGCGATACGACGCGTCAGATGATAACGGTCATTCAGAACTGTATCGATTGGGCCTCGTGCACGCCCCCGCCTCGAAATACTGATATATTCATAACGAACCATACTCTCAGGCGTGATAGGAGCCGATAGTATGGGATGTCCCTTGCGAACAAGACCGTGCATCCGGTCACGACATAATGTCTGCCGTAGGATTTCCGGCTTCATATTGTCCGTCGCGCCGATATAGAGATCTATACTATTGCCGCGCAATGGATCAGACGCCGGATCATCAATCTCCGGCGCAAAAATGACATGACATTTCGGACAATCTTCCCGCAATGCCTTCAGAAGAGGCAATCCTATCGCAGCAATAATCAGATCATTGGCACGAATGGTAAAAACCGGCTCAAGATTTTTCAGATCCGGCAATTCACGGATCTCGACCAGGGCATCTGCCTGACGGACCAAGGTCTGCACGCGATCAAGTATGCCAGATGCAAAAGAAGAGGCCGTCATCTGACGCCCTGACTGCACGAGAATTGGATCTGAAAATACGATCCTCAATTTAGCCAGATGCCGACTCATGGCAGGCTCACTGACCTTCATGCGTCGCGCAGCAGCAGAAACACTTTCTTCTTCAATGAGGACCTGAAGATAACGTAGCAGGTGCAGATCATAATTTTGCATCCATTCCAATATAGAATTCGAGCTGCGGAATGAACAGAAAAAACAGTTCCCTAAATCGGAATCATCGATTGCCCGAAATGTGGGTGGTCATCCAATGTGCCATGAAGATTATTGGGCACCATGACATCAACCTTATCAGCGCGGGTCGACGATGCACCTGTCGTGCATGCAGCGCCCCCTCCCCCTTCTTACATCCCGCCTTTCGGCCTGCGCACCATTATCGGGTGTCTTGGCATGCTGCTGGCCGTCCACGTCGCTGGTTTCAATGAGCATGTCACCGAAATCGGTATGTCCGATATCCGTGGCGCCATGCATATCGGGCACGATGAATCCACCTGGCTCGTCGCCATTTATGAAGCATTCAATATTGCTGCCATGGCTTTTACGCCCTGGTTTTACATGACATTTTCAATCTATCGCTTTTCAATCTTCATGACCGCAGCCATGGCACTTCTGGCCATCCCGGCTCCCTTCATGCCAGATGTTACGTCACTGTGCATTCTCAGGGCAGTACAGGGAATGACCGGAGGATGCCTTCCGCCGGTTCTCATGACTGTCATGTTGAAGTATCTGCCGCCGGAAATACGTGTTTTCGGAATCGGCGGATATGCCATGAGCGCAACCTTCGGGCCAAATCTTGGACTCCCACTGGAAGCGCTGTGGTTTGAACATGCCGGATGGCACTGGCTGTATTGGGAAATCATTCCCCTTGCCGCGCTTGCTGTTGCCATGATGGCTTATGGTCTGCCGAAAGATCCACAGCACTTTGAACGTTTCAAAAAATTCAACTGGCTGGGACTGCTCGTTGGCGTGCCTGCTATCTGCTCCCTGGTCATCGTTCTGTATCAGGGAGACAGACTCGACTGGTTTCGTTCTCCGATCATCACAAACCTTACATTCTGGGGTGGCGCTGCATTCATAGTTTTTGTCGTCAATGAAGCCTTTCATCCAAGCCCTTACTTTCGTGTCCAGTACTGGAAATCGCGCAATATTCAGGCTGCCCTCCTGTCTCTGGTCGGCATTCTGGCAATCTGCGCCATCATGGGCGGCATACCTGAAACCTATCTGACTGAAGTCCGTGGGTATCGTCCGATCCAGGCTGCACCGGTTTCCCTGACCGTAGCCCTACCGCAACTCATCATGCTGCCGCTGATCGCCTTGCTCTGTAATAACCGCAAAGTTGATTGCCGCTACGTGCTGGCTGGCGGCATGCTGTGCCTGGCTGGGGCCGCGTATCTCGGCACATGGCTGACCGTGGACTGGGTTCGGGATAATTTCTATCCGATCCAGATCCTGCAGATCTTTGGTCAGCCCATGACGGTCATCCCAACCCTGATGCTGGCAACATTGGCCATGGGGCCTGCTGATGGGCCGTTCATTTCAGGCATGGTGAATATGCTGAAGGGATTGGCGAATGCTGTCGCCTTCGCTCTTCTTGCCGCTCTGACCAGACGTCGGGAACATTATCATTCGACAATGCTGCTTGATCATCACGGCACCACACATAACGCCCTGCAAGGGCTGGGAAACCCAATCCAGAACCAACTTTCAGGCATATCACCCGATGGCGGTCATGTGGCCCGCAACACTCTGGAAGTGTTCCACACCTATATCCAGGAACAATCTCTGGTCCTGGCCCTGAATGACATTTTCTACATCCTGATCTGGGTCTGTCTCGGATACGCAGCCCTGAATCTCATCCTGCCGCGGCGTGTCTATCCACCACGTCCCCTTCCTACCGACGCCCCCGCGCACTAACTCCGGAAAATACTTTCATGATCTACAGAAAACCCCTTCTTTATGCCGGATGCGCCGCCGTCGTTCTTTCATGCGTCGCGTGGGCTGGTTCCCGCTATGTCAATGGTGATGGTGTGCAGCAATACACAAATGATGCTTATATTACTGCTGATTTCACAATCGTTGCACCAAAGGTCTCTGGCCGCATTGATCGCGTGACAGCCGAAGACAATGAATACGTGCATGCTGGCGAAGAACTCGCCCATATCGAAGATGACGATTACAAGGCGGCTCTTGATATCGCGAAAGGAAATGTCGCCACAGCACAGGGTGATGTCGCCAATCTGCAAGCTTCGATGAGCCGGCAGGATGCAATCATTGCTGAATCACAAGCCACAGTTCTTTCAGATCAGGCTCAATTGCAGTTCACACAGGAAAACAGCCTGCGTTACAAAAATCTTTCAACAGGCGGCGCTGGCACCATCGAACAGAAACAGGCCGCAGAAGCGCAGGAAAAAGAAGCACGAGCAAGCGTTGCGCGTGATACTGCTTCTGTCGCAGCCGCAGAAAAACAGGTCGATGTGTTGAAAGCCCAGCTTCAACGCGCGGAAGGCAATCTGCTGCACGCCCAAGGCGATGAAAAACAAGCACAACTGAACCTGTCTTATTGCACGATCCCCGCTCCTGTTGACGGCATTGTCGGAGAAAGAGGCGTCCGTGTTGGTGCCTATGTTCATCCCGGCACCGCAATTCTGGCCATTGTTCCAACACAGGCTGCCTATGTTCTCGCCAATTTTCAGGAAACACAGCTGACAAAAGTGCAGACAGGCCAGAAGGCAACCATCTGGATCGATGCATTTCCCAATCAGCCTTTGAAAGCCCATGTGGACTCCATTGCTCCGGCAACAGGCGTGGCGTTCGCTCCCATACAGCCAGATAACGCCACCGGTAATTTTACAAAAGTCGTTCAACGCGTCCCTGTGAAACTGACATTCGATCCGGGACAGGCTCTGGCTTCCAAAGTCCGCGTCGGCATGTCTGTCGAAGCCCGCATAGATACTTCCTCCCGCCCCGAAGGTCCTCATGCCGGAGATGCACGTTATGTCTGGAAGTAAACGCGTGAAAAGCCTGTCACTGAGTTGTCTTCTGTTTCTGACAACCGCCGGATGCTCCGTCGGCCCTGATTTTCATAAACCTGAAGTCAAAACACCTGCACAATGGCATGATGCTTTGCCAAAGGCAGAAAGCCACGTGACAACAGCTTCGGCTGATCCTGCCTGGTGGAAACTGTTCAACGATCCTGCCCTGACCAGACTCGAAGAAGAAGTTGCCACCTCCAACCTGGATCTGAAAGCTGCGTCCCTACGACTTTCAGAAAGTACAGCCGAACGTCGTATAGCAAGCGCGGCCCAATTCCCACGCATTGATGGGGCTGCGTCCTATGCTCGGGAACGTGCAAGTTCCAATGGTATACTGGGGCTTCTTGGCACACTCGAACAACGGGAAGCAGGAACAGTCGCCAATGGCGCACAAGGATTTGGGCCAGCGGCGGCGCCTGGATCTGTTGGCAATCCTTCCTTCAACCTGCCGCAATATGGCATGAGTGCGTCATGGGAAGTTGATCTGTGGGGACATGTCCGTAGACAGGTCGAAGCGGCAACTGCCGCCATGCATGGCATGGAAGAATTGCGCCGTGATGCCCTTGTGTCTCTAATGGCAGAGACCGCACAGGATTATATCGATCTTCGCACAACCCAGGCGCAAATCGACATTCTCAACAGCAATATCGATATCGCTCGCAAAAGCGTCAAACTGACTCAGCTTCGGTTTGAACAGGGCGCAGCGACAAAACTGGACGTTGCAGAATCCACCGGGCAGTTACATGATTTTGAATCCCGACTGTCACCATTGAAAAGTCAGGAAATTCACATGCTGAATGCATTGAGTTTTCTGATTGCAAAAGAACCCGGAGCGCTTGGTGCAGAGCTTGGGAAACATCAAGCCATTCCACCCGTCCCACAAGAAGTCCCTGCTGGTCTGCCTTCAGAACTGGCGGAACGTCGTCCCGATATCCGTATGGCATCTGAACGTCTGCATGCGGCAACAGCCAATATCGGCGTCGCCATTGCAGACTTCTTTCCACGCATAACGCTTTCCGGCAGTCTCGATGTGCAAGCATTGCAATTCAGTGGACTGGGATCCTGGGCATCACGCCAATATGGTTTCGGCCCAACGGCAACCTTCCCGATCTTCGAAGGTGGTCGTCTGACGGGACAGCTTCATCTGCGCAAAGCCCAGCAACAGGAAGCCGCCACCATGTTCCAGAGAACCGTTCTGAAAGCATGGGAAGAAATTGACGATGCAATGACAGCCTTCACAGCGGCGCAAGATCAGCGCAACCGTCTGGAAGAAGCCGTTCATGAAAATGAAATTGCAGTTCAGATGGCCAAAAGACAATATGCTGAAGGCGCTTCCGACTTTCTGAATGTTCTTACGATTCAGAACACTCTGCTGTCGTCACAAAGCAATCTGGTCAATGCAAAGGCGCATGTATCAGTCGCTGTTACACATCTCTACCGGGCATTGGGAGGCGGATGGGAAAATATTTACCCCGTCCAGCAAAAACAGAAGGCAGCCTGAAGGACTCTGCAATGATCACAGTCAGAAAAGCTGAAACCCTTGGCACCACTGCATCTGATGGCATTACCATCAAATGCCATTTTTCCTTCTCTGATTATCATGATGCCAACTATATTCATGATGGGCAGTTACGGGTGGTGAATCAGATCGCTTTGGCACCGGGACAGCGTTATCATCTTCGACATGAAGAAAATGTCGATATTCTGACATGGGTCCAATCCGGAAAGATTTTTTCTGAAACAGATTTTTTTCCGGATGAAACACTTGGTGAAGCAGACCTTCATGTTCTCAGCACTGGAGAAGGCTGCAACAACATGACGTGGACCGCCGGAACGACAGGCGCGTCCCTGATTCAGATATGGATGATCCCGGACTGCGAAAACGCCACCAGGGAACAGACTGTTCGTCTTTCGGAAGCATCTGACAGAGACGGAAGCTTTCACATTCTTGCGTCAGGATTCCCGGAGGATGACCCTGAAGATGATGTGTCAATCGACGACAACGCACCTGCAACTCTGAGACTACGGGCGAGACTGATGATCTCTGAGCTCCCCGCCGGAGAGTCCGCAGAATACATCACCTCTTCAGAACGAGAAATGTATCTTCTCGTCATTGCGGGTTCTGTTTCCATTGCCAACACCACGGTGATGGGTGGTGAGGCAGCCGCAATCCACAAGATGGAACGTCTTCTGGTCACGGCTCACGAAAAGACGCTTATGCTACTGGCAGATATTCCTTCAGACGTAAGCTGAATACGTTTCAGACTGAAAAATCGAGTCCGAAATCAAGCGCCCTGACGCTGTGTGTCAACCATCCTACGGAAATCATATCAACGCCGGTTGCCGCAATTTCAGGTGCGGTTTCTGGCGTGATGCCACCCGAGGCTTCCGCAAGGATACGTCCACCAATCATTCTGACGGCCTCCCGAAGAACCTCCGGCTTCATGTTATCCAGAAGCACCGCATCGACGCCCCCCACCTGCAGGACTTCTTCAAGCTGCAACAAAGTATCGACCTCGATCTCAACCTTGACCAGATGACCAACCGCCTCTCTCACATGGCCGATTGCTGCTCCAATCCCGCCAGCGATCACGATGTGATTGTCCTTGATCAGGACAGCATCATCCAGACCGAAACGATGATTGGAACCACCTCCAACCCGCACCGCATATTTCTGCAATGCACGTAAACCCGGCAGTGTTTTGCGCGTGCAGCACAACTTCGCGCGGGTTCCGGCAATCGTCTTCGCAATGGAAGACGTCGCCGAGGCAATACCACTCAGATGCGACAATAGATTTAGCCCCACACGCTCTCCGGTCAACACCCCACGTGCAGGCCCCTTGATCCGTGCAACCACCTGCCCCGGAGAAACCTCATCCCCATCCTGCGCCTCAAAAACAACATCAATGGCACGGTCCTTCAGGTGAAATGAGAGCCTGACCAGATCAAGCCCGGCAACAACACCATGTTCCCGACTGCGCAGAACAGCAGACGCCTGAGCCTCCGGCGATACGATGGAATCTGTCGTCAGGTCACCTGCCCGTCCAAGATCTTCCAGCAATCCAGCACGCACGACAGGCTCAAGAAGGAGGTCCGGTAAAGAGAATTTCATACAACACCTTCTGAAACTGAATGGAATGACACCGTATTCTTTCCCACATGTCCCAGACAATCAGACATCGTCATGAAGGTACGACGCGCTGTTGTTGTCTGTTGCGGGTAATCCATCCGTGCATGAGCCCCGCGACTTTCTTTCCGTTCCCGCGCGGCGCAAACCATCATGAGAGCAACCAGTGCAGCATCCGACTGCTCAGCCATCGGGCGCAATGCTTCTTCGGCTTTCCGAAGTGCAGGCTCATCACGCAGAATGCTCAGACACTCGCCCGTCAGATCACGAACAGCGGTAAGGACATCGCTATTTCCTGGAATCAATCGATTTTCACTCACATGACCGAACATCGCGGGAAAAATCGAAGCATCAATATCACGAGCAACGGCACGTCCCATGACGGCGGCTTCCAGCAAGGAATTACTGGCCAGACGGTTCGCACCATGCAGCCCTGTCGATGCCACTTCACCGCACGCCCACAACCCTTTCACAGTGCTGCGCCCACATGTGTCTGTGGCAACTCCACCCATGTGATAATGCACCGCCGGGCGCACCGGAATGAGCATGGTGGAAGGATTTATTCCGTTTCGACGGCAGATCACATCTATTCCGGGAAACCGTTCTGCAAAACGGAGGCCGGGCAGAGTCCGGGCATCCAGAAAAACCTGGTGCCCTTGGGAAAGATGCGCCTGTATGGCACGTGCGACTACATCTCTGGGGGCCAGTTCATCCGTGAAACGTTCACCCTGTTCATTGAGCAGAAACGCTCCCTCTCCTCTGACGGCTTCGCTGATCAGGGACATTCTGCCCTGCGCATTGCCAACGGCCAGCGCTGTGGGATGAAACTGCACAAACTCGGGGTCCGCAATCACCGCTCCGGCACGTGCAGCAAGAGCCAGTCCAGATCCCGTCGCCTGCGACACGTTTGTCGTATAGGGAAACAGACCTCCAACACCGCCTGTCGCCAACACAATAGCTGGACTGCCAACCGACAGACGACGTCCGCCAATATCCGCCTCCCAGCCGCACACCTCTCCCTCATGCAGGATGATTTTGCGTAATTCCCCCTGTATGACCCAAATGCGTGGCGTCTGACGGATCTGTTCGGCAAGAGCTTTTACGACGGCAGCACCTGTGCTGTCCCCGCAGGCATGAACGACACGCCGTCGGGAGTGCGCAGCCTCCTGCCCGACGATCAGTTGACCTGCAGCATCCCTGTCGAAAACAACGCCATAACGCTCCAGAAGAGCGATGATTTCCGGCCCTTCAGGAATAATGCGCGCAACGACACTCTCATCACACAGACCATCTCCGGCCGCGAGTGTATCCGCAATATGCAGTTCACACGTGTCATCAGCAGCAACACAGGCGGAAATCCCGCCCTGCGCCAGCATGCTTGATGAAGCTTCTCCCGGTCTTGCCGGGCAAAGAAGAACGGATGGACGCTGCATCGACAGCGCTGCCATCATTCCGGCCAGACCCCCGCCAACAATCAGTGGGCGTCCGGCAAAATCATCCCCAAAATTCCGGGCCATCAGGCACCTCCCCACGCCACCACGTGATCAGAGACTGAAATCCCACAGAACATCTCCGGTTTCCGGAAATATCTGATTATACCGCAAGCATCCGTTCGATCGCCTGCCGTGCCCGTTCGGAAACAGCCGGATCAACCTTAACTTCAACGCTCATCGTTTCCAGAGCATGACGGATGCTGCGAAGGGTAATCTTCTTCATATGCGGGCAAAGATTACAAGGACGCACAAATTCGACATCAGGATGCGAAGCCGCCAGATTGTCACTCATGGAGCATTCCGTCACCAGAAGGACCTTCTCCCCTCCCGCCTGACTTACATAATCCGACATATGAGCGGTTGAGCCTGAAAAATCCGCCTCTGCCACAACCTCAGGCGGACATTCCGGATGTGCAAGAACGACCAGCCCCGGATGCGCCGCACGCCAGTGACGGATTTCTTCAGGTGTGAAGCGCTCATGCACCTCGCAATGGCCCTGCCAGGTGATCATCTCGACGCCGGTTTCACGCGCAATGTTCTGCGCAAGAAACTCGTCCGGAATCATGATGACACGTGGAACACCCAGCTTTTCAATCAACCGCTTCGCATTGCCTGATGTGCAACAGATATCGCTCTCGGCTTTCACTTCGGCGGAGGTATTCACATAAGTCACAACAGGCACGCCGGGATATGCTTCCCGCATCTTGCGCACATCTGCTGCCGTAATGGAATCTGCAAGAGAGCATCCGGCGCCCATATCCGGGATAAGAACCTTCTTCGCTGGATTGAGGATTTTTGCCGTTTCCGCCATGAAGGCAACGCCTGCCATGACAATCACATCAGCTTCGACGTTCTGTGCTTCCCGCGCCAGAGCCAGAGAATCTCCGGTCACATCCGCAACACAATGGAAAATTTCCGGTGTCTGATAATTATGCGCGAGAATGACAGCATTTTTCTCACGCTTCAGACGAAGAATCGCCTCGATATCATCTGCAAACGTGCCCCATTCCATCGCAGGAATGACGGATTTGACACGTTCATAAAGTGCATCAACCGTACGCGTAGCCGGCCGTTCTACCAGTTGTGTTTCCACGAATGCCTCCTGCCTGAAACGGCTTCGACCTTTTCTTTGGGGTCAGCCGCTCTCCTGCATCTCACAATGCTCAATATGAGCATAAAGGGTGAGAGCACAAGGGCAGTCGGCATTTTCCTGTTCACAACAAAGGCATATCTGGACTGTTGAAATGAAAAATTGTTATTTTTCAATATATTGAGAAGATCAACGTCCCCGAACCACAGGAAGCTTTGATCCCGCGATCTGCGCGTCAAGCATCAGACTGCGCCGAAAGCGGTAAAGACGCGCAGGGCGACCTCCAGCACTCCGACGCTCTCCGCCAGCTTCTTCGATCAGCGCCTGCTGCACGACCTGACGCCTGAAATTCTGCTTGTGAACCAGACACCCGGCGACATGTTCCACAGCATCCTGAAGTTCACCCAAAGTGAAAAGTTCAGGCATCATTTCATAAATCACTGGCCTGTAACGAATTTTCGCACGCAATCTTCCCATGGCCGTTGCCAGAATGCGACGATGATCATCCGCCATCCTCCGCCCTGCACCAGCCTCTTCCTGATCCGACACGCCACATTTTTTCTCGATTGCTTCGGCAACCAGACCGGCTTCATACAGAAATTCATAGCGTTGCAGGACCAGCTCATCCTGCCATTCATGATCCTCCGCCCCAAAGGTCAGAGCCAGTCGATGCAGCAAAAGAGACTGTCGTGCCGGAGGCTGTGTCCCGATCCACTCACGCAATGCATCCCTCAAATGGTCGGCATATCGCACAGCCGCTGGAGAACGACGCTCTTCCCACGGAAAATATTCATACCAGCGATGCCAGCCAACATCTTCTGCCCCAACGGACGCATAAGGCGTCAATGCAAGATAAGACACGGCAACGCCACGCATGCCGTCATCTGAAATCAGACGATCCGCAAACGTATAAAGCTGCTCAATATGCCCTGGCCTGACGCCTGTCTGACGTTCGACCCAATCCCTCATTCCACGCTGAAGAGAGCGATGCTGCGTCTGCAACGGTCCTGATGGCAGCATGCAGCCATCCTTCAATGTCAGCACCTCTGGCCCCTCAGGGCCAAGAGCCACCAGAACAGCAATCAGTTCCGCCCGGACAAGGCTGACATTTTCTTCAATCACCGACGCCATGCCTCCCGGGAAATACTGAACACAGGCACCAGACCAGCCACAACAGCGACAGCCACAAGTGCGAACACGACATTCAGATTCAGATATTGAGCAATCACCCCTGAGCAGAGCGCAGCACTCCCGGCGCCGACATCAAAAAAACCATCAAACAGCCCCAACGCCAATCCGCGCCGGTGCACAGGGACAGAATTCAGAACAGGTCGGGAAAGAAACGGATATCCCATTGAAAAACCAAAACCGGTCAAACCGGCCATTACCGCGGCCATGCCCGGACCGGATGACAGCCATATCCCGCAAAGACCAAACGCCTCCGTCAACAGACATAACGTCACAGGCCACGGAGAACTTACGCGATCAGAGAGACTGGAAAACAGTAATCGTGCAAAGACATGTCCCGCACCAAAAGCGGCAATTCCCGTCCCGGATCCACCCCATGGCAAGCTTCCCCAACCGTTTGCCTTGTAATCCAGAACGAGAAATGATGTCAGCGCTGCAAAACCCATCGCATTGGCCAATAATCCAAGGCCAGGCTTGATAATCGCACGAATCACGATCCGGATTTCATCTCGCGATGCACCAACATGTTCTGCTGCAATTTTCGTATCTCTCAAGGGATAGGCAAGAAGGACACCCAGCATCGGAATCAGGACAGCAACACATGAAGCCGCCAGAAATCCGGCATGAAATCTCTGATAAATCCAGGCCCCAATTGCGGAACCAACCGCCATTCCGGCAAACATACCAAGACCGTTCCACGAAACAGCCAGCCCCTCTCGCGCCTTCCCTGCACGATCAATCGCCCATAAGGCACTGCCTGCAATCAGAAGTCCCTCTCCCACACCCAGAAGAACCCGTGACGCGAGAATCAGCGCGAGGCCGATAGCCGCCCCGATCACCGGACCGCACAGATCCGCACCGGCTGAGAGCAGACAGGCCACCCCGCTGAGCGCCATGATCGCCAGTCCAAACATGGTCGCTCGACGACCGCCATGGCGATCAGTCCAGACACCGGCCCAGGCCCTCGAAAGCAGTGTTGCCAAAGATTCCAGACCAATGACGCAGCCGACCATTGTCAGACCATAACCCTGCGTCAGATGCAGGCGGGCGGGCAGGACCGGGAGCACGACACCCAGAGAGGCCATTCCGGAAAAACATAAAAGAGAGACCGTAGCCAGAGCCAGCAACGAACCTTTATCGGGATCGGCTGAAGCCCGTTCGGTCACCTCTCCATCCCCTCCTGCACAACACTCTTTCACGCCACCACCCACTCTGCCGCCACTCGTCTGGCTATCACTCACTCTTACATGGAAAGGAGTTAGCCTCTCCGCCCAACGAAGCGACGCTTTATCTTACCCACGAGCGTTGTGATATCGACAATTCCGGTCATATGCAGAAAGGCCAGATAAACACCACCACCCAGACTGACATCCACACCAAGCAGGATCAGACGCGAGAACATTCCCATCGCGCTGAAATCCGGCTGGAAATATAGGGCCGCACATAGAAACAGCGACATGACCATTGTTGCCAGACACATGATCCCGATACGCTGTCTCGTTATCCGATCCACACGCAAGGCATCACGATGCCCAAGAAAAGATGCCAGAAGCACTGCATTCATGCAGGCCGCGAGGCTCGCTGCCAAAGGCGGTCCCATATACTGCAATGGCCCCATCAGCAGAAAGCTCAGGACCAGATTCAGAACAAGTGTCCCGATCCCGATCCGAACCGGTGTCACTGTATCCCCCCGGGCGAAGAAGACCGGAGAAAGAACCTTCACCAGCACGAAAGCAGGCAAACCCAGAGCATAAGCTCTTAATGCCTGCGCCGACAGAACTGCGTCATGCGATGTGAAAGCTCCATGAGCAAACAGCGTGAGCATCATCGGCGTGCCCAGAACCATCAGTCCGGCCGTAGCAGGAAGCGTTAGCATCAGCACATAATCAATGGCCTGATTCTGGGCCTTGTGAAGGGCATCAATATCACCTTCCGCCAGCAGCCTTGTCAGCATCGGCAGAAGCGCCGTCCCCGCGGCTGCACCCAGGACCCCAAGCGGCAACTGATTCAGGCGATCCGCGAAATACATCAGTGACACGCTCCCTGCTGGCAGAAGCGTCCCTATGATCGTGTTCACGGTCAGGTTGATCTGCGTCGCCCCACTGCCCAGAAGTCCAGGCCCCATGCGTTTCACCAGCAGCTTTATCCGCGGTGTCAGATGAGGAAAGACCGGAAGCAGCGCGAAACCTGCGCGTTTGCAAGACCAGACAAGTAAAGCAAGCTGAATAATGCCCGATGCGGTCACACCCCATGCAGCCGCATGCGCCACCGACGGCAGAAACGGCGTAAGGCACAGAACGAAAAAAATCCCGACCACATTGAACATGACATAAGCAGCGGACGCCATTCCAAAGCGGTGCAGACCATTCAGAATGCCGGACACCATCGCGGCAGCACAGATGAGGACCAGATAGGGAAAGGTAATCCGACTGAGCGTCACGCCCAGATCATAACGATAGCCATCCGCCACGAATCCCGGAGCGATCACCCGCAGGATCTCCGGCATGAAAATCTCGCCCAGAACACACAGCAACAGCAACCACATCAGCAGAAGGGTCAGAGCCTGACGGGCAAACAGACGCGCCTCTTCCTGACCGTCTTTTGTCAGCGTTTCTGTGAAAAGCGGCACAAAAGCGGAATTCAGTGCGCCTTCTCCAAAGAGATTCCTGAACATGTTCGGAAGCCGCACAGCAACCTGATAGGCATCCTGCATGCCGCCAGCCCCCATGAAGGCGGCGAGAATCTGGTCCCGAACAAGACCAAGAATGCGGCTGATCATCGTCCAGCTGCCGACGGTGAGAAAATGTCTGAGCATGACGGTTTATAGAGACAGGTCAGAGCTCTCGGGAAGAGAGGGGAGGCACTTTTTCCTTCACCCTAATATGTTCAGCCGACATATTCAGACTGACCTAATGCGACTGCCCTCCTGAGGGATCGAAGACCCTTGGTTGGAGCCTCTATTCCTCCAGGATCCCTATGATCTGCCCTTACGTAGAACGACTGCGATTCATCCATCCGTATCCTTTTCGATCGGACTCCATTTTTAAATCGCTACATTCCCATAGGGCAGATCAATAGCACCATTTAAGAAATAACATATGATACGGAATTAAACTGTAGTGTGTCCTTATCAGAAGTCAGCGGAGATAGTACCGAAATATTCGCGTGGTGCAGCTTGATACAGAATGGCGTTGTTATCGCCAGACATGGATGCTGTGCCGTAAAGTCCTCCAAAATAATTCTGATTGAATAGATTACTGATCGAGAAACTAAATTTCAGATCCTGCAGAGTATTGCCAATTTTTCCAAAATTATATGATGCCATAAGAGAAGACGTCCAGTACGATGGCACCTTAACATCGTTGGTATAGGTCATTGCCATCGCGCTGCTATACGTTGTGTTGAAGTTAAAAGAAGCACGATGGTAGGTGTAGTTGATGTTCGCCTTATACATGAATTTCGGGTAGAAAACCTGATGTTTACCCCTGATGCTGACAGTGCTTCCATTGTAAGGGATAGCATTTGATTTGTAGACTGCATCATTCCAGCTGAAGCTGTTGGTGA
This sequence comes from Drosophila lacertosa, assembly GCA_004143845.1. Taxonomy (NCBI): domain Eukaryota; kingdom Metazoa; phylum Arthropoda; class Insecta; order Diptera; family Drosophilidae; genus Drosophila; species Drosophila lacertosa. Next base: position 503,028 of record SCDZ01000019.1, on the reverse strand, counting down.
TTTCGAGACCATGGAATGGACGAATAGTGCCCAGAACGTCGGCCCCGTTCATGGTTTCACGGCCTACATTCAAATATGCACTGTAAGTGTTGTTCACAGGACCTGAAGTAATACCTGCAAGACGATTGTAATAGTCGGTATGATAGAAATCGACGGCACCAGAGAACAGAGCTGAAGTGTAACGATAGCCTACGACATAATTCCATGTTCTTTCAGGTTTCAGTTTGCTCTTGTTTTCATCAAAAACCTGTTGGGCTGGATTATTTGCATTACCAAGGCCACCCCATGGGGTGCCGCCGTTTGTTTGGGTCGCATAGTCATATGTACGCATATTTTCCGCGATATCCCAATAAAATTCATGGTGATCGAGGAAATGATAATCAAAAGCAAAATGCGGCAGAAATGCATTGGATGCAGTCATGCTGCCCGATACAGGATGCGCATAATATGTGCCCCAGGTGGAAGCCAATGCTGCTGTATTATCAACAGTCGTGCCACCATGGGTTGTCTGGGTTAAAGAACGAAAGCCTCCCTCCAGAGTCATGCCCGGAATGATATGCCATACGTCTTTTATGTAAAACTGGAATGTATTACTGTTGAAAGAATCTGACCACCATGTTGTTCCGGTGCCTTTTTTAAAGCCGCTGAGGCTGGCATGTGCGCTATCCACGCCATCTTCATACAGACGTGTAGGATAGTTGAAACTATTATTCTGGTACCATACACCAGTTTGAATATCATTATTATGAAGTTTTAATGTGAAACTTTGAGTAAATCCAATGCGCCTGACATCTGGATGACCCATTTGAAGTGCCATGGGAACGCCGGAAGTAGGAGATGTCAGAAAGTTGTTTGTTCCCCCATAATCGCCATTTGAAACATGACCATAAAGAACAGTATTGGATTTGAGATTACTCAGAATGTTATATTCATTTACCAGAGCACTAAGATAGTTTCTCTGGACCTGCGATCCATCCCAGAAAATGTTGGAAGCTTCATCGGCTGAAAGTATGCCTTTGACTTCCGTAGGTACAGTTCCAGCCTGTGCATCGGCTGCCCAACGAATGGCCTTTGCATAGTCAGGTTTAAGCATGGCAACCTGACCGTAATTCTGCCACATGTTTTTTGTCATTGTAAGAAAATTATATTGTGTAAAACCAGAATAATCAAAAATTGCTGTCAGCTTCCCCTTCCCGTGCAGATAAGGTTGTACAAGTTTGAAATTCGCCTGATTTTCCCGTTGATCACCATATCCTTTCCACAAATTTTGTGCTGTTCGTGCATAAGAAGCATAAAATTTCGTTCCGCTCTCATTCAGAATTCCACTATCTACACGTGCAAAAGTGCGGAATCCATTATAGCTTCCAAAACTCTGGCTTATCCTTCCACCTGCTTTATCTTTCGGATCAGATGATTGGAATGTCAGTGCACCGCCAAGTGTCTGGCCAGAAGGCATCTCTACAGCACCAGCCCCTTGGGACACGGTCATGGATTCGATGTTATCCTGAATTTCGATCTGGTCGATATTCAAACCGTACCAGTTATGAAATCCAAATCCGCCCATCGGTATGCCGTCAATGGTGCCTCCCAACTGTGACTGATTAAAACCTCTTACGTAAAAAGTACTCGCTGCTGTATCCATGCCCAAAGCATCGGATGATCCGAAGCTGACACCGGGCGCTGTCGCCGCCAACACCTGTAATGGACTGGAACCGGCGGTGAAGTGATCAATCGTCGAGCGTGAAACCGCGACTGTTGCCCCTCTTGAATGGGCATGCGTGGAAGTGACCTGCACTTCTTCATTGGCAGCAGACTTAACCGCTCGAGGAAGGGATGCATTGCGGCGAGGATTAGATACATTTTTGTTAGGTAGGTGAGAGGCGGGCGTCACGTGACCAGGATGTTTATTTCCTCCTAGACCAGCCTTGTGTGCGTGAGTGTCTGCCTGCGCTGACTCAGAAAACATCGCTGAAAAGAAAACAAACGTGGAGCATGTCAGAAAATATGAACGTCTTCGCGTGTGATATAACATTGTCATTTTGATACTCTGTATCTTTCGAATATATTATACGATTTACATTATGTGAGGGTACGATGCAATTCCGTAATATTTTTGCATTTCACATTCACGTCTTTGTGATCAAGTTTCCAGCACTATATGCTCCGCCTCATATCGATGCTGGTAAACATTGTCCGGCAGATAGATAAAGCTACTTGGCAACTATAGTCGCCAGGCGGTCTTGATCTCAGTAATATCGAAATGAAAGAACCCAACCGGATCGCGATTTAAACGCTGACATTCGGGTTTGTCCCCCTCCATGTGCAGCAGCTGTAAGGTCCCATTGCCCTGAAAACAGCGATGCAAAAGGGGATGTTCCAGATCGGGGATGCAGGATTGCAATGCATAGAAGCAGCAGAGTATGCCGACTGAAAGCAATGACCATCGCCTCACCCGCTTCGGAAAAAACGGTTCGGCGTGGTTTTCTGGGAACGGTCTTCTGATCTTCACCAGCCTGATGCGTCCGCAACTTCGCCACTTCTTTCCGGATTACATCAGCGCTCAGCGCCGAGGGCGAAGTCTGCGATCACTCTATTGCCGTTCGCACGGCACAGTCGCGGCGCTGCCATGACGTAATCCCCCCATGATGTTTTCTTCCACCACGTGAAAATACCACACCATCAAACCACGGGATTAAACACCACCATATCCTTGCATCCTGAAATACGCTGCTGCGACCAAGCCGCCGGTTCCATCATTGCAGTGAAAAACCGCTCAAAGACACCGGTATGACTTCAATATTATGGAATTAGTTTCGAATTCGATGCAATATTCCATTAGAAATACGACATTCCCAAGATATCTGCCGCGTCTGCAGACACCACAATTCTAAAGAAAAAAGCTATACTTCTTCTTTCAGGCTGCTACCGTTTCCAGCACTCAGAACCCATCAGATGATGACCATTTAAGAAAAGGAAAACAGCATGTCAGAAAATTTCCTCAAACGCCTGCTACTCCCCGCTTTCGGACTGGCGCTCATCAGCACTCCGGCTTTGGCTGCGGAAACGGCGTCCGGTGTCCTGACAACATCCAGCGGAGCGAATGCTGGCACGGTGCTGGTGACTGAAACGCCAAACGGCGTTCTTCTCAATATTGATGCAAAAAATCTCACACCCGGATGGCATGGCATTCATTTTCATGAAAAAGGCTTCTGCGAAGGCCCTAAATTTACCAGCGCAGGTGGACATATCCACACACAGACACCCGTCGTCCACGGCTTCCAGCATGCCAATGAAAACGATGCAGGCGATCTTCCCAATATCTTCGTTGGAACGGACGGAACTGCAAAAGTGGAACTCTATTCCTCTTTTGTCTCGCTCAAACCTTCATCTGAGCACCGCCCAGCGCTCATCAGCCCGAGCGGATCATCTGTCGTGATCCATGCCAATCCGGATGACTACACTTCCCAGCCGATCGGTGGCGCAGGTGACCGGGTGGCCTGTGCTGTCCTGAAGAGCAACTGATCCGGAAAAACCGTCTGACGACAGGCAGGAACACGGGGTAACCGAAAGAGCCCCGGCTGCCACAAGGACGTAAGGCGCTGGGATTTATGCCATCGGCTCCCCGGCTTCTCCCAATGCAGTGCCAAGAAGTTCGTCATAAACCCGGAGGGTCGCGTTCTGCATGGCTTCAGTCGTGTAGGAGTCCAGAACACTGGCACGAGCATGTTCCCCCATTGCCCTGATCTGCTCCTCATCAGCGCTCAGGACAGCTGCGAGCATCTCTGCCAAAGCCGCAATATCGCCCGGAGGAACGAGAAGGCCGGTTTCTCCATGCCGAACCGTTTCCATCGCGGCTCCATGTGCCGCCACGATCACCGGCTTCCGCATTGCCTGCGCCTCAACCACCACTCTGCCGAAAGGTTCCGGGCGCAAGGAAGGAACAACCACCACATTCGCAAGCGCAAAAGCCGCTGGCATATCCGAGCAATGACCCGCAAAACGCACACGCTCAGCAATGCCTGAAAGCCGACTTTGTTCGACCAGCTCCTTGGCATAATCCTTCTTGCGCCCGGCCTCTCCAACAAAGACACAGACCCAGTTCTGGGGCAGATTCGCCTCCTGACTGATCTGTTGCAGGGCAGACAGGAGCACTCCCTGTCCTTTCCACCCGGTCAGACGTCCCGGCAGCAACACAACAAAGGCATCGTCCGGAATATCCCATAATTCCGCCAGTTCCTGCACACGAGTGCCTCTCACCACATCGGGGTCAAACATGTGCACATCTGCACCGCGTGGAATCGTTCGCAAACGATCTTCCCCCACGCGATAGGATTCCCTGATTCTCGAAGCGATATAATGACTGATCGCAATCACACGCTGACCTGAGGCAAGGACAGCATTCCAGTGTTTTTTCCCCGGAAAGCTGGCGTCATGAACACCATGCCATGTTGTCACCAGAGGAACGCCGGCCCGACGACAGGCCAGACGCGCGGCCCATGCCGGCGCGCGGGAGCGGGCATGAACGAGAGACACTTTTTCACGCCGGATGAGCTCTTCCAGAGCCTTTGCATTTTTCAGAATGGAGAGAGGATTTTTCTTCTCCAGAGGAATCGTGAAATGCTGGCCACCCGCATATCTCACGCCCGGCTCCAGTCTGCCCCCGGCGCTTGCCACCAACGGACATGCACCTGCGTCCGAAATCGCAGCCACCATTTCCAGCGTTCCACGTTCAACACCACCGGAGTTCAACGCGGGCAGGACCTGAAGAATCACTGGAGATGTGTTTCTTGAAGACATTAACTTTTCGTAGCACGACATGAGGGGCACGGACATACAGTCTCCCGCAGGTCTTGACCAAAGCCCCGTTCCAAACGCCAGATAGCAACATCATGACATCTTTCGCTTTCCCGTGAATCCATTCCGTATCCTTGTCATCAGGCTTGGGGCACTCGGTGATTTCGTGCAGAGTTTTCCAGCCTTTTCCGCAATTCGCCATGAACATCCGGCTGCGGAAATCACCCTGCTGACAACCACGCCTTTCGTTGCGTTGGCCAAAGCCAGTCCATGGTTCGACAAGATCGAAACAGACGCCCGCCCAAGCCGCGCGGATCTGGCTGGGTTTCTCCAGCTGCGCCGACAACTGCGTGGCTTCGACATGATCTATGACCTTCAGACCTCCTCCCGATCATCCAGATATTTTCGATTCGCAGGGCAGAAGAACTGGTCCGGCATTGCTCCCGGCTGCCGTTTTCCACACGCAAATCCATTCCGCAATGAGATGCACACCCGCAGTCGCCAGCGGGACCAGCTCCGTATGGCAGGATTCGCAGACGTGCCGGATGCAGAGACAGGCTGGCTGGAGGGTCCCCTGCCGAAAGGCATCCCGGCAGACAGACCTCTGGCTGTGCTCGTGCCCGGAGCGGCCCCACACCGTCCGGCCAAACGCTGGCCCGTTGCCTCATTCGGAGAGATTGCCCGGATATTGGTGAAAAAAGGCTTCCAACCCATCGTTGCGGGAGGCAATGGCGACCGTCCGCTTGGTGCCGAGATCAAACGTCTTTGCCCGGAAACCATTGATCTGACAGGTCATACAGACTTGCTCGATCTCGCAGCATTGCTGGGACACGCACAGCTTGCCATCGGCAATGACACCGGACCAATGCACCTCGCGGCGATGCTCGGCTGCCGCTCCATTGTGCTGTTTTCTGCGGAAAGCGATCCCGCTCTGACCGCGCCCCTTGGCCGTCAGGCCGGGCAGGTCAGTGTCCTTCGCGTGAATGACCTAGCGACTCTTTCACCTTCAAGGGTTGCCGAGGCGCTTTCCTGAGGTCATTAGAGTCGCCGCGCCACACAAGCGCGCCTACAGATTGTAAAGCTTTCCGTCCCATAAAGACGTGAAACGCTGAAAAATAGTCCCAGCTTCCGGATCAGATCATCCTGATCATCGGAATTTCATGACGGAGTTTGTCCCCATGCCTGCAATCACTCTACCCGACGGAACCGTTCGCCAGTTCGCCGGGACGGTGACGGGGACGGATATCGCGGCCTCCATCGGACCGGGCCTTGCGAAGGCAGCTCTTGCCATCGAAATCGATGGAAAACTGTGCGATATGGCGCTGCCGATCCCGGAAGACGCCAGCATCCGCTTCGTGACCCGCAAAGACCCTGAAGCTCTGGAAATGATCCGCCACGACGCGGCGCACGTTCTTGCCGAAGCCGTTCAGACCCTGTTTCCAGGAACTCAGGTCACAATCGGCCCTTCCATCGAAAACGGTTTCTATTACGATTTCTATCGGAACGAACCGTTCACGCCTGATGATTTCGCGGCCATTGAAGCCAAAATGAAGGAAATCGTCGACAACAAGGCGCCCTTCACCCGCGAAGTCTGGCCGCGTGATGAAGCCATCAAATTCTTTGAAGACAAAGGCGAGCGCTTCAAGGCCGAACTGATCCGTGACCTTCCGGAAAGCGAGGATATTTCAATCTATCGTCAGGGCGAATGGCTTGATCTCTGCCGTGGACCGCATCTGCGGGACACAAGTGATGTCGGCAACGCTTTCAAACTGATGAAAGTCGCCGGTGCCTACTGGCGTGGTGATCACCGCAATCCCATGCTGACCCGCATCTATGGCACCGCATGGCGTGACCGGAAGGAACTGGAAGCCCACCTGCACCAGCTTGAGGAAGCTGAACGCCGCGATCACCGTCGAATCGGACGGGAAATGGACCTCTTCCACATTCAGGAAGAAGCCGTCGGTCAGGTTTTCTGGCATCCGAAAGGCTGGCGTCTCTACACCACGCTGCAGGATTATATGCGTCGCGCCCAGACCCGCTGGGGATATGAAGAAGTCCGCACCCCCCAACTGGTCGACCGTTCTCTCTGGGAGGCCTCCGGGCACTGGGACAAATATCGCCATCATATGTTCATCGCGACGGTCGAGGACGAAGACAAAACCCTTGCCCTCAAGCCCATGAACTGCCCCTGCCATGTCCAGATTTTCCGACATGGCCTTCGGTCCTATCGTGAGCTTCCCTTGCGCATGGCCGAATTCGGTGCCTGCCATCGTTATGAACCCTCAGGCGCCCTGCACGGTATCATGCGTGTTCGTGGCTTCACCCAGGATGATGCGCACGTCTTCTGCACGGAAGATCAGATCGCGGACGAAACCGTTCTCTTCGTGGAAATGCTTTCCGCGGTCTATCGCGACCTCGGATTCTCGGATTTCCGCGTCAAGTTCGCGGATCGTCCTGAAGCCCGGGCCGGCTCGGACGAAATCTGGGACAAAGCCGAGCAGTCATTGAAAACCGCCTGCGAAACGGCTGGTGTCACTTATGAATATAACCCCGGCGAAGGCGCATTCTATGGGCCGAAACTGGAGTTCGTCCTTCGTGATGCCATTGGCCGTGACTGGCAGTGCGGAACATTGCAGGTCGATCTGGTTCTGCCGGAGCGCCTTGATGCGAGCTATATCGGTGAAGACAGTGCCCGCCATCGTCCAGTCATGCTGCATCGTGCGATTCTTGGCTCTTTCGAGCGCTTTATCGGCATCCTGATTGAACAGCATGCCGGCAAATTCCCGCTTTGGCTGGCGCCTGTGCAGGTCGTTGTCGCTTCAATCGTCAGCGATGCCGGAGCTTATGCCGAAGAGGTCGTGGCAGCACTCCGCAAAGCTGGACTCCATGCAGAAGCCGATACACGCAACGAAAAAATCAACGCCAAGATCCGCGAACACTCTCTCGCCCGAGTCCCGCTGATTCTGGTCGTTGGTCGTCGGGAAGCCGAGGAACGCACTGTCGCGCTACGACGCCTTGGTGGTGCGACGCAGGAAGTGCTTTCGCTTGATGCTGCTGTCTCTGCACTCAAGCTGGAAGCAACTCCCCCCGATCTTCTGGAGCACTGAAACTTCCGCCCGGGTCGTTCGTTGTGTCTGACCCGGGCATCTCCGCACCAGAAGCATATCGGACAAACGCCATATATGTGTTCGCACGCTTGATTTTTGTGCCGTTTTTGCACAGATTGCCCAGCCTGAAGGCGGAGCCGTTCCAAACGCTGCATCGTCTTTTCTTTTTTGAAGCTACAACAGGAGCTGACCATAGCCAGACCACCGCTTCCCGCCCCGCCCAGTCGTGAGGGGCCCCGCGTCAACGAAGAAATTCGCGTTCCCCAGGTCCGCCTGATTGATCAGGATGGTGAAATGGTGGGCGTCCTTCCGATGCGTGAAGCACTTGCGCGCGCCTACGGTGTTGGCCTTGATCTTCTTGAGATCAGCCCGAACGCAGAGCCACCCGTCTGCAAGATTCTCGATTACGGCAAGTTCAAATACGAACAGCAGAAAAAACGTAACGAAGCACGCAAGAAGCAGAAGGTTATCGAGATCAAGGAAGTCAAGGTTCGTCCAAATATCGACGAAAATGACTACCAGGTTAAGATGCGCGCCATGAAAACCTTCATTGGCGAAGGCGACAAGGTGAAAGTGACCTTGCGCTTCCGTGGCCGTGAAATGGCCCATCAGGATCTGGGTATCAAGGTTCTGGAACGTATTCGTACCGAAATGGACGAGGCCGCGAAAGTCGAGCAGATGCCGCGCCTTGAAAATCGTCAGATGGTGATGGTTCTCGCTCCTCGCTGAGCCATTATCAACAGACTACGATCAAGAAAACGCCGGCTCGACCGGCGTTTTTTTATACGCCCACTTATGCCGGCACTTCTCCCAGAGCCTTGAGCAGAGATGCCTGATGCTGTTCGGCCATATATTCACGCATCATCAGGCTCTGACCTTCGCTGGAGCATCGAGACCATAACGCGTCATCGAGCAGCAGATTTTTCAAAGCCTCAGCTATTTCAACATCCGTATCCCGAATGATGGCGACATTCCCAATTCCGGGAATACCTTCCCCCCCAACAGCAGTCGTCACAACCGGAACACCACGATAGAGCGCCTCGATCACTTTGCCCTTCACACCGGCACCAAACCGCAATGGCACCACCGCCACGCGTGCATGATCATACAATCGCTCCAGTTCCTCATCCGGAATTGAACCCGTGACCCGCACATCCGCGCCAGCCAGAGAACGCACTTCAGGCGCAGGATTCGATCCCGCGAGCACAAGCTTCACATCCGGAATTTTCTCCCGAACAAGCGGCAGAATGATCTGCGCCAACCAGAGCGCTGCATCAATGTTCGGTGGATGAGCAAAGCCGCCGACAAAGAGAATCGTTCTGTTCGGCGTGGGTTTTCTTTCCTTCGCAGGCACGTCAAACCTGTAAGGGATCACAGCATGAGCAGGCGCACAGGAAACATGGCGCCTGACATAATCTCTCTCTTCTTCAGAAAGATAGATCACAGCGTCAAACTGCCGCCAAAGACGGGTTTCAAGACGCTGCATCGCAATAGCCTGCGTCCTGATACCTTCATCTCCCGTCAGTTCAGCTTCTCTCATCATCCGTAAATGATGAATGTCATGACCATAAAACGAGAGGAATGTGCCCCCTCCCATATCCAGAAACGACATGATCTTCTGGGCCACTGTCGGACGCATGATCATGATGTGATCCAGGTCCATGCCATGAATCGTCAGCCATTCCGGGAAGGACTGAGGACATGAACTGTCCAGACATTCGATCCCCATATTTTCCAGCAGTGATGTCCATGCTGTTCTGGCGCGATTTTCCGGCCAGAATTTTACGAGCCAACCAGCTTCCACCAAAGACTTCAAAACACCCAGCGTCGCCCTTGATCCAGCGTCACGATCAGGCTCCGGGATATAGTGGTCAACGATCAGGATCGTTCGCCGATCCCTTCCCCGCGCTGATGCCCGCAGCACATGCTGCCCGGAAGGATAATGCTGCTGATGAAGAATTTCGCCCCAGCGTTCCAGCATTCTTTCACGATTTCTGGCCTGAAATGCTTTGATCCCCTGCGTTTCATCAGTCCCGTGAGACACGCCTTCGTGATGCACAACAACCGAAGCAGGCTCCAGAACCACACGCTTGCCAGATGCCCGAACCCGAAATGCCAGATCAGTATCTTCGTAATAAGCCGGGGCATAGCGTTCATCAAAACCACCGGAAGCAACAAAAAATGCGCGTTCCAGCATGATTGATGCGCCGGAAATATAATCAACCTCGCGACGCCAGCGATAAAGCGCACGATCCGGATCATCTCCTCGCCCGAAATTCCAGCCGGAAGCATCGTTCCACATGATCCCGCCGGCTTCCTGCAGACGCCCATCAGGCCAGATCAGTTTCGATCCAGTCAGACCAATCGTTGGATCGCTCTCCAGAAGGGCCGCCAGAGATTCGATCGCGCCAGACGTTACTTCCGTATCGTTATTAAGAAGATACAGCCACCGACCTGAAGCTATTGCTGCCGCATCATTCACGTTTCTGAGAAACCCGAGATTCTCCGTCCGTTCAATCAGGACAAGACCGGGAATACGCCGCAAAATCTCGACGTCCGGATCTCCGGATGCATCTTCTGCGACTATCACCTCATAGGGGCGTTTCGGAGGAAAGGCGCAGATCGACGCCAGACAACGCAAGGTAATATCAATCTGGCCATAAACCGGCACGATGATACTGATTTCAGGCCATGCCTCACGCGGGAAGTGCAGACTGGAAATATTCACGCTCTGCTTCTGGTGCGATTCATCTTGCAACACGGATGCTGGCTCGGTTCCAGAAACGGCATCCGGGAGAGAGGGGGGATGCAGCCGCAGATTTTTCGCCGCCCGCGTCTGTTTCCACAGGCGAAATCGTGTCGGGAACTGCCCCGTCACTGTCCACCACACTCCCTTGAGAGATAGACGCAGAATACGCGCCAGACCGGGCACACGCCCCAGAAACAGGCGCAGGGGATGTCCCATTCGCCATGTTGTGCTGGCTTCCATCGCAGCCAATCTGCCCTGCAAATGGGCAATCATATCTTCTGATGACTGTATCGCAGGATTTTGTTCGGAAACAGACACTCTACGACCTGCTATACTGTTGATCTCCATGCCATATTTTCTATCGCTCCTGCCCTTCGTGGTCAGCCCGCAAAATGCGTTTCACTCACGTTTATTTCACCTTCTGAAAAACAGAAGATGGCTCTCCGGGCGCTGAACGTTCCAGCCATTCAGCACAACCAACAGAAGCGCCATTTCCAGAGCAAATGGCAGATGCGTGGAGAGAGTGATTGACCATCTTATTCCCTTCTTCGTAATGTCGAATCCCCTGATTTTTTCTGAAATCCAAAATTCCCCGGTCCGACAAGAACGGAACGAGTTTCCTGCCGAGGTGAACGGTGATCACCCAAACTGATCTTTCCCTGAGCAACCAGCATCCTGTTCTGATCGTCACCGGACTGTCTGGCGCCGGGAAATCGTCGATTCTTCACATTCTGGAGGATCTGGGTCAGGAAGTGATCGACAATCCGCCCCTGGAAACGCTCAACGACATCATCGCCTGTGCCAACCGTCCCATCACAATCGGGATTGATTCCCGCACACGTGGATTCAACGCAGAAACAGTCCTCGACGCGCTTGCACAGCTCAAACAGTCGACACACCTTCATGTCGAACTGCTCTATGCCACAGCCGATGAATCCATATTGCTCCGACGCTATACCGCGACGCGCCGACGTCACCCGCTGGCACCGCATGGAAGCGTCAAGGAAGGAATAGAAGCCGAAAAAACACTGACGGCCCCCCTTCGCACAGCCGCAGATCTTGTTGTCGATACGTCCGACCTCACAGCCCCCGAACTTCGCCGCCTTATCGAAACACGTTTCGGCGCATGGAATCACAGCCCAGCCGAAGGCCTGACCGTGGTGCTGATGTCATTTGCCTATCCTTCCGGCCTGCCGCGAGAAGCTGATATGGTGTTTGACGCCCGCTTCCTGCGCAATCCCTACTACGACCCGGAACTGGCCCCTTTGACCGGCCTGGATCAGAGCGTTGCAGATTTCGTCGCCGCTGATCAGGATTATGACATGTTCCTGTCAGATATATTCGGGATGCTTGGTCTCGTCCTGCCCCGGTTTGTCCGGGAAGGGAAAAAATATGCAACTATCGCCATTGGCTGCTCAGGTGGACGCCACAGATCCGTAACGCTGGTTGAGGCCCTTGCACGCCGCCTGTCTTCTTCCGACAAAACAGGAACAGGACATGATAAATGGCCTATCGCCGTTATTCACAGAGAGCTTTCACGTGCCGGAAATCGTCAACAGCCGGGTAGTTGGCGCTGGATCAGGGAACCTGATGCTGAAAATTTAATAACAGCTTCCCAGATATGAATATTTTCAAAATATTATTTCACACCGAGTGATATTTATAAAAAATATCACTCAAGAAAACCCCTGCACATCCTGCGTGAGTTTCCTCTGCCTATCGCATAAGCTTGCGAACAATGCCCATAAGCTCTGAAATTTTTTCAGCCCCTCCATCTTCTTCAATAGCATCACGAACACAACCGCTCGTATGCGAAGAAAGAATTTCGACAGCTACACCATCCAACGCTGATTTAACGGCGGAAATCTGCGTCAGAATATCAACACAATATCTGTCAGATTCTATCATCTGCATGATCCCGCCAACCTGTCCTTCGATGCGACGAACACGATTAACAAGAGCCTTTTTCCGAGGTTGCCTGACCTGAGGAGAAGGCACTTCATCACTGCACGCACCACACGGCTTTGAAACAGGTTTTTGAGTCCGCGCAGGCATTTTTTAACATTTCCTCTTTCAAAAGCTGTAATTTAACATCTGATCTTCTACGCAGCAATCATATCACTTTTAAGGCTTCCAACGATTGAGCAGCAGGGAATTGCTGACAACAGATACCGAACTCATCGCCATCGCTGCGCCGGCTATAATCGGATTCAGCATTCCAAATGCAGCCAGAGGCAAACCGCAAACGTTGTAGACAAAAGCAAAAAACAGATTCTGGCGGATTTTTCTAATCGTCGCATGTGAAAGGGAAATCGCCGCCGGAACACTGGCAAGCTCGCTGCGCATCAGCACCACATCAGCTGTATCGACGGCAATGGCCGAGCCGGCACCAATGGCAAAACTCACATCAGCCGCAGCCAATGCAGGGGCATCATTGATGCCATCCCCCACCATGCCCACAATAGCACCAGAATCACGATATTTCGTGATTACCTCAGCCTTGTTCTGCGGAAGCATTCCAGCAACAAAATCGTCAACTCCGACCTGCCGCGCCACAGCTTCCGCAACCCGCTGATTGTCTCCTGTCAGCATCACCACGCGAATACCGGATTTGCGGAGTTTAGCCACGGTTGATGCCGCATCTGGCCTTAACTGATCAACAAGCGAGAAACATCCCAGAAAGGCATCTCCCAGAGAAACGACAATGACAGTTCCTCCCTGCCCTTCAAGTCGTTCCACAAGATTGGTGTCTACCGATATGCCTTCTTCTTCAAGAAAGCGTGGTGATCCAAGTCGCGCCACAAGTCCTTCCGTATGCGCCTCCACCCCACGTCCGGGTACAGCACGAAAATCCGTCAATGTCGCAGGCGCAATGCCTTGCCCGGTTGCATAGTCCACAACAGCATGGGCCAGAGGATGTTCGGAGTTTTTTTCAAGACCATAAGCCACTTCGAGAAGCCGGTCTTCGTTTTGCCCCGCCGCAACATGTGCTTCGGTCACCACAGGACGGCCTTGCGTCAGCGTTCCGGTCTTGTCCATGATGATCGTCGTTAATTGTCGGGCATGTTCCAGCGCATCCGCATTACGGAAGAGAATACCCTCATGCGCTCCCCGCCCTGTTCCGACCATGATCGCCGTTGGTGTCGCAAGACCAAGGGAGCATGGACAGGCGATGACAAGCACGGAAACGGCTGAAACCAGACTCCAGGTAACAGAACCCGTGATCAGCCATCCCAGAAGAAAAGTCAGGATCGCCACACCCACCACCACTGGGACAAACACCCCGGAAACCTTGTCCGCAAGACGTTGCACCGCAGCTTTTGAACCCTGCGCCTGTTCAACCATCTTTACGATCTGCGCCAGAACCGTCGTGGAGCCAACACCCGTCGCACGCGCCTTCAACACGCCATTCGCATTCAGTGTGCCGCCAATGATTGCCCCGCCAACCTCCCGAAAGACGGGAATGCTTTCTCCTGTGAGCATGGACTCGTCAATGTCCGAACTTCCCTCAAGAACGATACCATCAACTGGAATGCTCTCACCGGGACGAACGACAAAGATGTCACCCTCACGAACTTCATCAACAGCACGATCGATAACAGTGCCATTAACCTCGATATGAGCCATTGACGGCTGAAGACGAAGCAGGCTTTCAACACCCGCGCTCATCCTGTTTCTGGCGCGCAGTTCCATCAACTTACCGAGGGATACCAGTGTGATAATGGAAGCGCTGGCATCGAAATAAACAGGCTGATCCAGACCGAAAAGAACAACAGAAGCACTGAACAGATAAGCAATTCCGGTGCCAAGCACTACCAGAACATCCATATTGGCCGAACCGCCGCGCACGGCGTTCCATGCACGCTGATAAAGATGCCGCGCACAGTAAAATTGCACTGGCGTTGCAAATGCAAACTGTGCCCAACGTGGCAGGCCCGGAAGAAATCCGGAAAACATAGCCACCATTTCGTAAAAAAGCGGCAAGGATAGAAGAAGCGTCAGCAGGAAATGATTGCGTTCCGTGATCCAGAGTCTATTTCGCTTTGAAATGGCATCATCATGCGAAACATCCTTGATCTGTTCGGCAGAAAAACCAGCCTTATCAATACGGTTTATGATATCGGAAGTTTCCGTGACACCTGGAACAAAGGTGACATGAGCCCGTTCCGTCGCAAAATTAACGGCTGCATGCGTCATCGGCATTTTATTGAGGATTTTCTCGACGCGTGCAGCGCATGCCGCACACGTCATGCCCGAAATCGCAAGATCGATGCTTTGTTCAGAAACATCATAGCCAGCCTTACGGACAGCCGCGATCACATCCGCTATGGAGGCACCAGACGGATCAAGCTCGACCTGAGCTTTGCCTGATGCAAAATTCACGGATGCCTTTACCCCATTCTGGCGGTTCAAAACCTTTTCAATTCGGGAGGCACATGCCGCGCAGCTCATACCTTCAATCGGGAAAATGATATTTTCAGACAATTGAAAAACTCCTGCAAGAAAACGCGGCAACCATCCCTCAATATACCCCCCATGGGTATTTATAAAGAAAATTCTTCCTCCGATCAGATATGCATTTTCCGAACAAACGCAGATCAGCGATCTTTTGTCGCATCCGGAGCAGCTTCTTCCTCCATCTGCATTTCATGACAGGATTTTTCGTGTCGCTTCATTTCAGGAGTCAGTTTTTTTCCATGCTTCACGGCTTCATCAATGTCTTTACACATGGCCATTTCCTGATCCATGTTCATGTCATCCATCGACATTTCTGAAGAAGCTTCCTGACCCGACATACTCTCTTTTTTCATATCGGGATCTGAAGCCAAAGCAGGCAGGGAGATCAGACTGAAGCCGAAGAGAAGTCCGAGAAGACAAACATTACGCATATGAAAATACTCCTGATATTTTATGATAAAGAGGGATTTCAGAACCAGCTTCTGATTCCAAAAGTGAAACGGACAGTCCCAGTCGGATCGTCACGTTCATGTGCAAAACGACGTGCCTGCGTGAAATAACCTGAATATGTTACCGCAATATAAGGGGCCAATTTTCTCCAGAATTCGTAGCGCAGGCGCAATCCGGCATCGACATCCGACAGTCCGGCCCCTGCACCACGCGCCCTGTCGGACTTCGTCTGAAGATTGAATTCTGCCTGCGGCTGTAAAATCAGCCTGTTCGTCAGAAGAAAATCATAAGAACCTTCAAGCTTTCCAGCAAAGCGTCCCTGATCGCTGACATAACCCGTTGCCTGCACTTCAAATTCATAAAGCGCGAGCCCCTGAATGCCAAAGGCGCCCCAGGTCCGTGTCGGACCGCTATCCAGATCGACACGCACTCCCGCCTGCGCATCGAAATAACGAGATATGGCATGACTATAGAGCGCTTCATGATCCCCATCGCTCATCCGGCCCTTATCGATCGTCCCCTCCGTCTTCAGCCACAAGCGATTATAATCACCACCGTACCAAGCCTCCCCATCCCAGCGAAATTCGCTGCCTGAAGGCGCATAACGTCCTTCAAATTCGTTCAGAATGCCATGGAACCATGTTCCGTGATCCATAACCGGCTTGATTCCGTCAATATAAGACGCAACATGCGGGTCGGGTGCATCTGCTGCATGATAGGATGTTGCTGCAAAAGCACTTTCCCAGAAAATCAGCGGCATAAGCGAGATGATATACCACTTCATGACACAATAACCGTACGGAACATGCCGAGATGCATGTGATACATAAGGTGACAGTGAAAAGCCCACATGCCGGGAACATCTGCCGTCACCAGATAACTCAGTTTGGACCCCGGCTGTGAAATGATCGTGTGCTTATAGGGAGCATAGGCACCCTGACCATTTTCAAGTTCACTCCATAATCCATGCAGATGAATAGGATGTTCCATCATCGTGTCATTAATCAGAGTGAACCGCACCCGTTCACCCAGCCTGAGCTGTATCGGACCGGATTCCGAAAATTTCCTTCCATTAAAGCCCCAGATATAACGCTCCATATTGCCCGTAAGATGCATGATGATTTCACGGGTCGGAGGGCGTGGATCTGCACCCGGTCTGGTCGCACGTAACTGGCGATAATTCAGGACACGGCGACCATTATTTTCCAGACCATCCCCGGGGCTGCCCGTCCGATCGATCGGCATCAGCGCAACATTCTGGTTTTCAACATTGATCGGTGGAGGACCAGGATCATCAATTTCCATTGTCTTATGGGGCATTCTGGCCATGTGCATATGCGCCATATCCATCTTCGGCATGGGCATTTCCGACATGTCCATCTTTGGCATATCCATCTTCATGCCCGCTCCGGAAACCATGTTTCCCATCCCCATATCCACCATCGTGCGCACGGGACGCGGATCCATCGGCGGCACGGGCGCCACCATATCTTCCCGGGATGTCAGGGTTCCGCGTGCATAGCCCGTACGATCCTCGCTCTGGGCAAAAATAGCATAGGCACGATCCTCCCGAGGCTGGACAATAACATCGTAAGTCTCAGCAACACCAATCCGGAATTCATCAACTGGCACGGGCTCAACATCATTGCCGTCAGCCTGCACAACCAGCATTTCCAGACCGGGAATACGGACATCAAAGAATGTCATTGACGAACCATTGATGAAACGCAGACGCACCCGTTCTCCCGGACGAAAGAGCCCTGTCCAGTTCATATCCGGTGCATGACCATTAAGCGTGTAGGTGTAAATAATTCCCGAAACATCGGCGATATCGGTCGCAGCCATATTCATCCCGGACCATGCGAGACGATTTTTCAAGGCTGCAACAAGCCCTCCCTGCGCTCTGGCTTCGCGAGGAAGAGAAGCCAGAGTCCGCTGCCGAAAAACATAATAATCATCCTGCATCTTGAGATTGCTGACGATGTCTTCCGGATCTACATCCGTCCATTCCGACAGGAAGATCACATAATCCCTGTCACAGGGATTAGGATCCTGATGTGCAGGATCAATGACAAGCGCTCCGGAAAGTCCCTGAACTTCCTGGCTACCGGAATGGCTATGATACCAGTATGTCCCGCTCTGATGGATCCGGAAGCGATAGGTGAAAGTCTCACCGGCTGGAATCCCTGCGAAACTCAGGCCCGGAACCCCATCCATATCGGCAGGCACACGAAGTCCATGCCAATGGATAGAAGTGGGCTCTTTCAATGTATTCCTGACATTCACCGTCACGATGTCACCCTGCTTCCACCGCAGGATAGGTCCGGGAACGCTCCCATCAACACAGGGAGCAGCAAGCGTTTTCCCGTCAATCGTGATCTTGCGTCGCCCGACCAGAAGATCCCAGTCAGAGCGGGAATGTGCCGGAGGAATTCCTGTTCCTCCCACCATCGGCAGGCCCGACGGTATCGTCCGGGCAGAGCCAGAAGAGGCCCCCAGAACACCACACGCGCCAAGCCCCGCAATGAAGCGGCGGCGAGGCACAGATATCCTCGCAGAATATGACTGCATGATTTTTCATCTTGATAAAATTACGGAGATTCGTTCCGAACGATTCCGGAACACGGTCCGACTACATCTCTGTAGCGAACATCCCGTTTTTCGGCGGACGCAAAAGAGGCCCGGAGGCACGTCCGATAATGATATCACCATGTATCTGCGCAAAAGCAGAGCTTGTATAAACAGGCACCATATCCGGTACACCATCATTCATGATGGCAAGAACAGATGTTATCGCGGAAACATGGCAGCAGGGCATCTCATGATGCTTCACTGATTTCGTACCAATACCAGGCTGTAGCAAGCTGCGCGCCAGCAGCGTGGTGACGGGAGGGAAATCCGGGGTGTAGCGACATTGTCGGCTTGTCAGATGACTGCATGATCATGGCAGTAGCCGGTGAGACAAAGGAAAGCAGTCCGACCAGCACAAGCAGGCAAGCCAGAAAACCACCAGCCCATTTTCTCACACGGACCGACACCGAATAAAACCTCCATCGAGACTGTGAAAATGACTCCCAGGAGCCATCACAGCCCCCTCTATATACCCCCATGGGGCATAAGGGAAATGATCATTCAGAATTCCTGCATGCAGGG
Organism: Drosophila lacertosa; assembly: GCA_004143845.1. Classification (NCBI taxonomy): domain Eukaryota; kingdom Metazoa; phylum Arthropoda; class Insecta; order Diptera; family Drosophilidae; genus Drosophila; species Drosophila lacertosa. Next base: position 484,317 of record SCDZ01000019.1, on the reverse strand, counting down.
GCGGAAGCAAAAACGCAGAAAGATATTTTACGCAATGTCAGGAAACGACATCAAACCCAGTATCTTCAATGGTGTCTGTGATCGCGGCAGGTTTTAGAACGGCGGAATCGTAGGTTACAGTGACCTTTCCACCGTCGAGAACGATATCAGCTTCAGATACACCCGGAACTGCCTCCAAAGCGCTTTTCAGCTTGCTGACACATCCACCACAGGACATGCCTTCGACAATGAAGTGTGCGGTATCGTTCATTTGTATCTCCATCATATAGTCCCGTTCCCCAATCAAATTCTTCACAGAGAACGGTGATCATGGATCGTGACAGGCTGAGTAGAATCAGATCTTCATTATAAATAGTTATGCCACTGATGAAATTCCAGATCTTGTAATATCTGATTTTTATGAAACACTGGACGGCATATGGACTACGGCGTGACGTTAAGGTTCACCCACAAAAAATCACTTTCCAGTTCTACAAAAATAAAAACGTCTTTGAGCTCTTCTTCGCCAGACTAAAGAAATTCGCGAGTGTAGAGATATGCTACAGCAAGCTCCAATCAACATTCCTTGCAGCAATACAACTTGTCTCCGCCATCACCTGAATTAACTGACGACACAACCAAGCAATAACACCATTGATTAAAAAAGATTTTTTTGCGACTGAAGGCACGCATTGTGCTGGTGCCTACATGTATATACGCACCAGATCGATTAATGCATTGTTTATACAGGGAATTTGAATTGATGAAAAAAATTGCGACAACCGGATGCCTAGCTGTTCTCCTGACTATCACCGCATGTGCATCTTCAGGCAATGTCTCGATCAAGAACGAAACAACCGAAAGTGTTGATCAGAAAATCCAGGATGGTGTGACAACGAAAGAACAGGTTAAGGCGGCCTATGGCGATCCGCTGAATACAAGCTTCACGGATAGTGGCCACGAAATCTGGAAATACGAGTTCGTGAAAACGAAAGCAAATGGTACAAATTTCATCCCGTATTATGGCGCATTCGTTCAAGGTCAGCATGGTAAGGCCAAGACCCTTAACATCATTTTCAAGGACGGTGTTGTCTGGCATCACATGCTGTCTGATTCCGACGTGCAGACCCACAGCGGTCTAGTCAACTAAGAGCTTGGAAGGCTCAGGCATGCCGACGACTGCCTGAGCCTCTCTCATTCATCTCGTGGGAATTATCGCGACAGACCCAGATTGCCCTTCATTTCAGATATTTCAGCGTCATCGGAATTAACCGCGAATACGGCGCAGCAGACCAATGGTTTCGACGCAGGCAGCCGCGGCTTCACGTCCTTTATTATGTGCATCATCACGAGAACGCAGCACTGCCTGCTCTTCCGTGTAAGTCGTTAAAATTCCAAAAGCGATCGGAGTTTCCGTTTTCAGGGAGGCATGCATCAGTCCTGTCGCAGCGCCAAGGCTGATGAATTCGAAATGAGCAGTATCTCCCTTGATCACGCAGCCAAGGCAGATCACACCTTCATAATGCCCGCTCTTCGCCAGAGCCTGCGCCAGAACCGGCAGTTCATAGGCTCCAGGGGCAGGATAGTAATCCTTCTCCTCAATCGTCACGCCATGCTCGCCAAGCCATTCAATGGCACCCCGACGAAGACCGCCCGTAATTTCTTCGTTGAAACGACTGACAACCAGCGCAATGCGCGGTGATGGAGAAAGCGTCAGATCCGGACCTGAAGCAGGAAGCTGTGTTCCCATAAAACCCTCAACTCAATAAAAATATTTCAAAAAGATGGTCAAAGCGGTCACGACTGCGCCGTAACCTCCTCTGCCCGCAACATATGTCCCAAACGGAGACGCTTGGTTTGCAGATAAGCCCGGTTGAATGGATTGGGAGGAATATCAACTTCCACCCTGCGCCGGACAATAAAGCCGCGACTGCTCAATGCCTCGACCTTGTCAGGATTATTCGTGACAAGATCGAGTTCCTTCACGCCCAGATCATAAAGGATTGCAGCAGCAGCAGCCCAATCCCGTTCATCTGTCGAAAAGCCAAGGTGATGATTGGCATCAACGGTATCCAGCCCCCGATCCTGCAGCGCATAGGATCGGATCTTGTTCCCCAATCCAATCCCTCGTCCTTCATGACCACGCAGATAGACCAGAACGCCATTTTCTGCGTCGCGCAACATTTCCAACGCTGCATGCAGCTGCGGGCCGCAGTCACACCGCAACGATCCAAGAACATCACCCGTCAGACATTCCGAATGCAGACGCACGACAGGCACTCCCTTGGAAGGATCGCCTTTCACCAATGCGACATGCTCAACACCTGCGTCATCACGGAACGCATGGACAATCAGTCCTTCCCCGCCATAGACACTGGGCAGCGCCGCCCGCGCAACTTCAACAGTCAGGGTGCCGATCGCTTCATCAACGACTGGAGCAGATGTCTCAATCTCATCCAGACCATGCTCCGCAATCCATTCACGCAGCTCCGCGATCGAAACCAGAGGCATATCGTGCGTTGCGCAGAATGTCTCCAGTTCCGGGCGGCGCGCCATCGTCCCATCCGCGCTCATGATCTCGCAGATCACCGCTGCTGGTGCACAACCTGCCAGACGCGCAATGTCGATGGAGCCTTCCGTATGTCCGTCACGCGCCAACACGCCTCCGGGAACGGCACGCAACGGGAATATATGTCCGGGCGAAACCAGATCAGACGGCGAAGCATCTTGCGCCACTGCGGCCAGAACAGTCCGGGCACGATCATGCGCGGAAATACCGGTTGTCACCCCCTCAGCAGCCTCGATCGACACTGTGAAAGCTGTATTCCGTGGCGCCGTATTTTCCGCCACCATCATGGACAGCCCCAACTGCTCCACACGTTCCGGCGTCAATGGCAGGCAGACCAGACCTCGACCATGCGTCACCATGAAATTCATCGCCTCAGGCGTCATGAATTCCGCAGCCATCACAAGGTCGCCTTCATTCTCCCTGTCTTCATCATCAACCATGACAACCATGCGTCCAGCACGGATCGCGGCGACGGCAGACGCCAATCGCGGCGACAGACCTTTTTTCAGCGTGTCAGACACAGGCTCTCCACATATTTCGCAATTACATCAACTTCCACATTAACGGGCTCACCAGGCTGGAGCGTGCCCAGCGTTGTGTGCGTCCATGTGTGCGGAATAATCATCACGGAAACAGTGAAGCGACCCGCATCATCCGTTTCCCCCAGAGCATTGATCGTCAGGCTGATGCCATCCAACGTGATGGACCCTTTTTCCACCATGTAACGGCGCAGTCCCTGCGGCACGGCAAACAGCAGCGTCCGGGCCGCACCGACATCATCAGATGAGACGAACAGGGCCGTATCATCCACATGTCCCTGAACGATATGTCCGGAAAGACGTGTCGAAGGTGTCACCGCACGTTCCAGATTGACACGCGCCCCTGAACGCAGACGCCCAAGAGCTGTCCGTTCGAGTGTCTCATGGCTCACAAAAAAACGGAGCTCATCGCCACGCATCTCTGTCACAGTCAGACAAACGCCATTGACCGCGATGCTCTCACCGAGAACAGCATCCGTGATTCCGGTCCCGATCACCAGTTCGCAGGATTCATTCCCCGGCTGGACCGTCATGACCGTTCCCAGATGCTCTATGATACCGGAAAACATGCACTATCCTCTACAGGAACACCGGTCACGCCTCGCGCTTCCGGTAAAAAAAGCGAAAGCGGAGACACAGCATGGCGGCTTTCCACCGACATGCGCTCATGTCCATCACTCCCAACAGAAATCGTCAGCCAATCATCCCAGACATTATTGGCCCGCAACGCAGAAAGCAGACGTGGCCCGGCTTCGACCAACGCCCACAGCCCGCCAGCTTCCGCGACCATGTGTGGAACATCCCTGATATCAGCACAGAAACGCAGATCGAATTTCTGTTCGACCCGGTCACGCCATGCCATCGGCATATGCTCTTCCTGTCCGCAGACAATCAGAAGACGAGGCGCCCGTTCCTCATGATCGGCAACCCGGCGAACATCCAGTCCTGGCATATCTGCCTGCACCGTCCCGGTGGCTGTCACAATCGCATCTGTCGCCCGACGCAAACGATGCGCCAGCGTCAGGGCTTCCGAGGAGGTAAATGTTGAACGACCCGGCGGAGGCACCATCGAACCCGAAGCATCCAGAGCCTGCTTGACTGTCAGCCACGCCCGCCCCGTCGTCGCCTGTTTCACAAAGGGTGCGATCAGTCCCTGACATGCGGCCAACAGATCGCCACTCTCCCGACCGGCATCTGCCAGCCAGAATACGGATCGGCCTGCAGTCAGCAGACGTGCCGCGCCGCCACCTGCAACATGCGGATTGGGATCAGCTGCGCCAATCCATATTGTCTGCACTGGCGTTCTGAGCAGAGCTTCGGAGCAGGCCGGGGTCCGCCCTGCATGATTGCATGGCTCCAATGTAACAACAGCTGTGGCAATCTGCGCCGTCAGACCCAGAGTTTCCGCCTGCGCCAGAGCCCGCGCCTCGGCATGCATAGTTCCGGCACGATGATGGGCAGCCACTGTAAGGATCTTGCCATATTCATCAAGAAGTGCGCATCCAACCGGAGGATTGGGTGCGGTCGCACCAGCAAAACGACATGCCTCAGCCAGAGCTGCTTTGAAAGCCGCCCTGATCGAAATGTTCATATGCTGTTCAGCAGAAATCATTTCTCCGCCCGCCATGCAAAAAACCAGAACATGCATCACAGGGCGTTTTCTACAGACACACTTGCCCGCATCTTCCGAAAAGAAGATACAGACCCGCGTCCTGTTGTTCTCTTGCATCCGGACTATACCGTCGGCCCCGGATTCTCACCGGATCTGCTGACCCTGCCAACGGCAGGCGCTCGCGGGCTTACGGATCATTGTCCGCTTACCGCCGGTGGGGAATTTCACCCCGCCCTGAGAACATATTCACCTGTCTGAACGACAGATTTCTCTCTCACTGTGGACCTTCCTGAGCAGAATGCAAGTATTATCTGCTTTATCGAGAAAGAAAGCACACCGAGAAACCACGCATCGCCTGCGGATACCCGGCTATAGACTCAAGCCACAGTGACAATCCGCTCAGAGCAGAGACTCCCTGACTTCACTCCAGATGCTGCAATGTCCAGGACCCAGCTTCATTGAGTGGGGCTTCCACCACCAACGGCACTGCATTGGGTAATCGGACATTCGCCGGCAATTTCATCGCTGCACGTAACGCCCTGAATAACGCACCATGTGCAACAATCAGAACAGCCCCCTCTCCCTCTGTCGCACGGTTCACCGCAGCAACAGCACGCTGCATCAGTTCGGAAAAGGTTTCTGCCCCTTTGGGCGTAAAATCTCCGGCAATCCAACTGTCATACCAGTCACCCATTGGGCAACCTTCCTGCTCCCCAAAGCAGACTTCCTGTAAATCGGGGTCGACGGTCACCTCAACCCTGCGGTCAAACGAAGAAATATATGACGCCACAACCTGCGCTGTGGTCAGGGCACGCCCGAGCGGCGACGAGACTATACGCACAATCGGCATTATGCTTTCCGCACGATCCTGCAGGATTTTTCCAGCTACATGCGCCTGTTTTTTACCCGTTTCATTCAAGGCAATATCGGTTCTTCCTTGCGATAACCCCTGACGGTTCCAATCAGTTTCACCATGACGGAGATACCAGAAATTTCTCGCATCCAACATTTTCCAGACCCTCAAAAGACCAAAAACAATCATCAGGACTTTATATTTTTCTCATAAACACGATGACGCTTGTCCGGTTCAGGAACAATCCGCTCAATCAAACTGCGCATCGGTGTATTCGTTTCAAGTACCCAGCCAAGCTCGATATGCTTGTAGGGCAATGTGCGTCCACGCTTCATCAGTTCAGAAATAAGAAGGGCTGGCAGCATCGCGCCCAAAGCCGTTCCCTTCACCGACAGACTCACGCCCAGAAGGACAACTCGCGCAGACGTGAATTTATGACGCAAAATGCGCCATCCCAATTTTGCCCATCCAGCCAGCGATGGCGCACCCCCAAGATCACCAACCACATCGAAAAGATTTGGCAAGACCAGAGCGATGGCTACAGGCTGCCCCTCCTTCTCCACCAGAACCAGATGCTCATCACGCAAGAAGGGCTTCAGCTCCGTAATCAGCGTGGAGATCTCACGCTCCGTAATCGGCACGAACCCCCAGGTTCCCTCCCATGTCTCGTTATAAAGCTGACGCAGAATCTGCCCGTCACGAACAATGTTTTTCCTGTCCAGACCTCTGACACTCAGATCTCCCAGACGTCCTTCACCCAACACAAGCCCTCGGGGCATGATATGCGCTGCTTCAGCCTCCGGCCCCACTTCCATCGTGTATGACAGAAGATCCATCGCTTTTGTCATGCCCGCATCTTCAATCGCGGCAGACAATTCCGCCGGATGCCAGGGCATAGCAACCATCTGGCGGACCATCTGGCCATCGATCATCAGACCATATTCGCCATTGGTGTTCAGGGCGCACGGTCCAAGCATCCGCTCCATCCCACGCTCACGCAGCCACTCTTCAGCTGCCTTGAGCAGAGCCTTGACAACCTCTGGCTCCACGGCGTCAAGAGCACCAAAATATCCGGTTGGAACCTGCTCCCTGCCCTCCAGAAGATCTTCAACCTGTGCGGAGATCCGTCCGATGGCCCGACCATTCCTCCAGGCCAGAAAATATTCTGCCCGGCCATGATCAAAAAAGGCACTACGCTTTCTGTCGAATACGTCTCGCTGCTGAATATCCAGAGGAGCCACCCATCCCGGCATACCTGCATAGAGCTGACGTGGGAGTGCAATAAATATCTTCATCTGTGCCACACCAGACACAGGAGCAATCATAAAATCTGCTCGATCCAACATATTCAACCCTGTTTACCCACATATAAATCCCAGACACCCCCCGTCATAAAGGAGCCACTGACCAACATTCTCCATCTGATGGCACAAAAATGCTTCAAAGATAATGTGTCAACTTTTACGATTAAGAAATCTCGACCAGAAAACATATCCAACCAAGGTTTTTTTACTGATGTCTTCCTGTTTTTTTCGCACCATTCTCATCACCGGCGCTTCCGGTGGCCTTGGTTCGGAACTTGCCCGGCTTTATGCTGCGCCTGAAACAACCCTCATCCTGTGGGGACGCAACGCAGAACGCCTCAATCAAACCGCAGAGAACTGCCGCAAAGCAGGCGCAACGGTTTTGACCCGCACACCGGATCTCACGAATCCCAAGGAAGCAATAGCGGCGCTACGTGATGATGATGATCAAAATCCCATAGACCTGCTTATTCTGAATGCTGGTGTTTCCGACATCCGGCGCGGCGACCAGATCACGGAACCGGCGGAAACCGTTCTGCTCAATGGTCTGGTCAATTTCACCACACCCTCATCCATGGCAATGGCTGCCGCTGAACGGATGGTTGCCCGCGGAGGAGGAACTATTGCGCTTGTCGGCTCCGTCGCCGCCTATCATGATCTTCCATTTTCCGCCGGATATTGCGGATCAAAAGCCGGACTGGCGCGCTTTGCCGAAAGTGCCCGGATCGCCCTCAAACCCTTCCATGTCTATGTCAGCTATATCGCACCCGCCTTCATCGACACCGACATGTCTCGCCGCCTGACAGGTCCGCGCCCCTTCCTTATGACCGCCGAAGCCGCTGCAGGACTGATTGTCGAAACTGTCCGGAAAAGAAGACCTGTTTATATTTTCCCATGGCCCTTCCGTTTTTTGCGTATTCTGGCAATGATCCTGCCCAGATTCATCAGAGAGCTGATCATGAAAAACATGCATTCAGATCAGAAACCACGCGATAACTGAACGAAATTTGTCTGCTGAACACAATGATGAGGTAATTATCATGACTGAACAGATCGTCTGCGCGGATATCGGCGGCACAAACGCACGTTTTGCCTTGGCGGAGCTGTCTGACAACGGCAGTGTTCAGTCATTGACATCTCCCCTGACTCTTCCCGTCAAAAATTATCCTTCCCTTCAATCAGCATGGGAAACATTTGCCGAACATATCGGAAAACCTCTTCCCAAAAAGGCAGGACTGGCCCTTCCCTGCCCCATACAGGGCGACATTCTCAGAATGGCCAATAGTCCATGGGTCATCATCCCGAAAAACCTTCCCAGGGAACTCGGCATCAGCAGCTTTCGTTTGATCAATGATTTTGAAGCCATAGCCTATGCCACCAATGCCCTTGAAACATCATGTCTGCCACATCTCTGTGGCCCTGATCATGACTTGCCGGACGAAGGTACAATCATTGTCATCGGCCCCGGAACAGGATTAGGCACAGCATCAATCCTGCGCCGAAACGGCAAATCTTTCATCTCCGGCGCCGAAGGCGGACATATAGCCTTCCCTCCACTCGACATGTTTGAAGATCAATTGCTGCAAACACTGCGCTCCGTACATGGTCGCGTCTCTGTCGAACGTATCATTTCAGGGCCGGGGATCATCCCGATCCATGCCCTCATCTGCAAGAACAAAAACCTACCTGAACAGATCATGACTGATAAAGAATTGTGGACACAGGCTCTTTCCGGATCTTCAGAAGAAACCATTGAAGCAATGGATCGCTTCTGCATGATGCTTGGCGGTTTTTCGGGTGATATGGCTTTGGCTCACGGTGCCTCCGGCGTTGTCATTGCCGGAGGTCTCGGGAAACGACTGGAATCAGTTCTTCCACACTCATCTTTCGCAAAACGTTTCTCTGAAAAAGGACGTTTCGAATCACTCATGAAAACCATTCCTGTTAAAATGATTTCCTATCCCGAGCCTGGCCTTTTTGGAGCCGCCACGGCTTTGGGGTTACAACTCCAAGCTATGTCATAAATATCTTTTGACATAGAAAATAACTATCATAATTTTGTTTTGAACCGGATTAGTCGTACATTGCCGAAAGAAGTTCATGCACCCCTTCTGCCGCCGTTGAAAAAAAGGAGATAAATCTCTACGACGACCCTCCTGTTGTCATACGCTCTTCCAAATGAAGAAAAATATTTTTAACGATCGTATGATCGATCGACTCATCGGAAAAAATATACCGAATATTCAATTATTTTTGAGAATATAAATTATTGATAAACAAAACATATTCTCATATTTTTAATTTCATGAAAAAGGAAAATGATTTGATGAAAATATACTTTCTCGCTTTTGTCGGATTATTCAGCACTCTCTTCCCTCTGAATAGCTTCGCTCAGAACATTGAAGGATCACTTCCTGAAAGTGGAGTAAAATCGCCTTACAGTCCGCTGGCAATTCCCACAGCCATGATACCTCTTCAGGACTCTTTGGGCACATTACTTGGACAAGGGTATCAGATTACGACCATGTCTCATGATGGAACATCTGGACCCATGTTTACGCTATCATTAAAAAATAAGACTGTGCTTTGTGTGCTCACTCCACCCAATCCCCAGACAGATCAGAATGTTCCAACATCACGTTGCTGGTCTCTAACCCGAAATAATTAAATATTGCCTTTAAGAAGATAATTTTCACCAATCCATTGTTTGTGAAGAAAAGCACACAAACCAGAAAATATCGCTCGCAACTGGCCTGCATCAATCAGTCATAATATGATCACAAAGATTCTTTTCGTCGAAATTACACTATGTAGAAAATGCATCAATCACGTGCGGGCTGGCTTTCGACCGGGCTTCCTTTAAAGGCCATCCGAAGTAAGCAGATATACCTGCACGATCATAATCCTTAAAATTTTTCAAACCACATTTATGCAAAAGAGCATGCATTTCATCCGGATTAAATCGACTCAACCAAGGTTCTCCGACAGAAGCCACAAAAGCATTGCGCTCCTCCATGAGCTTTCTATGTCCTCCTTCATAATTTTCAACTGGTTCACCGTAATCAAAGACAATCTCTGAACCACCTATACTGGCAACAAAACGCAGTGTATTTTCGATGCTTTCCCGCGTCAGGTAGGGCACCACGCCCAGCCAAGAGAAAAATGCCGGTTGCGTTGGATCAAATCCGGCATCAATCAGACATACACTCAGACTGTCCTGTTCAAAATCAACCGGTACAAACGTCAGGGACTCCGGGATACCCAATCCTACCCGCGCAAGATGCTCACGTTTCCAATCTTGCATCATGGGCCGATCCACTTCAAACACAACAAGCCCACTCTGCTGGTGGGGATTGCGGAGTCCAAATGTATCAACACCTCCTCCCAACACAACAACCTGTCGCACACCACGTTCTACCGATCTGGCAATACTGTCTTCTGCAATCCGACTTCGAATAGCCATAAACAGACGAAAATTTCTTTCTCCTACCGCCTCCGTTTCTGCGGTCAGAGTTTTTGCATCTTCTCCCAGAACCATTATCGCAAATGGATCAAAAAAGACGGATCCGTTTTCTGAAATCTGATGTCTGGCCCGATGTCGGGCAACACGCCATGCGGTGATACTTGGACATAAATTCATCATAATGTCTCACTAACCAGCATTGACCTTGGTCACTCGAGCATTTGAATAATACCGAAAGCAATATCTTTTGTGGAATATCAGACCAGCAAACACGCATTGATCCATTCAGCAAAACCATATGACCAAACAGGAAGCACCTTAAAATGGAAATGATTTTCGAAAAGCGTGATGGTAAATTCGATCTTCTCACTATTGTCAGGGAAACAGGCGACCCAGAAACAGTTTCATGCCCCAAGCAAGGAACCATTCCACACGACATGATTCATTATGCTGTGGAAAGCATACTTACTCATCGCGGGTTTCTTTCTCTTGTAAAAGAAGGGCAAGCTGCTGACTTCACAACCCAAGGAGGTGATAGTGAAGAGCCAATCGAACGTCTGGTTGAAACGTTTCAGGCTGAAATGTGGGGTAACCTCATTCCGACTACAGACTTGATAGCCATCTATGAAAATGCATGCACAGCACGGGGACACAGCATAGCCACGTTTTCCCCAGAAAATGTCCAGGCAATCCGCACCCTTCTTGAGCAACTTTCACGTCAGTGGTCTGCACTGCCCCCGAACGAAGCCCTTAGACTTCGTTTCTAATCATCAATAAGACAATCTCAGTATCGTGTAAAAACGGGACACCCTGGTTTTCCATATATCAGCCTCAAACCTCCCGGCATTTGCCCTTCGGCCCAAACTCCTGCACTTTCCGCACATGACACGTATATTCATTGATTCAGACGCCTGCCCCGTGAAAGACGAAGTCTATCGCGTTGCTGGCCGCTATAATTTGCACGTTTATATCGTCTCGAACCGCATGATCGCCGTGCCGCAATCCCCATTATTCGAACGCATTGTGGTCAACGCCGGACCGGATGTCGCAGATGACTGGATTGCTGAACACGTTCTGGAGCGGGATATTGTCATAACATCGGACATTCCCCTCGCCGCACGCTGCATCGAAAAAGGAGCCTTTGTGCTCGAACCCAAAGGGCGACGCCTCGACCATGATGCAATCGGAATGGCTCTGGCCACGCGCAACCTGATGACTGATCTGAGGTCAGCTGGCGTGATAACGCCCGGCGGATCTGCTTTCGGCAAGGCTGATCGCTCCCGGTTTCTTTCGGAACTCGATACGCTTGTCGTGAAAATGCGGAAATTACCGCCGCGTGCGCCTGCACGGATATTCCAATAATATCCATATATCAAAAGGAATATACACATCATAAGATACACTGCATACTTGTACCTTATTCACGTTACCTGATGATATCGGCGTAATCTATTATGACGACATATATTCTGCTGAATTTCTGCTTTCCTCGATATCCACAGAAACCTTCGACCTCATATGATCGTTGCATCAATCAGAGTTGCCCGAACTCCGCTCCGCCCCTAACGTGTTCAGGACAAAGCGCAACCATCGTCTGGACAGGAAGGAAGGCATGACAAGACACAATAAAAACGTCCATTCCCGCCAGATCGCTCGATATTTTTTCCTGTCTTTCTGCCTCGCCTCTCCCTTCATGGAAGCAGGCAAGGCAATGGCAACAACGCAACAACCGCCAGCTCCCGCTCCAGCGACTTCTCCCCCAGCAACTCCGGAAAACACACTGGTTGTTGTCCCACCCTTTCCCGTCGCCACCCGGGAAGAGGCGCTTGCCGAAGCCAGCCGTCTCACGATTGCCTTAAAACATGACGTGCATGGCCTCCTGAAGTTGCCAGAAGCACGCAGGCAAGCAATGATCCACATGGCGCAGGAGGAAGTTTCCAAAGCGGATTTTCCAATCACCCGCCCCCAGATCCTGACCGTTGTCGATCGGAATCCAAAAATCCAGACACTGGCTCTGATCCTTGCCCTTCCTGACGATTCCGACTGGAAACTTCTGGGTGCCGTGCATGTTTCCACAGGCACGAAAGGCCGCAAATATTACTACATCACGCCCACAGGCGTGTTCGACAACTCCGCCGATCGCCTTGGTTATCGCGCTCTGGGAACCAAAAACAAAAACGGCATCCGGGGCTATGGCATCAAAGGCATGCGTGTGTGGGATTTCGGATGGCATACAGCCGTAAAAGGCTGGCTGGCGAGTGGCGAGACCGGAGATATCCGTCTGGAAATGCATGCCACGGACCCACAATGGCTGGAACAGCGGCTTGGCCACACAGCTTCCGAAGGCTGTGTCAGAATTCCAGCAACGCTGAACGTCTTCATGGACCATTATGGCCTGATCGACGTCGCTTACGAGCAGGCCGCAAGCTATGACAGACGCTTCCGCGCCCTTCTGCCACCCGATCGCGCTCCTTCACCCATTGCCGGATCAGCCCTTGTCGTCGTGGACAGCAACGAAACACAGTCAGTAGTTCAGCCGGACAAACTGGTCCATAACACCCGGAATCAGGAGGCCACATCCGGCATCTGACGTTCCCTCAGTGGATCGTCATCGGCACCATGCTGTGTTCTTCCAGAGCTGAGACAACGGATTCCGTGTCGTCAGCAATTCCCATGATCTCGCCATTCGCTGCATGGATGGCAAAGACCTCCTGCCCCTCATCAAGAACACCACGTCTGATGTAAACAAGACTCGGCAGACCGAGGGAGCGAAACTGCTCGTCCGATAGATTGCGGATATCAACGCCTGAATTACTCATGACAACGCCATTATATCCTGCAGCTCCGTTTCTTCCTGTTCTCGTCACTGCACTTCCTTTCCTATCTTTCCGTCTCCGTAAAATGCTCTCTCACTCCTCGGAAATCGTTCGAATGACCCGCGCATTCTTTGCCGGTTTTGCAGGATGATGGACCTCCGCCGGCGGATGCCCTCCCCGCGTAATCTCTATACGCCTGACACGAACCTCCGGTTCTGGACGTCGGAGATCAATATTAAGCAGGCCATTATCCAGCCATGCACCTTCAATATCGATGCCTTCAGCCAGAACAAAGGCCTTCTGGAACTGCCGCGCCGCAATGCCACGATGCAGAAAAACGCGCCCTGAGACATCTTCCGCCTGACGCCCGCGGATCACAAGCTGATTATCTTCCTGCGTGATCTGCAGGTCATCCATCGTAAATCCGGCGACTGCCAGCGTAATCCGCAGCGCGGAATTTCCCGTCTGTTCAATATTATAAGGCGGATAACCATCCGTTGCTGATCTGGAAACACGCTCAAGCATATTCTCCAGATGGTCAAACCCCAGAAACATGGGCGAACCAAAAACACGACCTGACATGGCACCTCCTCCGTCCGAGCGAGCCGCACTCTTTATTTATGGCCGACCCATCACAGCATCAGCCTTATTTTTAGAAGATATGAGACCTTTCCCCCGCACCGCAAGGGCGATGGCTCACAAAGCTCCACCAGCGCCGGAGAGCCGCACGTCAAATCAGACAGATCCAAAAGCCACCCGCTGCCCGAAAAATCATATTCACTGCATATAAATTCAACACACCCGATCGATGTCCTTGTGCGTATTTGGTTAATTTTTAATCACATAAACATCAATCGGAAGCACCATGAATATAATTTTATAATTTTTCCTTCCCATCACCTTCATGAACTCCAATGATCAAACAAAAATAATATCTTTAAAATTCAAATATATAATAAGGAATAACCTTCATTTTGGCTGGGTTCCCAACTCATATATGTGTTTTTACCATATCTGCCCAACCATTCAGGACATTGCGCCAATGACGTGAGACATGCTTTTTGCACTCACCTATTTATTCAAGGAACATAAAATGCTTATTCACGTTGCGTCTGAAATGCTCAGCAACCCACTCTCAACCCTGTTCGCTCTGCCTGTTCTGTCCTTCCTTCCTGCTGTTGGTGTTCTGATGATCGCTACAGCCATCTCCGACCGCTCAGCCGCCTGAACATCTGCGGGTACAAGCCCGCGATCATACGTGCAGCATCTGGGCTGCCGCATGTTCTCCGGGTCCTGACTTCACCCTTGCAGGGAAAGGTCAGGATTTTTTTATTTCAGAAGAATAAAACGCTGATAGTTCCGCAGAACCATCAGTAACGATACTGCCACAGCAGACCTACGCTGCTACCCGGATCGTTTTCAGGGGTCGTAAAACCGGTCACCGTGCCTCCGGTTCCAACAGTCGTATTCAGCTTCAGATGCTTGGTCAGATCAATCTGCGCCTGAGCCTGCGTGCCGGAGCCGCTCGTCGACTGTTTGGCCCCGACATATACACCTTTCATGACATAACGGCCGGCCTCAATGCTGCTGCCGCCATTGCCAACACCCGATCCCCCACCAATCGCCAGACGATCCAGCCCCAGCGTCTTACGCACCGTTCCCAAAGGATCAAAGCTGCTGCCACCCGCCAATGTCACCAAGGCAGCGCCAAGTTCTGCCATCTGGGTACTGGTCAGAGTGCTCGCTTCCTGCCCGAAGAGCAGCATGGACATCACCTCATCCTGAGGAAGCGGAGGCAAGGATTCAAAACTGATTTTTGGGGAAGAGGCATAACCACCAATTTTCAGCATTGCCGTTTTCCCTGCAACATAACGGTCTGCTTCAAAATCCAGTGTCGGATCGAGACTATGCTGCACGCCGCTCCCGTCAAAACCGACACGCCCCTTGGTGAAGTTCAGACTGACACCCGCCAGATCAAAAAATCCACGCTTGAGATTAAAACCACCCGAAAGCAGAGGGGCCGTACTGGTACCAGAAACCTTCAGCAGTCCGCCCATTTCCGCATCAAGACCGTGGCCGCGAACAAAAAAGCTGCCGGGGGAACGTAGCACCAGATTCAATCCGATGATCAAATTCTGTACATGCTCGCTAACTGCCGGGGCCTTTTCTCCCGGTCGGATGACATCCAATGTGGCGACAGAAGAAGGCATGGAGTTGGGGATATTGATCTCCACACGCGGCAGATCAATTTTTCCATCGACATCAATCCGGCTTTTCAACTGTCCTTGCACGGCAATATCCGCATTGATCAGAGCCGTCACGAGATCGCTGCTGATCGGACGTGCCTTCTGTGCCGTCAGATGCATGTTCACAGGCATGCCTGAAACAAAAACCCCGACCTTCCCTGCCAGATCAATCGTGCCTTCCCCAGCCTGCGCCCTGAAATTCTGAATGATCACATCACCACCAGAGGCCAGCACATCTGCGGTCATGTTCTTAAGCTGAACACCCTTTGTGAAATCCTCAAAACTGCCATCCCGTAATGTCGCGCGTCCGGATGCATGTGGGGCAGATGCTGTTCCGGTCAGGGCAATATCAAATGCAACGGCTCCATTGGCCTGCCGTCCTGCCGCTCCGAGAACACCATTGGCAATTCCAAGATCAACATGACCATCCGTTTTCAGATCGAGGGCACCATCCTTGCTCAGTGGCGCCTTGCCACGAACATGAAGACCAAAATTCTTACCAGCCGAAGCCTCTCCCTCCAAAGCAGCCTGCGATCCGGCCAGATCTGCCCGGAAATCAAGCTTCATCGGCGGTAGAGACGCAGCATCACCCGTAATCATCCGCAGACCGCGCCCATTCACCTCGATCCGTCCTGTTGGTTTATCAATCGTTCCAGCCAACTGCGCGTTTGCCGTCACAATACCTTCAGCCTTAAGGGATGGAGCGAAGGGAGCCGCCAAAGCCGGCGTCAGATGATCGATTTTTGCAGTCAGTTTCAGGGCAGGTTTCACTGTTCCCGCCAGATCGATAACAGCCGGTGTCGCACCAGCCGGCCCCAACGTCGCCTGCAGACGATCAACACCCATAGTCTCACCGAACGAGAGCAGAGACGCTTGCTTCAAACGCAATGTCTCTCCTCTGGCGACAGCGACAAGGCGGGAAACATGCGCCTGCATCTGCTTCAGATCCAGAACCGTGTTCAGATCCAGAGAACCCGGAGCCCCAGCAAGATCACGAAACTGGCCTTGCGCCCCGACAGCCAGCGCCTGTTGCGGGCCCTTCACCGAAACCTTGAGATCACCCTTGACCGATGGTGCGACCAGACGATCCACCAGCAGTTTCAAATCCGCATTCATGTTCCCAGCGGGATCGATAACCGCTCCGCTCAGGTTCAGACGGCTGGCACTGATGGACCCCGCCCCCAAATGGCCATCAAATTTCACATCCACGCGCGGTACGGTCGGATTGCTCTCTTTATCATCGGCCTTTCCTGCAACAGGCACCGCTGTTGTCTTCACCGATGCAACAAGAGAACCTGAAACGCTCTGACCAACGATGTGTGACAGATCAGCCAGACGCTTCATGCTGAGATCAAGCTGACCCAAAGGAACAACTTGCCCCGTAGGAAGCCTGAGCGCGGCTGTGCCCTGAAGGCTCTGCCATTTGAGCGTGTTCAGCGCCAGATTCATTCCATCCGGCTGCTGTTCCAACGAAAGATCCAGCGACAAAGGGTAACCATCCAGCTGTCCCTGCGCTGTCACCTTACCTTTCGGAGTGGATGGAAGCCCCTGAAGCACGGCATCCAGTTGCAGAGGGCTTCGCTTTAATGACGCCGTTGCCGGGTCTGCCTCCACATGGGTCGTGACGGACAAATTATCCGCATCACCCGTTGCGCGAACATCCAGCTTAGCCCCGCCCGTCACACTCGGCTGCACAGCCTTCAAATCCGGTAATGCCAGGGCTGCGGTCATATCCAGCCCCGTCAGCGGCACCTTTCCCGCGGTCGGAAGAAAACCCTTTCCTGACGCAGACAGTTTCAGCGCTTTACCCGTCAACTCCAAGAGACCGAGATCAAGCGTCTGCCCTGTGACGTTTTTGCCAGCATCCACCGTCGGCGTCAGGCTTGCATTCAGATGAAGCTTGCCATCCGTCCCGATCAGCCCGACTGCCTGAGGCAAACCTTTCAATGCGGCGATATTGCCATCCAGTGAAAGAACGATCGGGGCATTCTCTTTCTCGGCACGTTCGATATCTGCCGTCAGATGAGTATGCCCCGACAAAATCTGTCCAGACAGCGCCACAAACGGTTTCAGTTCAGGCAGGTCAAGAACCGTATGCACGCTGAGATCAGGAGCAGTCCGGGCTTTTGCATCAAGCGACAGAAGAGGATGTGACACCGCCAGTGTCACAGGCTTGTCCGCAGCCAGAGGGGCGTATGTCGCGTCCAGCACAACAGGATCAGATGCCAGCAATGTCGCGGCCGAACCCGGAAGCGTCAGACCTGTGATGCGTGCATGCAAACCCATCCTGTTCTCTGCATGATCAGTCCCGGTGAATTTTGCCTCAAGAGCATTCATCGAAACATTCGCCGCTGTCAGAGCTTCCGCAGTCAGTGTGCATTCACCAACCGGCGCGCTGAACTTGCCACCAAGATGGCCAGCCAGCGTCATACTCTGCCATGCAATCCCATTCCCCGGCGACATGGCAGGGGCCGACGCATTGATGTCGATGCTGGATGTCTGGGCGGGAAGATTCATTTCTCCCTTGATGGAAGCCACAATCGGCCCGGCATGAGCCAAAAATACCAGCGCCTCCTTGCTGACCGGACCTTTCATATCAAGCGCCAGATCCAGCGGCGTAAGATCAGGCATTCCTGTCAGCTTTGCCGCAAAGCCGCTCTTTCCTTCATTCGCCTTCAGATGAAGATTCAGCTTCTTTCGCGCTGTAACCATTCCAAGGACGATATGTCCCTCTTCATCCAACCGTTTCAAATCAAGGGCGATGTTGGATGACGGCAGACGGTCGAAGGACAAACCATCCAGAATACGATTGGGATCAATAACTTCTGCATGTCCGGTCAATGAAAATGCAGCAGGAATCCCTGCAACAGGCGCACCGACATCAATCCGTCCGGCATCCACATGTCCGAGAACGATTTTTCGCAACGGAAGATTGGTAGAAGACGATGAGGAGGAAGAAGACGTGTCCGCATCAGAGCTTTCAGGCAAACGTGGAATTGAAAGGTGACCAAAACGCACAAGATCGACATGTGCTGTGCCGAACAGAAGGCGCAATGGCGACCAGTTCAGATCAAAATCATCAATCGTCAGCCATGCACCCCGCGGATCGCGCAATGCCAGACTGTCCAGATGCAGACGATAGGGCAAACGCCCGGAAAGCCCTTTCAGGAGAACAGTCCGGCCCGTCAGATCAGATGTTTTCTGCTCAATCAGATGCCGGCCATATGGCACATTGATCAGCACCAGGACACCAGCGACGATCAACAGAATAACAGCGACAAGTCCGGCAACGGCACGCACAGCAATCCGCACAATGCGACGGATCAAAGAGCGACGTGGGGGTAGCAGAACGTCCTGACGGTCAGCAGCATCCTGCCTCAAATCGTTGTCCGTCATCAGAACGTTTCTCCCAAACCGATATAAAGCTCCCATTTGTCACCGTCATAAGGACGGTTCATCGGCACAGCCATATCAACCCGAATGGGTCCAATCGGCGTGTAATATCTGACGCCACCACCAACGCCGACCCGAAGCTTCCCTTCAAACGGCATGCCGCTCGTCGCCACCTGTCCCGCATCCACAAATCCGGCAAAACCAAAATTCTTATAAACACGCTGACGGAGTTCAACGGTTCCCGCATCCATGGCCGTTCCACCGATGGCATATTTCGTTCCCGCAAACTGCGGTCCCACGCCCTGATAGCGGAAACCTCGCACGGTCGCGCTGCCACCGGCATAAAGCCTCTGGTCTGGTGGCAAGGCAAAACCACCCGCCCCCTGAATGCTGCCCATCACGCCCCTGATGGCGATGACGCTGTTGCCGGGTTTTGAAATATGCAGATGTGACAGATCGAAATATGTCGAGGCATTCCCCTGAAAGATCATATAAAATGTGCTGCCTGATTCCAGAGATTCTGCCGGCGTGACACTCAGTGAAAGACGCACACCATGTGTTGCAGGCAGCAATGGCGATTCAACGTCCGTGCTGTCATAATTTGCTGAAACAGGCAGGGAAATAATCAGATAGGATGAACTGTCACCCATCTGCTTTATCCGCTCCTGAATGCCCTGAAGCGCGTAAGACAGATTCCAGCGCTTCGACAGACGCTGGCTCATCCCTGCCCGCGCAAGAATGGCTGTCTGATTATAGGAATACAGATGCTGCTTCAGCCCTTCGATCCGGGCGTTGAATGTCTGCCGCAACAAAGGAAAATTAGGTTTCATGAAGTCTGCATAGACATCATAACCCAATCCCTGCTGCGCAGAGCCGCCCAACCCCGTAACAAGCGCCGTCAGTTTCAGTCGCTCCGCAGCGCCCAACAGATTATTATGTGTCCAGCTTGCACCGGCACGGCCACCAAGATCGGATGAATACCCGCCCTCAGCACTCACGGAACGCAGTTTCGCCTGTGTAAAAGCAAATTTGAGCGGAATCGTTCCATCAGCATCCAGCTTGTCCGGATGGGACACATTGACCGTTGAGAAAATTCCCAAAGATGCCAGATCCTGTCGGGCATCCTCAATTTCATCCGGATTATAGAGCATCCCGGATTTCACCTGAAGACGACGGCGAATGAATGCAGGCTTGGTCCTTTTGAGTCCATCAAGCGAAATAGGACCGATATCAGCGCGAGGACCGATTTTTGCGGCAACTTTCAGATCCAGCGTCTTCGTTTCTGGCTTCAGATAAGCAATCGGCTTCTGGACTTCCGCAAGAGGATGGCCTTCTTTCTGAAGCTCCTCTGTCAGATTGCTCGAACCCGCAAGAACGTCCGACGCGATGGCCGGCATTCCCTCCTTGAGGCCGAATGCCTTCTGCTGGGCAGCATTCAGTTGCAACGGCTTTCCACCCGGATCGATTATCGTAATGGTACCGATATGATAAAGCGGACCTTTATTTACGGAGATATGGACAGAAAGATGCTCATTATGCGGCAATTCCGCCAGCCAGTTCGGGAGGGAAATATTATTCCCATCCATTTCAAGCGGTAACGCAGGATCCGCATTCGGACTCCCGCCTGTCCGCTTCAATGAAATATTAACTTTCCCACTATAATAGCCAAAACTACCTAGAGCAGTTTCAAGGCGTTCATAATCGCTTCTTACGCGCCCCGACAAAGCAAACGGGCTGGTGATCGGTGTTTTCTGAAGGCTGATCAGGTCAGATGACCCTCTCAGGGCGCTGTCCAGTTCCGCGTCCCCGGTCGATGCCAGATCAGTCGTATAACTATCGACGGGAGGCTTCTGCTTTTTCGACGATGCCGCTTTCAGTTCCCCACACGGCAGCAATATCCCGAAACACAGGGCAGCAGCGACCACACCCGTCAGACCTGCGTATGGCTTAACCTTGCCACACAGAGACCTCCTCCGCAGAAAAATCACCGGATCCCATCCATCACTGGCAGCCACCACGATACGCTTACAAGCTTCCACCAACGGGCGGTACGTTTTTTGTTCCGAAACAGTCCTCATCGCCCGGAACAGTGACACACTCCGCGTCGCAAATCACGGCTGAAGAACAATTTTCCTGCCATTTGCCACATTATGTAACCTGAATGCTTTCCCCAAAACTGTTACATATTCATAACATCTTATGGAAATATTTGGGAGATGACGGCTTTGGGAGTAGACACAGCCAAGGTATAGGTTCCACCCAGGGAGATAGAGGCTCCGCCTCCTTCTCTCATGCTAATGCCCGCTTCCCTGCCCAATCCGGATTGCCCTCCGGATACACTCCGGCCCTGAGTATGAAACAGATCCAACAAATACTTTCTGGAAAACGCCGCTCTTCACCACTGTCTGGGCAATGCAACATCGCGCAGGAACTCGAATGGGAGAGCGATGCCAGCGCAATGTCTCATCCCGGCGTCATCGTACGGGCAATATTCAGACTGCTGGGAATTCTTGTCTGGGTTCCATCATCCGTCGGCTTCGAAGCCTTGCTTCTGCTGGTTCCGGGGACGCTGAAAATCCGATGGACCCGGGTCATCTGGGGTGTTCTCTGCCGTCTTCTCGCGCTTAAGATCAATGTCATCGGTCGGCGCGCCGGAAGTGTCGGGGGGGCGCGGGCGCGGGCACGCGGTGATCGACCGGTTATTTATGTCTGCAATCATTCCAGTTGGCTGGACATACCAATCCTTGGAACCATATTGCCGTCCGTCTTCGTCGCAAAGGGAGACATCGGCAGATGGCCTGTCATGGGAACAGTCAGCCGGATTGGTCGGACCATATTCGTCAGTCGTCAGAAAAACACGACAGGACGCGAACGGGATGAAATGATCAGCCGTCTGGCAGGTGGAGACAATCTGGTACTTTTCCCGGAAGGAACCTCATCTGACGGGTCACGTGTTCTGCCGTTCATGTCAGCTTTCTTTGCAATTGCCCGCCCTCCCAAAATTCCGGCACATCGCAAGGATGAAATCGGCCTGAAATCAGAAGATGATGTCGGCTTTCCTCCGGGAATGGCCCCACTGATCCAGCCAATTTCTCTTGTCTATGATCGTCTGAACGGCTTGCCGGTCAATCATGGCCGCAGGTCAGTTTTCGCGTGGTATGGCGACATGGATCTTGGTCCACATGTCTGGCAGCTTCTGCGCTGGCGCTCCGGACGGGCCACCGTCGTGCTTCACCCACCTCTGGACCCGGATGATTTTCCAAGCCGCAAAGCTCTTTCTCAAGCTGCATGGAAAACAATCAACGAGACAACGGCAAGGCTACGCCAAAACGATATTCCTGAAGCTCCCCAATGGAGCAGACTTTCAAAAAACGGTCATTCCAGAGCGTGATGGCAAACCTTCTCTTGACAACACCCTGCCATCTTTTGCCTGATATCGAAGGTCACCAACTGAACCAGCCATTCATCAGGGATCACAGCTGATTCTATCTGGAAAAGCCGGGAGAACCACACTGGAAGCAGCCGTCCGAAACAGTTCTGGTATCCCCACTTTCTGCTTTCGAAAAAGCGGTCTCTTCTTGACCGCGACGGTCTCTGGCCCGATGTCTGCTCGCCAAAGCCGGGGTATCCCCGGAAAGACAGCAGAAAGATGACTATCGTGACAACCGACACCTCCCTTCTGAGCCGGACTGGAACCGGACTTCCCGGAGACCGCCCTCAAGAGGCGGTTGCCACCAACACCCATGGTCTGCACATGATCACTTGGGGCTGTCAGATGAATGTCTATGACAGCGCCAGAATGACCGATGTCCTTCGTCCTCTGGGCTATGGTCCCGTTGATTCGCCCGCAGACGCGGACATGATCATCCTCAACACCTGTCACATCCGTGATCGTGCCGCGGAAAAGGTCTTTTCCGAACTGGGACGGCTGAGGCTGATCAAGGAAGAACGTCAGGCCACAGGGCAGAAAACCGTTATCGCAGTTGCAGGATGCGTCGCGCAGGCAGAGGGCGAACAGATTCTCGCCCGTGCGCCTTATGTCGATATCGTTCTGGGACCGCAGACCTATCACCGCCTTCCCGAAATGGTGGCCCGCGCTGCACGTGCAGGCGGTGCAGTCATTGATACGGATTTCCCTGCGGAACAGAAATTCGACTTTCTGCCGGAAAACGCAGCCCCGCAAACTGTCGGAAATTACACCGCGTTTCTGACCATTCAGGAAGGATGCGATAAATTTTGCTCTTTCTGCGTCGTCCCCTATACGCGCGGCGCCGAAGCCTCCCGCCCGGTAGCATCCATTCTGGCTGAAGCCCGCCGCATGACAGAAAGCGGCGTTCGGGAAATCACCCTTCTGGGCCAAAACGTCAACGCATGGCATGGCGAAGCACCCGATGGCTCAATCTGGGGGCTGGCCCGTCTGGCTGAAGCACTGGCGATGCTCCCCGGTCTCCAGCGCATCCGTTACACCACGTCGCATCCGCGTGACATGGACGATGCCCTGATCGCTGCCCATCGCGATATTCCCGCCCTGATGCCTTTCCTGCACCTGCCCGTGCAATCCGGATCGGACAAAATCCTCAAGGCGATGAATCGTGGCCACACCGCCGACGAATATCGTGACCTGATCCGACGCCTGCGTGACGCCCGCCCGGATCTTGCTCTTTCCTCCGACTTTATCGTCGGTCATCCCGGCGAAAGCGACGAGGATTTCGAGGCAACGATGCAACTGATCCGCGATGTCGGCTTTGCGCTGTCTTATTCCTTCAAATACTCCCCCCGGCCCGGCACACCCGCCGCCGGTGCGCCACTCCAGATTGCCGAAGACGTGAAGGATGCCCGTCTTCAGGCTCTGCAGGCCCTGCTGCGGGAGCAGCAGGATGCGTTCAACGAATCTGTGGTCGGACTTACTGTTCCTGTCCTTTTCACAGGCACCGGACGCAAACCCGGCCAGATCGCCGGACGCTCCCCATGGCTCCAGCCCGTTCATGTTGACGGGCCGGAAAGCCTGATCGGCACGGAAGTTCCCGTGCTGCTCACAACCCGTCTCAGCAATTCGCTGTCTGGAACCCTTACTCAGGAGTTTGCGCGCATTTGACCAGACTGACGGCCACCGTAACCGCCCACCATGGCACGGGCACATCATCCCCCATCACGGCTCATGACGCGCGCCGAAAACCGGCGACGCTTCAGTTCAGTGATAATGCCCTTCTCGCCCGACTGGTGGGAGATCGGGACCGTCATCTGCATCACATGGAAGAAGCCCTGGGCGTTCAACTCGCGCACCGGGGCAACCGGATCTCCATCCATGGCGATCCGGGACGCGCAGCCCTGGCCCATTCAGCCCTGACGACACTTTATCGCAAACTGGAACGCGGCGGCGCGATCGATACATCCGAAATCGATGCAGCGATTCGCCTTTCCAACCTCCATGAAACACTGCGTGATGCGTCGGGGACATCATCCCTGCCCCTTCCGGAAACCGACAGCCTTCGGCTGCCACTGAATGACCTGCCTGCCATCCGCACAAAACGCGGAGCCATTGAACCACGTTCTCCGGGACAGGCGACCTATATGGAAATGCTTGCCCGCGATGAGATGGTGTTCGGCGTGGGGCCGGCAGGGACCGGCAAGACCTATCTTGCCGTTGCGCAGGCCGTTGCCATGCTTCAGGCCGGACAGGTGGACCGAATCGTGCTTTCCCGTCCTGCGGTGGAAGCTGGCGAGCGTCTGGGCTTTCTGCCCGGCGACATGAAAGATAAAATCGACCCCTATCTGCGCCCGCTCTATGACGCCTTGCATGACATGATGCCGGGCGACCAGATCACACGGCGCATGGCCACCGGGGAAATCGAAGTCGCTCCTCTGGCCTTCATGCGCGGGCGGACACTCGCCCATGCCTATGTCATTCTTGATGAAGCACAGAACACGACAGCCGCACAGATGAAGATGTTTCTCACCCGCATGGGATCTGGGACACGCATGGTCATCACCGGCGATCTGAGCCAGATTGATCTGCCCTACGGCGCGATTTCCGGACTTCAGGATGCTCTTGATACACTGGAAGGTGTGCAGGGAATTTCCGTAAATCGCTTCGATGCGCGAGATGTCGTGCGACACAGGCTGGTCGCGAGGATCGTCGAGGCGTATGATGAACGCACGGCGCTGGAAAGGGGCATCTCCCGAAGAAGACCGCGCCGGGAGAACAATGGAACCTCCGAGCAGTCCTGACGCCGCCTACACAGGCGGAATGTCCTTCCCTTCCGTTTCCCCTGTGGGAGAAACGGAAGTCATCGTCGACGATATCAGATGGCGGGCAAGAGTCCCGAATGCTGAAGCCATCGTCCGCCGCGCCCTTGCTGCCGCCACGGCAGATGGGGGGGCGGTTCCTGAAACAGTCATGCTCAGTTCCGATCGTGTCGTGAAACGCCTGAATATGCGTCATCGCGGGCGGAACAAACCAACAAATGTCCTGACGTTCGAACCGCCTCTCCCCGGGTTGGGTGGTGAAATCGTGTTGGCACTCGAAACCGTCTGCCGGGAAGCCGCAAGCGCAGGTCGCACACCCGCTGCCCATCTGGCCCATCTGGTCGTGCATGGTGTTCTTCATCTTGATGGATATGATCACCATCAGGCAGGGGAAGCCCGACAGATGGAGATGGAAGAAACACGCATTCTTTCCAGAATTGGCATTGCCTGCCCCTGGAAATCCCGCATGACAACGCGAGGAGCGTAAGGGGATGAAACAGGAAGGTCACGCTGACGAACTGAAGACGAAGAAAAACAGCAAACGACTGTTTTCCTTTTTCCGACGCAAGGCAGAACCAGGGCTCCGCAGTTCCATCGCCGCTCTGGTGCAGGAAGCAGCGGAAGCAAACGAAGCGGATGACAGCGCCCCTGAACTGGATCGTCAGGAGCGCGCGCTGATCGCAAACGTTCTGCGTCTGCGCGGCACAAGCGCCGATGATGTCATGATCCCCCGGGCCGATATCGTCGCCATGCCCGCAGATATCAGTCTGGATGAAGCTCTGGCGATGATGCGCCGGGAAAATCACTCGAGAATGCCTGTTTATCGTGGGCAACTGGATGATATTCTCGGCATGATCCATGTAAAGGATCTGATCGCATATGTTGGCACCAGCGAAGCTTTCGATCTGGAAAAACTTCTGCGCCAGCCTCTGATGATCGCGCCCCAGTTACCGGTGCTCGACCTGCTTCTGCAAATGCGTCAGAGACACGTGCATCTTGCCCTCGTCATTGATGAATATGGCGGCATTGATGGGCTTGTTACCATCGAGGATCTGGTCGAAACCATCGTCGGCGATATCTCTGACGAACATGATGAACCGGCAGTGGTCATGATTGCCGAGCGCCCGGATGGTTCGTTCGATATCGATGCCCGATGCCCGATCGAGGATTTCGAGGCACGTCTGGGGCCGGTTCTGACGACAGGAGAGCAGGAAGCAGAAATCGAAACCGTCGGAGGTCTCGTCTTCCGTCTGGCAGGTCACGTTCCAACACGCGGCGAAGTCTTCACCCACGAAAATGGTTTCATCTTTCGTGTTCTGGATGCAGATGCACGCCACATCCGCAAAGTTCGCGTCCGACCACCTGCCCCGGAAGAAAATTCAGGGTCTGTAAAATGACTGTTCGGTCATTGCCAGAGTTTCAGTCCGCCTTTTCCGCGGACTAAACGCGCATATGTAAAACGACCATGCCAACACCCGATAATCGCTCCGCCTGTAAACTGTCACCGGATCATGATCTGACAGAACAACAGGAAACATTGATCCAGGAAATTCTCCGTTTCTGCACAGAGAATGCAAGCAGAAAGCGCAAGGTTCTGGTGCTGCAAGGCGCGGCTGGAACCGGGAAAAGCATCGTTCTCAACACTGCATTCGCCCGTTTGCGTGCGCTTTCCAACCAGAACAGTCCCGACATATCCGACCACAGGAGTTCAATCCTGCTGGTAAACCACCCGGAAATGATCAAACTCTATCGCCGCATATCGGAAGGAATACCTTTTTTACGAAAATGCGATTACGAGCGCCCGACAACCTTCATTAACAAAGCCAGAAAAACCGGACAAAACACGGATATTGTCTTTATCGACGAAGCACATCTTCTGTTAAGCCGACGCGATGCCTACAACCATTTCCGACAAGACAATCACCTTGAAGAAATTCTTAAAATTTCTCGAATTGTCGTCATGGTTTTTGATCCGACACAGGTTCTTAAACTGAAAAGCTTCTGGAACGAAAAAACACTTCATGACATCCTGGGTGACCGGGATGTTCTATTCTGTCATTTGACGCAGCAGTTCCGCATGCATGCAAATGAAGATGTCGAACAATGGATCAAAGCCTTTTCCCGTCAGGAATTGCTTCCACTCCCAGCACATCAGGAATTCGATTTCAGAATCTTTGATGATGCTCAAAACATGTATGAAGCGATATGTCAGCACGAGCAGGAAACAGGACTGAGCCGCATTCTGGCAACATACGACTATCCCTATGTTCTCAACGGGCAGGATCATTTCATCACTGAAGGACGTTTTCACCTCCGCTGGGATCGCTCAATGCCCGAAGCCCGACTTCCATGGGCGGAGCGTCCGGACACGATCAATGAAGTTGGTTCCGTATATACAATCCAGGGTTTTGATCTGAATTATGCGGGCATCATACTCGGCCCCTCCATCGATTACGACGCTTCATCAGGACATATCACCGCAGACCCATCCCGTTATGAAGATCAGATGGCATTCAATGGGAAAAATGATATTGATCCGCAAGGAAAGATACAAACATCCATAATGATGAATGCGATAAATGTCCTGATGACGCGCCCGATGAAAGGACTTTACCTCTATGCAAGCTCACCAAAACTCCGACAACAACTTATGAAATTAAACGATAAACGAAGCGTTTCTGACAAGAACAGTCTAAAGAAAAACAAGTGACATGATTGTCAGAGATTTCAAATTCAATGCAGATATGCCGGACGACATGAAATATCTGCGCCTACCAGAGAAAACGTCTCCTTTCATTGAATATGGAATGATATTCATCATTCCGGAAAGGTTGAAAAATTTCAGGAAAAATCTTTTCTATGTCAAAAAACTTCAAAATGAAGATTCGAATATATACCAGAAACTCTTCCCGATAAAATGCATCACACCAGATGATCAGAAACATCCGGAATATGAAGGTCCTTTTGACGTCTTTCCTTTCTACGAAAAATCTACACAACGGAAGAGAAATCCAAGAGATTATTACCTCCTTTTCCTGTTCCGACATCAGGCAGACTTCAAGAGATATTCTCACCTTAAGTGACAGATATAAATAAATTTTATGTAGATTTTTTATTGTTAAAAAATCGTAATTTTGATTAGATTAAGACAAAGTATGTCACACTTGAAAGACTTTTTAATGCACGATCATAGTGAGTTTTCTGTCTATAACGTGGACCAGATTGTCCAGATGGAGAAATTTTTCGAAGGACTGAACTTCTGCAATCAGTCACTTCTCGCCATTCATCAGAAATTGCCGCGCGAAGTGCGCTATGTCGCGGATATGCGACGCTGGATCATGACACATGGGGCACTAAAACTTAATTTCCTGCACAGGATTAATCCAGAAAAATACATACTGACAGCGACGACTCTTTTCCGTGAAGTCGCCCACACAGGGCAGACAAGCCAGAATACGGTTACAAGCTTTTTGAAGGAAATAGAAAATAAGGGTCATATACTGGCAATAGAAAGCAGCGATCGCCGAAATCGTGCATATCATATGAGCGAATTCGCAGAACGTATGTTTTATCACTATCTCACGATAAATGTTGCAAGCCTTGACATTATTGACAGTCAGAACAGAAGCAAGCTCTTCACGGAAGATCCAAGAATTTTAACTCACCTTCACCCCATATTCGCTCAAAAAATGCTTTCTGATACCTCCTATTATCTTCCTCCACCCTCCATAGCCCCCCTGATCTGCACAACCATCGGCATTTCCATTCTGAACGAGATGACCCGCAATATCGACCAGTCACAGATCGACGATGAGCATATCGAAATCAATCTGGACAGCGCCAGCATCATGGCACAGCGTTATGGCACTTCACGCGGCAATATTTCCAAACTTCTGAAAGAATTGGCCGACGAAAATCACTATGGGAAATCCGGGAAAAAAACATGGATTTCCAGACAACTTCTCACAGACTATTTCCGTTGGCAGGCCTGCAAGCTGGCTCACATCTCCTCAGCCTATATTTCTGCCATCAAAACCCGGGAGGATGAGAAAAAAACACTACCTTCATTCGCTCACTACGCATAAAGCATGCAATTAATTTTTTCTTCACATCCGCATAATCTTAAATTTTTCCTATAATTTTCTCAAACATCTTCCTGACATCTCCTGATAAAGCATCCATCTTCCCCAGAAGATCCTCCTGTGACAGCGCCTGCATATCACCAATCAGAAGTTCACGCGTCGTCACAGGCATGGAGTCCATCAGACTTTCCGGCGGCTTGCGTCCACAAAGAATTCTAAGAAGACTTTGCAAACTTCTCCATGTTTCATCGGCTTTGATCAGAAACCTTGCATCCGCCGGCGCAATCTGTGCTGTCTTGGCCAAGCGGGAAAAGGCGACCCGGGTCTCAGGCGACCGCGCCTTTGCATCACAGGCAATCAGTTGCAATGCCTGTGCGATAAATTCCACTTCCATCAAACCACCATCCCGACGTTTGATATCCCACGGACCCGACGCAGGAAGATCACGCGCAAGCCGTCGCCGCATCTCCACAACATCTACGCGAATACGTTCTGCTGTCATCGGCTGCCCTGTTGCCGGATCACGCGCAGGCCTATCCAGAATTCCTGAGATATCACGTCGCAGAACAGTTTTCAGACGCTCAGGACCAGCGATAACACGAGCACGCGTTAAAGCCATGCGTTCCCATGTCCACGCAGCTTCTTCGTGGTAACGCAGAAATGCGGAGAGAGACACCGCAACCGGCCCAGATGCACCGGAAGGACGAAGACGCATATCGACAGAATAGAGCGGCCCTTCAGCATCTGGAGCCGTCAACGCGGCGATCAGGGCATGCGCAAGTCGACCAAAATATTGCGCCGGAGCAAGTTTTTTCCGGCCCTCCTTCATCTCAGTGTCATCATCATCCCGATGATCAAAAATCATCATGAGGTCGAGATCAGACCCGACCATCATCTCACGAGACCCAGCCTTCCCCAGAACAACAACAACCATGCCGCCACCTTTCGGACGACCATGACGCTCTTCATGAATGACAGTGACAGCTTTCAGAAGCTCGGAAATGACCGCATCAGCCAGAGCAGTCCGCTCAGCAGCAGCCTCATCTTCACTGATCCGCCGCTCCAGACGCGCCACACAAAGGCGGAATTCCTCAGCACGTACCAACGGCCTCAGTCGATTGATCAACGTCTCCGTGTCTGTCAGCGCTTCTGCCAATTCCTGAACACGTATTTTCAGATTGGCGATCCGACTTGAAAGAGAAATATTTCCTTCCTCTTCCTCATGAACCTCAAGCAACCCCTCCAATGCCGATGGAGTATCCGCCAGATGCGCAGCCAGCACCGGAGACGCATCAAAGATATCAGCAATCCGTCCAATCAGGGCTGGATTATGTTGCAGCAGAGACAGAAGTTGCACTCCCGCTCTCTGACGACTGAGCAGAGCATCAAAATACCGCACACATGCAGCAGGATCACGGCGTGCAGCAAATACTGTCAGCAGGGACGGCGCCAACGCACTCAGAAGAGAATACGCC
This sequence comes from Drosophila lacertosa, assembly GCA_004143845.1. Classification (NCBI taxonomy): domain Eukaryota; kingdom Metazoa; phylum Arthropoda; class Insecta; order Diptera; family Drosophilidae; genus Drosophila; species Drosophila lacertosa. The sequence continues at coordinate 453,740 of SCDZ01000019.1, read as the reverse complement.
CGTTCTGACTGCAAGGCCCGACGGCTGCCATCCGCCCAATGACGCATCACTGATGCAGCAGCGACAGCCGCCTTTGATGACAGTCCATATGTCTCCAAATGTGTCGCCAGATCCGGATCATCAAAATCGACCATCTTCGCCACAACCTCCTCCCCTTCGGGCTGAGACACAAAATGTCGATCAAAAATGCGGCGAACCGCACGCATATGCGGCAACAAATCCAATGCGAAATTTGCGCCTGCACTGCTCAGCGAACCATCATTATTCTCGTCAGGAGACGCTGATGCACCATATCCAAGGAAAAGTCCCAATGCGCTGAACGCATCCGGCAACAGAGGCAAAAGATGCGTCTGCTGATCAGCACGCATCTGCACACGATGCTCGATTTCGCGTAAAAAACGATAGGATCGGGATAATTCTGCAGCCTCATCCGCAGGAATATGCCCCGAACGCACCAGAACCTTCAAAGCCCCCAAAGTCGTCCGATGACGCAGGGCTGGCAAACGTCCTCCCCAGATCAACTGCATGGCCTGAGTGATAAATTCGATTTCCCGTATTCCACCTTCACCAAGCTTGAGATTATGTCCGAAAAGGCATTCGGCAGCAGCCGCAGGTTCCCGCAGCACGGCATCCGGAATGGCCCCGAACCTGACCGTCCCGGTCCGACGATAGTGATCGATCTTCCGTTTCATATCGTGGATATCGTCAATCAGTGCGAAATCCAGATGTTTCCGCCAGATAAAGGGGTAAATGGCACTGAGAAAACGCCGACCAAGCGTAATATCTCCCGCAACCGGACGCGCCCGGGTCATGGCCGCCCGTTCCCATGTCTGTCCCATGCTTTCATAATAACTGATGGCCGCATGAATCGAGACGGCAGGAGGCGTTGCCGAGGGATCGGGGCGAAGACGCAGATCCGTTCGAAAGACATACCCATAAGCATCCCGCGCTTCCATCAACCGGACGAGATCGGTGGTCATGCGGATCAACACGGTTCGGGCAGCATCCGGGTCCTGATGCATCTCATGGTCAAACAGGACAACCAGATCTATGTCCGAGGAGAAGTTCAGTTCGCGTGCACCCAGCTTTCCCATGGCCAGCACAACGTAACCGCTGCGTCTGGAGGGGTTTTCGGGATCAGGCAGGGCGAGCCGTCCGGCATCATGCGCCGATCGCAGCAGATGTCTGACACCAAGATCCAACGCCGCTTCAGCCAGAGCAGAGAGCATCTGCGTCGTCTGCTCCAGCTCCTGAAAATGACTGATTTCTGCCAGGGCACAAGCAAGCGCGATCCGTTGCTTGGCGATACGCATCGTCTGAAAAATACGCTCACGGGGGGCGGTTGGTGACATGGCCTGCAAGTCGCTCAGCACCCTTTTGGCGGCAACATCAGGTCCCTCACGAAGAAGGTCCGCGAAAAAAAACGGATTTTGACGCACAAGATCGGACAAAAAAGGGCTATGTCCGCCAATACAGGAAATCAGCCGCCCACTTCCGGGCAAAGTCAGAAGATCCGGATCCAGACCATGTTCTCGCCACAGAGTCTCAATATCCTCAGCCAGAATCGACGCCATGCGCGGCTCTGCCGGTGGAGGCCAGTCATGATCAGGCCAGGCATGCTGACGGCTGACCCGACCTCTTGGAGGACGAATAATGCGCCCCTCATGCTCGGGCGGAAACGTGGAACAATCCCGGAAGCCGTGTGTCGTCATATTGCCAATCCGTCTCTGACGGCAAAAGGGATGCTGTCATGAGACTGTCGGGTCAAGACCTTCTTCCTCCCGGACACGCCGCCGATCCAGACAAAGCGCTCTCTCCCAAACAGAAATTGCTGCGAATAACGCTGTTTCTTCTGGCCTTTATGGCCGGTGTTCCCATATTGAGCGCCGCCGCGATCCTGATCGCCCTCTGGTTCGGTCCGATCAATCTGACCCCTTTCCTGCGCCCCTTTTTCCCGCTGGTTATCGCTGGTGGCGAACGAATTGACATCAAGTCGGCACAACTCGCATGGCTGAAGGCAGATCTTCACCGAAAGGCTGCCATCCATCTGACTGTGCAGGATCTTCAGGTCAGACGCGCAAACGGGCAACTGGCAGATACGTTGAAAAGCGGACGCCTTTCCATGACGGCGGGACCCTTGCTCCATGGCAAGCTGAACCTCCTGAATCTTTCTCTCGATGGCGCACATATTACACTCCTGCGTCATGAGAATGGAGAAATCACACCGGATCTGGACCAAAGCAACCTCAAGCATAGCGATGGCGATCCTGTCATCAGCCTGGCCATTCTCCGTCACCTTTCGATCCATCAAACAGATATCATGTTGAGAGACCCCCGTCTTCACGCAATCTTTCGCCTTCCCATAGAAGCGGATATTTCAACAGCATCTTCAAAACATCATTATGGTTTAACAGGATATTTCAAGGCAGAAAGTTACATCTCGACAGGGATCACAACGAAAACCCCATATCACCTCATCACCAGTATTTCAGGACGCGGCCTGCAACAGGAAGATGGGAGCATTGTATGGAAAATAGGCACCGGAGAGACAAATCCCTCCCATTTGCAGGAATTGTTTCCAGAACTACACGACTATGACTTTCCACTCAGCCTTGAAACCACCCTTCATCTGCTCCCAGGCAAAACGCCCTGGCTTATGCTGCCTACAACAGCGAATGTGCAGGTAAGTCTTGGGGCGGGATCTCTCAAGGCTGCCGGAACAACATATTTCATCGATAATGGAGCAGGAAGTTTCCAGCTTATTGCACAAGATCATGGACATGCACCCTATCCGGTCACACTGGCCATGGACTCTTTCAAGATACAACTTGCTTCACCACCAGTGACAGAGCAGGACAACTTGCAAGACACAACACTGGATACGGAAAAGCATGAATTAACAAAAATCAATTTAAATACACAGGCGCATTTACTGATCAAGGACATTAGAAAACCCTCTGCGATAGAGGGTCTGTTCTCTGCCAGCATACCTGAATTCGAATTTTCAGATCTTCCCTCATGGTGGCCGGCAACAGCCGGGAAAGGCGCCAGAAAATGGGTTGTCAAAAATATCCCATCCGGTCACGGCAAAAATTTGCATATCGCACTGTATATTGCGCCACGCCCGGACGATCGCAACAGTAAAGTCACAGCCATAACGGGTGGCCTGGATGCCAATGATCTCGAAATCTGGTGGCTGCGTCCCATTTCGCCACTTCATGGCGTCGATGCCCATCTTGAAATTTCAGATATGAAACAAATGAAAATCACGTTCGATCATGGATATCAGGACGCATATATCAGCAAAAAAATCATCGGACGCGTTCAGAATGGTCCTGGCAGTATGGTGATAACCGACCTCGATAAAAAAGATCAGACGGGAAAAATCTCAGTCACACTGGATGGAAAACTCGCGAATCATATCGCCATTCTTTCTGAACCGCGACTTCATATCCTTTCAAAAAATCCATTCCCGTTTTCCAATCCATCTGGAACTGGTCTGGTCAGTTTCACCCTGACACTGCCACTGGATGCTCACATAACCAACGATCAGGTCACCCTTCAGGGAAAAGCGCATTTTACTCAGGTTCATCTTGGGAAAGTCGTCATGGATCGTGACATAGACAATGGCACAATCGATCTGAATGCAACTATGAATGGTATGAATTTTTCAGGAGACGGTACTTTAGGAACATGGCCTTTTAATGCGACGGGACAGATCAACTTCATGAATGCTGGACCTCTTCATGAGATCGAAAACGTAGAAGCCACAGCTCATATCACTCCGGAACAGGCAGGACCTCCCGCTTCAAGTCACTTTACCGGCGTAGCCACACTGGAAGCTTCCTATCATGGAATGAGTGACGGAACGGCAACTTCCAGCCTTCTCCTGAAATTACAGGAAACGGATATCCATATCCCGCTGTGGCATAAACCAATGGGACAACCCGCTGAAGCTGGTGCAGAACTTGCTCTCAGGAAAGGCCAACTGGCGGCGGTCACCAATCTTCATGCGACAGGACCGCAACTTGACTTGATGGGTTCGGCAAAACTGTCCCGGGGGGCGAACGGTCTGACCATTCCCTATTTCCGCATAGGGCAATCCTTCGGCTCCGCGCGTTTTCGTATCCCGGAAAACAAGAACAGTCCCATAGGGGTCACAGTCCGAGCCAGACTCCTCGATCTTTCCCCTTTGCTGGACGAAGAACCGACGCAGAAAGACAGCAGCTCGTTACATATTCCCGAAGCTGCCAGCGGACGTCTTCATGGCCAGCCAACACGCCCATGGCTCATCAGCGCCCACGCTGACACGGTTCTCATCAACAAAACCGGAAGACTCAATGATGTGCAGGCAGATCTGTCCCACAATGGGTCCAGAATCGAAAAAATGCATATTTCAACAGCATTTCCCGTCGCTGCGCGAGCAGATCTCATACCGACCGGAAAGCAGCGCGATCTGAATATCGATGTTGCCGATCTTGGCCGCCTTGCTGCAGAGACAGGACTCTCCGAAAATATTCTCGGGGGGCATGCCATCCTGAAGGGCAGTTTCAATGATACGCGGGCAAGTGCCCCTTTTCGCGGGCTGTTGACCATTTCTCCCTTCGTTCTGAAAAATGTTCCATCTGCACTGATAACAGCCAGAAATCTTTCAATCTATGGCTGGCTGAATGCCGTCGGAAAAGACAGTTTCAAAGTCAGCCATTTCAATCTTCCACTGACATATTCAAATGGAATACTGACCGTTCAGGAGGGTCGTGCTGGAAACAATGCTCTTGGTGCAACTTTCAATGGCCCACTCAACCTGGATCAAAGCACAATATCGGTTGATGGCACCATCGTTCCGGCCTTCGTGCTCAACACATTCCCCGGTCATCTTCCCGGCATCGGCGGTCTGCTTTCCCCGGAAAAGGACGGGGGACTCCTGGCCATAAAATTCAAGATACGGGGAAAATTCGACGATCCGGATTTTTCAATCAGCCCGATGAGCATCTTCCTGCCGGGAGTTTTGCGAAATATTCTCTGAATGCACATAAAATCAACCCGTGCATACGAATGATGCCTTTTCTTGTTCTATTCCTGCTGTGCTACAATATGGAAGGAACAGGAATGCCTTCCGGGGAATTCCCCGGTCTGCTTTTCGCCGGACTTCAGGAGTAACGAAATGAACAATGAAGAACGCGATCTGATCGCGAAATTCGTCGCCCGCGTCAGTGGTGCGCCACAAGGTGGTTTCGGCAGTGTTCCTTCCACCTCACCAGCCCTTCCGCCGATTGACCCGGAAGCAGACAGATTCATCGCAGATAATTTCGCCCAACACCCTGAAGCCCGTTATCGTATCACGCAGATGGCCGTTGTTCAGGAAGCCGCTCTGGTGCAGGCGCAGAACCGGATACAGGAACTGCAATTCCAGCTTCAGCAGGCCCAACAGGCCCTTCAGCAGGCACAGCAGCAAAAACCAGCCAGCGGAGGTTTTTTAGGCGGACTGTTCGGCGGGGGAAACCAGCAGAATACACAACAGACAACTCCCCCTCCCGGATGGGGACCTGGCCCACAGCAGACAGCCCGTCCTTATAACGCGCCTCCCCCGCAGATGCAGACCCCACCCCCGGGATATCAGCCGGGCATGTTCCGCCAGGGCGGCTCGGGTTTTCTTGGTTCCGCTCTGACGACTGCGGCTGGCGTAGCAGGCGGCATGATGGCAGCCAATGCTCTTGAAGGACTTTTCAGCGGCCATCACGGCGGCATGGATAGCAGTGGCTGGGGCAACACTCCCTCTGAAACAGTCATCAATAATAATTACGGGGGCAATGCTGCCTCCGATCCTTTCGCTGGTGCAGGAACATCGGCCGACTCAGACTTCAATGCCAACAGTTTCGACAATGGCAACGACAGCACCTGGGGTGACAACAGCGGCGGTGACTGGGGTGGAGGAAGCGATGACTGGGGTAGCGGGGACGACAGTTTCTGATCTTCACCACTCCACAATCATGAACTGTCAGGTTGTGAGACGTCATTGGCGTAATTGAGGATTTCATCGACACTGCCGATGATATTGGACACTTACGCCAGATGGATTGGATGACCATTGCGTCAGGTAAGCATCAGGCCACGATAATCGGCGGCATGATGCGCCTGGTCGTTGGTATCGAGCGGTATGCATAGACCATTCGTATCGACGAAATCTTTTGGAGTGTGGGCATTGGCAGACGCCAGCATGGCCCGAATATCCTTAAAACCAAGGCCATATCTATAGAGTGTCAGCGGATTGATCTCACACTTACGGCCTGAAAAACACTACCGCTGATCTGTATCAAGCCAAAGCCATGGAGCTGCTATAGCCGCGGCAGAAGGTTGTTCGTGGCCTGATCATAGAGCTCTGGCAACATGCGAGGTCAACGCGAGAATCAGCGCAGACGGATCGTTTGGATTTGCTTTGGAGTAGCAGGTCGAATTTTGGCGCAGAATAGCAGACATATCGGCACGTATCGCCTGGATTGCGGCAGCGCCATCACGGGTACCGCCATTGATATCACACGATAGGGCGAACTGAAGAGCCACCCACTCGACTGGAATGTCATCTCCTGAAAGCCCGTAATGATACTGAGAGGGCCTTCGAGGAGCTCCGCGATTGAGCGTACGATCTGCTCCGATGTTCTCCGGGCTGAAGCGCCCACATCTGTATGACGGGAAAGTCGATATTCGGCATATCGGCAACTGGGAACAGGACATAACCCATGATGCCGAACAGGCAAAGCGAGATGGTCGGCGAGGTTGTGGCGACCGGCCTTGATACGAACCAATCCACCATTCTGGCAGGTTTTCAGTCAAACATTATGTAGATCGCGAAACGGATCGTTCATCTACCGTTGTTGAACTCTGATCGCGACGAAAGGCATGACAGGCAAGGTTGGGAATTCTTAACAAGATCAAATACTGTTCACAGCATAAGGTGCATAAAGATGTATCTGGAATGAAGCATGTGTCCAGCTTCTAGTCTGATACGAGGATATCGCGATGCTACAGCGTGTATTTCTTGGCTCGATCATGTTGGGTATATGGCTTGGAGATCTCTGGAAACGGGAGCGATCTGCGTTCTCAAAGCTGTTTGCCGACAGATAACGTCACTGAATGACACATACTGCTACTACATGTGTCGGAGGCTGTTGGCATGTTCGGTTTTATAGCCCTGTTCTTCGTCGCAGGTATCGCATTTGCTCTGAGTGCCGTCTCAGGAGGAGGAGCAGGTTTGATCGTCATGCCTGTGCTCGGTCTTCTTCTTGTGGCCGACCATGTTCCGGCAGCGCTTTCGATCGGTACAGCGGTCAGCTCAGTGTCCCGGATCGCCCTTTTTTTCGACTCTATTCGCTGGCGTGTCGTCTTACGCTTCGTGCCCTTGGCGCTCCCGGCAGCATGGGGTGGCGTGCTGTTGCTGAAACAACTTGAGCCCGCCTATCTTGATTTCTTTCTTGGCCTGTTCCTGCTTGGCAATCTGCCTCTCATGCTTCGTCGACGTAAAGCGAATGACAATGTTCAATGCACCGGCATCATTGTATGGTTGCCTCTGATCGGAGCGCAGGCCGGCTTCATCTCAGGATTTACCGGTGCTGTCGGGCTGCTCTTCAACAAATTTTATCATCAGTTGGGACTCCGGAAGGAAGAGATCGTTGCAACTCGCGCAGCCAACGACGTCCTGTTGCATTTCGTAAAAGTCATACTTTATGCGACTTATGGGTTGATCGATCGAGCGGCCCTGATGGCAGGTCTCGTTGTCTCGGTTGCCGCGCTGACGTCTTCCTGTTTGATGAAACTGTCATTGCGTCATATCCCGGACCAGTTGTTCCGGCAGGTCGGCCACGCGGCTGCGGTGACAGCCGGTGTTGCGATGATGATGCTGGCAGGACATCAGATCGCGGCCCAGGATCGTCTCGAGATCCACTATTCCCAGGCCTCTGACGCAATCGAAATGGCCGTGGACTGGCGCCAGCATCGACTGTCGTTTGAACTAGAGCGACCGGTTGAACTCGAAATACACCACGATTTACATTTCTATGACGTCGCGCCAGTAGACTCCTCCGATGTGAGCCAAATCTCGAGATCCACTCTGCATGTATCACCAACGCGCGGAATCTATGTCACTCGCTCAGCAAGGAGCACGATCGATGCTTCCGATATCTGAGAACCATCTACCGAAAGCGTATTTTTTGGATAAGATAAGATAAGATAAGATAAGATAAGATAACAAGACCTCACAATCGTATGCTAGCTGGATCGGAGACATGACTCAAAATCACAGATCTGAAAAACGACAGGATCGAGTAGGTTAATTACGTAATCGATCTATGAAAATGCTTTTCTGTTATGGAATGTTCCGAGCCCAGCCGAACACTACCAGATGAAAAACTTCAGCTTCTCCGGACATTAACGGTTCGCAGAGTTCAGAGTATAGACGTGCGCAAACGCGCTTTCTACCCATATTTCAACGCGTCGCAAGAAGAGTGTGAGCGCTGAACTGGAGGATATGGACAGTAATCTCAAAGCATTTCTTAAGAACCAGACCATCGAGCTCGAATAACGGCTTGAAGGAGTCATTGCACAGAGCCAGGAATTTTCTGCCAAAGCAGAACTTCCTCGTTCCATACTTGATATCGGCCCAGCATCAATCGCCATGCTGTTCGCAGAAATTCCAGAACTCGGCCGTATGACAGCGACCGAAGCCGCCGCCATGACCGGACTTGCACAAATGTCTCACGATAGCGGCGTGATGCGCGGGAAACGTGTCATTTCAGGGAGAAGAAGATCTCTCCGCCATGTCCTGTTTCAGGCCGGACTGGCAGCTTCATGTCATAATCTTCTTTTGAAAGCTGTTGCAAAACGCATGAAACATGTGGAGCAAGCCACATAAACTGGTCACTATCGGGATTGCGCGGCGTCTCATCACAATCGCAAATGCTGTCCTGAAAACAGGCCTGCCGTGGCGTATGCGTTCAGCCGCTTAAACACAATTCTACATAATGTCTGCTTCTGCCTGTGGCGGGCCCTACCGTGTCTGTAAATGATCAGGTTTCAGACACGGCATCCAACATCATCAATGTGAAGAAGGTTTTTTCCCATCCGCATCGGCCAAGGCTGAAAAAATCAGCTCTTCAACGCGTGAAAACCCGGAATATTTCCCTGGAAGTGTGCCTTCATCAGACGGAAAGCCGGTAGCCGCAAATAGCAGGGCATCCCCCGTATCCGGATCATACCAGAAACCGGACCGCAGACCGTAAGCTATCCCCATATGACCGCGCAGCCCTCCCTCATAGCCAGGATAGGGAGCGTCAGGGATTGCAGGATGCTGTGCTGCTGACAGCAATGTTGCAATTGTCAGACCATACGTCACCAACGGCGCATGATCGTCGTCTGTCCCTGTGCCGTTATGACCATTAAAAACCCATTCCGGCTTTTCCATCACTCGAATGGTTTCCGGCGAAAGAATGTGCACCTGATCCGATGTTCCACGATGAATCATGAAATTTGCCAGTTTCGTCAGACCGTCAAGTGAGATCCTTAATCCGCCCTGCGGTGAGAAAACAGCGCCATTCGTGCCAACCTGATAACGATCGATTGCCTCTTTGGGCCAGTTGCCAACATGCGGCAAATCCATTGTGGCCCGTAAACCTTCAGGAAACTGGCGATAAATCGTCGCCAGACGTTCTGGATGCTTCAGTTCAAGAACGTTGAAACCACCATCTATGCCCAAAGGATCCAAAACATGTGTCGAGATATATCTGTCAAATCTCTCGCCACTCACACGCTCGATAATCGTTCCAAGAACCGCGTAACCAAGATTGCTATATTCAAACCATGCCCCCGGCCCCTGTTTCGGCTCTGAAGCATAATGATATCCAGTTTTACCGGGCGGCTGTGACGTGTCAAAAACTGAAGCAATCGTCTGATCAGGCGGGATGAGATAACCTTTGTCATCCCGCAGACTCGACGTGTGCGTGATCAGCATGCGCACAGTAATAGGGGTGTCTGGAAAAGCCGGGTTTCTCAGACGAAAACCAAGATAGTCCGAAGCATCCGCGTCAAGATTCACTTTTCCCTGTTCAACCAGTTGCATCAGACCGATCGTCGTCAACAGTTTGGATACCGATGCAACACGAAATAAAGTATCGTGCCTGACAGGTAATACGCCGTCCTCCCCCCGGAAACGTGCCCCACCATAATAGCTATATATCACCTTCCCATCGTGCAGCCGGACTGCCGCCAACCCGACCAGAGGGCGAGCATCTCCCTTTTCGAGAACGGCATCCATAAGCCGATCCGTGGTCGGAGATGAAGGAGCGGCTTGGGAAGATATCGGGAGCAGATCCGCAACACCGAGTAAAAGAAGCAGGGCCGTCGAAAAACAGGAAGATACTGCGCGCTTCCTGCCTGACATAAGTGACAATACTCTCATCCCGGACTCTCATCTCAATATCTGTGCGAAATCGTTATGATGGTCTGCCGGGAAAAAGAAAAGCCCTCAGATGTTACATATATTTGTGGAAACAGAACAAAAAAGAAGAATCAAGCGATCAGTCGCGATCAGCTTCATCCAAACGATCGGAATGATTCGTCATGATGATATCCACAGGCTGCTTCAGGACAGTATCCCACTGCATCCCTGAAGCATTATCCATGCTCGCCCGGACAATGACTGCATCCGAATTCCTGTGAGCTTCTTCAAACACATCTGCGTCGGCCTTCAAGTGCAGAAGAAGCGCCAACGGATGACGACCGGCAAGCTGGATAACATGATGCACTTCCGATATCGTTTCGGCCGGAACGGCCACCATGATCTTGGAAGCCGCCCGGAACACATTTTCCAGATCGCTGTTTGCATCCGTCTGCAACACAACACTGTGCCGCATTCCATATTTCAGGACGAGCATGACCACCGCTTCAGGTGCAACATCATGCAGTGACAACATCACCAGATTACTATTCGCACGAGCTGCTTTCAGGGCATCCTGGAGCATCACGGAACCAGGCCAGACCACGATGTCTCCACCGCTCGTGCTGACCAGATTCAGATGCACCATATCCGGATGGCCAATCAGGGATACCGGCGCCTGCGTCGGGGCGTCAGGAGCAATGACAGCCCCCGATGCGCCGGGCAGAACCCGTCCTTCAGTGCAGATGACCAGACCGTGATGAATCCGCCTGAGGATGTCTCCCGTCTGACGATCATGCCAGAGAAGGCCAAATGCAGCAGCGGCCAGAAGAAAGGTGCAGACAATCCCGCCACAGCGAAACGCTTGCCCGCGCCGCATGTCATAACATGTGCGCAGCGTAGGCGTTGACGTGGAAGAAGTCGTCATACTGTCAGGCAATGGCATCCGCTATTTCAGTCCTGATATTCCCGGAATGGGCATGACCAGCCATGGCTGACGCCCGTTCAAGATCGACGGACAGCACCCTGCTGACTCCGCGTTCCTGCATCGTGACACCATACAGACGATCCATATGGGCCATGGTGAGCTGATGATGGGTCACGACAAGAAACCGGGTCCCGGCTTCCTTCACCATATCGCTCAGCAGTGCACAGAAGCGCCCTACGTTCGCTTCGTCAAGAGGCGCGTCAACTTCATCCAGCACGCAGACTGGTGCGGGGTTGCATCGAAAAACGGCAAAAATCAGAGAAAGTGCAGTCAGGGCCTGCTCTCCTCCGGACAGCAGAGAAAGCGTTGCCAGCTTTTTCCCAGGGGGCTGAGCATAAATTTCCAGCCCTGCCTGAAGCACATCGTCACTGCCAACGAGTCCCAGATGCGCACGACCACCACCAAACATGCGGCTGAAAAGCGACTGGAAATGCTGATTCACCTCGTTGAAAACCGCCAGAAGACGCTCCCGTCCCTCACGATTCAACGCACCGATAGAACCACGCAGACGCGCAATGGCGGTCTCGAGCTCGCTCCTCTCCCTGTGAATCGTCTCAATCCGCCCCCCGATTTCGGTGGCTTCAACATCAGCTCTCAGATTGACGGGGCCCAAAGCCTCCCGCTCCCTCACCAGACGGGCAATCTTCCTTCGAAGTGCCGTCTCGGCATTTTCCGTCAAATCAGCCACCTGAACCATGGGCGGTTCAGCATTCTCCGCCAGCAACTGCGCCAAAATCGCCTGAGCCTGATCCCGGCGGCCTTCCGCACGCAGGACCTCTTCCCTCGCGGTAACAAGCGTTGCTTCGCCTGTCTGACGCGCTTCCCGCGCGGCCTGCTGTCGTTTTTCGGCTTCCAGCAACGCCGCCATCGCATCATCTGTCAGCTTTTCTGCAGCCGTCAGCGCGTTAGAACCCGCTTCTCTCTGCGCACGCACGGCGACAGGAATGGCAGACAATTTGGAATGTTCTTCTTCCGCAACAGCCAAACGGGCAATGGCTCCAGACAGCTCCTCTTCAGCAGACTGTTGGCGAATCTTCCACTCCGCCTGCCCCGTTTTCTGCGCAAGCAGCTTCTGCTTCAGCCCCTCTTCCCCGGCGGCAAGCCCTGCACGCTGTTCTCTCAACGCTTCCGCGCGGGCCAGCATCTGCTCCATCTCCGCACGCAAGCGGATGATGTGATTCATCTCCTCATCTGGCCCGGCACAGGCAGAAACGCCGGCCTCCGCCTTTTCAACTTCCAGCCATGCGGCTGCGACCTCTTTTTCAACCGCCTCTCGCCGGGTCGCCAAGATGGCAAGACGTGTATTCAGCCCTGCAATGCGTGTCTGCATTTCATTGCAAGCAGTTGTCGCCGCTTCCAGTGCCGGCACCAGACGCGCAACCTCGGCCCGTGCTGCCTCTGCCTGTTTGCCAACCCGGCCAGCCTCGATTTCCGCATCCGCATTTTTCTGACGGATGGCTTCAGGACGATCCGCAGCGCTGACAGCCTCCTGAGCCATTTTCCAGGCTTCTTCCGCACCGGAAAGCTCTGATGTCAAACGCTCCAGATGTGGACGCAAGCCAGCCAGACGTCCCTCTGCCGCTTCGTGCCGGCTACTGACAGCCTGCGCCTCATTGCGAGCTTTCTCGAAAATCTGCGCAGCCCTTGATCGCCTTTCTCTCGCTTCACTGAATGTGACGGCAGCTTCGTCATCGATCACACGCGCTTTGCCTGCCTGCTCACCCAGAACAGCAGCCTCCGGCATTTCACGCAAAATGCATTCTGCATCCGTATGCGCCTGCGTCGCAACAACCAGAGCCTGCCTTGCTCTCTCATATTGAGGGCGCAGCGCTTCCAGACGGGCAAGCGTGGCTGCATAAAGCCCTGATATTTCAGCCTCTTCTGCTCTTGCCCGTGTCAGAGCCGTCTCAATTTCCGCTCTGGCACGAACGGCAACCGCAACAGCTTCCTTCGCCTGCGCCGCAGCACTGCGAAGGTTCAGCAAATCAGCTTCTGCCTTCTCAAGAAGGCTCCGAAGATCCTGCAATTCTGTTTCGGCAAGCTTCAACGCACGTTGCTGCGCCAGACGCACAGCCATGGCGTCCGGCTGTCCAGGGCGGACGCTGTAACCATCCCAACGCCACAAACCACCATCACGTGAAACAAGGCACTGGCCCGGCTTCAACAGCTTCTGGAGTTTTTCGCCATCTCCATCAATCAATCCGACCGCGGAAAGGGCGGCAGCCAGACTTTCCGGATGTCCGATCAGAGATGCCAGTGACACCACTCCCGGCGGCAGCGATGGCACTGCCACATTTACCTGCCTCCAGAGACGGGGGGACTGGGAAAACAGATCAACAGCTTCCTCTGCCGCAGCAAGCCCTTCCCCCAGCGCCACCGCCAAAGGAAGTTCCAGTCCTTCCGGGATGCTCAAGGCATCGCTGACAGGAGGTGCCTTCTGTCCCTCGGAAACACCGACCGCCTGCGCCAATCCTTCAATTCTGGCGGTCAGCCGTGCAATGTCCGCAGCCTGACGGTCTCGCTCCTGCAACCCATACTGTTCAGCTTCACTTGCTGCTGCAGCAGCCTGCGTGACCTCATCCTGTGTTTTTCCAGCCTCTTCCAGCCGTTGTTCCAGATCCTTTCGAACGGAACGAATCCTTGTCAGATCCTCTTCCGGGACTGCATTTTTTTCAGCCTCCGACAGGTCTGTGCCCAGTTTTCTCTCTGTTTCAGCCGCATGCGACAATGCTTCTTTGGCCGCTTTCTGCGCCGAAATACGTGCTGTCCGGAGGCTGTTTTCCTCTTGTAACTGCCCCCGCAACTCCATCAACGCCGCCGCCGAAGCTATTTTTGCCTCTTCCGCAGCAGCGACAGCTGCGACAGCCGCCTCATGTTCCTTTTCAGCAGCAAGACGGGTGACCTCAAGAGATTGCAGCTCATTTTCCGCAATCAGTCCCTGCTCAGCCTGCCGACAATGCTGTTCCGTGGTCGCATGGTCACGACGAAGCATTTCCAGCCGCTTCCTTGCCGTTTCCTCGGCATCCTGCAATTCACGCCAGCGGCGGGAAACCGTTTCTGCTTCATTCGACGCAACAGAAAGTGCAAGCCGTGCTTCTGAATGAAGCTGCGCTGTCGCTTCAACCTGTTCGCGGGCCGTCGCCAGATCGGCTGTCAACTGCCGAACATGTGCTTCGATATCTGCAATCGTTTCCGCAGCAGGCAGATCGTTTTTTAAGCTGGCAATCTCGTTTTCGATTTCAGCGAACGTCGAAGACAGACGCTTATGCGCGACGAAGGCAGCTTCACGCACGGCTTCCGCCTGACTGACTGCCAGACGAGCAGCACTCACCGCTTCGTTGCGGCGCTCCAGTTCCGTATTGACGGTTTTCAGTGCCGCTGACAGTTCCTCCAGCGCCAGCGTCGCATCCGCCAGACGTTGCGGCAGAGAAGCCAGTTCTTCCGTAGCCGCTCCCTGCTCTTCTTCCAGTCGCGTCAAAGCAGCGCGCGCATCATGAACACGCGCCGAAGCGGATTCATGGTCGTTGCGACTTTGTTCCAGACGAAGTTCCGCCGCCTGAAGGGCCGCAGACGCCCTTTCCTCCTCCCGCACCATGTTTTCCGACATGATCCGATGACGTTCCAGAGCCGTGCGTGCCTCGTCAGCTGCGGCTCTCAGCTCCGGCAAAACCTTCGCTGCCTCGTAATCCGCCAGAACCGCGCCTTCGGTCCTCTCCTCTGCCGCGACCATGTCCCTGCGCGCAGCCGCCGCAGCATCTATGGTTTGCTGGACCGCAAGGCGTGCCCGTGCATGAAGCAGGGCCAGCAGGGCATTTTCCGAATCACGCAAAGATGTCGAAAGTTCACGATAGCGGGCGGCATGCCCGGACTGTTCGGTCAAACCTTCAAGACGTTCTTCCAGTTGCCCGCACAAATCCGACGCCCGGGAAAGATTGCCTTCCGTCGCCCTCAGACGAATTTCCGCTTCATGACGACGCGCATGGAGACCCGTAATTCCGGCGGCTTCTTCAAGAATAATGCGTCGTTCTTCAGGCCTTGCACCGACCAGCGCGGCAACTTTGCCCTGACTGACCATCGCGGAAGACCGCGCTCCGGATGCAAGATCGGCAAAAAGCGTCTGAACATCCCGACCGCGCACGGCACGGCCGTTAATTCGATAGTCACTCCCTGCCCCGCGTTCTGCGCTGCGGCTGATCTGGAGTTCATCCTGTTCAGCAAAAGCACCGGGTCCAAGTCCCTGTGCGCTCTGGAGAGTGATGGTGACTTCCGCAGTGGATCGCGCCGCACGACTGGTCGTGCCTGCAAAAATCAGGTCGTCGAGTTCTCCGCCACGCAGTGAACGCGCGGAAACCTCTCCCATTGCCCAACGCAAAGCCTCGACAACATTCGATTTGCCGCATCCGTTCGGTCCGACAATGCCCGTCAGGCCAGGAAGGATGTCTATGCCAATCGGGTCGGCAAAGCTCTTGAAACCCGCGATCCGCAGGTGAGAAAAACAAGCACTCATGCTGCGGATATTTACCGGAAACGAAGAAAAATTAAATCCGGATCAACGCAAAACCAGCGATCATCCCCCTGCTTCGACAACTTTTTTCTCAAAAGCCTCAAAGGTCAGTTCGCCATTGCGATAAATGGTGTCGTTGAAGCGGAAGGTTGGTGTGCTGTCGATCTTGTAAGCCGTTTCCGCACGCTCCTGCTCTGCCAGAATGGCATCACGCAGGGCTGTATCGTTCACAACCCGATCGAACTGATCCGCAGACATACCAGCCAGAGCCGCCATCTGCCGCAACAGATCTTCCGGGTTGCCATTCTGCCCGAATGCCCACCGATCCTGCGTTGACAGCAAGGACATGACAAACGGCTCATAACGATCAACGGGAAGACCCCGCGCGATCTGCGCAGCCATCAAAGCCACACGATCAAGTGGGAAGTCACAGAAAACATAACGGATACGACCGGTATCGATCAGTTTTTCTTTAATTTCAGGAAAAACCGTCGTCGCAAAACGTGCACAATGCGTACATGTCAGGGAATACCACTCCTCCACTACAACCTTTGCAGTGGACTTTCCCAAAGTGCGCGGCGCCATCATGGCATCCAGAGTATCAGCCGCACGCGAGAGCCGCGGCAGAACGCTCAGAGTGACCGCCTGAAGGCCGGCAGCAAGCACAAGGCGACGTTTCGGTGATATCAAGACAGAACTCCGCTTATTCCGGACGACAAAGAGAATATGTCTTGACCCCCCGGGGGCAGCAACGTCAAGCCCCGGAGACTGAGTGCTCTCTGTCTCCGGCCCAAAGAGGCTGGACAGTCGGAAAACTCACTCGCTGCGGTCAAAAAACTTTCATGACCACGTAGTATTTGCTCCCTATTTCCCCTTCCCCTGATAAGGGTTAGCCTGACTGCCTGTCATATCTGGTGCACAAGCCCGGGACCTGCCAGAAATTTACGGCATAAAGACAGGAGCGCCATGGGCAGGCGCTGGAATGGAGATAAACGGAATGACGCTGCGTAACATGCTGACAGCCACTTTTCTGGCTACGACACTCGGCTTGGGAGCCGCTTCACATGCTGACGCTCAGGCAGCTCTCTATCGTGGAGCACGCAACAATGCGGTCATCCTTGCTGCTGCTATCGGGGACAAGGATCGCCCGGCATCCGATCGGGAGCAGGATATCTATAGAAAGCCTGCCGATCTTCTGGCATTTGCCGGCGTCTCACGCGGCATGAAAGTTGCCGACATGATGCCCGGCCATGGTTACTTCCTGCGCATGTTCAGCAATATCGTGGGGAAAAATGGTCACGTATGGGCCGTCATTCCCAAATCTGTTCTGGCAACATATCCAAAAGCCGCGGAAGGTGCCCAAAGCGTCGCCGCCGATCCGGCTTTCAGCAACGTCTCTGTCAGCATCACTTCGCTGGACAAACTGGACATCCCGGCTCGGCTTGACCTGATCTGGACCTCCCAGAACTATCATGATGTCTATAACAGCTCAGGCGCCGATGCTGCCCTGAAAATGGACAAGGCGGCTTTCGCAGCGCTTCGCAAGGGCGGTATCTTCATTGTTACCGACCATGCCGCCGCCCCGGGCGGAACCAACGATGCATCGCTGCACCGCATTGACCCCGCCATTGTCAGACAACAGGCGGAAGCAGCAGGCTTCGTCTTTGAAAGCAGCAGCAATATCCTCGCCAATCCTGATGATTCTCACGACAAACCCGTGTTCGATCCCTCAATCCGCAAGCACACAGACCAGTTCATTTTTAAATTCCGCAAGCCTGCCTGATACTTTTCTCGCCACTTTCCGGAGTTAGCATATGAAACGCCTGTCCTCTTTTCTGGCCACAAGTTCTCTTCTTCTCATGGCCGCCTGCAATGATGGAACATCACCCAAACACGAGGTGGAGCAAAAGCCCGGAACGCTTGTTTCCAGCAGCCCTCTCCCCGTCGAAAACCGTATGCCCGGTGCCGGACAGTCACTGGAAATCACCTATCTGGGCACCAATGGCATCACCGGCTCAGGTCTGACCCCCGTCACCGGACAGGTCATCTATCCCGCCTCCCCCGCACCCACCGGCGGATGGCCCATCGTCGCATGGGCACATGGAACGGTTGGCATCGCCAAATCCTGCGCTCCTTCACTGAATCGGCCGTCCGAGAGAAACACGATCTACCTCTCTGAATGGCTGAAGCGGGGATTCGCTATTGTCGCGACAGATTATCAGGGACTGGGCAGCGATGGCCCACATCCCTATCTGAACACCCGCACGGAAGCATGGAATGTGCTGGACAGCGTCAAGGCCGCTCTTTCCGGTCTGCCTGATCTGAGCAACAACATCATGATTGTCGGTCAATCGCAGGGTGCCGGAGCCGCTTTCGCCGCAGCAGCATGGGCTCCGGAATATGCTCCCAGCCTGAAAATTCATGGAACGGTGGCAACAGGCATCCCCTACATGACCCCGAAGGTCATCCAGCAGATCCTGAGTAACCCGCCGAAGAGCTCTTCGGATGGGCATCCCGATCCGGTCGTTGCTTACGCATTGCTGATCGCGGCTTCTGAAGCCAGCATTAACCCTGATTTCAAGCCGGAAACAGCTTTCCAGCCAAAAGCCATGAAAGCGTTTCAGGCTGCATCAAAGGTCTGCCTGCCTGAACTGCTGAACATCATCCAAGCAGACGGCCTGACACGCAGCAACAGCTTCGAACCCGGCTTGGCCCGCGCTCTCGCCCCCGCGATGCGGAACATGACCTATCCCACACTGAAACTCGATGCTCCGATTTTCATTGGAACAGGCACGGAAGACCATGACGTGTCCCCAATCGGGCAGCAGATGCTTGTTCATGATGCCTGTCAGGCCGGCAGCACCGTTCAGGCGCATCTCTATAAAGGCGAGGACCATTCAGGAACGGTTCTTGCTTCAATGAAAGATTCAGAAGCTTTCACAAAAGATGTCATGAGTGGCAAGCCAATCATTTCCAATTGCTCACCTGTCGCAAAATAGACTGATTTATCGGCACAGTTGATCACTGTGCCGATAATATTTTACGTCATATCCGATCCACGTTCGTAAACACACTCTCCCGCAACCCAGGTTGCGCGCACACACCGTTCATCCCCGAGAGTCATCAATACGAACAACATATCCTCGACACTCTGACACCGCTCCATACGCCACTGAAGAAATTCGCCTTCACCAGCGTCAAGGATACAGAGATCGGCCTCCATCCCCGCAGTGACACTCCCGATACGGTCTTCAAGCGCCAACGCTTCTGCTCCACCACGGGTCGCCAGCCAAAGTGCCTGCACCGGATGCAGGGGCTTGTGATTCATCTGAGATATTTTGTAGGCCTCTCCCATCGTCTTCAATAAAGACAACGATGTGCCCGCACCGATATCCGTGCCCAGACCGACATGAACAGGCCGCCTTCGATCTTTCGCATCTGCCAGTCTGAAGGCTCCACTTCCCAGAAACAGGTTGGACGTCGGACAATGCGCGAATGCTGCCCCGCTTTCATGGCAACGACAAAGATCAGGTTCATCAACATGGATTGCATGGCCGAACACGGAGCGACGCCGCACAAGTCCCGCACGATCATAAACATCAAGATAAGAACGACTGGCCGGGAATAATTGCTGAACGGCTCTCACCTCCTCCCGATTTTCTGCCAGATGCGTCTGCATAAACACATTCGGAGCGATATCCAGAAGATCCCCGGCTGCCTCAAGCTGCTCCGGAGTGCTGGTAATCGCAAAACGGGGCGTAACGGCATAAGACTGTCGACCTTTCCCATGCCAACGCCGGATCAGCTCAGCAGACTGATCATATCCCGTCCTGACTGTATCGCGTAAATTCTCGGGAGCATTTCGATCCATAAGAACCTTGCCCGCAATCATCCGGGTATTGAGACGCATGGACTCCGCAAAAAATGCATCAACGGACTGAGGATGAACCGTGCAATAAACAGCAGCTGTCGTTGTTCCGGCACGCAGCAATTCACGAAGGAAACGACGAGCGATGGAAGATGCCATTGCCTCATCTGCAAAAGAGGCTTCGACAGGGAAAACATAACGCGTCAGCCATTCCAGCAACTGCTCACCATAGGATGCTATCACTGGAAGTTGCGGATAGTGAACGTGAGTATCTACAAATCCCGACGAAATCAGCGCATTTTCATAATGAATGATGTCAGCATTTTCTGGCAGATATTGTGATCGTTCACTCCAGGTGCCAACCTGAACAATCTTACCTTCATGGACAAGAACAAAACCGTCCTCCTCCACCTTCAGGCATGCAGAAGGAGGAAGTTCGAACGGGTTCCCACAGAATGTTACAATCCGACCACGTAATACTTTCTGGACAAATGACATTGCCACGGACAATCCTGTTCTTGGGGCGACAAAACCATCCGTAGCACAAGGCAGCATTGTCTACTGCCCTGAAACACCTTTGCTCATAAGAAGATCATACGATCTCTTTTCAAACGGTAACATCCAACTGCTTAGAGTCATCTGCCTTCGCAGTTTTTTCACCGGATGTCGTCTGGGATACGATATTGCCGGATGAATCGGTGACCGTCACCGTAATAGAGCCGTCTGCATTCGTCGTTGTCGTCGTTGTATCTGAAGATGTTTCAGAACTGCTGTTGCTCGAAGACGAAGATGCTGTTGTGCTATCTCCGCCTTGAAACAGACTGCTGACAGAACTTCCAGTCAGTGATGAGATATCGGAAGACATATATTTCTCCTGTTTGGCTTTATGACCAATGGAGATTTTGATGCCTGAATTATTAATATATCTTTATATATTCATGTAACGAATTTTATTAAAGTGATTCATATTCCTTAATGATTAGTAAATAAAAAATCAACATTTCGCACACATGAATGGAAAAATATTTTCTATTGAATTTAAATGAATAATATTTATTATTATTCACTGTCGTGAATTCATCACAGGAATGTTGATATTTATATAAAGAAAAATACTTACAAAACACTCCGCCCAATCAAGAAATTGAGCAATCTAAACATGCCAACATTCAAAATTGGAGATCCCACAACGAACATCCGGGATGAAATACTTCTATAGAGTGAGGCCCAAAACGGCATGATTTTATGGCTGAACAGAAAGCAATTTCGTAACACCTTTTACGAAGCGCAAGCCGCAGACAGGAATTAATGCCTGTTGTCGACAGACCCGCAATCAGACCAGAAAAATCAGTCCGCAAGTCTTCATCTAACGTGCAACACGGAGCCACATAACCAGAATCTGGCAAACCATTATTTATGAACGCATCGCTATAACACGCTCCATTTGTGGCTCCGTCAGGCAGATACTCAGCAGGATTTCTCTTACCTCAACTGTTTCCAAGGAATGAGCAGCAGGTATTGATCTGAGAAAAACGTGGCTCAGCCGTTCTTATCAGCGCTTTTTTTCTCAAGTCCTGGAACTTCAATGTCGATTTCCAACATGGAACAGCTTTCCTGCCGGTCCAGTTTAACCTGAACCTTGTCCTGATCCACAGAAATATGACGCCGGATAACTTCCATAATTTCCTTTTGTAACTGTACCAGAAGGTCCGACCCACCCTCCCCGCGATCGGCACGCTCATGAGCCAACAAAATCTGAAGCCTGTCGCGAGCAACAGGAGCAGAACCTTTACGACCGAAAAAGCTTGCAAGGAAACTCATGCGCCACTCCGCCCGAACAGCCAGCCGAAGAAACCTTTCTTCTCCGCCGGGATATTAAGGTCGACCTTTTCTCCTGACAGTCTGCGTGCAGCATCGGCATAGGCCTTCGCCGGAGCACTATCCGGAGACGCCAGCGTTACCGGCATGCCCAGATTGGAGGCACGCAGCACATCCTGACTTTCCGGGACAATCCCGATCAGTGGAATGGACAGAATATCAAGAACATCATCGACGTTCAGCATTTCGCTTCGCGCCGCACGCACCGGATCATAGCGCGTCAACAACAGATGCTTCTCGATTTTCTCGCCGTTTTTGGCTTTTTCCGTCGTGCTGTCCAGAAGCCCGATAATGCGATCACTATCACGGACAGAAGAAACTTCCGGATTGGTGACGATCACGGCATGATCGGCATGATACATTGCAAGCTGAGCACCACGCTCAATGCCGGCAGGACTGTCACAGATCACCCAGTCGAATTTCGACCGAAGTTCTTCCATGACCTGAGCCACACCTTCTGCCGTCAATGCGTCCTTGTCCCTCGTCTGGGATGCCGGCAGAAGTGACAGCGTATCGATCCGCTTATCCTTGATAAGCGCCTGCGCCAGTTTTGCATCTCCCTGAATGACATTCACAAGATCGAATACAACCCGGCGTTCGGCGCCCATCACCAGATCAAGGTTCCGCAGACCGACATCGAAATCGACGACAACAACATTTTTGCCCGTCTTTGCCAGAGCCGCACCCAGTGCCGCCGTGCTGGTGGTCTTGCCGACACCACCCTTACCTGACGTAACAACCAGAACTTTTGCCATAAACGCCGCCACTCCTCGATCTACAATTTAATACATACAGGAAGACTATTAATTCCACCTTCAGGAATGAACCTTGATCGAATTATATGGCTGTCCTGAGGCACATCCCACGATGGTCAGGAAATATCACATCGTCTCCACAGAAAACATCAGGACATCCCTTTCAAAGTAATTCTGCTGTCAATCAGTTGCGCCTGAGCAGGCACACCGGTCACATCAGCATCAATTTCATCCGCAATAGCATAATAGCCATCTATCGCCAGAAGTTCCGGCTGCATGAGACGCGCAAAAATTCTTGCGTCGGAACGACCGGCCATACCTGCGACTGCTCGTCCTTTCAGGGCTCCGTAAACGTGGATTGATCCCCCCGCACAAACTTCCGCACCCGAAGCAACAGAACCCAGAACGATCAGATCGCCATCAGCGTGAACGACAGACTGCCCCGACCGCAACCCTTCTTCAAGAATTCTGGTTCCCCGGGCTCCTGCCGGTTGAGGCACATCATCATCGGGAATTTCCAGATCAGCCGATGGTGAGCGCCCTCCACCGAAACCTGCCGGCCAGTCCCATCCTTCATATGCAGACCATGAAGGATCAGCCCCTTCGATCCCGATCACACGGATGCCACGCCCTTCAATATCCGCTTTAAAACTGCTCAGCCCTTCGGTATCCTGAGAGAGCTGTGACATATCCAGAATAATCGGACGTCCCGCAAAAAAACCAGCCGACCGGCCAATCTGCGCATCCAACGCCTGGAACCACAGATCCAGCGGCGCTTCCGGTGTCAGCACCAGCGCGAGGAAAGATCTGCCCCCCGCACGAATACGCGGCAAGGTAATAGCTTCAGAAACCATGGATACGCTCATGACCTGAAATGCCTGTCATTATATTCACCAACCTGTACTCAACATTATCAACTGTCTAATATTGCACATAACAAAATGGCCCTTCGACACTTCATCGCCCTGACTGCGTTGAAAGTTCCCAGACAACTCAACACCATGGTGTATATGGCCATCAAGCAACTTGAAACAGATTTCCGCTCACATCATGTTTTCAGATACTGGACGCAGGCATAAATGGTGCTAGATGTCTGTACTGTCATGCGCATCCTCTATCACCTCCCCCTTTCGCCCTTTTCCCGGAAAATTCGTCTCGTTCTGGAGGAGAAGCGTCTGTCTTTTGAACTCCGCACGGAACAGCCGTGGGAGCAGAGACCGGAATTCCTCGATCTGAACCCTGCGGGAGAAGTGCCCGTTCTGGTTGAAGATAACGGCCTTGTCGTTCCTGATTCCGGCGTGATTTGCGAATATATTGAAGAAGCCTATCCGGATCAGACCCCTCTTCTGGGGCGCACATATGCCGAACGTGTCGAAGTGCGACGGCTGATCGCATGGTTTGATCAGAAATTCGCCCGTGACGTCACTCAGAAACTTCTGGGCGAAAAGATTTTCAAGCGGATTTCAGGGCTCGGTAATCCCGATGGCACAGCGCTACGTCAGGGATATGCCAACCTGCGCCCACATCTTGAATATATAGGACAGCTGGCCGAAGCCCGCTCATGGTTGGCTGGCTCTTCACTGTCTCTTGCCGATTTCGCTGCGGCGGCACATCTGTCCTCTCTGGATTACATTGGTGACATCGACTGGAGCCGCTCTCCGGCAGCACGCGACTGGTATGCACGGATCAAATCGCGTCCCTGCTTCCGAAAGATCCTGAACGATCGGGTTCCCGGCATCACCCCTCCGTCGCATTATGCAAATCTCGATTTCTGATCCAGCTGATGCATACTGAAAGTTGTGACGCGATCATCATCGGTGCCGGCGCTGCTGGTCTGATGACGGCCCTGACCGCAGGACAGAAAGGGGTTCGCGTTGCCGTTATTGACCATAACGAGCAACCTGGCCGGAAAATTCTTATTTCAGGCGGCGGCAGATGCAATTTCACTCACATGGATACGACCGCTGATCACTTTAAATCGGCAAATCCACGTTTTGCAAAATCTGCCCTCTCCCGCTATCGACCACAAGATTTTGTCGCGATGGTTAATCGACACAAAATCGCCTGGCACGAAAAAACACCCGGCCAACTTTTCTGCTCCGGATCAGCCAACGAAATTCTGGGAATGCTTCTTGCTGAATGTGAAGCGGCTCATGTCGCTCTTCACACAGGAGAAACCATTACCGATGTCACCCACAATACTGGCTTCCGTGTAACCACAACGCGCCGGATATTCGAAGCCCCAAATCTGGTCATCGCAACAGGTGGACTTTCAATTCCCAAGATTGGTGCTTCAAGTTTTGCATTTGATCTCGCCAGATATTTCAACATCCCCGTGATCCCAACAGCGCCAGGTCTCGTGCCTTTGCGTTTTGATGGTGAGGATTACGAATGGATAAGAAGTCTGGCGGGAACATCTCTTGTGGTCGAAGCAAAAAGCGGCCGCAAATCTTTTACTGATTCCATGATTTTTACACATAGAGGCCTGTCCGGTCCTGCAATTCTTCAAATTTCTTCTTGGCTCTCCCCAGATGCACCCTTGCAACTGAATCTCCTGCCAAAATGCTCCGCATTTGACGCATTACGTGAAGCCAGAAAACAACGACCAAAAGCGGGTGGTGCAGCCATTCTCAACGGATTGCTTCCGGAAAGACTGGCCCGCACCCTTGCCCCAAGCCTTTTCGGGACGACTGAAGCTGCCAACTGGTCTGATCGTATCCTGCGCTCGGCGGATACAGCGCTTCATCAGATGCAGATTACGCCGACAGATACTGAAGGATATATAAAAGCGGAAGTCACCACAGGAGGGATTGATACCAAAGCCCTTTCTTCCCGCTCAATGGAAGTCAACGCAATCCCGGGACTTCATATCGTTGGTGAAGCCGTGGATGTGACCGGATGGCTTGGAGGGTTCAATTTTCAATGGGCTTGGGCCAGCGGTCATGCCGCAGGAACAGCGATCGCTGAAAAGAAATCCTGAAAACGCATTCTTTTCGTCGCGTCACGACTGCGAACGCCTTCTGCTGCATTGCTTATCAATCCAGATCAAGCAATGCAGACGCCGAGTTTTCGATCCGCGTTAATGTCTGATGCAGATCATCCGCAGCGACAGGGCGGGCAAACAGATATCCCTGACAGGCTCCGCATCCAAGTTCCTGCAGAATACGCAACTGCTCGAGCGTTTCTACACCTTCAGCAATCGTTGACAGACCAATACTGTGCGCAAGAGCAATCAGCCCAGATGTAATTTTTCGATCACGATTGTCTCTGTCAATATTTGCAATAAAACTACGATCAATCTTGATATGCGTCAGAGGCAGTTCTCTCAGATGGCTAATGGCCGCATATCCTGTTCCAAAATCATCAAATGCGATTCCGAATCCATTCCGTGATAAATTGAAGATTTCTTTTTTCACTCGCTCTGAACGGGAACTTCCAAGGAAAATATTTTCCGTGATTTCAAGATGCACACGACTTCTTGGAATATTTTCCTCAATAGCTAATCTGACAATATCTTCCGAAAGATCTCCGGAACCAAAATCCGAAATACTTAAATTAATCGCAACACTTCCCCGATATATTTTCTCTCTTTCCCATTTTCCCATGTCTTTAAGTGCTCTTTGACGGACAAATTGACCAATCGCCAAACCACTTCTGAAATCAGAAAAAATCTCAGAAAAACAGCCCGGCGTAATCAACCCCAGAACAGGATGCCGCCAGCGCAACAGCGCTTCGCAAATCAAGACCTTTCCGTCTTTCAGATTGATAATCGGCTGATAAAACAATTCGAACTCATCGCGATCAATTCCCAGACGAGCTTCACTGATCAGTTGCTGGTGCCGCCCGGCACGCTTATGCAAAGAAGGGGTAAATGCAACGATACGTTGTCCCACTTCATTTTTTGCTTGCAATAGCGCGATATCAACATCCTTGAGACAAGCGTGACTGGCAGATGTTGCAGGATCAACTATCGAATAACCAATGCTCGCGGAAACAGATACTTCCGTCACACCAGCCTGAACCGGCTCCTCTATCAAATCCAGCAATCTTTGAAAGCGATATAAAATTTCATCTTTCTTGTCGTAATCAAGGATCAGGGCGAATTCATCTCCCCCAAGGCGCGCCACCACTGAATCCGTTTCTGCAAACCGGGAAAGCCTTCTGGTGATCTCAATCAGAACAGTATCGCCAGCATCATGCCCATAGATATCGTTGACTTCCTTAAATCCATTAAGATCGATCATCGCCAGGACAAAACATTTCCGGGATATGGAATCTTTCTTTATCCTCTCTGACAGCTTGTCAGAAAATCCAATTCTGTTAAATGCCGCAACCAAAGGATCCTGACGAACAAGAAGTTTCATTTTGTTTTGTGCCTCCACCAGAAGAGTCACATCAAAACGATAGGCTATATATGAATCTATGAGACCGTTTTCGTCCCTGCGCGGAATTATTGTTGTTGCAACCCAGTATAAATTTCCATTTTTTGCCCGGTTACATATTTTCCCTCTCCATATTTTACCTTTTGAAATTGCATCATATAATTTTTTAAAAAAAATACTTTTATGAAAACCAGAATTCAATATTCTATGTGTATTCCCAATAAGCTCATCTCTCTCATAGCCACTTATCTTGCAGAATAGATCATTAACATGAGTAATGACGCCATGAATATTTGTAACAGCAACAATCAGAACCTCATCAATCTCAGATCCAGGGAAATTTCCCTTTTTTGATGAGATGTCATAATCAGTGACATTTGGATCCTGAAAAACTACCATGAAGAAATGACTATTCCTAAGAAATACAGCGCGGCATATGCCGTTAACTGTTATGTGTAAAGATACTTTATTTATATTTTTTTAATTTAACCGCTTCGAATTAACACAAATCCTGCCCCCTCATTCTTTTTTATCAATGAAAACTATAATTTTATAAAATTTTCAGAAATGCATCCTTCGATAAATTTATGCGTTATACTCCGGTCGCATTCCATGCTCGCAAGGAAACAGATATGACCAAAGCAAAATTCAGACTTATTTTCTCCGGAGGAATTCTGGCTTTAGCTACAATCATCCTGCCCGGTTGCTCCGGAACAGCCGCATCTCCCGTTTCGGCCGCCAATGCCCCCCCAGGCACCCCTCTGGGCGGAATATGTAAAGCCGGAGTCTACACATGCCGGCTTCCCCTTGCCACTCCCGTTGGGGCTCCCTGCAGTTGCCCAGGCTTGGGAGCCGCATCATATGGAAATGTGTTCGCCCAATAGAACAATAGATATATTCATCTGAATTCTTTCCCAGATCAGGTGTGCTTTCAAATACGCCTGATCTGAACATAAAATATTACTTAAATAATAAATCTATTTATCTTCACAGCCAATCGTCATGGATTATAACATAATCCAGAAGCCCCTCAGATTAGCGATAAATCTTCTCCTTCAGTTCTTGAGGAGAGAACTCCGCACGAAATATCGTTCTTGATCGACCGTTTTCCTCTTTAATCTCAACGAACAGAAAAAAGGACGATCACCAGCCTCAAGGCGATAGTGCATGGACAACAGATATAAGGAAAGAAATCCCAAAATCAGCATCCCGGATGCAGCAAGAGATTTTATATTTATTTTGGATGAGGACTGGCTCCCGAAGTAGGACTCGAACCTACGACCCAGCGATTAACAGTCGCTTGCTCTACCAACTGAGCTATTCGGGACCAGTGGGCGCGTTATAACTGCCAGCTTTGATCTCGTAAACCCCCTTTTTCTATTTTTTTTCATGCCTTTGACACATGCCCCAGCGAAGGGCAGCTAAAGCAGAGACAAGAGCTTTGCCGGACACAGAAACCATGAGTTTACCTGACATATTCCGCCACAGAAGACGGGAACTCCTGTTCATCGGGCTGGCCGCATGCGCAGGAACAGGGGCAAGCCTCTTCCGAAACAGACACAAGACAGAGCACCAACCCCGGCAACCCGATGGACGCCTCCGCTCCATCACCATCGCCTGGCCTTCCCCCACAACGACCCATGTGTTGCAAATCGCCCGGCAGAACGGTTTCTTCGCCGCCAATAACCTGCACATCATAACGCCAGAGCATATTTCAAGCGCCACAGATGCCATCACTGCCCTGCAAACAGGAAAAGCAGATGCAGCCGTCATCCCGATTCTGACATGGCTACCTGCCCTTCACGACGGACTGCCCGCAAAAATTGCTGAAGGCACAGATGCAGGAACATTTCGTCTTCTGGTCAGGAAACAGAACGGCATCAACCGTATCGGCAATATTCCGGGCACAACCATTGCAATCACCGGGAAAGACTCTGCTGACAAGCTGTTCCTGGCTGCACTGCTCCGCCGCAAGGGAATTGATCCCTTCAACGCCATCACATGGGTCACCCTTGCTCCGGAACAAATTCCCGAAGCTCTGTCATCGGGACAGATACAAGGTGTCATCGCTCAGGATCCCATTGCGTGGCGGCTTCTGACGGACAAAAATACCAAACTTACAGAACTCACAGGATCAGATAGCGGTCACCTGATTTCGCGTATCAACCCGGCTCTTGGCTTCAGCGATGCTTTTCTTCAAAAAGATCCGGACGGTGCAAGCGCCCTGATAGAAACACTGAAAAATACATGTGACTGGATTGGAAAGCACAAGCAACAGCTGCCAACGCTCCTTGCTCCATTATATCCAGATATGGACGACGCTCAGCTTGCTGACATGCTGGCGCATGAAGCACCACCAGTCTGTCTGACCGGGAAAGCTCTGCGCCATCAGGTTGCACAATATGCCGATGAACTGAAACTGATCGGTTATCTTCCCGATGACGTCAGTTCATCTCAGATCGCGCGTTCATTCTGCGTCGATGATGCAGATCACTGACACAGATTAAACAGGTGCAACGCCATATCTCCTGTGAAAATCAACGCTCTTCACGATAATAAGGCATTCCCAATGATGCAGGAGCCGCAAAAAGACGACGCAGACGCGGCCAGAGCATAACCGGCAGAATGATGAAGCCCAGCGTTCCAAGATAGGGCGACATATTCAACACTGGAGCCGCAATAGGCCAGTCCCGTGCCTGCCCGAGAAATCCAACCGCTGAAATGAGACCGAATATCAGACCGGCCAGAGAAGCATTGAGAGGCCGGTAACCTGCAAAAATGACGAGAGCCACAGCAATCCAGCCTCGCCCCGCCACCATACCTTCCGACCAGTTGGGGATCACGGCAAGACTGAGATAGGCCCCCGCACCTCCCGCCAGAGCGGCTCCCAGAACCACATACCAGAAACGGATTGCGGTAACTGAAATACCGGCAGCATCTGCCGCCGCAGGATTTTCTCCAACGGCTCTCAAATTCAATCCATGCCTTGTGTGAAAGAGCAGCACATGGAAACCAAGAGGAAGAATGATATAAATCAGGTAAACAGGCAGGTTCTGGGAGAAAAAAGCAGGACCGATGACCGGAATATCAGACAATAATGGAAGTTTGACTGCCGCAAAACTGACCGGCGCAGGTATTCCCGCCACTGAATGACCAATTGCGGCTGAAAAGCCCAATCCCAGAAATGTAACGGCAAGACCACACAAAACCTGATTTGCCCGCATGATCACAGTTGCAAAGGCAAAGAGCAGACCTCCCGCACTTCCCGCGGCCATGGCTGCAAGAAAACCGATCCATGGATTTGGCACAAACATCACCGTCAGAATGGCCGTTGCCGCCCCCATGGACATCAGTCCCTCGACGCCAAGATCCGTCACACCGGTCCGCTCGGCCATAACCTCTCCCAAGGCGGCCAGAGACAGAACCCCACCCGCCAGAACCGCTGCTGAAAGCAGACCCGTCAGAAGCATGATCATGCCGAAGCTTTCCCCTGACCAATGCCGCCCACAGGTCGATAATGTGCCAGTTCATCCGCAATTGCGATCAACAACAGGACCAGACCAGTAATTGCGAGAACAGTCGTCGCTGCAAGCTGCTGCGTTTGCAACACAATGCCCGCGTCAAGAATAAAGGCGACCAGAAGAGCCGCAGGGATGACCGCCATACAGGAACCACGCGCAAGGACAGCAACCACAATACCCAGATAGCCAAAATTATTCGCCATCCCACCCTGCATCCGATGCACCGTTCCTGCTACTTCAAACATTCCAGCCAATGCCGCCAATGCACCCGAAATCAACATCACAACAATGATCCGCCAGCGCATCGGAATTCCCGCATAACGGGCAGCCCCCGGATTGGCGCCGCTGATTCTGACCTCATAACCCCAAACGGTCCGCCTCAGCAGCCCTGCAAGGGCACAGACAACCAACAATGAAACCGGGAAACCATAATGCACGGCACCCCACATTTCCGGAATCGCCACGGGAAGACGACCCGTTGAAACCAGAGCGCCGGTAACGCGATCACGCCACGGCCCCGTCGCCAGCCAATACACCAGAAAACCCGCTACAAAATTGAGCAGAAGCGTAGTGATGATTTCATTCACATTGATCCATGCGCGCGCCAGAGCCGGAACAAGAATCCACAAAGCACCACACACCATGGCAGCAACAGCCATCAGTGGCAGAATCAGGATCGGCGGGCCCGAGACATAAAGCCCTACACCAGCAGCCCCCACGGCACCGAGATAGAATTGCCCTTCACCACCGATATTCCAAAGGCCAATACAACGGGTGAGCGTCACAGCCGAGCCAGTCAAAACCAGCGGCGTCATGAACAGAGCCAGATCTTCCAGTCCGAAACGTGATCCAACCGTCGAATGAATGACAAGACCTGCCAGTTCAAACGGATTACGCCCTGATAACGCCAGTGCACAGGCAACGATCACACCCGCAACAGCAATTGCGGCGGCTCTCCAGAACAAAACCAATCCTGTCGGAGCCACAGGAAAACGCTGAAAACGTGTCATCCCTGTACTCCCGGCATGTGTCCGACCTTGCCACCCATCAACATGCCGATCCGCTCAATGCTGGCATCTTCAGCCGACAGAACATCCATCAGGCGTCCTGCACACAGAACCGCCACACGATCCGAAAGGTTCAACAGTTCCTCCAGATCCTCGGAAATCACAATCACACCGACACCACTGTCCCTCAGATCCGCAAAGTAGCGGTGCATTGTCGAAATGGCCCCAATATCAAGGCCACGACTGGGATAAGCCGCCACCAGCGCCTTGCTGGAAATCCTCATTTCACGCCGGGCCACAAGACGCTGCTGATTGCCCCCTGAAAGATTGCGGACAGGCATTTCAAATCCCGGCACCCTGACCTCCGCAATATCCGCGATCGTTGCCGCCAGAGACCGCGCTTCTGCCGCATCATAGAACGGACCCGTTCCAATCGGGCGTTGGCTGTATTCGCGCAACACCATATTGTCCGTAACACCAAGTGAAGGCGCCAACGCACTGTGCAGACGATCCTGAGGAATATGCCCCACCCCCGCATGAGCAAATGCGGCAGCTCCCGGTGACGCAACCTGGCCATCAATCAGCACACGCCCTTCATCCGGCGTCGCCAACCCCGTGAGCAGCTCAGTCAACTCACGCTGACCATTCCCGGCAACACCGGCAACACCCAGAATCTCACCACCATAAAGCTCAAGCGTGACATCTTTCAGGGTCATCACACCCCGACCATCACGCACCCCGGCACCACTCAACCCCAGAACCGGCGTCGCACTTACTGAAGCCGCACCGGGCGGACGCACACGCAGATCCCGGCGGACAATTTCACGACCCACCATTGTCGCCGCGAGCATTGAGGGCGAGCACGCCTTCGTTTCAAAGGAACCAGCATTCCGTCCACCACGCAGAACCGTTACGCGATCAGAAATGTCCATGACTTCATCCAGCTTGTGGCTGATCAAAATCACGGCGTTGCCCCGCGCCCGAAAGGCACGCAGGGACCGAAACAGTTCTCCGGCTTCCTCCGGGGTCAGAACTGCTGTCGGTTCATCCAGAATCAGTAGCCGTGCCTGACGCGACAAAACCCTGAGGATCTCGACACGCTGCTGCTCACCAGCGGACAGATCGGCAACACGCGCCTTTGGATCAACGGGAAAGCCGAATTTTTCTGAAAGTTCGCGGGTGCGCGTCTCCATCACTGCTGCGGATGCATTCCGGGGGGTATCTTCCCATCCGAGATGAATGTTTTCGGCAACAGTGAAAGCAGGTACCAGCCGGAAATGCTGATGCACCATCCCTATTCCGGCCCGGATGGCATCCTGTGGCGTGGCAAAATTGACGCCATAACCATCCATGACAATTTCGCCGGCTTCTGGTTGATAAATACCCGTAACGACATTCATCAACGTGGATTTTCCAGCGCCATTTTCCCCAAGAAGCGCCAGAATCTCGCCTGGCCACACTTCAAGATCAACCGCCTCGTTCGCGATCACACCGGGAAAATATTTTGAAATCCCCGCCAGCCGCAACACAGGCGGCGTTCCAGGTTCCAGCCCGGCCGGAACTCCCGTTGCCTCAACCAAGACCGCGCATCCCCCGCACACCCCAATCCCACTGATAAATCTGGTCATCAGACATCACGACACCCTCGGGAACCCGCAGCTTCCCTGCATTATCGTAAATCGGACCACGGAATGGGCTATATCCCGCCAGAATACGATCGCGCATCATATCGGCGCGCGCCGCCACTTCAGGGGGCACCGTATCTCCCCAAGGATCACGATCGACACCCATTGAAGTCTTCAGAAAATGCCCAGCTCCGCTCCAGCGTCCCTCAAGCCGTGCCCGCACCTGCTCAATATAAAACGGAGCGAAATCCAGCACGACCGAACTGACATAAGCCTTGGGGCCAAAATCCCGCATGCCAAGATTCCACATGGCCGCCTTGATGCCTCTCTGCTCCGCAACACGCAGATAGGCAGGCTCATCAGTAATGCCACACAGAAAATCACAACCGCTATCAGCAAGCGCAAAAGCAGCCTGCGTCGCTGCTTGGGGATCGAACCACGAATTGATCGCGACAGCCTGCATTGTGCAGTCGGGATTTACGGACTGGGCGCCCAGCAATGTCGCATTGGCACTGGCATAAACCGAAGGTATCGGAAATGTTCCAATATAACCAAGGCGATTTGTCTTCGTCATAAGACCGGCAGCGATGCCGATCACATAACTTGGATACCAGTGTGTAATATAATACCAGCCAAGATTTCTTGTGACGCTATGTCCATCACACTCAAGAAACGCAACATCGGGCGCACGATCCGCCACATCCCGGATAAAATCACCATAATTCGAGGTCGCGATCACCATTTGCGCTCCCTCTGCCACGAACTGCCGAAAAATACGCGTCGCATCGGCTGAATAGGGAATGCTTTCAACATAGATCGTTTTCAGACGAGGAAAGGCTTTTCTGACTGCCTTCACTCCCAGATCATGCGCCGTGCTCCAGCCACCGTCTGTGATCGGCCCCGTATGACCGAATGCGATCAGGGCATCCTCTTCCCGGATCGGCCCCAAAGAGGTTCCCGCATGTGCAGCAACAGGACGGATAATCCCGGAAGCCGCCGCTCCACCAAGAAAAGCACGACGTCCCTGCCCCTTGAATTTCAACTGCCCCAGATGCGCCCTTGTCCCGATCCCCTCCAAGTTCACCGATAATTCCCCCGGAATTCCATTTCGTCCCCTCCAACACGATCCGCCTGAGCAGACGCAACACAACTTCCGGAATGGAATGACCGTTCCGAATTCGTTTTCATCTCATGCGATTCCATATTCATCCCATGAATGTAAACTGATCAGATACGACAATTCCGACCCCAGCCTGCCTGAGACGCGCTTCATGCGCATCTTCCGGCACAATGGCACGGCAGGCATCAGCAATCACAAAAGTCTCGAAACCGGCTTTTACAGCATCAAGCGCGGTTGCCATCACACAATAATCCAACGCCAATCCAGCTACGAAAACACGCCGGATGCCCCGCTGTCCAAGAAAAGCTGCCAACCCGGTGGTATAGGTTCCATCATTATCGAAAAACGCGGAATAGCTATCCACCTCCATCCTCATCCCCTTTCGGATAATAGCCGCGAAGGACACCGTCCGCAGAGCCTCCGGAAAATCGGCACCCCATGTCCCTGCTACACAATGAGACGGCCATAAACCCGCGGAATGCTCGCTTCGGAAAGAACAATGGTCCGCAGGATGCCAATCCTGTGCGGCAATCACAGCACCAAAGGGAAGCTGGGAGAGTGCATTAATCACGTCAATCACATCATCTGCATCTGGCACAGGCAGGGCTCCACCTGGCAGGAAGTCATTCTGCACATCGACAATCAGAAGGGCATCGGCCGATCCTGGTAAAATCATTGGTTTCCTTCCACCGCACTCCATCATCCGAGTATCACAGTCTGGCGGAATGATATTATACGACCATCGGAACAGGTAGCAGAGACGCCGTGACCGACCCCCCTTCATGCCCCTCACCAGCTCCGCCGCCTGTATGGCAGCCGATCATGCCTTCAGATGATCTTCTTCCGGGAACAGTCTGCGGCATACGCCATCTGGGATATCCGATCGTCCTCTGGCGGGATTCGCAAGACAAAATTCACGCAGCCGAGGACCGATGCCCTCACAAGGGACTCCGGCTGAGTCTGGGCTTCGTCCGTGAGAATGATCTCACCTGTCCCCATCATGGCTGGCGTTTCAGCAGCGACGGCCATTGCAGCCTTATCCCTGCACAGCCCGATCAGACGCCTTCCCACTCAATCTGCATCAAGACATATCCGGTCCGTGATCATGAAGGACTGATCTGGATCGCGAATTTCATGGGAAATGGCGCAGAAACTGTTTCTGCCTGCAACCTCCCGTTCCCGATCAAACCAGAAGAGATCCCCATAACGTGTTCCTGATTGGCAAACTGTTTGGCTTGGCATGCAGACCTTCTGCGCTCCTGACGATCTGCCTGATCGCCGGACTCTGTTTCCGTCGCAAAAAGGCAGGCCGCATTCTCATGGCAGTCGCTGGCATGGGGTTCTTTCTCTGCCTTGTATTGCCCGTTGGCGACTGGGCCCTGCACCCCCTCGAAAACCGCTTTCAAATTCCAGCGGAACTGCCTGAGCACATAGACGGCATTATCGTTCTGGGCGGTGGCATCAATGATCGGATCAGTCAGGATCGTCAGACACCTGTTCTCAGTCCAGCCGGAAACCGTATGACAACCGGCGCTATCCTCGCACATCGCTATCCGGGCAGCAGGCTGATTTTCTCCGGGGGGTCAGGTGCCGTGATTCAGGGGCAAGCCAATGAATCCGATTGGGCTCATATTCTCTTTCGGGAACTTGAGGTTCCAGAGACACAGATCACACTGGAAAACAGATCACGGACAACATGGGAAAACGCGATTTTTTCGAAAGAACTGGCCCACCCTGATCCCGGATCAATCTGGCTGCTGGTTACGTCCGCCGACCATATGCCGCGCGCCGTTGGAATGTTCCGCAAAGCTGGCTGGAATGTCATCCCATACCCCACCGGATATCAGACCCTGACCCACGGAAATCAGTGGCTGTTTTCGCTATCCGGAACATTATTCAAACTAGATACAGCCTTTCATGAATGGGCAGGTTTGTTCGCAGCTCGCCTCCGTCATGAAACAGACAGTCTTTTTCCGAAGCCCTGAATGACCGGAGCTTTCTCCAAGGATTCCACTCCCGCGTCTCACCATTTCGGCCTGTGCTTTTTCCTCCTTGCCAGACATCGATTACAGGTTCAGCTACAGGACACAGTTACGAAATCACGCCTCAGATCTCAGAACGACAGAAAGATTTCTCCAGATGACCAGCGCCCCCACTGACTTCATCACGCGCCTCAAGACCATCAACGGGCATAGCCATGTCCTGACCACCCCCGATGAAACGCTTCGCTTTCGCAAGGGATTCCGTTTTGGCCTTGGCGATGTTCTTGCCGTTGTATCTCCGGGCTCTCTCATCGAACTCTGGCGCACGACAAAAGCCTGCATTGAAAACGGCAAGATCATCATCATGCAGGCCGCCAATACGGGTCTGACTGGTGGATCAACACCGGATGGCTCCACATATGACCGGGACATCATCATCATCAGCACGCTGAGAATGCGAACCATCCATGTCATTGAAAACGGTCAGCAGGTTGTCTGTCTTCCGGGGTCAACACTCGACCAACTGGAAAGCCGTCTCACACCACTTGGCCGCGAACCTCATTCCGTTATCGGTTCCTCCTGCATCGGCGCTTCCGTTTTCGGGGGTGTTTCAAACAATTCCGGGGGAGCGCTCATTCAACGTGGCCCGGCTTATACTGAAATGGCCCTGTTTGGCCGGGTCGATGAAAATGGTGAGCTGAAGCTGGTCAATCACCTTGGAATCGATCTGGGGGATGATCCGGAAGAAATCCTGCAACGGGTAGAGGCCGGGAATTATCCAGCGGGAACGATCCATCACACAGCAGCGCAGGGTCATGATGGCGGTTACATCACCCATATTCGTGATGTGGACGCCGACACACCTGCACGTTTCAATGCAGATACACGCCGTCTTTTTGAAGGTGCTGGCTGCGCCGGAAAAGTCATACTCTTCGCTGTGCGCCTCGATACTTTTCCAGCGGATCGCAAGACTGCGGTTTTCTATATCGGCACGAATGACACCAACCAACTTGAAAATATTCGCAGACATATTCTGAAAGAATTTCCTGAACTGCCCGTTTCCGGAGAATATCTCCACCGCGATGCCTTCGATATTGCTGAAAAATACGGCAAGGATACGTTCCTCGCCATCAGGCTGCTCGGAACCCGCCGTCTTCCGAAGCTCTTTGCCCTCAAATCAAAATTCGATGTTTTCTGCGAAAAACTAGGCTTCCTGCCTTCCTTCATGTCCGATCGATTGATGCAGGCTGCCAGCAACCTGTTTCCAAAACATCTTTCTCCCCGGATGTATGAGTTCAGAGAAAGATATGAACATCACCTGATTCTGAAAGTCGGTGAAAACCTGATCGACCAGACACGCTCATGGCTGCAATCCTGGGCAGGTGACCTTGCTGGAGACTATTTCGAATGTTCTCCTGACGAGGCATCTCGCGCCATGCTGCACAGATTTGCAGCTGCGGGCGCTGCCATCCGTTATCGTGCAATTCATCAGAGCACAACTGAAGATATCGTCGCCATAGATGTTGCGCTGCGTCGCAATGATCAGGCCTGGTTTGAAACCCTGCCTGACGATATTGAAAACGATATTGTCGCCAAACTTTATTACGGACACTTCTTCTGCCACGTGATGCATCAGGACTATGTCGTCAGGAAAGGCATCGACTGTCTCGACCTTGAGCACCGCATGTTGAAACTTCTGGACAAGCGCGGTGCCCGATATCCTGCCGAACATAATTTCGGTCATCTGTATCAGGCTCCAGACGAGGTTCTGGCGCATTACCGTTCCCTCGACCCCTGCAATTGCCTCAACCCCGGTATCGGGCAGGCCACAAAAACAAAAAACTGGAAAGCAGAATCAGTCTGAATCTATTATCCAGAACCAACGCAGGTCTTTGAAGAGAGAAACTTTCCAGCTTCATGCTGGTTATGCTCTCTCCTTTGCTCCATGTCTGGAATGCATGTGTTCGTTGCAGGTCATAAAGACCTGACAGGAGTTTCTTAAGATGTTTACTGATCTTACGCATAAATGGGGCATGTTCGTCATTCTCGGCCTCATCAGCATCATTCTCGGCGCTCTCGCCTGGATTGATGCTGTCTCAGTCAGTCTGGCCAGCGCCGTTTTCATCGGCATCCTGCTGCTGATTGCAGGCGTATTCCAATGCATCCATGCATTCGCAGTCCGCGAATGGGGCGCCTTCCTGTTCTCCCTGCTGGGAGGCATCCTCTACATCATCGGCGGCGGTATGCTGATCGAAGAACCCGCAGCAGGTTCCATCGTCATCACTATTTTCATTTCAGCGTGCCTTGTCATCGGCGGAACGATCCGCTGCGTCATTGCAACGAAAATGAACGGATTGCCCGGATGGTGGGTCGGTCTTCTCTCCGGGTTGGTCAGCATTATGGTTGGCCTGGGTCTTTACATGATGCTTCCATGGTCCGGACTGTGGCTTCCAGGCACGCTCGTCGCCTTTGAACTTATCGTGGCTGGTGTCAGCTGGGTTCAGACAGGTCTGGCGTTGCGCAAAGGCATTCCTCCTGCAACTCCTGTGCTGTAACCTTCAGTGCTCTGACAAGGCGGATCTTACGATCCGCCGTTTCTTGCAGGTTTTGAAACATCCCATTCTGCCTGCAATTTTTTGATCCGTGCGGTCACGACATGACGACGTCGATAAATTCGGACCATTTCACCAATCCGGCTTCCTGTCGCCAGAAATTCGGGAACCAGCCAGCCTGACGCAGCGGCGAGCC
This sequence comes from Drosophila lacertosa, assembly GCA_004143845.1. Lineage (NCBI taxonomy): Eukaryota > Metazoa > Arthropoda > Insecta > Diptera > Drosophilidae > Drosophila > Drosophila lacertosa. The sequence continues at coordinate 414,939 of SCDZ01000019.1, read as the reverse complement.
AAACTTCAGGGATTGCCGGAGACGTCGTCAAAATTGAGAACATGCAGGTGATGTCGCCATATCCATTCCACAGCTGATGAAATGGATGCACCGCCGCCGCCACCACATAGGGAAGCATGAACCAGGCCATTCTTCCGCCCTTTTCGCCACCCGCAACAAAGGCGATAATCACGGGCACGCAAAGAATGACTGTCAGGATGACATAGGCTGGATAGAGTGCCAGACCAAACCCGGCTGCAATTCCTGCTATGATTTTTATCATATTTTCGCGGCTGGACAGTGCGCTGGTCGTCACAGGAGAGCCTCCACACAGATCGAAATGACCGCGAGCATAGCGCCGAAAGCTGTCGTCATCTGTTCTATGTCAGCTTCCCGGAACGTGACATAAAATCCGGAAGTATGCTCCAGGGATATCAACTCATGCTCCAGAAGAGCAATCTCTTCACATGCATTCAGAAACGCCGACCGATCCGTTGCAAAACCATCCGTATCCGCAAGGACCGCAGACATTGCACTCAGATCTCCATCTCGGGCCGCCTTGGTCAGCTGTTCGATTTTCTGTGAACGGACATGCATGTTTTTCCAGCGCTTCAGTTCATCATCAAGATGAGACAGAAATTTATGCGCGACACCACACAATGGCCCGCAATTCATCACTCTTTGTAAAATTGCAACGAACCTCAAATCGGTGAGCCAGCTTCCCTTCCCTGAAATTCTGGAAATATTTTCCGCCTGCCAGAAACCTTTTTCGACACTGCGGCAAAGCATAAAAATCACCTGTTTCCGATCCAGAAACCCCATTGTCTCCTGACCATGATGCCTCTGCTCCCCTGCATTCAGCCACGTCATCAAACCATCAACGGATGAAAAACGCTCCTTCGTAACTTCAGAAGACAAACATGGCTGAAGCGGGTTCGACAGATAAATGAATGCGCAGATCCCATCATCGTTATTTTGTCCATTATCGCCAACCAGACGATAGGCACGACGTGAAATCCTGCTGAAATCCTCATCATCTCCCGTATCAGCAAGACTTGCTATGTCCGAAGAATAAAGCGCGCTCCGTATCGCCGTGTCATATTCATTGATTTCATGAAACGTCATTGCCAGAGCAAGAGAAGATAAGGCGTCCGGCCAAAACCACAGACCTTTCCAGAAAAACGGAAAATCCGGAGCCAGCATACGAATGATATCCAGAAACTGCCTTTCTGACAGAGAGGTCAGACGAACGCTTTCCAATTGTCGCGCAGTTGCTCCGATGATGCGGGCTTCCGTTGCCAACCCAAGCTCGGAGGCAATCCAGCGCTCAACGACACCCCGGATAATCAAATCGGAGAACGCTGCCTGGTTACGCATGCCATGCCAGAGCAGCATGAAAATATTCCGGATCGGAATATCTCCAAGCATCAGCGGATTCAGAGCAACATGAGGGCGTCGCGGTCTGAAAATCTTGCCAATAGAATGATCCGCAATATCCGAAGGGGAAGGACGTGCGGAAGCTTCATCCGACAGCATGGCGGCGATCATGGATGACATCTGCGGGGAAATCTGAAGTTCCGGCATGAGAACTTCAGGACTGCCTTCAGCCAGACGTTTCTGAAGAACTGTTTCTTCCGATGCAGACGTCAATTCTGCCGGAAGCCGTCCTGACAAAAGATAAACAGCCAGCACACCAAGAGAAAAAACATCATCCGCAATCGAACCACCCCCACGCCCCACAGGTGGGCACAGGGCCGATGACAAAGGTTCGAAAATGGAAGGTTGATAACGCGCCGGAGAGCTGAGACACCCCGGACCAAGCATAAAGCGGTTCTCATTTTCCGAGAAAAATACGTTATCCGGACGTATGCCCCGATGCGTTTCCCCAACCAGCTGCAAAGCCTTCAATACCGCAGCAAAAGGCCGCAGCACTTTTTCCCTGACGGCTTGCTCGCTCCAGATCCGATTGAACTCACTCAACGGACGGAAGGAGTCCGACACGGTCGTGATGACCCACAAGGCGCCTGAACTGTCGTCAATCGCATCAAATGACAGCAAGGCTGGCGAATGCGTCAGGGATATCTTTTGAAAAGAAGCGCTGACCGGAGCATTGGCCGGGGGAGCAAGGGCCAGAACCTTGCCTGATCCCGAAAGCCTGTCACGCGCGGCAAATGCAGGACAGCCGGCAAGCGTGCCGGCCTTAATGGTTGTGCTGACGACATATCGACCCGCAACAACGAGTTCTTCTGCCTTGTTCTCCTCAGAGAGAACATCATCGTCCTGATCCATCCTGACCGGCTTTATCTCCGTCGTTTGAACGCAGATTACCGGTCAGCAGTTAATACACTCCTGACGAATCAGGAATCGAACGGATCTTTCATCAGAATCGTGTCATCACGTTCAGGGCTGGTGGACAGCAAGGTCACCGGCGCTTCTATATGTTCCTCGATCCGACGGATATATTTGATGGCCTCTGCAGGAAGATCCGCCCAGCTACGCGCACCACGCGTAGAACCGCTCCATCCTTCCACAGTTTCAAAAACCGGACGCACCCGTGCCTGAGCCGCAGGAGAGGACGGGAAACGATCAACCCGTTTTCCATCCAGTTCATAACCGACGCAGATGCAAAGTTCTTTCTGTCCGTCGAGAACATCCAGTTTTGTAAGAGCAATACCGCTGACACCACCAACGCGCACGGCATGACGCACCATCGCGGCATCAAACCATCCGCAACGACGCGGACGACCTGTTACCGTGCCAAATTCATGCCCGCGCTCACCAAGCTGACGCCCGATTTCATCATGCAGTTCACTCGGGAACGGTCCCTCACCAACACGGGTCGTATAAGCCTTGGCGATACCCAGCACAAAACCGGCAGCACCCGGTCCCATTCCAGAACCCGTCCCGGCATTGGAAGCAATCGTGTTGGAACTGGTCACAAAAGGATAAGTGCCATGATCAACGTCCAGCATCACGGCCTGGGCGCCTTCAAACAGAATCCGGCTTCCCTTCCGTCGCTCTGCTTCCAGAATGTCCCAGGTCGCAGCCATGAACGGCAGAATCTTCGGAGCAATATCCAACAGATGCTTCATCAGGTCCGCTTTCTCGAAGGTCGGTGCTCCCAGACCTGCAAGAAGGGTGTTGTGATGAAGCAGAAGCTCATCCAGCTTCCAGTCCAGTGTCTCCGGCTCCGTCAAATCGCACAAACGGATCGCACGACGCGCAACCTTGTCTTCATAAGCCGGGCCAATGCCGCGACCGGTCGTGCCGATCTTGCGATCCCCACGGGCAGCTTCACGTGCGCGGTCCAAAGCACCGTGAACAGGAAGGATCAGCGGCACGTTCTCTGCGATCAGCAGTGTTTCAGGCGTGACTTTCAGCCCCTGGGACGTCACACGAGCGATTTCACTCAGCAGTGCTTCCGGATCAACGACAACACCGTTGCCAATCACACCTGTCTTGCCGCGCACAAGACCTGACGGCAGCAGCGACAGCTTGTAAACCTGTTCCCCGACGACCAGCGTATGCCCTGCATTGTGCCCGCCCTGAAAACGGACAACGACATCAGCGCGACTTGCAAGCCAGTCAACGATCTTGCCTTTACCCTCGTCGCCCCACTGCGTCCCGATCACCGTGACGTTCGACATAACACTGCTCTCCCGCAAAACCGTTCCGTTCAGGAGCGGTAAATATAAAAGCTGAAATCCGGCCCAAAAACCCAGGTCAGTCCAATGCGCTCAGCACACCACCCTGAAGCAGATGCGAACATCCCTGACGACGCGCCTCGCCTTTTGCATCAGCAACAGGCTCCAGAGCAGCCAGCGTTGCATATCCTTCCCGGCGCAGACGCTCAGTCGCCTCGACGTCCTCACCCATTGGAACAAAAACCCTCAATCGTCCCTGACGCGGAACCGCAACGCGGAACAGGGCATCAGGTCGCAGGGTCAGGCCGCATGCCGGTTCATTATCGTTACACAGATAACGACCGCCACGCCCGAGTTCTTCCCGGCTTGAAGCTGAATATACGGTGAAACAGACACCCGTATGATAATTCCATCCCCGGAATTCAACCGGATCAACCGTCAGCCGAATGCCATGCGCCCGGCGCCTGATCTCAGCCGCCGTTGCCGCCAGACGCTCACTATGACGCCGTGCTTCCTGTGGCAGATCAAGTCCTGCCAGAACCTCCAACGCTCGATCCGCTGGTCCAGCAGCCTGCAACAGGGCAATCAGAACCTGGGCAACAGACCCACCCGTCGCGGCAACGACTGCGGCGTCCTTGCGGTCCAGAGCATGAACCAGGGTTGTCCGGGCCTGAGCGGTCAGATTCGCGCTGTCGATAATCGTCCGTGCCAGAAGCGGCATCGTCAGATCAAAGCTGACATCCGTTACGCCCAGACAGGAAATCGCTTCGGCCGCGACAGCAACGACTTCCGCATCCGCCGCCGCACTGTCGGGACCGATCAGTTCGATGCCAGCCTGACCAAGCTGACGGCCACTTTCTGAAGCTGCGGCGCTGCCCCCGACAATCACGCTCTGCCCTGAATAACAAAGACGCAAAGGACGCGGGGAAGCCGCGAGACGTGTCGCAGCGATTCGTGCAACCTGAGGCGTAATATCCGGACGCAGCGCCATCATCCGCCGCGTATCGGGGTCCATCATCCGGAATGCCTGATCCGCAAGGGCGGTTCCTGAACCGGCCAGAAGCGTATCCTCGAACTCAAGAAGAGGCGGACGCACACGCTCATACCCATGGCTGTCAAAGACAGTCATGAGCGTTTCTGTCCCTTCTGCCTCATCCCGTGCGTCAGTCGGCAGAAGATCGACAAACCCTGCTGGCAGCAGGGCCGGATGAAACGGCGTGTTCTCAGTCATTCAGGACCCTATATCACTCACATCCGCAAGCGTCATGCCTGCGGCCTGCTCCCGTGCCTATCCACGCAGAACCGCACCTGAAGCTTTTGTAACAGCTGCGACCACGCGTCCCGACAATTCTTCCAGCCCCGCATCCGTCAGGCTGATATCCCCGGGCTGGATCGTGACTTCAATCCCGACAGATTTCTTGCCTTCAGGCATTCTCTCACCCTGATAAATATCGAACAGGGTAACGTCCGCAATCAGCGCACGATCTGCTTTGCGGGCAGCTTTCAGGATCGTTTCAACCGGCATATCCACATCCGCGACAAACGCGAAGTCACGACGCACCGGCTGTAATGGAGAAAGACTGAACGCTGCACGACGACGACGCTTCTGCTCAGGCAGAACATCCATCATCACCTCGAAGGCGACAACAGGCTGCTCAAAGCCCAGTTTGCGCAGCATCCGGGGATGCAGTTCGCCAAAATGCGCAAGAACAAGCTTCGGCCCCTGCCTGAGAACACCTGAACGGCCCGGATGGTAATAATCCGGCGCGTCTGCCGTCGACATCACACCATCCATCGGCACGCCACAGGACGCAAGGATTTCCCATGCATCTGCTTTCGCCTCAAGAAAACCTGCCGCGACAGCCGGGGAACCAACCTCCCGCGGGGAATATCCGGCACGGATACCGGCCGTCATCATTTGCTGTCCGGTCTCGGAAAAAGCCGGACCAACTTCGAACAGGGCGACATCAGCCCAGCCGCGTGCCGCGTTTTTCTGTGCCGCAAGCAAAAGATTGACCAGCGGTGTCGGGCGCATCTGATCGAGATCAGCCGCGATCGGATTCAACAGGCGCAGAGAGTCCCGGACTTCACCAAAGAGCGCGGCCTGATCAGACGCAACGAAAGAAAAGCCGATGGTTTCCGTCAAACCACGCGCAGCAAGTATCCGCCGCGACAAGGATCGACGCGACTGCGCGACGGAGCAGGCCGGGGTCGGAAGACCATCGAGAGCTGGCAGGGGAATGGCCTTCACCTGATCCAGACCGTGTATCCGGAGGATTTCCTCCACCAGATCGCTTTCCGGTTCGATCAGACTGACAGCAATTTCCATTTCCTGACGGCGCTCTGCCGTCATGTCCGGAGAAGGATCCAGGACAATCGGCTGAGCGACGTCATTTCGCCATGACGGAACGGAAAAAACAGCCTTTTCGGATGTCTGTTCACAAAGTTCAAAGCCAAGATGCTCAAGGATGCTGACAGCTTTCGCTGGCGCAACCTCAATCCCACCAAGACCTGCAATCCGCTCGAACCGCAGCGAAGCCTGACGCTGCCATGCAGGCTGTGTTCCACTTGACACAACTTCGCTGGCTTCACCGCCACAAAGATCGACAATCATCCGCGTCGCCGCTTCCAGCGCCGCTGGAGGGAAGGCCTGATCCACGCCGCGTTCAAAACGATACCGCGCATCGGAATGAATGGTGTGATGACGTCCGCTCAACGCAATACGCACAGGATCAAACAGCGCGCATTCAACGAACACATCGGTCGTTTCGTCCGTGACCTCGGTCGCTGCTCCTCCCATGATACCGGCAAGAGACTGCACTCCGGCCTCATCCGCAATCACGCAATCATCCGGCGTGACGGTATATTCGCGGCCATTCAGCGCCGTGAATGTCTCACCCGCACCACGGCAGACTGTCAGAGTCCCGCCGGAAATCTTTCCGGCGTCAAATACATGGAGCGGACGCCCAAGATCGAAGGTGAAGAAATTGGTGATATCCACCAGCACCGAAATCGGACGCAGTCCGATCGACTCAAGACGACGGCGCAACCATTCAGGGCTCGGACCATTGCGAACACCACGGATCGTCCGTCCCAGAACCCAGGGGCACGCCTCCGGCCATTCCGTCTTCCACACAACGGGTGAAGGGAATGTACCCTCAACCGTTTCTGTCATGAACGGCTTCAACTGTCCCAGACCAGCGGCGGCAAGATCGCGAGCAATGCCATACACGGACAAGGCATCACCACGATTTGGCGTGACGCCAATCTCGATCACCGGATCATCCATGCCGGCAAAATCGGAATAGGACTGTCCGGGCAGCGTATCTGCCGGAAGTTCGGCAATGCCTGCGGTTTCTTCACCAATACCCAGCTCACGGAAGGAGCAGAGCATTCCCCCACTGGCTTCACCACGGATTTTACCGGCCTTGATCGTAATATCGCTGCCGGGAACATAAGTGCCGGGAGGGGCAAAAATCACGGAGATACCGGGGCGTGCATTCGGAGCCCCACAGACAACCTGAACGGTCCCCAGTTCAGGCCCTGCATCGACCTGACAGACGCGCAGACGGTCTGCATTCGGATGCTGAACGGCTTCGACAATCTGCGCCGTACGAAACGGAGCCAAAGCCGCGCCGGGCTGAGCAACAGATTCGACCTCAAGGCCGATTTTCGTCAGCGTGTCACAGATTTCAGTGAGCGTCGCCTGTGTCTCAAGGTGCTCACGCAGCCAGGAAAGCGTGAATTTCATTGATCACAGACCTTCATGCAAAAGAGCGGGCATCAGAGGATTGCTGCCGAAATGCGTCAGCCATCTTACATCGCTTTCATAGAAAGAGCGCAGATCGGGAATACCGTTCTTGAGCATCGCCAGACGCTCGATCCCCATCCCGAACGCAAAACCCTGCCATTCCCGGGGATCAAGGCCACAATTCGCAAGAACACGGGGCTGGACCATGCCTGAGCCCAGAACTTCGAGCCAGTCTTCACCCGCACCGATTTCGCCTGTCCGACGTGACCAGCCAATATCGACTTCCATCGAGGGTTCTGTGAACGGGAAATAAGACGCACGGAAACGCACCGGAAGATCCGGATTATTGAAGAATGCTCTCAAAAAGCCCGTCAGACAGCCTTTCAGATGACCCAGCGTGATGTCGCGATCAATCACCAGACCTTCACACTGATGGAACATCGGTGAATGGGTCGCATCATGATCGGCGCGATAGGTCCGTCCGGGTGCGATGATACGAATTGGCGGCTTCTGCGACAGCATGGTGCGGATCTGCACGCCTGATGTCTGTGTCCGCAACACGCGTGCCGTCTCATTCCCCTCAACCGGGGGAAGATAGAACGTGTCCTGATCGGTGCGCGCAGGATGATGCGCGGGCGTGTTCAGGGCCGAGAAATTATGCCAGTCGGTCTCGATATCCGGACCTTCGGCAACCGAAAAACCCATCGCGGCAAAAAGCGCCGTAATCTCTTCAACGGCCTGGCTCACCGGGTGAACCAGCCCGCGTCCACGCTGCGGAACCGGCATGGAGATATCGACACTCTCCGCACGCAAACGCGCATCAAGGGCCTGATTTTCAAGCGCCTCGCCACGCGCCGTGACCGCATGCGTCAGATCATCGCGCAGACGGTTCAGTTCCACACCACGCTGCCGACGCAGATCAGGAGGCATGCCCCCAAGCTGCTTCAGTAACCCGGTCAGACGACCGGACTTACCCAGCCATGAAACGCGGACAGCATCCCAGCTTTTCAGATCAGCGGCGGCGGCAAGCGCGGCCTGGCATTCCTTGCGCAGGATATCGGGATCTTCGGTCATGGAACCTCAGCGTGCGAAAACGGAGACAGACATTTATGCTGCGCGAATACCCGCTTCGGAGCTTCGGGAAAACCCTCTGCGACCGAATTCTAAGGATTCAGCGTGGATCAGGTGCTCTTCCGAAGAGCCTGTCCACAAGAAGCATTGCACCACCCGGCAGAGACAGAAACATTTCCAGAAGGCCCATGGTTCCGATCCTGTGATCTGCCGGCCTCATGATTTCACAACTGGCGATTTCCTGAATGAATTATAATTCAAATTCTTATATCCCTTCCATGATCCAACGACCGGCAGCCAATCGCCGGCCCTTTTTTTCCATGCATATTGCTCGTGCCGCACTTCTCCTGACCGTCAGCAGCCTGACCGCCCCCTCTGTCCGGGCAAGTTCCGTCCTTCAGGTCGACGCCATTTCCGGTTCAACGATCGTCGCCGGGTCCGGCATGACCCTGCAACAGATCGCGACAGATACCAGCGCAAATACCAGTACTCTCAGCACCATTCAGGCAACAGCCAACGCGGCCCTGAACGTGGCTTCCTCTGCGGTGCCGTCTTCAAGAGTGGGCGTCAGTGGCGGCGTGGCCGGTCTGAACACCAGCGGCAAAGTCACGGCCCCGATTTCGACCAGCAATGTCGATGCATCATCCGGCGCCACATTCGGATGGAATAATGCTCTGACCTGGACCACCAGTTCTGGCACAGGCACACAATACGCAAATCCCAAGGTTTCTCTCGGCCAGCCCTGGCAAATGGGTGTCACCAGCAGCGGCACAGCCGTCAGCGATGATTACATGCCACCCTGGAGCATGCGTCTGGGCGGATCTCAGGAATATGACGGCGTTCCTCTTTTTGTGCACAATATTCCCTATGGTCCTGCAAACATGGGCATCGTGGACGGTGTTTTCATGCAGAGCCAGAACATGCGTGGTTCCGAAGCCGGCATCGGTCCTGATGGGCAGAACACCATCGCAAATTATGACAATTTCGATGCCGTGGCCCGCTACACCATGGCTGGACCAGCCACACCCCAGATTATCGCGACGGCAACTTCCGACTTCACCCAGCCCGACGGCATGGATCACACCCCGACATTCACGGCATCGGGCGCAACCTTTTCCAACCCGCTGCCACAGGCATGGTCGGAATGGATCATCCAGCATCCACATGCCCACATGATGACCAACGAAATCGGCAGCTCTTCAGCGAAGATCAACACTTATGTCGGGCAGTTGACCGGATACACGCTCGACGCCAACGGTCTGGTGAAGGGAATCACCACGGATGGCTGGCGCATCATGACCTCGGGAAATACGTCTTCCGGCCAGATCCCTGGAACAACAACCGTGGACGGTTCGACTCCCGCGCTGGATTCCGTCTGGAGTTCGTTCTCCCACCCCGCACTGATGATGGGCCTTTATACCAAAGCCTTCGGTCAGAATATCATCTGCCATCTGACCGGTGCTGAACCGAACTATGCACCGGGAGATATCAATTACCCGACGGGCAACACCCTCAATCAGGTCCATTCCTGCACCGCTGAAGAAATCGATCTGTGGAACGATGGCAAAGGTCCGATCGACTATCTTCAGGGGCCATCGATTGTTTACGCTGGCCCGCGCCCAGGCGCTTCCAGCGACAGTTTCGATATCGCGCTTTCCGGTGGCAACGAAACGATGATGAAGGTTCAGGGCGAATGGTGGTCGGATGTCATCGACAGCCGTGGACTGACGGTCTCCGGTTATGCCGGACCGGATTACGCTGCCGGTTCAACCAAGGTCGTCGCAGATTTTGAATCGTCCAATCGTCCCGGATGGGATGCGGATTCAGCAATGCCGACCTACTCCCACAACCTTCAGTTCATGATCTGGCACAAGCGGAATCAGGATGATTCCACAACATCCAACCAGAACAAGACCTCTGATATCACCACCAATATCGGTATGCTGCTTGATGATCGAATCACATCAGGCAAAGTGGCGATCAATTCAGAAAGCAATGTGCAGGAACATATCGAACTCAATCCTTCAGCCTATCCAAACGGCATCGGCCTGTGCGGATATAATGACTGCGGTTTCTATGTGGACAGCAACAGTCACCCTGTGGCGACGCAGGACACGACAATCGCTGCGGGCAAATCGCTCTATTTCAGCGATAGCAATGCCACCATGCGCGGATCACTTTATGCGGGAACCGATGGTGCACTGCATCTGAACTCTGCCTCTGGCTCAACCGGCGCGATTTCGGTTGATGGACACATGACCATCAGCGCCCCGGTAACATACTCCGCACACAGCTACTCCAGCCTGTCCAGCAGTGGTCTTGCCGCAGGAAGCCAGAGCTGGTGCTCGGACTGCTATTCCAGCAGCAATACAGCCTCAACCCGAGGCATTCCGGTCTGGTGGAACGGCTCCTCCTGGACGGATGCCCTGGGGCAGAATGTGAAACACTGATCTTCCAAGGGACTCCCGAACATAGTGTCGGGAGTCCTTCAAGATATCGATGGCACGGTCAGAAAATCTGCTTCTCTGATATCGGCTTTTACAGAAGCGTTTAAATGCGCAGCTTTATCTGTCTGCAAGACAATCATGACCTCTGAATGGTCACGTGGCGCTATATTCTGGCCTCATCGACTTCGAACGAAATCATTCATCTTCGCAAAAAAAAGCCTGCACTCCTCAAGGAATGCAGGCCCTATCACTCAAAAAATCTGAGTAAGGCTCAGGCGCGACGAACAATAATACTTGCGTTCGTGCCACCAAAACCAAAGCTGTTCGACAGCGCCATGTTGACCTGACGCTCCTGAGCCTGATGCGCCACGCGATCGATGACGCTTTCACGCGAAGGTTCATCCAGATTCAGTGTTGGCGGAACAACACCGTCACGCATGGCCAGCAATGAGAACATCGTTTCGACAGCACCCGCCGCCCCAAGCATATGCCCGGTCGCAGACTTGGTGGACGACATCGCAAGCTGCGACGCTGCATCACCAAACAGGCGCTCAACAGCCTCAAGCTCCAGATCATCGGCCATGGTCGAAGTGCCATGCGCATTCACGTAACCGATCTGGTCAGGTGTGACACCAGCGCTTTTCAGAGCTGCCGTCATGGCGCGGAACGCACCATTATGACCTTCAGCAGGCGCCGTGATGTGATGCGCATCACCCGACATGCCGTAACCGATGACTTCGCCATAGATCTTGGCACCACGGGCCTTGGCATGCTCGTATTCTTCAAGCACGACAATGCCGGAACCTTCACCCATCACAAAACCGTCACGATCACGATCCCACGGACGTGAGGCCTTGCCGGGCGTCTCATTGAAACCGGTCGACAACGCACGCGCTGAGGAGAAGCCGGCAATACCCAGAGGGCACACGGTCGCTTCCGCACCGCCCGCCACCATGACATCGGCATCGCCGAGCATGATAAGACGCGCAGCATCGCCAATTGCATGAACGCCAGTAGCGCAGGCCGTTACAACCGAGTGATTCGGTCCCTTGAATCCATATTTAATGGAAACATGACCTGAAACCAGATTGATCAACGCTGATGGAATGAAGAAAGGGGACAAACGACGTGCCCGCCCTTCATGCACAGTGATCGAGGCATCATAAATGGTCTGAAGACCACCAATGCCGGAACCGATCATCACGCCTGTGGCGCAAAAATCCTCTTCCGTCTGGGGTTTCCAGCCGGAATCCTCAACGGCTTCTTCCGCCGCGATCAGACCCAGATGGATAAAACGATCCATCTTCCGCTGATCCTTGACGGAAATCCATTCATCAAGCGTCAGTTTGCCTTCGGAGCGAGGTCCTTCCGGAACCTCTCCAGCAACATGAGAAGGAAGCGATGCAGGGTCAAACGAACGGATTTTTCCAATTCCGCTCTCGCCCGCAATCAGCCGCTTCCAGATATTTTCCACGCCAAGCCCAAGAGGGCTCACCATGCCCATCCCGGTCACGACAACGCGTCTGCGATCCGATCCCGATCCAGCTGACTGCAGCAACCCGGCCCGCTCCCTTTTCAAATTTTATCAGAGGACCCGTTTATTCCCGGGCCCATAACCAATTTCAGGCTGAAAATCAGGCCTTGTGCTTTTCGATATAATCGATCGCGTTCTGGACAGTGGAGATTTTCTCGGCTGCGTCTTCCGGAATCTCGACACCGAAGGCTTCTTCGAAAGCCATAACCAGCTCAACCGTATCAAGGCTGTCTGCACCCAGATCATCAATGAACGATGCTTCCGGGGTCACTTTGCTCTCTTCAACACCGAGATGCTCGACAACGATGTTCTTAACCTTATCAGCGATTTCGCTCATCTGTTCTGCTTCCTGTCTGCCCGGATAATGACACGGGCGGCTTGATGATCACTTGTCCCGTCTGCCCTGAACCTGATTCAGACCAGACATTCACGTATCGACGGGACTGCGGCGGCGCTTAGCACGGTTTTCCCGGCAACGCCAAACTGCCACCAGCAGTCCCTTACTGCAAACCCATTCAGACCATGGCCATCCCGCCGTTCACATGCAAGGTCGTCCCGGTCACCCAGCCCGCTTCATCAGACGCAAGATAGAGCACCGCTGACGCAATATCTTCAGGAGATCCCATGCGTCCAAGAGGAATCGACCCAAGCAGCTTTTCTTTCTGGGCGTCCGGCAGGACATCCGTCATCGCCGTTGCCACAAAGCCCGGCGCAACGACATTCACCGTCACCCCACGGGAGCCAGCTTCCTGAGCCAGTGATTTGCTCATTCCGATCAAACCGGCCTTTGCAGCGGAATAATTGGCCTGCCCGGCATTGCCTGTCGTTCCGACAATCGATGCGATGCTGATGATCCGCCCCGCCCGACGACGCAACATTCCCTTCAATGCAGCGCGGCAAAGACGGAAAGGAGACGCCAGATCAACATTCAGGACGCGCTCCCAGTCCTCGTCCTTCATCCGGATCGCGAGTGTATCACGCGTCAAGCCCGCATTATTGACAAGAATATCAAGCGGCGCTCCCGCAGCTTCCTCTGCCCGCCCGACAAGCGCATCCGTTGCCGCAGCATCACTCAGATCCGCTGTTACCACAAACGCACGTTCACCAAGCTGTGCCGCCAGTTCCTCAAGCACTGCTGCGCGCGTGCCTGACAAAACCACCTTCGCGCCCTGCGCATGCAGAACGCGAGCAATCGCAGCACCGATTCCACCAGTCGCACCAGTCACCAGTGCAGTCTTGCCTTCAAGACTAAACATCATAATTCTCCTTCCGCCTCGGCTGGCCTGAAATCCATACCGAGGCAGGCTACACCGTATGTCAGAGCGACTTCAGAAATGCCTCAATATCACCCACAGAGCCGACGGAAACCGTTTCGGCATCTGGCGTGATCCGACGGACAAGACCCGAAAGGACCTTTCCAGCACCGATCTCGACAAACCGCGTAATGCCCATCGCGGCCATTGCTTCAACGCTCTCACGCCAACGCACGGTCCCCGTTACCTGATCCACAAGAAGACGACGAATCATGTCCGGCGCCGTGACCTTTGCCGCAGTGACATTCGCAACCAGAGGCACGACAGGCGCAGATACGTCCGCTCTTTCCAACGCTTCTCCCATCGCATCAGCCGCAGGACGCATCAGAGAGCAGTGGAACGGGGCGGAGACCGGCAGCTTCACAGCGCGCTTAACGCCCAACTCCTTGGCAATGGCAAGCGAACGGTCAATCGCTCCGACCTGGCCGGAAATAACGATCTGACCGCCCCCATTGTCATTGGCGATTTCAATCAGTTCGTGTCGGTCCGGTCCACCTTCGACCACCAGAACGGCAGCGCGACGACAAATTTCTTCCGCCTGCTCCTGCGTCACACCGATCAGCGCAGCCATTCCACCTTCTCCGGCCGGAACAGCCTTCTGCATTGCCTGCCCACGCAGACGGAGCAGACGCGCAGCTCCAGACAGACTGAAGGAACGTCCAGCAGCAAGGGCGGAATATTCACCCAGCGAATGGCCGGCAAGCAACGCAGCGGCCTGCGTGATATCCAGACCACCTTCCTTCTCCAGAACACGAAGAACGGCCATGGAAACAGCCATCAAGGCAGGTTGCGTATTCTCTGTTTTCGTCAGGTCTTCCGCCGGACCTTCAAAGATGACGGCTGAGAGCTTCTGTCCCAGCGCATCATCCACTTCTTCGAATACTTCACGTGCGGCAGGGAATGCCGCAGCAAGATCAACTCCCATCCCCACAGACTGACTTCCCTGACCGGGGAATATAAATGCCGTGGCCGACATAAAGGTCTCCTTCCCGAAACGTCTCCGGCACTGCAAACATGCGGCGCCAGAGGACATCCCATCATTGGACACGCCGGCCAGCCGGCCCTGCGCCCAGTTTCAAAATCGGAAGGAGGATGAAAAGCCTAAGAACCCGCAAGTCAATCCATCAGCGTGGAAAACATGCAGTCGACCAATCTATTTCTCAGTGAGAAACCGGCCCGCTGCCGTCATGACCCCAGAAAACGCCTGAACGCGACAACTTCCGGTCACAATCGTCGTGCCGACAAAACACTTCCATGCATTTATGATCCGCAATGGATGCCAGACGACGAGCCTTACGCTCCTGAATCATCGATTGATGCTGGCACCATGGCGAATAAGGGTTGGAACGAATTTTTTCGGTAGGCGTCATCGGAAAGCTCCGGAACAAACTTCAATTCGCCCTCCTTTCGGAAAGCATCCACTGCTTATCCGTTCCTAAGCCTGCTGTGTGTGACCATTCTGTGGCGAACAATCACACATCTGTGAAAAATTCACATTCAGGTTTTGTAAGGAAATCAGGCGGAAAGCAGCGCCTTGACCTGACCGTTCGCACGTCCAAGATCCAGTGATGCGCCGAATTTCTCCTTCAATGCTGCCATGACCTTGCCCATATCCTTCATCGAGGATGCCCCGGTTTCGGCAATCAATCCTTCAATCGCGGCCTTCAATGCAGCATCATCCATCTCGGGCGGAAGATAGTCGCGAATGATCGCAATTTCCGCCTCTTCTTTCTCCGCCAACTCCGGACGACCACCCTCACGATAGATAGTCGCGGATTCTGCACGCGACTTCGCCATACCGCGCAGCATCGACACCACTTCGTCCTCACCAACCTGCTCAATGCCCTTCGGGCGCGCTGCAATGTCGGTTTCCTTGAGTTTCGCACCAATCATGCGCAGTAGCGCAACACGCTCCTTGTCGCCGCCTTTCATCGCGGTTTTAAGATCAGCTGAGAAACGCGCGCGTAGCGTGGTATCGGACATGGACTGAAGCCTCCTGCAACCGGACCCGGAAAAATTTTCCAAGCCGGATTTTATAAAGTCGCCGACTATATAGCGTCGACACCTTCATCCGGACCAGTGCCAGATCCGCTGAAATCCTGCCCACTCTTTTTCAGAACTGCTAGCCAGGGATATTTGCTGGACAACGAACCTGGAAAAAAATTCCGTTTCGATTTTGCAAAATTCTGCGTGGGAATTTTCTTCCCAATCCCCACAAAGACTGCTAGCAGAGAGACGATTTCACAGCGAGATGATGTAGATGCCCATATCAATCGAAGCACTCATCGAACGCCTTGGCGGCCCCGAAGGCGCAGCCCAAGTTACGGGCGTTGGCACAGAAGCCGTGCGCAAATGGCGTCAGGCGCGCGCAATTCCCGCAAAACACTGGCCCGCAGTCTCCCGCGCGACGGGCCTGTCGATGGATGAATTGCAGCCGGACGCCCCTTCACACACTCATCAGGATACACAGATGCCCCAAGGTTCCCCAACCTCATCCGCTCCTGAGAAGGCAACAGCCGCACTCGTCCTTGCTGATGGCACAGTGTTGTGGGGACGTGGATTCGGAGCCCATACAAACGGTGCCGCTATCGGTGAAATCTGCTTCTCAACAGGCATGACCGGATATCAGGAAACACTGACCGATCCATCCTTTGCCGGTCAGATCATCACCTTCACATTCCCGCATATCGGCAATGTCGGCACAAACAGCACTGACAATGAAGCCCCGCGCGTCAGCGCACGTGGCCTCGTCATTCGTCATGACATTACGGAACCTGCCAACTGGCGCGCCCAGGAAAGCCTCAACACATGGCTTCTTGAAAGAAACGTCCCGGGTATCTGCGGGATCGATACACGGGCGCTGACCCTGCGGATCAGGAATGGCGGCCCCCAGACCGCTGTCCTGTATTACCCGGAATCAGGCAGTTTCGACATTGAAGCCCTCAAGGAACAGGCCTCCGCATGGCCGGGGCTCGAAGGCATGGATCTGGCAAAGGAAGTCACCTGCGCCGCTCCATGGAGTTTTGCAGAAACCGTTTGGGAATGGCCGGATACGACACAGGCATTGCCCGAGCATCGTCGCAAGGTCGTTGCCGTTGATTACGGAGCGAAACTCAACATCCTTCGCTGCCTCACCACAGCCGGATGTGACGTGACCGTTGTCCCGGCAACAGCAACAGCCGAAGAAATTCTCGCCCTTCAGCCCGAAGGCGTCTTCCTTTCCAACGGTCCGGGTGATCCGGCGGCAACAGCCGAATATGCCGTCCCAGCCATTCGTGGTGTTCTCGACGCTGGCAAGCCCGTCTTCGGTATCTGCCTCGGGCACCAGCTTCTGGCACTCGCCCTCGGCGCGAAAACATACAAACTGCAACAGGGACATCGCGGCGCGAACCAGCCCGTAAAAGACCTCTCCACCGGACGCGTGGAAATCACCAGCCAGAATCATGGCTTTGCAGTCGACGAATCCTCCCTGCCGGAAGGTGTCCGTGTCACTCATAAAAGCCTGTTCGATGGCTCCAACGAAGGCATCGCCTCCGATACACTGCCGGCTTTCTCCGTGCAGTATCATCCGGAAGCCAGCCCGGGCCCGTCCGATAGCTTCTATCTTTTCAGACGTTTCGTCGAACTGATCGATCAGCATAACGGCAAAGTCTGAAGTTCAGGCTGAACACACCCCTCCATGGATCCCATCCTCAACCCTTATGTCCCCGGAGCGGGCGCTCCACCTCCGGAGCTTGCAGGACGTCAGTATCTTCTTGCTCCAGCGGAAATCGCGCTTCGCCGCCTTCTGGAAGGACGCAGCGCACGAAGCTTCATCGCGACGGGCTTGCGGGGAGTTGGGAAGACCGTTGTCCTGGGGCGGATACGTGAAATGGCAACGGAAGCAGGCTTTCAGACCTGCTTCATCGAAGCCCACGAATATACATCACTGCCACAGCTTCTGGCCCCTCACCTGCGCCGGATGATGCTGACCCTCGACAGGGCAGACAGATTCAGCACACACGTGAAGCGTGCCCTGCGCGTGCTGAAAAGCTTCATTCATACCATCCGCCTGCAACATCAGGATTTCCGAATCGAACTCGATTTCGAAGCGGAAACCGGCATCGCCGATAGTGGCAATCTGGATGCAGACCTTTCCGATCTGTTTGCCGCAGTCGGCGAAGCTGCACGCGCACGCGGAACGGGCATCCTGTTCTGTATTGATGAGATCCAGTTTCTTTCGGAACGCGATATGGGCGCTCTGATCATGGCACTGCATCGAACGGCACGGGAAAACCTGCCTGTCATGTTCGCCGGTGCTGGCCTGCCTCACATCGTGGCACAAACCGGCCAATCCCGTTCTTATGCCGAACGGCTCTTTGATTTCCCGCAGCTTGGCCCGTTGAAACGCGATGATGTCGCCGATGCCCTCCGCACGCCGGCAGCAAAAGAGGGCGTAACGTTCACCGAGGCAGCTATCGAAGAAGTATTCTCCGTCACCGGAGGTTACCCCTACTTCATTCAGGAATGGGCCTACCACGCATGGAACGTTGCTCACGGGCCGGAAATTCTGCCCGGCGATGTCCGGGTCGCCACGGAAGTTTCCATCACGGCACTCGACAGCGGGTTCTTCAGAATGCGCTACGAACGCCTGACGCCACGCGAACGTGCCTATTGCATCGCCATGGCTGAACTGGGCTCCGGCCCCCATCGTTCAGGCGAAATCGCCGACAGAATTGGCGTCCGCGTGCAAAATGTCGCCCCGATCAGAGCCGCATTGATCCGCAAGGGCATGATCTGGAGCCCTGCTTTTGGCACAACAGATTTTACCGTGCCCCTGTTCGAAACCTATCTGCTGCGCATGCGTGACAACGATTCACGCCGCATCAATCCCCTCCCAGCCCTTCAGCTTCAGACCGTAGAGTGAGAGAGCGCCATGCCCCGTCGTACTGACCTGAAATCAATCCTTATCATTGGAGCAGGCCCGATCGTCATCGGCCAGGCCTGCGAGTTCGACTATTCCGGCGCGCAGGCCTGCAAGGCCCTGAAGGAAGAAGGGTTCAGGGTGATCCTGATCAATTCGAATCCAGCCACGATCATGACCGATCCAGGACTGGCCGACGCTACCTATGTCGAGCCCATCACGCCTGAATTCGTCGAACGCATCATCCTGAAGGAAAAGCCCGACGCGGTGCTTCCGACCATGGGCGGCCAGACTGCATTGAACGCAGCAATGGCGCTTGATGCTTCCGGCTTTCTCGAAAAACACGGCGTCGAGCTGATCGGTGCACGCGCAGATGTCATCGATCGCGCCGAAGACCGTCAGAAGTTCCGTGAAGCCATGGATGCCATCGGCATCGAAAGCCCACGCAGCCGGATTGCGCACACTCTGGCCGAAGCACGCGTTGCCCTGGAAGAAACAGGGCTTCCCTCCATCATTCGCCCATCCTTCACCATGGGTGGTTCCGGTGGCGGCATCGCCTATAATCTTGAAGAATTCGATCAGATCGTTGCGGGAGGTCTCGCCGCTTCTCCGACCACTGAAGTCCTGATCGAAGAATCCGTCCTTGGCTGGAAAGAGTTCGAGATGGAAGTCGTCCGCGACAAGGCGGACAACTGCATCATCATCTGCTCCATCGAAAATATCGACCCCATGGGCGTCCACACCGGCGATTCCATTACGGTCGCCCCGGCTCTGACGCTGACCGACAAGGAATATCAGCGGATGCGCGATGCTTCGATCGCCTGTCTTCGCGCCATCGGCGTCGAAACTGGCGGATCGAATGTCCAGTTCGGCATCAATCCGAAAGATGGCCGCATGGTCGTCATCGAGATGAATCCACGCGTCTCCCGTTCGTCCGCCCTCGCTTCCAAGGCAACCGGTTTCCCGATTGCAAAGATCGCCGCGAAACTGGCCGTTGGTTACACGCTGGATGAACTGGCGAACGACATCACCGGGGGAGCAACACCTGCTTCCTTCGAACCCACCATCGACTATGTCGTCGTCAAGATTCCCCGTTTCACTTTCGAAAAATTCCCCGGCACACCAGCCCTGCTTTCCACTTCCATGAAGTCGGTCGGAGAGGCCATGGCCATCGGTCGCTCCTTCAACGAAGCCCTGCAAAAGGGACTGCGGTCGATGGAAACCGGGCTGACCGGCCTCGACCCCGTCGAAATTCCGGGAGATGGTGGGGCCGATGCTTATCGCGCGGCTCTGTCCCAGCCCCGCCCTGAGCGTATTCTCATGGCGGCTCAGGCGCTTCGCGCTGGTCTGTCCATCGAGGACATCGTCGAAGCATGCCATTTCGAGCCCTGGTTCCTGCGTGAACTGAGCGCGATCATTGCCGCAGAAAAGCAGATTCTGGACAAGGGATTGCCAGAAGACGCCCAGTCCCTGCGCCATCTGAAAGCCATGGGCTTCTCTGATCGCCAGCTGGCACGACTTTCCGGCACACAGGAAAGCGAAATCGCCACGCTGCGCCAGCGTCTGAATGTCACCCCGGTCTATAAACGAATCGATACCTGCGCAGGCGAATTCGCATCCGCTACTCCCTATATGTATTCAACATATGAAGGCGGATACGGCACACCTGTCTGTGAGTCAGAACCGACAGACAGGAAGAAGATCGTCATTCTTGGTGGTGGACCGAACCGCATCGGTCAGGGAATCGAATTCGACTATTGCTGCGTCCACGCAGCCTATGCCCTACGTGAAGTCGGATTCGAGACCATCATGGTCAACTGCAATCCGGAAACCGTCTCGACGGATTATGACACATCGGATCGCCTCTACTTCGAGCCTCTGACCACAGAAGATGTGATTTCCCTGATCCGTCGTGAACAGGCCTCCGGTGAAATCGCCGGCTGCATCGTACAGTATGGTGGTCAGACACCCCTGAAACTGTCACATGCACTGGTCGAGGCAGGCATCCCCCTGCTTGGCACACCCGCCGATGCGATTGACCGCGCTGAAGACCGCGAGCGTTTTCAGGCGTTGCTTCATAAACT
This sequence comes from Drosophila lacertosa, assembly GCA_004143845.1. Taxonomy (NCBI): domain Eukaryota; kingdom Metazoa; phylum Arthropoda; class Insecta; order Diptera; family Drosophilidae; genus Drosophila; species Drosophila lacertosa. The sequence goes on along the minus strand of SCDZ01000019.1, from coordinate 394,213 downwards.
CGGACTGCGCCAGCCGGACAACGGCATCGCCCGCAATGCACAGGAAGCGGAAGATATTGCGGAAAAGATCGGCTACCCGGTTGTCATCCGCCCATCCTACGTTCTGGGTGGTCGCGCCATGGAAATCGTCCATGACCGCCACAGCCTGCAACGTTACATGCGCGTTGCCCTCCAGCTTGCCGGTCAGGATATCGCTTCCGGGCCTGTCCTGATTGATCGCTACCTGAACGATGCCATCGAAGCCGATGTGGACTGCATTTCCGATGGAAAAGACGTCTATGTCGCCGGCGTCATGGAACATATCGAGGAAGCTGGCATTCATTCCGGCGACAGCGCCTGCTCCCTCCCGCCCTATACGCTTTCTCCGGCTATCGTCACCGAGTTGAAGGCGCAGACGGAAGCCATGGCCCTCGAACTTGGCATCATCGGCCTGATGAACGTGCAATACGCCATCAAAGGTCACGAGATCTTCGTTCTGGAAGTCAATCCGCGCGCATCCCGCACTGTGCCCTTCGTTGCCAAGGCCACTGGCGTTCCCGTTGCAAAAATCGGTGCACGCGTCATGGCTGGCGCGCGACTGAGCGATTTCCCGCTGGATGACCGCGCCGTCGTTCCTCATGTCGCAGTCAAGGAAGCCGTGTTCCCGTTCCATCGTTTCCAGGACGTCGACACGATCCTCGGGCCGGAAATGCGCTCCACGGGCGAAGTCATGGGGCTCGACACCTCTTTCGAGCGCGCCTTTGCCAAATCCCAGCTGGGAGCAGGCGTGAAACTGCCGCTCTCAGGAAGCGTTTTCCTGTCCGTGCGTGACAGCGACAAGAGCGCCCTTGCTCCCATCGGCCGCGCCCTGAACCAAATGGGATTCACCATCCTTGCCACCCGCGGCACCGCCGCAAGACTCCGGGAGGCGGGAATCGAGGTGCGTGTGGTGAACAAGGTGCTGGAAGGACGTCCTCATTGTGTCGACGCCATCCGGTCCGGTGAAATCCAGATGGTCATCAACACGGCACAGGGGGCACAGGCGGTTGCGGACAGCTATGATATCCGCCGTTCAGCCCTGACCATGGGCATCCCGCACTATACGACCATCGCCGGTGCAAGGGCCGCAACCCATGCCATCAGCGCCATGCGGGAGGGTCCGCTTGAAGTCGCTCCACTTCAGGCGTATTTTAGCGGATCGTTCTGAGACCGGGCGCGTTCTGCGCGACCGGATATAAGCCTGGTCCGTTCTTCGAGCGGACCAGTTACTTAAACTCTGTATTTCCTGATGCCGGTCAACGCCGGCCTTTTCGATTCTGAGGATACGCGTTTTGCAGAAGATTCCGATGACAGCTCCCGGCCTTCAGCGCCTTGAGGAGGAACTGCGTCGTCTCAAATCCGAGGAGCGCCCGGCGGTTATTCGCGCTATTGCTGAAGCCCGGGCTCATGGCGACCTGTCAGAAAACGCTGAATATCATGCGGCTCGTGAACGCCAGTCCTTTATCGAAGGCCGTGTTCTGGAGCTGGAAGAAATCATCGCGACAGCAGAAGTGATCGATCCCTCAACTCTTTCAGGAGATCAGGTCAAATTCGGCGCCCGCGTCACACTTCTGGATGAAGACACCGAAAAAGAATCGACATACCAGATCGTCGGAATGCACGAAGCCGACATTCGGCAAGGGCTGCTTTCGATTTCTTCGCCTCTCGCGAAATCCCTGATCGGCAAACATCTGGGCGATACGGTTTCCGTTCCTGCTCCCGGTGGCGATCGGACCTACGAGATCCTCTCTGTCGTTTACGCCTGAAAACCAGATAGAAAAAAATGATCACCTTCGATGACGTGACCGCCGCTGCGCGGCGGATAGAGGGGCGCGTTCTCCGCACCCCGACGATCCCCTCTCACGCTTTGTCAAAGGCGACCGGCGCAGAGATTATACTCAAACTCGACAACCTTCAGGCTGTCGGCTCCTTCAAGGAACGCGGCGCCGCCAACCGGCTGGCTCTGCTGACGGAAGATGAACGTCGACGCGGTGTTATTGCCGTGTCCGCCGGGAATCATGCGCAAGGTGTGGCCCGCCATGCCAGCCTGCTCGGAATTGACGCCGTCATCGTCATGCCCCGCTTCACGCCCTCAGCGAAGGTGATGCGCACCAAGAGCTGGGGCGCGCATGTCGTGCTTGAAGGCAATGACTTTACCGAAGCCTCCCTGTTCGCACACGATCTGCAACAGCGTGAAGGACGTATTCTGATCCATCCCTATGATGATCCAGGCATCATGGCTGGTCAGGGCACATTCGCTCTCGAGCTTCTGGAAGATGCCGGAGAACTGGATTCGCTGGTCATGCCTATTGGCGGTGGTGGTCTGCTTTCTGGATGTGCGGTCGTAGCAAAGGCCTTGCGGCCAGATCTTGAACTGATCGGCGTGCAGATCGAAAGCCACAATTCCCTTTCGTCATTTCCGGGAGCAGAAATCACCCCTTCCGGCGGTTCCACAATCGCCGAAGGTATCGCTGTGATGAAAATTGGCCGACAGCCACACGCCGTCATTCAGGAAATGGTATCAGACGTCATTGTCGTCACAGAACGTGCCGTGGAAGACGCCATCACATTGCTGGCCGAGGCTGCAAAACAGATCAGCGAAGGCGCTGGTGCTGCCGCTCTGGCAGCAATCATGATGCACCCGGAGAGATTCCGCGGCAAGAAAATTGCCTTGCCCATTACCGGGGCAAATATCGATACACGCATCCTCGCAAATACCCTGTTACGCGCCATGCTCCGTGACGGACGCCTGCTACGTCTTGTAATGGAAATTCCGGATCGTCCGGGAATTCTTGCGGATATTTCCAAAACCATTGGTGATGCTGGCGGGAATATACTGGAAGTCTCACATCAGAGGCTGTTCGCCGCTCCTTCCGTTCAGGCCGCGGAACTTGAAGTCATGATTGAAGCGCGTAATCCTTCACATGCTGAAGAAATTACATCGGCTTTGCGGAAAACTTATATCGTGCGCAGAATCTGACAGAAAATTCGCACAGGAAAGTTCTTTTTCTGTGCGAATATTTTCAAACAATTTATGTATTTAAAATCTTTTAAGCCAAATATTAACCGCCAGTTTACCAAGTCGGACGATACATCCTTTCAGCGAAAACGCAGACTGAAAGACAGAAAATGGCTGGCCTCGATATCCGTCTCGACCAGAATGACCGAATGATCATCAATGGCGCCGCGATTCATTTTCTGACATCCGCGCAGATCCGTCTTCTCAACAGGACGCAATTTCTCTTCGGCAAACAGATCATGCCACCAGAAGCGGCAACAACCCCCGCCCGGCATATCTATTACGCGCTCCAGACAGCCTATGTCGGAACCGAAGAAGAAAGAGAAAAAGCGATGGAAGAAGCTATATATTTCATAAATGCGTTTTCAAGGGAAACAACATCGAAAGCTGCAAAAGCTCTTTTGAAGTCAGCCTATGACGCCGCCTGTGAAAAAGATTATTATACAGCTCTTCGCTATGCCTTGCGCGTCATAAGACATGAGGACGCCGTCATAAGTTCAGCATCCGGCTTAACGTGCGCTTAAACAATCTCGTGTTTTCTTCGATGACCGGAAAAAATCCGGGCCTGTGATTCGGAGAAAAGCCAATGACACTTTCAATCAATACCAATAACGGCGCGATGGTTGCACTTCAGAGCCTGAACGCAACCTCTGCTGAACTCGACCGCACCCAGAACGAGATTTCAACCGGCCTGAAGGTTTCCAACGCTTCAGACAGCCCGGCAATCTATTCCATCACCGCCGCCATGAATGGCAACATTCAGGGTCTGTCCGCGGTGCAGGATTCCCTCTCCATGGGAGCCCAGATTGTCTCGACATCCACGGCAGCAGTTTCCAGCATCATTTCCACGCTGCAGACACTGCAGAACACCGTGACCACTGCGGGACAGACCGGCATCGACACGGCCACAATGAAAACGGAAGTGGCGAACGCCATCAATGCCGTCAATTCCTATGCCCGTAATGCCACATTCAACGGTGTCAATCTTCTGACCAGCCTGACCGATGCCGTCGGTGCGAGCACAACTTCGGCAAACATTGTGCAGAGCCTCAATGGCGGCGTCATCTCGATTGCCAATGCTCTTGGTTCCAGCGGGGATTCAACGCTTTCGAGCTTCCTGAATCTGACCGGAACCGGATTCAGCGCCGAGACAGCAACCTCCACAGATCAGACAGTGATCTCCGATGGCCAGACAGCCAGCCTTGCCCTCACCGGTGACGTTACCGCTGCTGCTGCGTTCAGCGCAGGCAATAAATTCACTCTCACCAACGGTGATGGAACAACCACAACTTTTGAAATCACTGATGGCACGACAGCAGCGACAAGCATACCGACAGCAACCAACAAGGTTGTTTCGGTCATCGTCAATACTGCCTCTTCTTCGACAGCTTCCGGTATCGGTGCTCTTGCCAAGGCACTGAACGACAATGGTTACTCAGCATCCATTGATACGAGCACAGGCGCACTGAAAATCACCGGACAGAGCCTGACAGCATTTACGGCGTCAGATACAACTGACTGGAACGCTACAGCCAGCGCATCGACATCAAAAGATTACGTCTCGAGCATTCAGAGCGCGATCGACAAGATGTCTTCCATTGCTCAGAATCTGGGCAGCTATACCAACCAGATTTCCGGTCTTCAGACATACAGCTCCAACCTGAGCGATGCCCTGACGTCTGGCGTTGGCGCCCTGACGGATGCCGACATGGCAGCTGAAAGCGCGAAGCTGACCTCTCTTCAGACGAAGCAGCAGCTGGCAATTTCAGCACTGACTGTTGCGAAATCGTCTTCTCAGAACATTCTGTCCCTGTTCCGATAAGACTTCAGGAGGGCGGTGAATAACCGCCCTCTTCATCTTCAGGAGCCTCAATGAGTTACGGCATCAACGCTTACAATCAGAGTACAGCAAGAAGTATCCCCCCACGTCAGGTGGAAACAATGGCTTTCGGCCAAGTCATTATGCTGCTGAAAGCTGCAAAAGATCACAAATCACGTCTTCACGCGCTCAACATGAACCAGAAGCTCTGGTCAGCCGTTTTACGTGAAATAAGCATTGAAAATAATGATTTACCGGTCAGTTTCCGAGAAAATCTGTTTCGGCTTGCTGATTGGTCATCGCGATACAGTATCCGCGCCATGCTGAAAAATATCAGCCTCAAACCGCTGGTCGAAGTTAACCAGAATATTCTGGATGGCCTGCGAACATCGCCAACATCTTGCGCCTCTCAGGAACAGGCGGGAAACAAGGTTTCCGCAGCCTGATTCCTGAAATGGAAATGCACTATTTGGTGCCAAACAGCCTGTCGCCCGCATCCCCTAAGCCGGGACGGATATAGCCATGATCGTCAAGTTCCCGATCGATTGATCCCGTGATGATCTTCACGTCCGGATGTGCCTGCGTCAGACAAGCCACGCCCTCTGGAGCAGCAAGAAGACAAACGAACACAATATTCGCAGCGCCGGCATTTTTCAGGCTTTGAATCGCAGCCGCAGCACTATGACCAGTTGCCAGCATCGGATCCACGACAATGCAGTCACGGCTTCCAATATCGTCCGGCAGTTTCATATAATATTCGACAGGACGCAGCGTCTCTGGATCACGGAAGAGGCCAATATGCCCGACCCTGGCGGACGGCACGAGATCCAGCATGCCGTCAAGAATACCATTTCCTGCGCGCAGGATGGAAACAAAGCAGAGCTTCTTGCCTGACAGCCGCTGCCCCGTTGTTTTCTCAAGCGGCGTCTCGATCTCGACGTCTTCCAGCTTCAGATCACGGGTGGCTTCATAAGCCAGCAACAAGCTTAACTCTCTGGCCAGGCGACGAAAGCCGGCAGTGGAAACGGAGGCTTCCCGCATTCGCGTCAGTTTGTGACGCACCAGCGGATGATTAACGACAATCACGTTGTCTAAGTTGGTCATATCGGACATCCCCCTATTTTGCCTGTGTAGAGTGCCACTGACAACGCCGCTTCAATCCGAAATGCTTTCTCCGGCACGAAAATCGAGAACAATTCCGTTCATGCAGTAGCGAAGGCCGGATGGAGGAGGGCCATCAGGAAAGACATGCCCCAAATGACCATGACAACTGGCACAGCACACTTCCGTGCGAAGCATCCCGTGGCTTTGATCAACATGCGTCTCGACCGCATTTTGCAAGGCAGCATAAAAAGATGGCCACCCGCTCCCGCTATCATATTTGCTGTCTGAAGAAAAAAGCGGATGTCCACAGCCGGCACACCGATAAATGCCAGATCTTTTTTCATAATTCAGATCGCTTGAGCCAGGCCGCTCTGTTCCCCGCTCTCTCAACACTCGGATTTGTTCAGGTGTCAGCACACCACAGACAGATGACGATTCATGCTTCACGAGGAAAATCCTTCGGGATGTATGTCCATGCAAGACCCGAGAGACAGAAACTCAAAAACTGTTCAGGTCATGTCGCACTGGCGAGTATATACGGATCGCACGCGAAATACCGCATGTTCGATCATACAGCACGCCAGAACGAAGCATCATCAAGCAAGTCTTTCCCATATCGGAAAAGCGACTTGAGGCAATGACGTCAGGACGGCATGATTGCAGCGACAAGAACAACAGAAACCGACGGATTTTCAGCCCATGCCCTCACCCGCCCCCAGCAATCATCGTCCCGTTATGCTGGTCATTCTCGATGGATTCGGATGGCGGGAGGAAAGTGCCGACAACGCCGTTCATCTGGCGCGCACACCAACATTCGATTCTCTGTGGAACACTGAACCTCACAGTTTCCTCGACACCAGCGGCCCCGATGTCGGCCTTCCGGAAGGCCAGATGGGCAATTCCGAAGTCGGACACCTCAATATCGGTGCAGGCCGCGTCGTCATGCAGGAACTCCAGAGAATTGGCACGGCCATCAGGGACGGCAGCCTGGCTGAAAACCTGCACCTCCAGAATTTCATCAAGACGCTGAAAGCATCCGGCGGCACCTGTCATCTCATGGGGCTGATCTCTCCCGGCGGCGTACATTCCCATCAGGATCATGCCATCGCTCTGGCCCGTATCGTGTCAGATGCTGGCATTCCCGTGGCACTCCACATCTTCACCGATGGTCGTGACACCCCCCCTGAATCCGGCATTGATTATCTGGCCGAACTCATGACCAAGCTGCCCGCAGGTGTCATCCCGGCAACGATATCCGGACGTTATTTCGCAATGGATCGGGACAATCGCTGGGAGCGGGTTTCGCGCGTCTATGACCTTCTGACCAATGCCGAAGGCCCCTCCACCACCAATCCCGCCGACGTCCTGCGCGCCACATATGCTTCAGGAAAGTCAGACGAATTCGTCGAACCAACCGTTATCGGCGCTTATGCGGGCATGAAGGATGGGGACGGCATCCTGTCCTTCAACTTCCGCGCTGATCGAATCCGTCAATTGCTTGATGCGCTGCTGGACCCCGCTTTCAATGGTTTTGCGCGCAAGAAAACCGTCGAATTCGCCGGTGCCGTCGCCATGACCCGTTACAGTAATCATCTTGCCGGTTTCATGACGGTCCTGTTTGCACCTCAGGATCTGAGCCTGCTGCTGGGAGAAGTCGTCGCTGCGGCCGGACGTCGTCAGCTCCGCATGGCAGAGACGGAAAAATATCCACACGTCACCTATTTCTTGAATGGTGGCCGGGAGGAGCAGTTCGAAGGTGAGGACCGGATTCTCGTTCCTTCTCCCAAAGTTGCCACTTATGATCTTCAGCCGGAAATGTCCGCCCCCGAACTGACTGAAAAGGCCGTCAACGCCATCGACAGCGGGAAATACGACATGATCGTTCTCAATTTTGGCAACCCGGACATGGTCGGTCACACCGGTGTTCTGGAAGCTGCCATCAAGGCGGTCGAGGCGGTTGATACCGGGCTGGGGCATATCGTCGCGGCTATCCGCCGTCAGGGGGGAGCCTTGCTGGTCACGGCTGATCACGGAAATTGCGAGACCATGCGCGATGACACCACAGGTGGTCCTCACACAGCGCATACCCTGAACCGTGTGCCGTTCATCCTCGCAGGCGTGCCGGAAGTCAGCGTCCATGAAGGGCGTCTTGCCGATCTGGCACCGACCATGCTCGATCTTCTGTCCATCCCGCAGCCCACCGCGATGACTGGACGCTCCCTGATCAATCACGCGGACTGAATGAAGGAACTGCGGGATATCAAACGCTTCCCAAATGATCCGGCTCTGACCTGCGTCAGAGCCGTTGTGGTCACTTTGTCCCTGCTAACATTGCCCCCGGGGCCGGCTCTGGCAGCAACACATAAATCTGTCAGCACGCACGTCGATACAGCCCGTTCAAAACTCATGAACATCCGCAAGAGGGAAGACGAGCTGAAGCAGCGACAGGATCAGATCCATCAACGTCTGACGGAAGCACGGAAAGCCGCCGAAACCGCACAGCAGAAGGCGAAAGCCGATGCCGTGCAGGCAGCTTCACTCACCTCTGCCTCAGTCGATGCTGCCCAACAGCTTGAAGACACCCAGAATAAACTCGACAGCCTAGGAGATGACATTGACGATCTGCGTGATCGTCAGACCGAAATCCGACAGGATCTCGCGCTTGATGCCGCCGCCATCGCACCAATGATCACAGTCGCCAGACGGCTGGATATGCATCCAACGGAATCCCTGATCGCCAGCCCGTCTTCCTCCGAAGACTCCATCACCGCGTTACTGGTTATTCGTGGACTGGCTCGCACTCTGGAACATGATGCTGAAGGCCTGAAGGCACGGCGGGCAGAACTGGATGTTGTTGATCAGGACCTTGGCAACCGTCTGAAAGAAGCCAGACAGCTGGAGAGCGAGCAGGCTGACCAGAAAATCGAGCTTTCACGGAAAATGAAAGCAGCCCGGGATGCCTGGCAACACTCCAAAGCCCTCGCCCGGACCCGGGACCAGCAATCTCTCCAAACGCAAGCAAAAGCCGAGGCTGTCGACAAGGAGGTTTCCCTGCTGATGGCAGAGGAAGCCGCGGCATTAGCTGCACTTCAGAAGGAAGCCGAAAAAGCGGCACTCAGAAAACAGCAGGCTCTTCTCGCGGCCCGTAAAGCCCACCAGAAGCACGATCATGACAGCAGCCCCAGCGGCAGCACAATTGCCTCCTCCACTGGAAGCAAAAAAGGAGCAGGAGGTCTGGTCGCTGGAACTATCATCACCGCGTGGGGCAGCCCGACGGAAACAGGTCCAGCAACCGGCATGACGTTTTCAACGCCATCCGGCGCTTTGGTCCGTGCTCCCTGTAGTGGTCATATCGATTTTGCGGGTCCCTTCCGCAGCTTCGGTCACATGCTGATTCTGAATTGTGGAGGGAATGATCGTTTTGTACTGGCCGGACTGGAGCATCTGGAGGTCGAGGATGGTCAGAACATACATAAAGGAGAGGGCGTTGGCGCAATGCCTTCATCTGGAAAGCCCGGAACGCTTCTGGTCCAGTTGCGTCATGGTACCCGCGCCATAAATCCGGCGTCCCGACTGTAATTCCGCCATGTTGCCATGAGACACCATAGCCTTTGGGAGCATGTTGTGAGAATGTCGGAGAACGTTTTCAGTCAGGGCAAGGCCCTTCCGTTTCATCTGGAACCCAATGAAACGGGAATGTTTTGCGTTGAACACAAATGGGACAAGACGTCCATCAGCATGGATGTTTCAGGAGACAGTATCGCATGAAGTTTCGCAAAGGCCTTCTGCCTGGCGCTATTCTGCTCATCGGCGTCGCAACAGGTCCGGCAATCCTGCACCTGAATGAAGCGGTTCCCGCATTTCTGGCTTCGCCAGCCTTCGCTGACAGCAGCACCACTCCAGAAGCACCTCAGGACAGCCACGCCGAAACATACAGATTACTGACACTTTTTGGCAGCATCTTCGATCTCGTCCGGGCCAATTATGTCGAACCTGTTTCCGATCGCGACCTGATCACAAATGCCCTGAACGGAATGTTGAGCGGCCTTGATCCGCACAGTTCCTACATGACCGAAAAACAATATGCCGACATGCGGGTCCAGACGACCGGCAAGTTCGGTGGGCTTGGTCTGGAAGTTCAGGGACTTCAGGGACATATCCGCGTCGTTTCGCCAATTGACGGAACGCCGGCATGGAAAGCCGGCATCAAGCCGGGCGATTATATCGTCGCCATCGACGGTCATAATATCGACGGCTCTCCCCTGAATGATGCCGTGGAAAAAATGCGTGGCAAACCCGGTTCGGAAATCACTCTGACAATCATCAGAGAGAAAGAACCCAAGCCCCTAATTAAGAAAATGAAGCGGGAAATCATCCACATCGAAGTGGTGAAATCCGCGCTTTACGGCAAGACAGGCTATATCCGCATCTCGCAGTTCGACGAGGAAACGTCGGCGCAACTCCGCAAGGCTTATGCTCAACTGGTCAAGGAAGCTGGCGGCAAGCTGGACGGACTGGTTCTTGATCTGAGAAACAATCCGGGCGGTCTTCTGGATCAGGCCGTGGATGTTTCATCCGCCTTCATCAAAAGCGGAGAAATCGTCTCCACCCGCGCGCGACACCCCAAAGACAGCCGTCGCTGGGATGCGCAAGGGGATGACATGACAGGCAACATGCCGATCGTTGTCCTGATCAATGGTGGCACAGCTTCCGCAGCTGAAATCGTTTCCGGCGCCCTGCAGGATCATCAGCGCGCGGTGATTCTCGGCACGAAATCATTCGGCAAGGGCTCCGTTCAGACCGTTATGCCGATTCCGGGCAACGGCGCCGTCAGACTGACCACAGCCCGCTATTACACCCCGTCAGGCCGTTCGATTCAGGGACTGGGTATAACCCCTGATGTCGAAGTCAGGGAAAGTCGGGAAGATCCGGGGTTCAGCATCCGCGAAGCTGATCTTGCCCACTACATCAGCAACAAGGGTGGCAACAAAACCAACGCCGCTGCCAGAACGGACCTCCCTCCACTAGCCAAGAACATTCCGGATCAGCCTCCCGAAAACTGGCCTGAATTTTCTTATGACAAACCCAAGACCGACTTCCAGCTTCAGGAAGCCCTACGTCTGGTTCGTAGCATGGCCGGAGTTGCTGCTCCGGACCCTGTCGCTGACCTTCCGCCGGTCAAGGCTGCACCTGCGGAAAAAAAGACTCCGGCTGCTGTACATTGATCCACAAAACCTGTTCAGAAATTCTGAACAGGTTTTCCTCATGCATCCGCATAGACAATAGAAACGGTTAACCGTTTTCGCTTTCGCACCAAGGAAATCCGCCTGATGTCCCTCTCCGCTGCCGATCTGCCTTGGCGCCCTAACGTTGGAGCCGTCATTTTCAATCGACAGGGGTTGGTCTTCATCGCCCGCAGAACAGACATGCCGGGAGCCGGAGGACCGCTGAGCGAAGGCGTCTGGCAGTGTCCTCAGGGGGGAATGGATGAAGGCGAAACGCCGGAAACAGCCGTTCTGCGCGAAGTCCAGGAAGAGACCGGAATGGAACAGATTCGCATTCTGGGAAGCTGCGATGAGTGGCTGAAATATGATCTTCCACCAGAGCTTATCGGAAAAGCGCTTGGTGGACGCTGGCGTGGCCAGACACAGAAATGGTTTGCTGTTCTGTTTGAAGGAAAAGACGATTCCATCCGTCTGGACCTACAAAAACCGGCGGAATTCGATGCATGGCGCTGGGTTCCGATCGAAGCACTCTCCGAATGCAAGGTTGGCTTCAAAAAACCAATCTATGATCGCCTGCCTGCTGAATTCGAGAGATTTGCAGCGATGGCACGGACAGAATCAATGCCTGATCCTGAAAACTGACACCATCGGCAGAAAGACTTATTCAGGCGGAAGACGACATTGCGCTCCGATTGTCCCGGTATAGCGCGTCCAAGTCTGGGTCTCTCCAAACAGGGGGATCCCGACATATCCTCGCAACTTCATCTCCCCATCGCGCGGGGACCAAATCTGTGCGTGGTAAACCTCTCCACTATCAGGATCGAGGATCTTTCCGTTCCATCTCTCATCTCCTGATTTTTTCCTGAATCCGGTCAGCATGGTCAAACCACACTCTGACCTTCCATGCACATCTCTGGCGGGTTCCGCTTCATCGTAGCGCATACCGATCAGGGTTCCGCACAAGACGCCGTCACCACAATATTCCACTTTGAAAACGCCATCATGCTTCTCGCTCAGCCACAAACCGATCTCGGGTGGCGCCTCTGCTTCAGCGGGCAAGGTATAAAAAAGGCCCGTGACCAGAAAAAGAAACAAAGGAAGATATTTCATCAGTGGAGCCATTTTGAAACGAGGGAACAAGGACTGTAATGACCTGCTGGCCTGCATATCTCTACATACCATTCAGGCCTCTCCTCTTATTCCAATGTCAATGCAGCAGAGACTCAGCCATCCGCCAGGGGAGTCCACGGCAGCACCATCGTCTCGACACCTTCTTCTTCAAGCATCTCACGGTCTTCTTCCGTCACCGTGCCATAAATACCTCGTTCCTGCACCTCGCCACGATGAATGCGTAACGCTTCATCGGCAAAGCGGTCCTTCATATTCTCACAATTCGCTTCCACCTCGCGGCGAAGGCGCTGAAGCAGGGCCAGGGCTGCGTCCGGAACGGGCGGCAGCGCCTCCGGTGACGGCTGCGGCGTCTCTCCGGGGGGCTTCACCTTATCCTCAACCGGTTTTTTCGTGTCATGCCGGACAGTATGCACTGCTGGCGCCATCAAGGCACGATCAACCTGAGAGGTGCCGCAATAAGGGCACGTCAGGAAACCGGCTGAAAGCTGCTGCTCATAAGCCGTGGAATCGCGGAACCAGCCTTCGAACTCATGATCCGAACAACATCTCAACTGATATCGAATCATGCTCTGCCCTCTTGCCGGGCAGAGGCTGCAACAATCCGGAAAAACATCGGAAGAATCGTCACCGCAGTTTTGTGAAGATAATCAGCCACTCACCGTAGCAAGAAGCGAATCGAGCTTGCCACTCTGTTCCAGCGCAAAAAGATCGTCACATCCACCGATCGCCTTATCGTCGATGAAGATCTGCGGAACAGTCGTCCGTCCCCCGGACCTCGTACGTGCCTCAACACGCTCCGGCGTTCCATGAGGGGCGTTGATCTCCTTGAATGAAACGCCCTTCTGTTTCAGCAAAGACACCGCACGAATGCAGAATGGGCAACCAGGCTGGGTGTAAATCTCAATTCCGGCCATAAATACTCCTGTCAGCCCTCACTCAGAGCTATTCTCTTACTGAATTCAGGACTGAAACTAGCAGAACATACGTCTCCTGCCAGCTTGCTCTCATTCAATATGTCACAAATCCTTCGACGCCTCAGTCAACAGACAAAGGTGTCCGGCACATTGTGTCTACCGCTGCAACCTGACCAGCACCCGCCCCGAAATTTTTCCATCGAGAAGATCTGAGGCCGCGGACACCGCTTCATCAAGGGAAATTTCTGTCACCATTATTTTCTCGAAGGAAATTTCCTGCGCCAGAAGAGTCCACATTTTCTCCCGACGCTCCTGCGGACACATAACACTGTCGATCCCGATCAAGGAAACACCCCGCAGAATGAAGGGGGCGACTGTTGCCGGAAATTCCATGGAAGATGCGAGTCCGCACGCCGTCACCACACCGCCATACACCATGGAAGCGCATATATTCGCCAGAACCTGCCCGCCGGCTACATCAACAGCACCCGCCCAGCGCGCTTTTTCAAGAGGCCGCCCCGGCTGGGACAAGGAAGCACGCGGCAGGATTTCAGCCGCCCCCAACGTTTTCAGCCAGTCACTTTCCTCAGCTCGTCCCGTCACAGCCACAACATGATACCCACGCCCGGCAAGAAGCATCACGGCAAGACTGCCAACACCTCCCGTTGCCCCCGTCACGACGACAGGACCACTTTCAGGAGTCACGCCCCGCTCACGCAAGGCTTCCACACACAGCATTGCCGTGTAACCCGCCGTTCCCAACTCCATCGTCTGACGCGTCGTCATTCCAGCAGGCACGGGTGTCAGCCATTCTGATTTCACGCGTGCTTTCTCGGCCAGACCTCCCCAATGGCGTTCCCCTACCCCCCAACCATTCAGAAGGACCCGGTCACCCACTGCAAAAGAGGCGCAACTGGACTGTTCAACACACCCTGCAAAATCGACACCGGGAACCATGGGAAACTGACGGACAATCGCTCCCCGTCCTGTTAATGCCAGAGCATCCTTGTAATTCAGTGTGGACCACTCAACCCGAACAGTGACATCGCCTTCCGGCAACATATCATCCGTCATTGCCCGCACTGCAACGTTCTGCTGGCCCGAACCTTCTTTCTCGATCACAACCGCATCAAACATGTCAGCCTCTCCTGCTGTTTTTATTTTTCTTAGGAAAGAGCAAGCATATTCTCAGAATTCATCCTGACGCACTTCAAATGATCGACAGATTGCCTTCTGCATGTCCTGCACAAAACGTCCCGACATGCCTTCAGGCGTCGTATTGGTCAGAATGACACAGGACAACTTCCGAAGCGGATCAATAAACCAGTTGTGTCCATAAACACCGCCCCACTGCAACGATCCTGGTGACAGAGGAGAAATGGCCGCCTCCGGATCAGAAATAATTCCCCAGCCATAGCCGAAGGCTTTCCCTGCGGATAAACCGCGCGTTCCGGCTGGCACCTGTTCAGCAACCATGGCTGCAACAGTATCCTTGCTCAGAATGCCTCGACCGAACATCCGGATCGCTTCAAGAAACCTCAGAATATCTCCTGCTGTTCCTGCCATCCCGGCCCCTCCAGAGGGATATGAAGCAGAATTATCCAGACGCGACGGAGCAAAAATGACTTTCTCTGCTCCCATGGCGACCGTCATTCCATCGGAAATTTTCACAATACCCTTGCCATCACAGGCATAAGGCACAGCAAGACGCTTGTGATCCACAACGGAAAAACCAGTATCAATCATATTCAGCGGAGACAGAATGATGTCTTCCACAAGTTTCGGCAATTTTTCCCCGGTCGCTGCAGACATCACGCCACCAAGAACATCCATCGCCAGTGAATATCTCCAGCGTGTGCCGGGCACGAAACGCAAGGGGGCCTGCACCAGACGCGACAGATTTTCTTCAAGAGGCAAGCCCGGTTGATCCAACCCGTCCGAAACATTCAACGCGTGATATGGGCTGTGCATTGATTCTGAAAAACGATAACTCAGACCGGACATATGCGTCAGTAAATGACGCACTGTTATTTCCGGGGCACTTCCATCCTTCAACTCCGGACGAAATGATGGAAGCCAGCGCGAAACCGGGTCTTCCAGATGCAGGACATTCTGCTCGACCAGTTTCATTGCAGCGGCCGCGACAACTGGTTTTGTCACCGATGCCAGCAGAAAAATCGTATCTTCCTGCATCGGACGCACATTGTCCCGATCAGCCAGCCCGACTGAGCGCTGCCAGACCTGCTGTCCATCCTGCGCCACACAGACAACAGCGCCGACAAGATCATGCCGCGCAATCGCGGCATCCATCACGGCCTCAGGCGTTTCATCCTGTAAATCATTCACGGGGCAGCCTCCGGGTTCGAGTGGCTTATTCTGCCGCTACCTCCCCCCGGAAACCAGACTGAAAATGCTCAGTCCCGCGTGATGAAACCACCCCCGAGAACCCGGCTGCCGCGATAGAAAACGCAAGCCTGTCCCGGGGCGGGCAAAGCTGCCTCTTCAAGCTCAACCACTGCGCCACCATCCGGAGTGGACCATATCTTTGCCGCACGCGGCTCTTCTCTCGCTCGTAACTGCACATGACAGGAAAGAGGCTCTCCCTCCTGCCCGGGGGCCGGCACCAGCCAGTTCACATCGCGTAGACGACATTTTGTCACAGCCGAACCGCTACGAGGACCAATCACAATGCGCCGTGCCGCAGGCTCAACGCCTACGACCATCTGTCGCTCACCATCAATTTGCGCCGCATTACCAAGGCGCTTGCTTTGTCCGACAGTGAAGCGCGTAACGCCTTCATGTAGCCCCACGACGTTGCCAGCCGTGTCCACAATCTCGCCTCCGCCCTGCATTTCAGGACGAAGTTTTTCCACCAGTTCCGCATAAGAGCCCGACGGAATGAAACAGATATCCTGACTGTCGGGCTTGTCCGCGACTGCAAGACCAAAGCGTTCCGCGTCAATCCGCACATCGTCCTTGCTCTCTGCATCTCCCAGTGGGAAACGCAGAAATTCAAGCTGCTCCAGTGTCGTTGCGAACAGAAACCAGCTCTGGTCACGCGAAAGATCGACGGGGCGATGAAGTTCGACCCCTTCGGCCCCTTCGATGCGCCGGACATAATGGCCGGTCGCCATTGCCTCCGCCCCGACATCCTTTGCCAGTCCAAGCAGATCCGTGAACTTCACGCCCTGATTACAGGCGACGCAAGGAACAGGTGTTTCTCCACGTGCCCAGGAATCCGCAAAACTGTCGATCACGCTTTCCCGGAAACGGGTTTCCGCATCAATCACGTAATGAGGAAATGCCAGACGCTCGGCCACATCCGAAGCATCCCGGATATCCTTACCGGCACAGCAAGCGCCTTTTTTCGCCTCACCGCGCGTATCATAAAGCTGAAGGGTGGCTCCAAGGACCTCATGCCCCTGTTCAACGAGGCGCGCGGCGACAACCGAACTGTCCACCCCGCCCGACATGGCAACGAGAATACGCACTATGACCCTTCTGCTCCGCGATGGAAGCAGCCTCTATTCTGGAAAAACCGTTATCCGGCTCTGTGCCGGAAAATAACACAGGCGGCAGGACAGATCAGTAACGATCAATCCATGCCGCCTGTCTTCAACAGGAAAAAGGCTCGTAAACCGTTCCCTGCGGAGATTTCTCAGCGACGCGGAAGACGGACAACAAGACCGTTCAGAGCTTCCGTCATCACGATCTGACAGCCCAGACGGGACGTCTTCTCAAGACCGAAAGCAAGATCGAGCATGTCTTCTTCGTCCTCGGTCGCATCTGGCAGTTCCACAGCCCAGGTGGGATCGACGATCACATGACAGGTGGCGCAGGCCAGAGAACCTTCACAAGCACCTTCGATATCAATGCCGTGCTTATGGGCAATTTCAAGAACCGAAAGACCAACCGGCGCATCCACCGTGCGCTCGTTTCCATCGGACTCAATAAACGTCATCTGCGGCATCAGGCATCCCCTGCTGTGTCTGTTGCATGCCCCGAAGCGGACCCCCGCACATTTCGGGCCGCACGGGCCAGCAACCGGGCTGCCCGCACCATATCGGCGGCGGTGGTATAGCGTCCGGGAGAGAGACGCAAGCTTTCCTGCGCTGCATCACGAGTCATTCCCATTGCAGTCAGCACATAGGAAGGCGCAATATCAGAAGATGAACAGGCAGATCCAACCGAGAGTGCCAGTTCCGGAACGCAGGAAAGAAGCTCCACTGCTGACGCACCCGGCAGACGCAGGTTGAAAAGTCCCGGCAAAGACGGAACGCCCTGAGCCGCAACCTTGAAGTCAGCCCCTTCCGAAGCAAGTGTTTCCAGAAAAACCTGACGCAGAGCCCGCAAATGTGTATCATCTTGCGCCAGCCGTTGCCGTGCCAGTTCAGCCGCAACCCCAAATCCTGCAACCAGTGGTGGGGCCAGCGTTCCGGAACGCAGCGTCCGCTCCTGCCCTCCACCAGAAAAGAGAGGCTCAAGCCGGGCACGCGGTCGATGCCTGACATACAGGGCACCAACACCTTTCGGTCCATAGATTTTATGAGCCGAGATGGACCCAAGGTCGATCCACGCACTGTCGAATGGAATTTTCCCCGCAGCCTGCGCCAGGTCCGAATGCATCAATGCCCCTGCGCCACGCACCAAGGCTGACAGAGCTTCGATATCCTGCAAAACTCCGGTTTCATTGTTTGCCGTCATGATGCTGACAAGCAATGTGGGCTCAGCCAAAGCCGCTTTCAAACGCTCCGGATCGACGCATCCATTGGCATCAACCGGCAGGATAACCGGCTCAAATCCTTCCGCAGCAAGGTCACGAACGCTTTCGAGAACACATTTATGCTCGGTCGCCAGAGTGATCACACGCTTGCGATTTCCACCATGCCGGGCACTGAAACGGGCAGCGCCTTTAATAGCGAGGTTATTGGCCTCCGTAGCGCCAGACGTGAAGATAATCTCTTTCGGATCAGCCTTGATCAGCCCGGCGACCCGCGCACGCGCGTCCTCCACTGACTGAGCCGCCAATGCTCCGGAAACATGGCTGCTGCTATGCGGATTGGCGTAATACTCCGCAAAGAACGGCATCATTGCCGTCACCACTTCCGGCGCACAGGGCGTCGTAGCGGCATGATCGAGATAAAGTTCTTCCATCCCTTCCCTGCAAGGCAGATGGATGTTCAGGATTTCCCGAACATCACCGGTTTGAACAGATCCATGATATAAGCATGATGCGGCGGCACGACAGATGCGAGAGCATAGCAGCCAACGACGAACAGAACCGTCAGCGCATAGAGAAGCAGGGCTTTACCTGCACCGATACCCAACCCGACACGTGCGACAAACCACCCCAGCCACACGCCATATAATTCGGTCGTGACCATCAACGCCTTGCCGAAAGCAGGTTGATGCGCAAGCGACGGCATGATCAGTGCAGCCACCAAAAGAGCTATGATAGTCACAAGGACCGTGACCCATTCACACCAGGCTGCTGCCGTCGCGTAACGCAACCACTGCGCCTCGCGCTTCCAGAACCGGGCCATAATATGTGAGACGACCGGGGGACCGAGAAGAGCACAGAAAGACAACGCCACACGGGTGAGAGCAACACCCCGGCCGGGCTGCATCAGGGAAATGACAAGGCTTACCAGATTCAGGGCAATGCCCGGGGCCAAGGCTGCCAGGAACGCATCCGGAGTTGCCCTGAAACACTCAATGCCCTCCCGCCGCCCAAGAGCAAGAAGCATCATGCCGCGCAATACAGTTTTCGGTCCGGTTCCAGCCCCTCTGAACTCTCCGCTCACGCAGCCATCCTCTCCAGCATCCGCTCATAAATACGCGTCAGCATATGCACATCCTCGACACGCACATGCTCATCCACCTGATGCATGCTGGTGCCAACCAGACCAAATTCCGCAACCGGACAATAAAGCGCTATAAAGCGGGCATCTGACGTCCCGCCACCCGTATCCAGCTTCGGCTCGACACCGCTCACTTCACGAACCGCATCTGCCAGAGCCATGACAGCAGGCCCGGGCTGCGTCAGAAAAGATTCTCCGCTGACAGAAATCTCGATCTCTGCATCCGGTGCATGACGACTGGAGATGGTTCTGATCCATCCCTCCAGCGACGCGCCAGAGTGAAGATCGTTAAAACGGATGTTCAGGGCCGCAGAAGCTTCTGCGGGGATCACATTGGATGCCGGATTTCCGACATCAACACTAGTCACCTGCAATCCGGAAGGTTCAAACCAGCGTGTTCCTGCATCCAGAGGTTCTGCCGTCAGTTCATTCAGAAGACGAATCAGACGATGCACCGGATTGTCAGCACGATGGGGATAGGCAACATGCCCCTGCCGTCCACGCACCTTGATCCGTGCATTCAAGCTTCCCCGGCGGCCGATCTTGATCACCTCACCCATCGTCTGTGGGCAGGTCGGTTCGCCGACAACGCAGAAATCCGGAATCTGATTGTGCGCTGCCATCCATTCAAGAACACGCGCAGTGCCGAAGAGCGCATGTCCTTCCTCATCCCCCGTGATCAGAAGACTGATGGAACCACCAAATCCCGGATTTTTCTTCAGGAAAGACAGGGCGCCCGCGACGAAGGCGGCAATGCCCCCCTTCATGTCACAGGCCCCTCGGCCATAAATTATTCCGTCAACAACCGATCCGCTGAACGGATCGTGCGTCCAGTCAGCGGCAGCTCCCGGCGGCACAACATCCGTGTGCCCGGCGAAACAGAGATGCGGTGAGCCACTTCCCCAACGCGCGAAAAAATTCGGCGTCAGGTCAGCGCCTTCACCAAATGGCAGACGCGTTATTTTGAAACCGTGCGTTTCCAGAAGATCAATCAGAAGCTCCTGAGCGCCTCCCGGATCTGGCGTTACGGAAGGTGCCTGAATAAGCCGGGCAGCAAGAAGCGCTCCATCAATTGTCTCCGCCATATCGGCCAGCTCAGTCTCTCAGCAATTCGTTGATGGAAGTCTTGGAGCGCGTGCGTTCGTCAACACGCTTCACGATAACCGCACAATAAAGGGCGGGGTCGGGCTGCCCTGCCGGGGCAGGACGGGAACCCGGCAGCGTTCCGGGGACCACGACGGAATATTCGGGAACACGCCCCATGAATATCTCGCCTGTCGCACGGTCCACGATCTTGGTGGATGCGCCAAGATAAACGCCCATTGAAAGCACGGACCCGCGTTCAACCACGACACCTTCAGCCACTTCGGAACGCGCACCGATAAAGCAGCCGTCGCCGATAATGACAGGAGAAGCCTGCAATGGCTCCAGAACCCCTCCGATCCCGGCACCGCCGCTGATATGGCAGTTTTTGCCGATCTGAGCGCAGCTGCCGACGGTTGCCCATGTGTCAATCATGGTGCCGCTGTCGACATAAGCCCCGACATTCACGAAGGACGGCATCAGCACCACGCCCGGCGCAATATAGGCTGAACGTCGGACAACGGCTCCGGGAACTGCTCGGAAACCAGCTTCGGCAAAGCGTGCCTTGTCCCAACCATCGAATTTAAGCGGAACCTTGTCATAAGCCGGAACTCCGGCGCAGCCACCTTCGATCACCTGATTCTCGAACATCCGGAATGACAGGAGAACGGCTTTCTTCAGCCATTCATTGACTACCTTCTGCCCATCGAGAACTTCCGCCACGCGGACACGACCGCAATCGAGAGCATCCAATGCCTCAAGCACAGCCGCGCGAGCTTCTCCCGTCGTTTCGGCTGAAATCTGAGACCGATTTTCCCAGAGTTCGTCGATTCGATGTTGGAGCGAAAGATCAGTCATTTTTTTTCCCGGATCACACAGTTCTGGTGGCTACAAATTGATGCCGGACCATGCGGGCACGACCAAATTATGTCAACGCAAAGGCCGATATCGGCGGCCGTTAATAATTTCGCAAATATTATCTCCGCAGAGTGTCTCCTGTCATGAAGGTACACGCTCCCGGACACAATGATGTCTCTCCACACCCCTCAGCCCTCTCTGGCGATCAGACGTCAGAGTTGACGGCATCGCTGTTCGCCAGCCGTCGACGCTGGAAGAGCCTGGCTGAACTCACGGGCGACATTCTGTTCGAAACGGATTCCTCCGGATATTTCACTTTTTTTGAAAGTCGTTTTCTGCCGAAACAGGAGCAGAACAGCCTCCTCGGACAGCACAGCAGCATATTGCTGCACTGCAACGACACGCCGGGCACCAATCCTTTTCATCTGAATGATACCTCGCGCGGCCTACGGTGCTGGCTGCGGTTCCCCGGGTATTCCGATTATTGTTTCCAGTTCTATGGCACCGTCCTCTACTCCCCTTCCGGGGTTCCGAAAGGAACGCGAGGTCTGGCCATCGATATTACCGAGGAAACACTATCCTCCAACAATAGGGCTGTTCGCGGGTTTCAAACGGACATCATCCATCGCATCACAACCATTCTGCGGAAACGTTCACACACCTCGTCCGCCATATCAGAAGCTTTGGAGGAACTGGCAGCCTCCATAGGGGCAACAGGAGGATTACTGCTCTCCTGTCCGCCTCCTGAAAGCCGCAATGAAACTTCCGATGTCGCTTCGCTGGCACATACTCTTCCTGGCTCATCCAGGGAAGATTGCGACAAGGCACGATACGAACTTCTGAAATTGCAAAATACGCAGACGCTTCAGGAAGCAATTCTGTCACGCGATAGCGCGCAGGACATGATTCTGTGCAGTAGCAGCGTTCGTTATGCTCCGCCGGTCATGATCGCTCTCTGGAGGGACCCTGGAAATGTCTGGAACAGAAACGACTCGTTCCTGGTGGATATGTGTCTCTGCGTATTCGCTGCCGCGATTGAAACAGAACATCTGCGGGAGGCCATTATTCGTAGTTCTCGCTGTGATCTCCTGACAGGTCTGCTCAATCGGGAGAGCTTTCTCTCCGAAATTCAGAGACGTCTTCCACGACTGGATCATGAAGGTCTTCCAAGCACGATCCTTCTCATCGGTATCAATAATTTTTCAGAAATCAACACGCGCTATGGACTGGAAACCGGGGATGAACTTCTCCGGCAGATCAGCGACAAACTTCGTGACTCAATACGTCCGACCGACCTCGCCGGGAGGTTGGGTGGAGACATTTTTGCTCTTTGGATGGACGGAGGAGATCAGTTCGTCGCCGCTGAGAGGGCCGAAGATTTCTGCAAAAATGGCATCACCCTACATCCGGGTGAGCCCTGCAGAATCAGTTTGTCCGTCGGTATCGCCAGTCGCCATCGAAATTCCACGGAAACCGCGGAAACACTTGTTGAACGCGCCAGCATCGCCTTGCGAAAAGTCAAACTTGCAGGGGGAGAACGCTGGCATACATCACAGGATGAGTCTGACACATGAAACCTTTAGATGATCCAAGACATTTCCAGATCTTGCCCACGCACTCGCTCTCAGGAAACACTCCTGGGACAATATCGGGAAATGCATCCCCTCCGGACGCTGACCTTCTCCTGGAACTGCGAATTGAAAAATTTACAACAATTGGGAATATCAGGGATATTCAAAATTCCATACAAAAATCTATCCAGGAAAATCTCAAGCAATCATGGAGTGCAGCTGTAGAAAAAAAAAGCATCACTCATCATTCGGAAAAGCTGTCTGCTGTGGTTTTCTCTTCGGAGTTACCAAAAATGACCCTTCGGACACTCCAGAAAATTGATGACATCACTTTTATTGATCTCATAGAAAAAGCCACAAGAAACGTTTCTGTCTCTGTTTTCGTTACTGCTAATGATGAAACAGAGTTTCATGCAGACATTAAAGAAACCGGCTCTGTTTCGCAGCCCGCCCCATCTACCCAATTTTCCAGCATATGCGACGCAGTTGTTTACGAGACTATATCGAGAATTCTCACTCCATCTTTCAAAAACAATACAATAAAGACGGTTTTCGAGATCAGACGCCCTTTATCATTGAATGCATCTAGGAAAAACAAACAGCTTTCCCATCCGGACAAGGAACAGGACGGAGAAAGAATGTTTCGCCAGGCTTTACACGATGGAAATTTCGATGAAATCGTCAGGCAATTATCTCAGGCAACCGGCTTCAATAAAAAAATCATTGAAGATGTCTTCCTGGAAAAAAATACTCGCGGACTGATCAGCCTTGCCTGGAAAGCCGGCTTCTCAGCCAGTGTAGCAACAGCGCTCCAGTTACATGTCGCGCTTGTTCCTCCCGCTCAGGTCATCTACCCTCGCGATGACAACAGCTACACACTCAATCCGACAGAAATGAACTGGCAGATTGAGTATCTCAAACACCCCGATCACATCTCCGCAGCGTAAATATCCTGATTTTCGCCACGGATAATCGTTCCAGATCCTCGCGTGGTAAATAATTCAAGCAGACATGCGTGCGGCACTCTACCATCGACAATCACAGCCGCGCGCGCCCCTGCCTTCACGGCGGCGAGGCATGTCTCAACCTTTGGAATCATTCCGCCGGAAATCGTTCCATCTTCGATCATCCGACGCGCATCTGCTGCCGTCAGTTCCGGAATCAGATTACCATCACGATCCAGAACACCCCGAACATCGGTGAGCATCAGAAGACGTGTCGCCTGCACCGCCCCTGCAATAGCACCAGCGGCAGTATCCGCGTTGATATTATATGTCTGTCCATCTTCGTCCGCGCCAATCGGAGCAATTACCGGAATCAACCCCGAGCCAGACAAAGCATACAGTACCTGCGGATCAACCCGTGAAGGCTCACCAACAAATCCCAGATCAATAACCTCGTCCTGTCGGGTTTCCTGATTCCGCACGACACGACGAACTTTTTTCGCGACCAGAAGACCGCCATCCTTACCGGATATGCCTACAGCCAACGCTCCAGCGCGGTTGATCAGACTGGCGACTTCCTTGTTCACACTGCCGCACAGCACCATCTCGATCACATTGATCGCTGACGCATCGGTCACGCGCAAACCGTCAATAAAGGTCGATTTGATCTGGAGACGATCAAGCATGCGGTTAATCTGTGGGCCGCCACCATGAACCACGATCGGGTTAATGCCGACAAGCTTGAGCAAACCGATGTCGCGTCCAAACCCCTCTGACAATGCTATATCGCCCATGGCGTGTCCGCCATATTTCACGACAATCGTGTCACCTGCATAACGACGCAGATAAGGTAATGCACTTGCAAGCGTCGCTGCCTGCTTCACAGCATCTTCATTCGAAAGGAGATGGTCCGACATGTGAAAAACACTTCCCTAACCGCATGATGGTCTAAAAAACCAACTGACGTATCAGCTACGACGATCTTTCAGTGACGCAAGCTCAGCACGAAGCTCCGGAATGCCCAATCCGCTCTCGCTGCTCGTTGCGATAATATACGGATGAGCTGCCGGATGGCGACGGGCCTCGATATCCGTCACTCGGATTTTCTCAGCCAGACGCTGTGGCCCGATTGAATCACATTTGGTCAGAATGATCTGGAATCCAACCGCTGCACGATCCAGAAGATCCATGACTTCCCGGTCAGTGGCCTTCATCTCGATCCGTGCATCGAGAAGCAGCATCACGCGCTGCAGAACAGGACGTCCCCGGAGATAATCGAACATCATCTCCTGCCAGTCTTCCTTGACTGATTTCGACGCCTTGGCAAAGCCATAACCCGGCATATCGACCAGCAGAAGTTCATTACGCAGATTGAAGAAATTCAACTGCTTCGTGCGTCCCGGCTCCGACGATGCGCGCGCAAGCGTCTTCCGTCCGGTGAGTGCATTCACCAGACTGGATTTCCCAACATTAGAACGACCGGCAAAGGCCACTTCAGGAAATTCCGGAGGCGGCAACTGCCCGATCTGCTGTGCGCCGAAAATAAAATCACATTCTCCAGCAAACAGGAGGCGCCCACGCTCATACTGAGCTTCGGAAAACTCCGGGGCCCCACCAATATTCTGCTGCTCTGAGTCGGTCATAAACTTACTTGCCTTTTCCAGGCTTTGCCTTTGGCGGAATGATCGTCATTCCCGGGGTTGAAGTGGCGTCATGCTTGCGCTTGATCATCATCTGCTGCCCAATCGTCAGAAGATTGTTCCAGCAGTAATAGATCACCAGACCAACAGGCTGACGTGCCATGAAGAACGTAAACAGGAATGGCATCATCCCGAAGATACGTTTCTGAGCCGGATCCAGCGTAGCAGGATTCACCTTCTGCATCAGATACATGGTCAGACCATAAAGGATCGGCCACACACCGAGCAGAAGCATCGGAGAAATTGCAGTCGGATCGAACGGAAGCAATCCGAACAGATTGAAAATATTCAGCGGATCCGGAACGGAAAGATCATGAATCCATCCAAAGAATGGCGCCTGACGCATTTCGATGGTGACATACAGAACTTTGTAAAGACAAAAGAAAACAGGCGCCTGTATCAGCAGCGGCAGACATCCGCTGGCTGGGCTAACACCGGATTCACGATAAAGCTGCATAACGGCAGCATTCGTCGCCATCGGATCATCCTTGTGACGCTCCTTGATCGCCTGAATTTTCGGCTGAAGATCACGCATTGCCGCCGCAGACTTAAAGCTTTTTGTTGCCAGCGGGAAAAACGCAATCTTGACGATCAAAGTGAATGTCAGAAGTGCCAGACCAAAATTGCCCAGATGAGTATTCAGCCAGTCAAGAACGTAGAAAACCGGGCGCGTCAGAAAAGCAAACCATCCGAAATCAACAGCCTTCCAGAAATCCGGAATGTTGAGTTCTTTCTGGTAATATTCCAGAAGCTTCACTTCCTTTGCGCCGGAAAAGACGTGCGAAACCACTTCGGTCGTGCCACCGGCGGCAACCGTGACCGGCGACTGACCAACGAAGCCAGCACGATAGGTTCCGTCTGCGGCGTCATAACCATAAGTGCCAATAATCGGCTCCTTCTGGTCCGGAATCACCGCAGTCAGCCAATATTTATCCGTGATGCCATTCCATCCACCAACACCCGGACGGCTCCATGACACATCCGTTGGTGGCAAAGACCCTTTGCGCAAGGATTTGTAGGAATCTTCGGTCATTCGGCCGTCAATGACGGAGATCGGCCCCTCATGAACCAACATCCCACCCGTTTCTTCTGGTGTGTAACCACGAAGAACGCGGGAATATGGCGTCAATTGCACCGCTGAGCCCGTTTCGTTCACGACACTCCGGGCAACCGTGAACATATAATCATCATCGATCGAAAGGCGGATACGGAACGTCAGACCGTTCCCGTTATTCCATGAGAGCGTAACCGGATGCCCGGAGAGCAGACGCTCTGCATCGGCTGTCCACAATGTGTGATTGTCTGGAACCCGAACAGAAGAATCAGAACTCAGCCAGCCCAGTTCGACGCGCGTCGACTGTGGCTGCCCTGCAGGCGCAAGGACGCGCACAAGCGGGCTGCCCTTTGCCACAGTCTCATGGTACTGCTTCAGGACCAGATCATCGAGCAAAGCGCCTCGAAGATTGATGGAACCCTGCACATCCTTCGCATCTACCGGCAGCCTGACATCGGGCTGGGATACAGCGTCCTGCCCACTCTCCGTGGCAGTCGTTGCAACAGAACCGGAATTTTGGTGACTACTGTCAGCAACAGCCGCAACCGGCGCAGGAGAATCCGGCGACTTTTGCGGCATGAAGTAGTCAAAACCGACCAGAACAAGCGCCGAAACCACGGTCGCCAGAATCAAACGCTTCGTATCCATGCCCGGGACCAGATGGCCTTTCAATTTTTATCAGGAATCATCAACGGCGGCGGACACCTTACGGCAGACCGGCACAGGATCATATCCCCCAGAGTGCCACGGGTTGCACCGCAATATGCGCCACAACGCAAGCCCTGATCCGCGTAATGCGCCATGCTCACGGATCGCTTCCTGGCCATACACGCTACATGATGGATGAAAACGACAGTTATGCCCCAGAAAAGGGCTGAAACATGATTGCCAGACCCGAATCACCTGCATGAGCAACAGCGCAGCGACTCCGGGAGAAGCTGCCCGCTTCTTTTGCCCGCAACCACACGAATCATTCATGAAAGATGTCCGGTCTTCCGCAACGCTTTACGCAGATCATCAACCAGACTGGAAAATGGACGATATCTGGTTTTGTCCCGGCCGATCAGAACCAGCTCAAGACCGGAAAGATCCGCAGAAGCATCGACAACGCGTAAAGCCGCTCTCAGGCGACGACGTGTGCGATTACGCACAACAGCATTGCCAACTTTTTTTGTAACAGTAAAACCGGCTTTTCCCTCGTTGCCGTCACCACGAGGAAGAACCTGCAAAACAAGGCCCGTGACCGGTGCTTTCTGACCTTTGGAAGCAATTTCCAGAAACTGGGCACGCTTCTTAAGCTTTTGCACTGTCCGTCACCGTGTTTCTGAGCGTGCTTTTCATCGAATATAAGGAAAAATCGATCAGCACGCAGAAATCCGACGCATTGAGAAATACGCCGGATAAAAAAGAAACCTCAGGCGCTGAGACGCTTACGTCCCTTTGCACGACGGTTAGTAATAACTTTACGGCCACCAACAGTCGCCATGCGAGCACGGAATCCGTGACGGCGCTTGCGGACCAGCTTTGACGGTTGATACGTGCGCTTCACAGTTGCACTCCTCAAAACGACAGATGAAAATCAATATATTGCGTCAGATATCGGAGGATAACCGAGCAATACGGGATGCGGCGATATAAAGCCCAGCCTTCTCCACGTCAACTTCCACGAAGACATTCCTGCTCTCACGAAGCATTATGTCGGAAATATCAGATCTCAACGTCGACAGAAAATACGACATTAAAACGGGCATTTTACATTCAATGAACGATATGCAGCAAAAACTGGAAGATCAGAAACATACTCTCAGTGCGCTGAGGCATGATTTACGCGGCCTACTGTCTCCAGCCATGCTCGCAGCCGATCAGATATCCATGCACAGCGATCCGAATGTCCGCTCCTGCGCCGAACGGATTCTCGAATCGCTTGATCGCGCTGTCGCCCTTCTCAAACAATCATCTCAGGGCTGACGGGGCAGAACCTTAAAAATCAGCTATTTCGCAGAACCGAAGAGGAAACAGAAATCAGAAAATCCAGAACCGTTCTGGTGCGAAGCGGCAATGTACGCGGCCCCGTATGGACTGCATAAAGTGGCATGGATGGAATATGCCACTCTTCAAACACACGAACCAGTTCCCCACGCTCAACGGCGCCACGGACCTGAAATTCGGACAGAATGCCAATGCCTGTTCCTGCTTCAATGGCGCTCAATGCAGCTTCCGATGAATTCGCGCGGAAAACAGCACGCGGAGCTACAACGCTCTCTTCGCTCTCCCGCGCGAAATGCCAGTCATGTCGCCCGCCACCATATGTGAAGACGACACAGGGACAGTCCGCCATATCCCGGGGATGCTCGCAGGTGCCGATACGTTTCATGCAGTCCGGAGAGGCAACCAGCCAGCGATTAACATTCCCCAGTTTCCTCGCAATCAGCGAACCTTCAGCGATGTCTCCAACCCGGATGGCGAGATCCAGCCCCTCTTCAACCAGATCACCAAAACCATCCCGCATGATAAATTCCACGGATAAATCGGGATGATCATTCAGAAGCTCATTCAGACGCGTCGTCAGATAAAGACCGAACGCTGTCGTCACACCCATCCGGACAAGCCCTGAAACCGACGCTCTGCGCCGTCCCAGCACCGTCTCCGCAGTTTCCAGTATTTCCAGCACTTCATAGGCATGAGGCAAAAGACTGCGACCATCTTCGGTCATCATCAGACTACGCGTCGTACGGGCGAACAGAGTTGTCCCGTAATGCGTCTCCAGCAGCGCTATATGACGTGAAATCGTCGGCTGACTCGCCCCTGTTTCTCGTGAAACAGCTGAAAACGAGCCCGTAGCCGCAACTCGGACGAAACTATGTAACGCAGATAGAAGATCCATGAATGCCTGCCCGGCCGCCTGTTATTTAGGCGAACCTGACGCATGCGTCATTTATGCACAAGACGGCGAAAATACAGGCAGCCATTCAAAATTCAATGGACACAACAAAGCTAGGTTCGCAGACACGCTCAACGCGGCGATGGATCCTGGCTTACACGTTCCGGAACACCCTGATCGCCGATGTGCCCATCAAATCCCTGCTGGAGAACACCACTCCAGCCTTCCATCCAGCGGTTCATGGCCGCCACGAATCTGCCTGCCAGCGGCGCTGAGCCTATAGCAGGCTTGCTCCAGTCGCCAAGCGGCGTTGTCAGCTGGCGACTGCCAGCCGGAGCAGGACTGACGGCCGTACTGACGGCTTCAAAGTCAATGCCACCGTCTTTCGCGGTTACCGCACGCGCCCAATATCCCTCAATCAGCAATGGGGGCAGTTCAAAGCCCATCAGACGCAACCGACGGTAAGCCAGATTGATATCCGGCGCGGCGCTCACATCTTTTTGATCAAGAACAACAGGCCGGGTGCTCAAACACTCCAATGTGCCGTTACCCTCGGCAATGACGCGGCTTTCATAGTTGCGGTCATCATGACAAAGCGCAGAAAGACGATCCGTAATTGCCTCTGGCACGGACTGAGTGCTTCCCCGAGCAACAATCACGCCCGTTACAACGCCCTTCACACTCCGAACCAGAACGTTGCTGATGATTTCGCCATGCGGCCCATCCTGCATCGTCAGAACAGGATGCCATATTCCTGCTGGCAGCGGCAGTTGTCGCCCTGCAAGAGGAATCACACCATGCAATTCCGTATCTATCGGTGGAGCACTGGCCATCAAATGATCACCCTCCGGCTGCTGACCTGCAGCCGATTGCTCTCCACCTCCAGCAGCCGAGGCTTCGGGCGAAGGCGGGGCAGGATTCGCTCCTCCATTTTCCGGCGGCGGAGAAGAATGATCTCTTCCCAGAAAATGGGCGATCGGTGTTGTGACACGCGCCAACTGAGGGACAGCACGCAACAGCCAAGCTGCTGGCCACACCAACGTCACCACCACGAAAAAAATCATACAGAACAGACTGAAACGCCATAACGGCGCCCGATGCCAGAGACGTGAAGCGGCCGACATAATCCTATACCCTCAGACTATCCTGTCGGCGCGACACGCCGGTTTCCCGCAAACTATGCTCAGCATCATTTCAGACGTGCGCTGGCAGCGTGACCATCGTCTTGGCTGACCCTTGCCACGACGGAATCGCCTTCCTTGATGACCGAAACCATCTTCGCACCTTGCTGACGCGCGACAATCAGGGACTCACTGATCATGTCTTCAATGGCGCGCACAAGATCGCGGGCCGAGGCCGAATCGCCCATTTTGCTCTGACGACGCATCACGTCAATCAGCAGGACAGGATCAATACCACCGGTTTCGACCTTCAGACCGTAGCTTTCGATCATTGCCTCAATCTCAAGAGCAGAGACGCGAGCAATATCGAGCCCTTTCAGAGCCCGGAAAACAAAAATCCGGTCAAGACGATTGAGAACTTCAGGAGCGAAACCAGCCTGACGCAGCGCTTCCACTGACTCCGCACGCATACGATCCGGGTCATCAAAAAGACGATCCGCAATCTCGGTCAGCACATCCGTGGCGATATTCGATGTGAGAACGAAAATTGCTCGTGTCGTTGAAACCTGCTGCCCCGTCGAAGCTTCCGTCACATGCCCATCATTCCAGGCCGTCAGGAATTTTTTGAAAACATCAGGATGCGCTTTCTCGATCTCATCGAGCAGAACAACGGCATCGGGCTTTTCTTTCAAGCCACCCGTCAGTTTACCGAACGTATCGGAACCAACATAACCCTTGGGTGAACCAAACAGCACCGTCGCCGCATGGGGCGAACTCAACTGTGTCATGTCAAAATGCAACAGGGGCCGTTCAAGCTGCTTCGCCAACTGCTTCGCGAGATATGTTTTCCCTGTGCCCGGCGGACCGGCAAGAAGAAAAACACCTACTGGCTTGCCACGCACCTGAAGCGCCAGACGACGCCTGAGCTGAGCAGCCATATCCTCACAAACCTGATCCTGCCCAATCACCTTTGCACAGAGACTGGCGGCCAGTTCCTCGGCATCGATCGCAGTCTCGCGCTGCTCCCGCGCCATCATTTCTTCAAGTTCAGCCCGGTTGGTAAGTCGTGCCAAAACGTCCATCATCCACCCCCGTCTGCGAAGCAGACCTTTGCGCGCAAGCCGCTCGGCGCGTGTTTCAAAAAGAAGCCCCGCCACGGTAAAAAATGCACCCATCGCCGCGATAATCGGCCAGGCTGGAGCACTCCACTCCATGAAATGGCCAAGACTGGCGAGTGAAAGATGCAGGGCCGCAGCAGCCTGAAGACTCGCCAGGACCAGAAAGATCACCATCATCACCGGCATATACCGGTTGAGGGTGGGCAGAAGTGCTTTCATTGCGCAACCACATCCAACGTAAGATATTCATCCTGATGAATAATCGGCAACACTGTCGGGCCCAGCACGGTCACGGCGCCGGGCGTAATCCCGCCAACACCTGGATCTGAAACAGGCACAATCCGAACTTCGCCACTGATGAGAATGGGAAGAATCACATCCTCCGGGGTTGCTTTAAGGTGAATCGTCTTGGTCATCACCCCGGATTGCACCGAAACGACTCCCCCATGCATGCCTGCGTCAAAAACAGGCATATGAACTAACCTGTATTCACGTCTCCGAATTCCACGAAGAATCCGCTCCTGATCCACAGCCGAATAACCTGCCTTTTTCAACGCTGCCTCTGCCTTATCCGGCGCAATCAACGCGAACTGTGCCGCCATGACCGGCATCATGGGCCCCGCGACATGATTCTCACCACCATTTCCGGCGGCCTGCGCCGCCGGCGGCTGACCGGAAGAGCCACCATCAGAAATTGCAGCAGGTTTGGGCGCGGTCTGATTTCCCAGCCATGCTCCTCCACCCGCGACAAGCATCAGCCCCGCAGCAGCAGCGACAAACAATCTGGCACCGGAAACCCGCCCACCGGGTTCCGGACGTTCCTGCAATTGCGGTTCATGATCTGACATCATGTCGTTATGTTGCTCCGCTCGCCTCAGGAACTGCAAGCCCTTACATATAAAATATAGTTACGTTTTCTCTCGCCTCATAACATCCCGATTTCTGGCACAGAATTTGCGCGCACTCTTGCAAAAGGAGATGACGTGGCATAGATAAGCCCAACTCACTTCATCTTCCGCTTCTTTTCGGGGGGTGGCCTAACGGCCGCCTTTTTTGTTTTGGACGATATTGCTGCACTTCATAGTGGCCTTGATGCCCGCATCGTCGCGTTGATCGCGCCGGCTCTCGACGATTTGGGATTCGAAATCGTGCGCGTGTCCGTGCTTGGTCGCGAAACCCCTACGGTGCAGATAATGGCCGACCGAAAAGACGGGACACTCATCAACATCGAAGACTGTGAACAAATCAGTCACGCAGTTGGTGCCGTTCTGGACGTGGAAGACCCGATTCCCGGAAACTGGACCCTTGAGGTCTCTTCCGCAGGCATCGATCGTCCACTGACACGGATCAAAGATTGGGTCAGATTTGCCGGACATCTGGCAAAAGCTGAACTTCTTGTTCCCGTCGATGGCCGGAAGCGTTTTTCAGGCATCATCGTCGGTGCATCCGAAGAAGCTGGCCGTTTGCGGCTTGATGACGGTTCCGAGGTTGATCTTCCTTTCCGAGAGTTGAAAAAGGCCCGCCTTGTTCTGACTGATGCTCTTATTGAAGCTTCATCAGCCATGAACAAAGCGTCTGCTGAAACTCAGGATGGTCCTTCTGTCGGCTCAGGTCGACTTCACTGATTTTTCGTTCGTCCGATCCTGATTGGTCGGGCATTTCCGTCTGGAGATCTTGAATATGGATACCTCCGTTGCCCGTCCTGAACTGCTCCTGGTCGCAGACGCTGTCGCGCGCGAGAAGCTGATCGACCGTGAGGAAGTTCTGGAAGCCATGGAACAGGCGATCCAGAAAGCCGGACGTGCCAAATACGGTCACGAAAAAGACATCCGGGCCACCATTGATCGCAAGACCGGAGAAGTTCGCCTGTCACGGTGGACCGAAGCCGTTGATGTTCTTGAAAACGAAGAAACTCAGATCCCGGTTCATATCGCCCGGAAATTCAAACCGGAAATCAATGCTGGCGAATATCTGATTGATCCCCTGCCCCCGATCGATTTTGGTCGCATCGCGGCTCAAACCGCCAAGCAGGTGATTGTTCAGCGGGTGCGCGAGTATGAGCGCCGTCGTCAATATGACGAATTCAAGGACCGCGTAGGTGAGATCGTCAACGGCACGGTCAAACGCACAGAATATGGCAACCTCATGGTTGAAATCGGATCGGCCGAAGCTCTGCTCCGCCGCGATGAACTCATCCCCCGTGAGATGTTCCGCAACTCTGACCGCGTCCGTGCCTATATCTATGACGTTCGTGATGAGCCCCGCGGTCCGCAGATTTTCCTTTCCCGCACACATCCGGCTTTTCTTGCCAAGCTGTTCGCGCAGGAAGTCCCCGAGATTTACGATGGCATCATCGAAATCAAAGCTGTGGCACGCGACCCGGGTTCACGCGCAAAGATGGCCGTGATCTCACGCGACGCCTCGATTGATCCGGTCGGTGCCTGCGTTGGTATGCGTGGTTCCCGCGTTCAGGCTGTTGTTGCCGAATTGCAGGGCGAGAAAATCGACATCATCCCCTGGAGCCCTCAGGCTGCAACCTTCGTCGTAAATGCTCTTGCGCCGGCTGAAGTGTCCAAGGTTGTGATGGATGAAGAGGCCGGACGCGTCGAAGTCGTTGTGCCTGATGAACAGCTCAGCCTCGCTATCGGTCGTCGTGGCCAGAATGTTCGACTCGCCAGCCAGTTGACCCGTTGGGATATTGATATCCTGACAGAGGCTGAAGAATCGGAACGCCGCCAGGAAGAATTCCGTCGTCGCTCGTCACTGTTCACAGAAGCTCTTGACGTTGATGACGTCATCGCAGGTCTTCTGGTGACAGAAGGTTTCAATACGGTCGAAGAGCTGGCCTATGCCGAGCCTGAAGAATTGATCGGCATTGAGGGCTTCGACGAATCCGTTGTCGAGGAACTTGTGAACCGCGCTGTCGGCTTCCTCGAACGCCGTGAAGAAAAGCTTGATGACACCCGTCGCGAACTCGGTGTGAGCGATGATGTCGTCAACCTTGGTGCTTTCACCAGCCAGATGCTGGTCACTCTTGGTGAGAAAGGCGTTAAAACGCTTGATGACCTTGGGGACCTTGCTGGCGATGAGCTGGTCGAAATCCTTGGATCCGATGCGATTGACGAAGCTGCTGCGAATGAAATCGTGATGGCAGCCCGTGCTCACTGGTTTGATGATGCATCTGATGGGGAGGCTTCTTCTGAGCACGCGCCCCAATGATCCGGAGAATCTAACTTCTCCCATCTCTGCCGATATCTTGTCAGATCATGAATCTGACAAGATGGGCATTGATGACGATGCTGATGACGAAAACGGCGGCCCTTTGCGCCGCTGCATAGTCACGCGGGAACGATTCCCGGTTGAACAGATGATACGGTTTGTGGTTTCCCCTGACCGAATTCTGTTGCCTGATCTTTCTGCACGTCTGCCGGGACGGGGTTTCTGGTTGAGTGCACGCAGGGATGTGCTAGAAACCGCGCGGACGCGAGGTGCTTTTTCCAGAGCCGCGCGCGGGCAGATTATCATTCCATCCGATCTATGTTGCGTCATAGAAGACGCCTTGCGGCGACGAATGAAGGAAGCCCTTGGTCTTGCACGCAGGGCAGGTCAGACTGTGAGTGGTTTTGCCAAGGTCCGGGAACGGATTGTGGCAGGACAGGCAGCCCTTATCGTGCAGGCATCAGATGGCAGCGTGGAGGAACGCGCAAGGCTGCTGTCAGGTGCCCGAGATCTTCCCGTTGTATCCCCACTCGATGCGGATGCACTGGGACAGGTATTCGGGCGTGAGCGCGTAGTACATGTGGCGTTGCGGGCGGGGCCTCTGGCCGTCCGTCTGCAACAGGATAATGAACGTTTTGTGGGTGTTGCCGGATGGCAAGCATCCGGCTCACCGGACAGTTCCGGTGACAGGTTGAGACAGGCAGGTAAATGAGCGAAGGCAACGATCAGGATCAGGGTAAAGGACGTCTGTCACTACGACCGGCTGGCCGTCCGGACGTGGGACGGACAGTTGATGCCGGGTCCGTACGCCAGAGTTTCAGCCACGGTCGCTCGAAAGTCGTGCAGGTCGAGGTCCGCAAGAAACGCGGCCCGGCCCCCGGCCAGCAGAAAGCTGGTTTTTCTGGCGGCGGACGTGGCGGCAATGGCGGACGTCCGGGTGCCGGACGTGCACTCACAGCAGCGGAAATAGCAGTCCGTCAGCGCGTGCTCGAACAGCAGAAGCGCGAACAGGAAGAGGCTGTCCGTCTGGAAGCCGAGCGTCTGGAACAGGAAAAAATCCAGATTCTTTCCAACGCGGAAGAAGCTCGCCGTCGGGAAGAGGAAGAGGTGCGCGCAGCTGAGGAAGCTGAAGCCGCGCGTCTTCAGGCTGAAAAAGACAGTCGTGAGGCAGAGCGTGAAGCCAAGGCTGAAAAAGCCAAGGCCAATAACCTCCCCGAACCTCCGGGTCCGGTCGTATCTGCGACTCCGATCCCCGGTGCCATCACCTTGGCACCGCCGCCTGAGCGTCCTCGTCCTCTGGCCGAGCGTGCGATCATGCCGACTCGTCCGGTCACACCATCACGCGCGCCGGCAGCCCCGAAAAGCGCACCGGCCGAGACCCTGCGTCTCCGTCCCGGACGTGAAGGTGCCGATGAAGAAAGACGCCCATCCGGTCGGAAGGGCGGCGGAGCTCCTGCACAAAATCGCAAGGGCACAACGGCGACACGCAACAAGGACAACAGCAGCGGACGTCGCTCCGGTCGTATCGACGTTCAGGCGGCGATCGAGGGAGATGACGACAAGACCCGTTCACTGGCTTCAGTTCGTCGCCAACGTGAGCGTGAGCGTCGTCAGGCCGAACTTGAGCGCCTTCGTGCGGATCAGGTCCGAGTCGTTCGTGACGTCATCCTGCCGGAAACCATCACGGTTCAGGAACTTGCCAACCGTATGGCTGCCCGTCAGGGAGAGGTCATCAAGGCCCTGATGCAGATGGGCGTCATGGCGACGGCAACCCAGAGCATCGACGCCGACACAGCCGAACTGGTTGTCGAGGAATTCGGACATCGCGTCCGCCGTGTTGCCGACAGTGATGTCGAAATCGGCATCGAAGGTGCTGAAGACACGGATGCAGATCTGCTGTCTCGTCCGCCTGTCGTGACGGTGATGGGACATGTCGATCACGGCAAGACATCGCTGCTCGACGCACTCCGCACGACTGACGTTGTTTCAGCTGAAGCCGGTGGCATTACGCAGCATATCGGCGCCTATCAGGTGACCCTGAAGTCCGGCGCAAAGATCACCTTCATCGACACTCCGGGCCATGAGGCATTCACTGCCATGCGTGCCCGCGGTGCATCGGTGACGGATATTGTTGTGCTTGTTGTCGCAGCAGATGACGGCGTCATGCCGCAAACCGCCGAGGCCATTAAACATGCCAAGGCGGCCAATGCACCGATCATCATTGCCATCAACAAGATCGACAAACCCGGCGCCAACCCTGATCGGGTCCGTCAGGATCTGCTCAGCCACGAAATCGTGGTCGAATCGATGGGCGGTGACGTTCAGGACATCGAAGTCTCGGCTCTGAAAAGAACCGGTCTCGACAAGCTGGAAGAAGCCATTCTGCTTCAGGCCGAAATTCTTGATCTGAAGGCCAATCCGAACCGCGCCGCAGAAGGCACGGTGATCGAGGGCCGTCTGGATCGTGGTCGCGGTCCAGTCGCTACGGTTCTGGTTCAGAAAGGCACATTCCGCAAAGGCGACATCGTTGTTGCTGGTGCTGAATGGGGACGTGTCCGCGCCATGCTGGACGATCGTGGTCGGAATGTGAATGAAAGCCTGCCCTCAACCCCGGTCGAGGTTCTTGGCATCACAGGCGTGCCGGAAGCAGGTTCACCTTTCGTCGTGGTCGAAAATGAAAACCGCGCACGTGAGATTTCTGAATTCCGTCAGCGGAAGATCAAAGACCATCATGCAGCAGGTCAGACTGCAGCACGTGGCACCCTTGATCAGATGCTTGCCCGCATTCAGGCCGGTGTGCAGAAAGAAGTTGCTGTTCTCATCAAGGCCGACGTGCAGGGATCTGCCGAAGCTCTCAGCACAACCGTTCAGAAACTTGCTCATGAAGAAGTTGCTGTCCGCGTGCTGAACAGCTCTGTTGGACAGATCACTGAAAGCGATGTGCAGCTTGCACGCGCATCTAATGGCGTGATCATCGCCTTCAACGTTCGCCCCACGGCTCAGGCTCGTGAAATGGCGCAGCGTGACGGAGTTGATATTCGTTACTATTCCATCATCTATCAG
This sequence comes from Drosophila lacertosa, assembly GCA_004143845.1. Taxonomy (NCBI): domain Eukaryota; kingdom Metazoa; phylum Arthropoda; class Insecta; order Diptera; family Drosophilidae; genus Drosophila; species Drosophila lacertosa. Next base: position 356,510 of record SCDZ01000019.1, on the reverse strand, counting down.
GTTGCTGATGATGTGGAACAGCTGGTCAAAGGCAAGATCGCGCCGAAGCATCGCGAGAAATTCCTTGGCTATGCCGAGATCCGTCAGGTCTTCAACATCACGAAGGTTGGCAAGGTCGCAGGCTGCTATGTCACGGAAGGCGTGGTCAAACGCGGCTGTGGCGTGCGTCTTCTGCGGGAAGGCGTCGTTATTCATGAGGGTGACCTCAGCCAGCTCAAGCGCTTCAAAGACGACGTCAAGGAAGTTGCACGCGGTTACGAGTGCGGACTTTCCTTCGCTGGCTATAATGATCTCCGTGAGGGCGATCAGGTCGAGTGTTTTGAAATGGAACTCATTCCAGCATGAGCGGCAAATCTTCAGACAGAAGGTCCATCGTGAAGGGGCCGGCGGGGAAACTCGCCGGCCTTGCCGCATCAGGTCCATCCCAGCGCCAGCTTCGGGTTGCGGAAGAAGTCCGACGCGCCCTTTCCGAAGTTTTCACGCGCAACAGCATTCGTGATCCTGAACTGGCGGCGGAAAGCATTACCGTGACAGAAGTCCGGATTTCTCCGGATCTTCGCCATGCCACCGCATTTGTCGCGCGTCTTGGGCGCAAGGATATTGAACCACTTCTTCCTGCCCTGAAACGCGTATCACCATGGCTCCGCACCCAGCTGGCGCATATGCTCCGTCTGCGTTCTGCCCCTGACCTGCATTTTCTGGCTGATACAGCTCTCGATTACGCCATGGAAGTCGATCAACTGCTCCGTCGTCCTGACGTTCAGCGTGATCTGGACTGATCACGTCCAGCAGTTCCCCCGGCATATCAGAGCAAACTGCAGAATTTTGTTATCTGCCCTACTCCCAGCCCCATATCTTTTCATGAGCGTCTCGATAATAATCATCGCGACATGAAGGCAATGGCCTGTGGATGATCTTTACACTCAGGAGTGTACGTTTTGGGCAGAACAGCACTTGTTCTCGGCGGCGGCATGGTTGGCACAGCAACCGCCTGGCATCTACAGGAACGTGGCTTCAACGTCACACTGATCGAACGCAATGAAATCGGTCGAGAGACATCTTATGGCAATGTTGGCCTGATTCAGAGCGAGGCTTCAGAACCCTACGCCTTCCCACACGATTTCCGGACTCTTGCACGTGTGGCTTTCGGAACAGCCAACGAAGCCATCTGGCATCTTCGCGATCTGCCTTCCGTGGCTCCGGCCCTGCTACGCTACTGGTTCAATTCTTTCCCGGCCCGTTATGCCCGGATATCATCGTCATATAACGCGATGATCCAGTATGCTGTTCAGGAGCATGAAAGACTGCTCACGCAAATCGGCGGATCGAATCTGATCGCAAAATCAGGCTGGAAACAAATCCTGCGCACCCAGCGTGGCATGGAATCCGCCCTTGCTCACGCACGGCATCTATCTTCCTCTTACGGCACAGAATATCGTGCTCTCGACAGCCGGGAACTCGCAATTGCCGAGCCTTCGCTCAAAATTCCCATGGCTGGCGGCATATGGTGGACGAACCCATGGAGCAGCAGCGCTCCGGGGCAGCTCGTCGAACATTATGCAAACGGCTTCATCCAACAAGGCGGCACGATCCTTAAAGGTGATGCACGCACACTGAGCCGCACGGCTTCAGGCGGATGGTCTGTCAGAACTGTAGAAGGCGCAGTGGAAGCCGAACAGGCTGTCATTGCTCTCGGGCCATGGGCAGACACTCTGACACGCTCCCTTGGCTACCGCTTTCCGCTCTTTGTCAAACGTGGATATCACCGCCATTTTTCATGGAACGGTTCCCTTGCCACTCCGTTGATTGATACAGAAAACGGGGTTGCCCTCGCCCCCATGCTTGCAGGCCTTCGCATTGCAACAGGCGCGGAATTTGCCCGGCGTGATTCAGTTCCGGATTATACCCAGATCAATAACAGCGAGAAACTGGCCCGTCAGCTTCTCGATTTTGGTAATCCTGTAGAAAACACCCCGTGGAAAGGTGCTCGTCCCTGTTTACCAGATATGCTGCCTATTATTGGGGCCGCACCAAAACATAAAAACCTATGGTTCCACTTCGGCCATGGTCATCAGGGCTTCACATTAGGGCCTGCAACCGCGCGCCTTCTGGCCGAACAGATGAGCGGAAATGCACCCTACATCGATCCGCTTCCTTATGATCCAACCCGTTTCCCAAGTGCACTCTGAAGACACCCTCAGATTGCATTCCGGACAATGGAATACAACACGCCAATAAAACAATCACATGGTCAGCGATCATGTGAACCTCCCTTGAATATACATATATTTTTTCACCTTTATCGAGACAGGACTCTCCAGCGCATCAAACTCCTCCTTCGTGAACGATATTCTGATGACAAATAAAGATTTTTCCACAACAGATGCATTTCTCATGCTGCAAAAGCTGAACGCAGCGCTGCTATCGGAATCAAGTGCGACCCGTGTTCTCGAACAATGGAGTCAGAGTCACGGTCATTCTGAAAAAATTATTGCCGAACCCAGTCTTGCCCCGGCAAAAACAAAAGCCGAAGACGCCAGAATAATATTGGGAATTCAGCGCGAAGAAACTCTCAATTATCGACATGTTGTTCTTCGCTGCGGGCAATTTCTGCTTTCACATGCTGAAAACTGGTATATCCCGCAACGCCTTGCCCCCGGGATGGAAGACCGACTGAACAGCACACATGATCCATTTGGACTTGTCGTTTCCTCTCTCGATTTCTCGCGTCAGACCACCGAAGTCACCTTCCTCTGGCAGCCAGAAAGCTCCTCCCCCCCTCCCCCAGAGGAATTGCTGAGACATCGTGCAGTTCTGAAGCGCGCTGATGGTGTGCCATTCAGCTACGTCACTGAGACCTATACCCGTCAGATACTACCGTCATAGAGGCGGGATATTTTCTTCAGAAAATATGCAGATCCACGGCCCTGTGCTGCCCCTGGAATATGACAACACTGACCCTGCATATTTAACATAACATTGCATTTGAACTCTCTGCCCTCACGCTGCGCATGAGTGATGCAGTATCCCGCTGTCTTTATTCCTGCTTAATGGCCAAGCAGAATGAATACATCATTCCTCAACATCTCAGCACATCAGGTCTGCGAAAATTGATTGGCAGAGCGCACATGACAGCTCAACACACATCTTATTCCATGCGTGAAATTTCAATTGAAACAAAAATATAGCTCTCTTGCACCACCTCTAGCCCGCCATCCTCTCATGACAAATTATTTCATTTTTTGCCGAAAACCCTAGATTCAGATATTGCAAATTATTATCATTTGTATCATTCCAGCCCGACTGAATGCTTGATGCAAGGAATGCGGCAGTGTCATCACGAAGCTGGAAAAAACATCCCTACCTCTCCGCCACCCTTGGTTCCTTCGTGGTAGGTGTTGGTTGCCTGTCATCTGCGAACGCAGCGACTGAGAGCGATAGCTCCGCCGACATCAAACATTCAAAACAGAAATCAGAAAATACGAGTTCAACAGCGCAAGGAATTCTCGCTCATCCAGAGAATGATGAGCACATCCTCGTCACAGGCAAAGGCATGAACGTACTGAACCAGAATCTTGGTATTGGTCGCATGCCGCAGGACATCATGCACACGCCGCAGACGGTGAATGGTATTCCGCAACTGCTCATGCAGCAGCAAAATGTAAAATCTCTTGATGAAGCTTTGAGAAACGTTCCCGGAATCACCGCTTCCGTTGGCGAGGGTGAAGGCGGAATGGCCGGGGATCAGTTTCTGATCCGTGGTTTCGAAGCGCAGAATGATATCTATGAAAACGGTCTCCGCGATTTTGGCGTCTATACAAGAGACAGTTTCGATTATGACTATATCTCCGTAATAAAAGGTCCGGCATCAGAAGTTTTTGGAAATGGAACCACCGGTGGAGCCATCAATATCACCACAAAAGTTGCTCATCTTGGCAATTCCTATTCTGCACAGTTCTCAGGTGGATCAGCCAACTATTACCGCGGCACACTTGATCTGAATCAGCAGATTGGCGATTCAACAGCCATACGCATTACCGGCATGGGCAATGAAAACGATACCGTCGGCAGAAATAACGTTTATTCCCATCGCTGGGGTATTGCTCCATCCATAGGATTTGGTCTTGGAAAAGACACAACATTTACACTTGAATATTTTCACCAGACTGACAACCGCATCCCTGATTATGGTGTTCCTGTCATTACAAAACCAGGAACATCTATTGGACGTCCCGCTACGGAATATGGCCTGAACCGGAAAAACTGGTATGGTACACAATATGATCAGGATGCTACTGACGTAGATATGCTGACTGCGCGACTTTCATCGAAAATCAATGAACATATAACAATCTTTGATGATCTTCGCGGCGGTATGTATCATCGCTACTTCTCCGCATCGCAACCCGGATGCAACAGTACCTGCCAAACGCTCTATTTCACAAATCCTTCAGAAGCGATGATCGATCGTCGCGGTCATCTTGGTGGGCCAGAACCCTATCAGCAGGATGACTGGTCTGTTGAAAATGTTTTCTCTGCACTGATTCATTTCAAAACAGGTTTCCTGAAACATGAAATAAATACGGGCGTTGATATCGAACATATCTACGATCGTCGCAAAAATTATGCCTACAATTATAATGGGCAGAATGGAACGAAGTCCGACCTGACCAGCCTTGTCAATCCGTCCCCGGTCCAGCCAGACCTTATTTTGGGAAGCTTCGGTCAGTATCCCTATGACCTTGTGAATCTTTCCGGAGGAACAGGCCGAAAGCTTTATAAAACGGGCGATGCCACAGATGTCGGTGTCTTTTTCTCAGACAAGATATCCCTGACGGATTGGTTTTCAATTCAGGGCGGTTTCCGCTGGGATCATTGGAACAGCCACTATGCAGTTACTGAAGGGGCAGATCCAAAAGACACTCGCATGTCCCAGCAACAGGATACATTCAATCCGACTGTCAGCCTTATGTATACCCCAACGAAAAACACGATGGTGTATTTCAACTGGGCGCGGTCAACCACACCCCTTGGTCTTTACGTAACCAACAGTTCGGAGCCTCTGAAGACATCGACGGAAGGTTTCAAACCTGAAATTTCAAGCCTTTATGAAGTGGGCGTCAAACAACAATTTTTCCATGGTCGCCTTGGCGCTACGGCGGCAGTGTTCCGTCTGGAAAAAGGAAATGCCATCATGACTGATGCCGCATCGGGAAGCATATCCTCATCCAGCGACCGGCAACGCAATCAGGGCGTTGAACTGAGCGTATCTGGTCAGATTCTGAAAAACTGGAATTTTATCGGCACTTACGCATATTACGATTCATCGACCACATGGTCTGCAACGGCTGCAGATATTGGGAAACGTATTCGCTACGTTCCTAAAAACACTGCAACATTCTGGACTTCATACAATATTGCACCTGACACACCCTGGAATACGACCATTGGAGGGGGGCTGACATGGCATGATTCAGCTTATCTTGATGCTGGCAACACCGCAAAAGTGCCTTACACAATGAGTTGGGATGCCATGATCTCGCACAATTTCGCGAAACATTGGCGTGTTGCACTCAATGGTTACAACCTGACCAATCGAATAAATTATTCAAATCTGTTCAGTGATCGCGTCACTCCGTCGGTAGGACGATCTTTCCTGGGGAGTATTTCATTCACATATTGATATATCATTTAATGGAGTCTGCATTTATCTCCTGATGTTCTATAAAAGTATAATGTCCTGAAACCTGAGGAAAACACTTATGCTGGTCCATGTCCCTAACCTGCTGTCACCTGAGGAAGTGCAGTATTTTGTTCATCGTCTTGATGAAACAGAATGGACCGATGGAAAAGTCACGGCTGGAAGCCAGTCAGCAAAAGCAAAGAATAATCTTCAAATTCCTCAGGATTCCCAGACCGGCCGCGAACTTGGAGAGATCATTCTTCGTGCCCTGGGACAAAATCCTATTTTCAACAGCGCGGTCCTACCCCTGCGGGTTTTTCCGCCGCTTTTCAATCGTTATGATGAAGGCATGTTCTTCGAAGCACATGTGGACAACGCCATTCGTCCTCTTCCCGGAACGGGTTTTCGTATTCGGACTGATGTGTCATCAACGCTGTTTCTGAGCGATCCTGACAGTTATGATGGTGGAGAACTGATCATTCAGGATACTTACGGCACGCAGAAAGTAAAATTTTCTGCTGGTGATATGGTCATCTATCCCTCCTCCTCCTTGCACTCCGTCAGCAAAGTCACACGCGGCAGTCGATGGGCTTCCTTTTTCTGGACACAGTCGTTGGTCCGGGATGACACAAAGCGTGCACTTTTATACAATTTTGATCAATCGATCATGGCAACACGACAGGAACTTCCAGATGACCACCCTGCGGTGCTTGGCCTGACTTCCACTTATCACAATCTGATCCGTGAATGGTCGGAACTCTGATTATATTACCTGCCTCTCACGCAAATCTTTCAGACGCCCCCTAAGAGAATCATATAATTTTTCATTTACTTTCTTCTCCAGTCTTTCAAAAGATTTTTCCATTGCCTGAAGAATGTCAGGAGTCGCATCCGGAATAGCCCGTTCCCACCATTTCTGGGCTTCCTCCATGTTCCCGACGGCAGCCAACGCCGTCGCATAATTATGGCATCCGCGATAATCGCCACCTTCTGCCGAGGCTTTGTACCACGCCAGTGCACCTTCAGGATCACGCGGCGTCTCCCACCCTTCTTCCATAAATCTTGCCAGAAGATTCATTGATTTAGGATGCCCGTTTTTCGCCGCTTCCGAGAAAAGAGACAAAGCCGCTTTCATATCTTTCTGAACGCCAAGGCCTCTCATCTTGAGGATGCCCAGATTATAACGGCCCCAGTCATCTCCCAGAAGAACGGCCTTTTCATAATACGATGCAGCGCTGGAAAAATCAGGAAGGGCTCCATAACCAATCTGATAGCTTCGCCCCATCATCGTATAACCGGATGCATATCCAGCATTTGCAGCAATCATGAACCAGCGACGCGCATCTTCTATATCTGGCGCCACATGCACGCTGTCCAGCAGCACCATTCCCCACAAAACCTGATCTTCAACATGCCCCTGAAAAGCTCGATAGCGAATTGTTTCGATTTCGGGAGGAAGCTTGACCTTCATAACATCGACAGCATGTTTGGAAATTCGCTTCTTTCTCGAAAAACTTATCGAATGAAGGAATTTTCTGAACATCGGGCATCTCACATCTTGGGTGCCCTTTTATGTAGACTTTACGACAAAATGTTGCAAATGAATATCATATGCATTCACACATCATTACAAGCATGTCTTCTCACTGATCCAAAAAATCTCGAATTTATCAGGGAACAAACAAAAACAGGCGAGAACATCTGGTCCAAACAAAGTCTGGAGCCACCTCTTCGTCATTTTAATGATTTACGCGAAGCAAGAGGAGAAATCCTACGATCACCCAGCAGTAAATATTACAGAATCTTGTTTTTACAGATCAAAAAAACGGAAAAAGGGAAGCAATGAGTGTATTCGCCGTCTTACGGGCAATCACAGCCCTGAGTGCTTCCCGCTTTCCTGCTCACCACATGATGATCAATCCATTCGGAAACCAGTCTACGAGCCTCGTTAAGAGACGCCTCAGGATGATGAATACGATAAAGCGTCGTGCAGGCATTGAATGCTGACACGTCGTCGTTACCAACGTATTTCAGTTCCTGATAAGCCGTCATGACGGCTTTTTCACATCTGCGGGCAATGCGGCTGGTTTCAATCACTGGGTAGAGCCTTAATTGATAATCATTCTCAAGTCTTGAGCACTTCTATCAGACAACTGCGAAAAAAGACAGTCAATTCTCGTTACCGATGGAATACACAAAATGAGATACTTGTGGAGCATATGAGCAGCCGGGGCACAAAAACAAGTCGCAATCACACATGGAAACATTACGTCAGAAATTGGCACCACCACCCTTTTCATAACTTTCCGACCCAATGTCAGTGATGGATTTTCCGCTGTCTTCCGGCTATGCCTCGCTTTGAATGGTCGGGCATTCCATCCCGGAAATATCTTGCGCAGAGGGAAAATAAATCATGATCGGACAGGAAGCGATCTCCACCAGCGATATCTCGGCATGGGATCGCGATGCTGCCCTCACAACGGCTCGGCTTCTGCTGGAAATCAAAGCTGTCAATTTCCGCCCGGAAGATCCCTACACCCTGACATCCGGATGGAAGTCTCCTGTCTATATCGACTGCCGCAAGATCATTTTCTTCCCCCGCGCCCGCGCTAAAATCGTTGAGCTGGGCGTCGAGAAAATCGGTCGTCATGTCGGATATGAAAGCATTGATGCCGTCGTCGGTGGTGAAACAGCCGGTATTCCCTTTGCTGCCTGGTTTGCCGATCGCATGATGACACCAATGGCCTATGTCCGGAAAAAACCGAAAGGATTCGGACGCAATGCCCAGATCGAAGGTGATGTGCCCGAGAACATGCGCACCCTTCTGGTCGAAGATCTGACAACAGACGGCGCGTCCAAAATCGGCTTCGCAAAGGCCCTCCGCGATGCCGGCGCTATCGTCGATCACACCTTTGTCGTGTTCTTTTATGGCGTATTTCCCGGCGCACACCGCACCCTGAACGAAATGGGCATCCGGCTGCATTCACTCTGCACATGGTGGGATGTACTGGAAGCCTGCGCAGAACGCCCCTACTTTGCGGAAAGTGCTGCCGCAGAAGTCCGTCGCTTTCTGGAAGACCCCTGCGCATGGTCCGCGAAGCATGGTGGCGTTGGCAGCTTGGAAGAAGCTCTCGCTTTCAAAACCGCGAAAGACTCCTGAACAACAGGTTATCAGGGTCATGGCCACTGCTTCTTCCACATCACTGTCTCATGACAGACGAAACAAGCTGCTGGTTTTTGACTCCGGGACAGGCGGTCTGGGCATCGTGGCTGCACTCCGGCAACATCTGCCGGACGTGATTATTCACTATATCGCAGATACAGCCTTCTTCCCCTATGGCGATCAGCCTGATGAACAGCTGATCGCCCATATCCTTTCGCTCATTCAGGATGCAACAGCGCGTCTCCGACCAGATGCCGTCGTCATCGCCTGCAATACAGCCAGCACTCTGGCCCTGAATGCGCTCCGTCAGACGATCAATACTCCTGTCATTGGCTGTGTCCCGCCCATTCGCTGGGCCGCGCGGCTGAGCCAGACACGCTGCATCGGACTTCTGGCAACCCCCGCGACCGTGAAACGCCCTTATGTGTCATGGCTCAGGGAGACCTATGCCCCGGATTGCCAACTCATCGCACATGGAGCCCGTCGCCTTGCCTCACTGGCCGAGAGGCGGTTTCGCGGTCAGGAAGTCTCTCTGGAGGCTATCGCTCAGGAGATTCTCCCTCTTTTCCAGCAAAAAGACGGCAATCTGATCGATGTCGTCGCTCTGGGCTGCACGCACTACCCGTTTCTGTTACCCGAACTGGAACGACTATCACCCTCGACAGCCATACGCTGGCTCGATCCGGCCAACGCCGTCGCATCCAGAACAGCGGAAATCGTTCAGAATATTGCGCCGATCCATGCCGCCACCGATCCTGATGGATTCTGGATGACTGCGGTGGATCCTGACGCGAACATCCTTTCCCGTGCCATTGGCCATTATGGTTTCAATGCCGCAAGCCTCTGGCCTGCCTGCTGATCTCATCCGCTTCCGTCAGAGGTAAACGTGTCCGCAACACGTCCGACATCTGTTGCGCCATTGCAGACCATTCCCCTGCGACCTTGCTCGCGACCTCTGGGACCGGCCTTACATTCCTGTCGATCAATCCCTTCAGAACTGCAGAAAAATCCGCAGCATCCGGCTGGCTGAAAACAACCCGCTCCTGCCCGGCCAACTGTTCCGTCAATCCTCCGACAGAAGTCGCAACAATCCAGCGCCCCGCAGCCAGCGCTGTGGCGCCAACCCCACTTTGACTGGCCTCACGATAAGGCAGCAGCAGAATATCAGACCAGCCAATCAACTCGCCGACCTCATTTTCCGGAATCCAGCGATTATCAACCCTGACGCCAGTTATGTCTGACAGTCGATGCAAGACTTCTGTTTCCGGTCCTTCACCGGCAATAATGCATTCCCATCTGCCATTCGACGGCAGACGTTTCAGAGCATCCCCCAGAATATCGAGCCCCTTATAAGCCAATAGCCGGCCAAACATCAGCAGGCGCACAGGTCTTTCAAGATCCTGACAGCTTGCATCCGACTCCTGATAATCGAACGGCGGATGAGACAGCACCACCACAGGCAACCCGCGCAACGATGGATCGCTCTCTTCCAAGGCCTTTCCAACATGCTGTGTGAGGACGATGAGAACATCAGCCCGCCGAAGCAGAATTTTCTGAAGAAACATCTGAAGGGGAAGCCCATCTCCCGGATGATTGAACGCGTCATGCACAATAACAGCCAGAGGAATCCGCAAGACCCTCAGGGCAGCAGCCATCACAAGATCAATCAGACCCGGCATGGCGCATATGGCTATCTCCGGGCGAAATTTCCGCAGGGATATCAGCAGCCGGACAAAGAGGAACGGCAGCGTCAGGAGACGCAGGAAAAACTCTGGCCGGTTTGTATAGGTTCCAACCGGCCAGAGAGCATAAGGCGTGTTTTTCAGAGCAGGCAGGATTTCCGCCTTCTGCGACACTGACAGAATAACCTCATGATTTGGCAATCTGGCCAGAGCCGCGGTAAGTTCGACAGAAAATTTCGGTCCGGCTCCCCGACGCCCCCACTGCCAAACGAGAATACGCCTCATGGCAAGGGAGCCTCTCTCAGAGCCGTCAGGGCAGAAAACAGCTCATCTCCATGAAAACACTGACCAGCGCGCAACCGGGCTGCCGCGCCCATCTTCTTCCGCAAATCCGGATCTTCAGCACGCCTCAGGGCGGACACCGCGCTGTGCAGATCGACATCCGCCCAGAATGCACCAGGGGCTTCATAAACACCCCGCGGATCACGTGCAGGAATCAGACGGTATGAAACAGGCAGCCCACACTCATCATTCAGAAATTCCGCCGTAGCAGACCAGTCCGTCGAAATCACAGTCTTTCCCATCAGCATCGCCTCTGCCGGAACCAGACCAAATCCTTCACTCCGATGCAATGACAGAACGACATCAGATGCTTGCATCAGCGCAGCAGACTCTTCTGCGGGCAGGAAGCGTGTCTCAAAACGAATATTATCTGCCCCTGCAGCCTCCGCCTGTATTCTGCGCATCTCATCCGGATAATGCTCCGCATTTGTCAATTTCAGGACAAGCATGCGGTCTGTGCGCTGCCCGAAAGCGGCACGGAAGGCACGGATCGCTGCAATCGGGTTCTTCCGTTCCATGCCTGAAGCCAGACTGAAAGACACAAGCACGATCAAAATGTTCTCAGGCAGGCCGAAAGACTGACGATCCATATGTGCCGGAATGACTGGCGAAAGTGCTAGCGCATGGGGCACAACCCGGATCCGTCCAGGCACAAGTCCTTCCAGCGCCTGTGCTGTGAAACGCGATGGCACCCAGACTTCATGCACAAAACGCGCCCCATAGGACCAGAGAGAAGATGGAATCGGCAATTCCCAAGCCCAGTAACCAACAATTCTCCTGTTTTTCAGGAAACGACGTCCCAAACGGAACAGAGCCGCCGGAAATTCCGGCGCATTCACGTGCAGGATCAAAGGCGCTTTCAATGCACCCCGATCACAGGATGAGGCTCCCTGTAGGCGTCCGGAAACAAGGCCCGCTTCAATCTGATCCTGAGGAATCCCTTGAGAATGAAGGGCCCTTCCCATGATCCGTGCACCTTCACCCAGCCCGGAACCCCGGTGAATTTCGCCCCCAATCACAGCGCCCTCCGCAACGGGAGGCAGCAATCTGTCAGGCCGCGGCGCCAGAATCGTCGCTGCTGCTGCCAGGGCATGCCGACGGGGGGCAACGGGCAGTTGCCTCCACAAACGATGGGCCAGAGAAATAGGGCTGCTCACAAAACCACCATCAATCGACAGTTATCCGGTACATTCCATTCTTCCCGCCAACCAGTCATTGCGAACATTCTGCTTCCTTCCAGAAGCTTCTCTCTCGAAAACAGCATAACTGGCATTGCGGCTTTCATATTCAGGGTCAATACTCCGAATATGGAATGGAAACTCTCTTTTCCACAAACTCTCTCTATCGGGATGGTGATGAAGAAGGTGACATTCCCTGTCCATAAGTTTTTCCATCATGCCATGGTCTCACAAAAGAGCGCCTGCAGCACAAGGTGGCCATAATGTCCGGGAACGTGAAAGAAACATCACGCATTCCCGGGAAAAGGGGACTGTCCGAGACTTTTTCTGTCACTTCATCTTCCCTTCCCTCTTTCAAAATCGAGATATCACGCCCGGATCTCTCCCACTGGGAAAAGGGAAATTCGGGCATTCGTGGTTTCCATCATTTCAGAGCGGCAAAACCCGGCCCCCATGTTGCCCTGACCGCCCTGATGCATGGCAACGAGCTGGCTGGCGCCGTTGTCCTCTCCGAACTTCTTTCCATGGGAATACGGCCAGAACGTGGTGCACTTTCCATAATTTTCCTCAATCTGGATGCCTTTTACCAATTCTGTCCCGGCAATCCCGTTGCCTCCCGCTTCATTCATGAAGACATGAATCGTCTCTGGCATCCATCGATCATGAATTCGAGCAAACATTCATTGGAACTGGAGCGCGTCAGGGAAATCTTTCCCATTTTCCAGACGGTTGATCACCTGATGGATCTGCATTCAATGCTTTGGCCCGCCCCACCCCTGATTCTGAGTGGCTCTACGGAACGCGGTCTGCGGCTGGGCAGAAATATCGGAATTCCCTCCCTGATCGTTGCAGATCATGGGCATCAATATGGCAAACGTCTGATAGACATTCCACATTTCACATCACCAGACAGCAAGGCTTCAGCCTGTCTGCTCGAAGCTGGACAGCATTGGACAAAGGACAGCGTGGAAACGACACGTCTCTCCGTTTCCCGCTTTCTGATGACTTCAGGGATCTGTGACACTCCCCCCTACGCACTGCCTGACTATCCCTCTCCCACCCCGGTTATCGCTCAGGTCACCGAATGCATCACGGCCCGCAGCAGGTCGTTAACTTTCACGGAACCTTTCACCAGCGGCGATATTATCCGCTGCCGTGGAACACTGCTTGCATGGGATGGGGAAGACGAAATTCGTACGCCTTATGACAACTGCATGCTGATCATGCCCAATCCGCGCACCGCACGGGGACACACTGCCGTGCGCCTCGCCCGGATCACACAAGCGCACATCCCCGATACCGCTCAGTGATCGGCGCTACTCCGCCGTTCACCCACTGACAGACGTTTTTCCGCAATTTTAGCCAGTCTGACAAAAGGCAGCCCAAGCAGCAGATATGCAGCGCCCACCATCAGCCCTGTTCCGAAATAATCGAAATAGGTCGAGGACAGGCGCACATAAGTCTGACTGAGTTCGGTCAAAGTGATAATCGAAACCAGTGATGAATCTTTCAGAAGAGAAATAAAATCATTGGTCATCACAGGCACAACAACACGAAATGCCTGAGGCACGACAACGTAACGCAATGCCTGAAAATGCGTCATGTTCAGGGCCGTTGCGGCTTCTGTCTGGCCACGCGCCACGGATTGCAGACCTGCCCGATAATTCTCGGCTTCATAAGCCGCATAGTTCAGACCCAACCCGAGAACACCGGCAACAAAAGGGGAAAGCCGTATTCCGATTGCTGGCAGACCATAGAAAATGAACAGGATCTGGATCAGAAGCGGCGTGCCTCGCACGACTTCGATATACACGCCCGCAAGAATGGCGCTCCAGCGCGGACCGTAACGGCGAACCAGCGCCAGAAACATACCCAGACCAACCGCCAGCACCATCGCACAGGCTGATACAGCCAGCGTCATCAACGCACCGCGAAAAATCAGCGGCAGGAAGCCGATATATCGCTCAGCACGCGCCTTCAATCCTCGCGAAGGAGCGGTCGCCGCGAGATAACGCGTCCACTCAACCGGTTCGATCATCGGTTCAGAGTGATCCCCGCTCCACTCTGCCATCTCCGGTGTCCAGAGATTCCAGCGAGCCAGAATCCGATGCAACGTTCCGTCCTGGGTCATTTCCGCCAGCGCTGCATCAACACGTTGGCGCAATGCGACGTTCCCGCCCTGACGAAAGGCAATACCATAGGAAAGATGACCGATCGGAGGACCAACCAAACGAAGCTCCGGGTCAGATTCTCCGTAATAGAGGGCTATTGGCCCATCCAGAAGGATCGCATCCAGACGCCCCGCTTTCAGGTCTGCAAACGCATTTGATTCTTCGTCATAGGAACGGATTGTCACATCCGGACGATCACGCAGCATACGCTCGGCCAGCGTATCTTTCAGGGTGCCGACCGTGTGCCCTCCCAGACGCTCGAAAGAATCGAGACCGGCCTGGTCACGTCGGACAACAATCCGTTCCGACGTCACATAATAAGGTTTGCTGAAATCAAGAGCCTGGGTGTGCTCCGGGGTCATCTCGATCCCGTCGATCACCATGTCGTAAAAACCGCGCTGCAATCCTGGAATCAGGCCATCCCAGTCATTCTGGACGAACTCCGTTTCCCGCCCCAGACGTCGGCCAATTTCCTGCATGATGTCATATTCGAATCCTTCCATACGGGATTCATTCGACGGATCATGAAAAGTGTAAGGCACATTCGATGTGCCATCTGAAGCCCATCGCAATGGTTCGGCATATGCTGAAACCGAGAACAGCAGTGACACTGTCATCAACAACAGCATCACAGATCGAAACCAGACCGACACAGGCCGGACGCCCGAGTTATTCATCGACGCAGGGAACTCAGGAAATGGCGGGTCCGCGAATCACGCGGAAATTCATACATTTTTTCAGGATCATCAATCTCCACGATTTCCCCACCTTCCATGAAGGCGACACGATCCGATGCCGCTCGTGCAAAACGAAGATCATGAGTCACGACAATCTGCGTCATTCCTTCAGCGTCCAGTGCACGCATGACGCCAAGAACTTCTTCGGACATCCGTGGATCAAGAGCCGATGTCGGCTCATCATACAGCATGACTTCCGGCCGCATCGCCAGCGCACGCGCAATCGCGGCACGCTGTTGCTGCCCTCCTGACAGGGTTCCGGGATAACGTGTGGCGGCAGCGCCAAGCCCGACCTTTTCCAGAAGGTCACGCGCCTCCACTTCCGCCACCGCAACAGACGTCCTCTTCACCACGCGTGGAGCCAGCATGACGTTTTCCAGAACGGTCCGATGGGGAAACAGATTAAAGGATTGGAACACCATCCCGACATGCGCCCGAAGGCTGTGCGCCAGGGCCTCGTCACGCGCGCGCCATGCGCCGCCATCACGCAGGATCATATCGTCTGCGATCGTGACCGATCCCGAATCGGGAATTTCAAGAAAATTCAAACAACGCAGGAAAGTCGATTTCCCACAGCCGGACGGGCCAATGATAGAAACGAGCTCGCCCCGTTCCACACTTAACGACACATTCCGGAGCACCGGCTGCCCATCAAAGGACTTGCTGATATTGTCAGCCCGCAAAACGGTTTCAACGGAAAATGCCGGCCCGGATATATCCGGGCCGGCACTCTGAACGTGATCGCTCACGTCACCAACCGAAAGCAATGATGTCTCAGGCAGCCTTGGTCATCCCACGCAGAACATACTGAAGAATACCACCATGACGGTAATATTCAACTTCGTCCAGCGTATCGACGCGGCAGAGCAACGGAACCTCTTCCTTCGTGCCATCGGCGCGATGGATCACCAGAGTCACATCCATACGTGGCGTGATGGTTTCCAGCCCCTTGATGTCGAGAACCTCGTCACCCTTCAGCTTCAGCGTCTCACGTGTCGTGCCTTCCTTGAACAGCAGGGGCAGAACACCCATGCCGACCAGATTGGAGCGATGAATACGCTCGAAGCTTTCAGCAATCACGGCCTTGATGCCAAGGAGCACAGTGCCCTTCGCAGCCCAGTCGCGTGAAGATCCCATGCCGTATTCCTTGCCGCCAATGACGACCAGGGGCACGCCCTCCTGCTGATACTGCATCGCCACATCATAGATGTAGCCTTCCTTGCCGTCCGGATAATGCTTGGAAAGACCACCTTCCGTGCCCGGAACCATCTCGTTCTTGATGCGGATATTGGCGAATGTGCCACGCACCATGATCCGGTCGTTACCGCGACGCGAGCCATAGGAGTTGAAGTCTTTCGGCTCCACACCATGCGCGATCAGATACTGTCCTGCCGGGGAATCCTTCTTGATCGAGCCAGCAGGAGAAATGTGATCGGTCGTGATGTTATCGCCAAGAAGCGCCAGCAGACGTGCACCGGTGATGTTGCCACCTCCCTTGCCCGGCTCAACCTTCATATCCTTGAAATAAGGCGGATCCTGAACATAGGTGGATTTGTGATCCCACGCATAGGTCTGCGAACCCGTTGCAACCTTCAGATCCTGCCATTCCTTCGTGCCCTTGGACACATCGGCATAACGCTTGATGAATTCATCACGCGTGACACAGGAGCCGATCAGATCGGCCACTTCCTTGTTCGATGGCCAGATATCCTTCAGATAAACCGGCTTGCCATCCTTCGATGTGCCAAGCGGTGCCGTCGTGATATCCGTCCGCATCGTGCCAAGAAGTGAATAAGCCACGACCAGCGGCGGACTGGCGAGATAGTTCGCGCGGACGTTCGGCGAAATCCGGCCCTCGAAGTTACGATTGCCAGACAGAACCGAAACCGCGATCAGCTTGTTGTTCTCGATCGCATCAACGATGTTGTCAGCCAACGGACCGGAGTTACCGATACACGTCGTGCAGCCATAACCAACCGTGTTGAAGCCCAGAGCATCCAGATCTTCAGTCAGACCAGCACGGGTCAGATAATCGGTCACAACCTGAGAGCCAGGTGCGAGGGACGTCTTCACCCATGGCTTCGGGTGGAGGCCCAGAGCACGCGCCTTGCGCGCCACAAGACCGGCAGCAATCAGAACCGCAGGGTTAGACGTATTGGTGCAGGACGTGATCGCCGCAATCACGACATCACCATGACCCAGATCATAATTGGTGCCAGCGACCGCTGCTTTCTTGTTCACATCATTCGCGGCAACACCGAGACCTGAAACCAGCTCTTTCTCGAATGCGGATGTTGCATCGGTCAGGGTGACACGATCCTGCGGACGTTTCGGACCGGAGATCGACGGCACAACCGTGGACAGATCCAGTTCCAGCGTGTCGGTAAAGATCGGTTCGGCACTGTCCGCTGTCCGGAACATGCCCTGAGCCTTGTAATATTCTTTCACCAACTTGATGCGATGCGCGTCACGTCCTGTTTCATGCAGGAAGTCGAGCGTCAGCTGATCGACAGGGAAGAAACCACAGGTTGCGCCATATTCCGGAGCCATGTTCGCGATCGTCGCACGATCAGCAACCGGCAGATGATCCAGAGCCGACCCGAAGAATTCAACAAACTTGCCGACGACGCCTTTTTTGCGAAGCATCTGCGTCACGGTCAGAACCAGATCAGTAGCTGTCGCGCCTTCCGGCAGCTTGCCGGTCAGTTTGAAACCAATGACGTCGGGGATCAGCATGGCGATCGGCTGACCCAGCATTGCGGCTTCAGCTTCAATGCCGCCAACACCCCAGCCCAGAACGCCCAGACCATTCACCATGGTCGTGTGGGAGTCGGTTCCGAAAAGCGTGTCGGGATAGACATAATCCTTGCCGCCGACAGCAGCCGTCCAGGCAACCTGAGCGATATATTCGACATTGACCTGATGGCAGATCCCGGTGTCCGGCGGAACGACCGAGAAGTTTTCAAATGCTTCCTGCCCCCAGCGCAGGAACGCATAACGCTCGGCGTTACGCTCGAACTCGATCGAGATATTCTTCTGCAGTGCGTCCTTGGTTCCGTAAACATCGACCATGACCGAGTGGTCGATGACCAGATTCACAGGAACAAGCGGATTCACTTTCTCCGGATTGCCACCCAACTGCACGATGCCATCACGCATCGCCGCCAGATCCACGACGCCCGGAACACCGGTGAAGTCCTGCATCAGAATACGGGAGGGCTTGAACGGCACTTCCTTGGTGCTACATGCTTTCGGCAACCATTCGGCGATCGATTTTGCATCAGCCTGCGTATAGGAACGTCCATCCTCAAAGCGCAGAACGTTTTCCAGAAGCACTTTCAGACTTGCCGGAAGACGGCTGACGTCTCCGATGGTTTTTTCCGCTTCGGGAATGGAAAAATAATGGTAGGTCTTGCCGTCCACTTCAAGCGAGCGTCCAACCTTCAACGAGTCATGCCCAACCGACTTCATGAAACAACCCCTTCTCACGACCACAGCATCTCGCTGGTATGTCGAACCGGTCTGGTGAAGCCCATTTCATACGCAACACCATGTGATCGGAAATAACTCCCGACGACCGGGTTGATCTCTGATCGAGGCCAGAACATACCGGGACGTGACACGCATTCAAGCAGCCTTCTGACCACGACCTCGCGAGCCCCTCCGAAATCAGCGGCTTACCAAGGTCACAAATAGGGGAACTCCGCCATTCCCACCCCTCCCGGCAGCGATAACGCTCCCTTTCCAAACCTTCTCATCCGGAATCTGTCTGTCCTGCGCGGCGACAGACTCGTCCTTGACAGTGTTTCCTTCTCACTGGACGCAGGCGAAGCCATGCTGCTCACCGGGCCAAATGGCGCTGGAAAATCAACGCTTCTTCGGACGCTTGCCGGTCTTCGCAGTCCGGATGGAGGCGAAATTCTCTGGAATGGCGAAGATGTTGCCAACGATCGCACCAGCCATGGCGCCCGTGTCGCATGGCAGGGCCATCAAACCGCACTGAAACCGGGCCTGAGCCTGAGAGAAAATCTTTCACTGCACGCAGCCGGAAAAGATCCTGCTCAGGCATTGGCCGCCTTCAACCTGACCGAGCTTGCAGAACTCCCCGCACGCATGCTGTCCGCCGGGCAGAAACAACGCGGCGCGCTTGCACGCGTGCTGCTGGGAAATGCGCCCCTATGGCTTCTGGATGAACCGGCCACAGGACTTGATCATGCATCCGTAGCCCTGCTTGGAAATGTTCTGGCCGCACATCGGGCGCAGGGAGGCATCGTCATAGCCACCACACATGTTCCTCTTCCACTTCCCGATGTCATCACGCTCGACCTTACCCCCAGCAACACCCAGAATCTTCAGGAAGACGCGCTGTTTTTTATGGATGAGGACATCCTGCCGTGAATTCGGATCTCCGCCTTCTGACCGGAATTGTCGAACGCGATATCAGGCTGGCCCTGCGTCACGGCGCAGACACACTTGGTTCCGCTCTTTTCTTCATCCTGACCGCGGCTCTCTTCCCGCTTGCTCTCGGCCCGTCTCCCGAACTTCTCGCCCGGATGGCCCCGGGTGTGATCTGGGTCTGCGCGCTGCTGGCCGCCCTTCTTCCATTGGACCGTCTGTTCGGCGCGGAACTGGAAGATGGTTCACTCGACCAACTGATGTTACTGGGCCTCCCCCCCGCTCTGGTGGCACTGGCCAAAATGATTGCTCACTGGCTGACAACAGGCCTTCCCCTGCTGCTGGCATCGATCCCGATTTCCATCATGCTGGGCCTTCCTTCAGCCACCCTTCCCGTGCTGCTCGCAGGTTTGCTGCCTGGCACACTGGTGCTGTCGCTGACGGGCGGCATGGCCGCCTCCATCGTGCTCGGCGCGCGACGCGGGGGCGTTCTTCTGCCACTTCTCGTGCTGCCACTGATCACGCCCGCACTGATCTTCGGCGCGGCGGCCATCGACGCCGCACGCACCGGACTGCCATGGCTTCCAGACCTCGAATTGCTCTGGGCCTTCCTTGCTGGCGCTCTGCCTCTTTGCCCGTTGGCAGCGGGAGCCGGACTCCGTGCAGCCACGGCATGAATGTCACTGATTCAACATCATCCGGCTTTATCGGGAAAAAGCACGCTGGCTTTCCCGAACAGTCTGCTATTGATATAAAAACCAGACGTAACGTTACAGAGCCCCGGTCCGTGAAAAGATTTCAGTTCAGCAACACTCTTCCACACGCTGCCCGTCTCACGACCGGAGCGGTTTCCTGCACTCTTCTCCTCTCATTGGGGGGGTGTGGTCTTTTCAGTTCCGGCAAACCGCAGGCTCCTCCGCAGATGCCCAACCCGGAAGCCTTCTACAATAACGGTATCGATGCCCTGCGCAGCCATCGCTATGCGTTGGCCAGTGCTGAGTTCGAAGGGCTGCAACAAAATTATCCCTATTCAGGATACACAGCGAACGCGCAGCTGATGGAAGGCTATGCCTACTATCTGCAGGATAAATATCCGGAAGCGGCCCAACAGCTGAACCGTTATATTGAACTGCATCCAACAAGCCCTGATTCAGCCTATGCCTTCTATCTTCTCGCTCTGTGTTTTTATGAGCAGATTGCGGACGTTCGGCGTGATCAGCAGTTGACGGTTGAAGCCCTTGGCCGGTTGCAGGATGTGGTCGTGCGCTTCCCGCAATCAAGCTACGCACGCGATGCCCAGCTCAAGATTGACCTCTGCCGCGATCACCTTGCCGGCAAGGAAATGCTGATTGGCCGTTATTATGAACAGCAGCACAATTACGAAAGTTCAGTAAACCGTTTCCAGAGCGTCGTTCAGGACTTCCAGACAACCAACCACGTTCCGGAAGCCCTTTACCGTCTGGTCGAAGTCTATATGAAACTTGGTCTGACGGATCAGGCACGCAAGAGCGCAACCGTGCTGGCCTATAACTATCCGGCCAGCAAATGGTATCATTATGCCTATAACATCCTGAAACGTCACAAGCTGCTGCAAGACAATATTCCGCTTCCCGGCACACCCGTGAACATGGCGACTCCGGCGCCAGCTCCTGATGCAAATCAGAAAGCTTTCGCAAACATGGCTAGCGCCCCGAAGGTCAAAGCCCCGCCGCCGCCGACATTTTCCGCCAGCCCGGCGCCAGTGAAGCATGTCACATCAGACCAGCTTGCTCCTCCGGAAACGACAACCACAGAAATCCGCTGATGAAGCCAGGACGGAGATACCGTCTTCATGCTGACCTTTCTGTCCATTCAGGATGTTGTCCTGATCGAGCGCCTTGACCTGACCTTCCATCAGGGCTTCACGGCGCTCACAGGAGAAACCGGTGCAGGAAAATCCATCCTGCTCGACAGTCTTGGCCTGGTTCTGGGCAGCCGGGCCAATGCCGGCTTCATTCGTGCCTCGGCTGAAGAAGCCCGGATCAGTGCCGGTTTCGAACTCCCGGAAACGCATCCCGTATTCCAGTTATTTCGGGAATATGCCGTCAGTGCAGAACCCGGCGAAACCGTTATCTTACGCAGAACCATCAGCCGCGATGGTCGTTCCCGCGCATGGATCAACGACCAGCCCGCCAGTCTGAGCCTTCTGCGACAGGTCGGCGGCCTGCTAGTCGAAATTCAGGAACAGCATGCCCAAACCGGTCTGATTGACGCCAGCACACACCGTGACCTTCTGGATAGTTTCGGACATCTGACCGACCTGCGATCAGCCACGGGCTCAGCTTTTGCCGCCTGGAAAGCTGCCATGGCAGCCCTGACAAAAGCTGAAGAAGACATCGAAACCTTACGACGTGAGGAAGACTGGCTGCGCCATGCCGAGGAAGAACTGTCCTCCCTTGCGCCGCAACAGGAAGAAGAAAAATTTCTCGCTGCACAGCGTCACAGCCTTCAGAGCAGTGAAAAACGTGGCGAAGCCATAGCGGCAGCACTTTCCGAACTTACACCACGGGATCGTCGCCAGAACGCACCCTCCGCAGCGCTCCGCTCCGCCAGTCGCGCCCTGCACAGATTGGCTCCTGCACCGTCAGATAGCCCCGAGAACGTCATCGATCCCCTGCGTCAGGGGACGGAAGAAGCCTTGACGGCGCTCGACAATGCAGCCGCAGCCCTGTCAGAAGCCGAAAGCCTTCTCTCCCGTCTCAGCCTTGAGTGCGAAGCTGATCCCCGGCTGCTCGAACAGACGGAAGAACGTCTTTTTGCGTTGCGCACCATTGCCCGCAAATACAACACGACACCGGACGACCTGCCCGAACTTCTGGAACGTATCCGGGAACGACTACACATCATCGACAGCGGCGTCACGCATCTTGGCGTGCTGCAAAGCGCGGTAACGGAAACCCGCGCTGACTTTATCCGGGCCGCAACAGCCCTTTCCGATGCCCGAAAGCGCTGCGGAAAAGATCTTGAGCATGCCGTCGGGGAAGAATTCAAACCCTTGCGGCTGGAACGTGCCCGTTTCTTCGCCGATCTTCAGCCTCTGCCGGAAGATGCATGGAATGCCTCCGGCACCGATCAATGCACCTTCCTTCTGGCAGCCAATCCGGGACAACCACCGGGACCGATCGGACGCGTTGCATCAGGCGGCGAACTTTCCCGCCTGATGCTGGCCCTGCGACTGGTTCTGGCTGGTGGATCTTCAATCGGAACACTGGTTTTCGATGAAATCGATGCTGGCGTCGGTGGCGCGACAGCTGCCGCGATCGGCGAACGTCTGCATCGCCTGTCCCGCAACATTCAGGTCATGGCCGTCACCCACAGCCCGCAGGTCGCTGCCAGCGCAGACCATCATTTACATCTTGGCAAACGTGTGTCCGGCCAGCAAACCAAAACGACAGCCTCCCTGCTGCCAGGCGATGCGCGACTGGAAGAAATCGCACGGATGCTGGCCGGAGACACAGTGACCGAGGAAGCACGCGCAGCAGCACGCCGCCTCCTCAAAATCGAAGCGTAAAGCCTTTTGGATGACAGGCAGGGCTTGATCGCTGCATCTTAATCGGCGACAGAACGCGCCGCCATCCGGCTTTCTTCTTCAAACAGGATGGCCGGTTTTCAAGAGACTGATGGCGCTATGAACGACTATTCCAAAATTTCCCCCGAGACCCTTTCTGCTGAACAGGCCGAAGTCGAGCTGCGTCGGCTGGCAGAAACCATACGTCGGTTGAATCACGCTTATTATCAAAGTGATGAACCAGAGGTCACGGACGCGGAATATGATGCACTGCGTCAACGCAATCAGGCCATCGAGGCTCTTTTCCCCCAACTCATGCGTTCGGACAGCCCCTCGACACTGGTGGGCGCTGCGGTGGAAAGCGCCTTTGGCAAACAGCGCCATATGGTCCCGATGCTCTCTCTGGATAACGTCTTTACTGCCGGGGAATTCGAGGACTTTCTCGAACGCGCCGCCCGTTTCCTTGGGCTGGACGAAAAAGAGAAAAA
The DNA here is from genome assembly GCA_004143845.1 of Drosophila lacertosa. Taxonomy (NCBI): domain Eukaryota; kingdom Metazoa; phylum Arthropoda; class Insecta; order Diptera; family Drosophilidae; genus Drosophila; species Drosophila lacertosa. The sequence continues at coordinate 333,124 of SCDZ01000019.1, read as the reverse complement.
TGCTCTCGAACTGATTGCCGAGCCGAAAATTGACGGGCTTTCGATCAATCTCACTTATGAAAACGGGAAATTCGTCAAAGGTGCGACCAGAGGTGACGGTCTGGAGGGAGAGGACGTCACCGCCAATCTTTTGACGATCAGTGACATTCCCCGTGAACTCGGAGCGGATGCGCCTGAGCTGATCGAAATTCGTGGAGAAGTCTATCTCAGCAAAAAGAGCTTTTTCGAAATCAATGAAAAGCAGCTTGCCGCAGGACAGAAGCTCTTCGCCAATCCCCGCAACGCTGCTGCTGGCTCCCTGAGGCAGCTTGATCCAAAAGTCACTGCGCGACGTCCGCTCTCCATGTTCGCCTATGCGATGGGAGCAAGTTCAAACCGGCCCTGCAAAACGCATGAGGAATGGCTGGATCTTCTGCAAAGCTGGAAATTCGCGGTGAATCCTCTACGTGAACGTCTGTCCGGCGTTCAGGCCGCAGAAGCCTTTGAAGAAAAGATCGGGCACATCCGCAGTGGTCTGGACTATGATATCGACGGCGTTGTTTATAAAATCAACGACCTGACATTGCAGGAACGTCTGGGTTTTGCCGGGCGGGCACCACGCTGGGCCACAGCATGGAAATTCCCAGCGGAACAGGCCGAAACACAACTGGAAGCCATCGAAATTCAGGTTGGCCGCACAGGCGCGCTGACACCCGTCGCCCATCTCGAACCCGTGAATGTTGGCGGCGTTCTGGTCTCTCGCGCTTCATTGCATAACGAAGACGAAATTATCCGCAAGGATGTCCGTGTCGGTGATCGTGTGGTGGTCCAGAGGGCTGGAGATGTCATTCCACAGATCATTGGAAAATCTTCGACCCAACCTGAAAATGCACAACGCGGTTCCGCCTTTATTTTCCCCGACCATTGCCCTGCCTGCGGCTCCGCTGCGGAACGCCCTCCCGGCGAAGCCATTCGCCGTTGCACAGGAGGATTGACCTGCCCCGCGCAGGTCGTGGAACGTCTCATCCACTTCGTCAGTCGGCAGGCTTTCGACATTGATGGCCTGGGCGATAAAAGCATCCGCGAATTTTACGAAGCGGGGCTGATTTCCTCTCCGGGAGGCATCTTCCGGCTGGCAGAACATGAAAGCGCGATTGCCAGACGTGAAGGATGGGGCGAACTGTCCGCACGCAATCTGATGCAGGCCATCCAGGCCCGCAGCACGATCAGCCTTTCCCGTTTCATCTTCGCGCTTGGCATTCGCCGCGTGGGCGAAAGCAATGCCCGACTTCTGGCGCGGCATTACGGCACGCTCGACATATTGCGCGAGCAGATGAAAAAAGCCGCGATCATCGGTTCTGACGAACGGCTGGAACTGGGTTCGATCAATGGCATTGGGTCCGCGATCGCCGATGAACTGGTGGCGTTCTTCATCGAACCGCATAACATCGCGACACTGGACGATCTGACACAATATGTCACAGTACAGGCTGAAGCTGAGGATGCCATTACAGGCCTGCTGACTGGTAAAACCGTTGTATTCACGGGCACACTGACAACGATGACGCGTCCCGAAGCCAAAGCTCAGGCAGAGCGGCTTGGAGCGAAAGTCACGGATTCCGTTTCGAAAAAAACAGATTATGTCGTCGCCGGAGCGGATGCCGGTTCAAAAGCGAAAAAGGCCGCCTCTCTGGGAATTCCGTTGCTGGACGAGGCTGGGTGGAGGGAACTGGCTGACGGCAAGGCATGAAACATCGGTGGAAGCCATTTGTTTCATGTATTGCCATCGCCGCCAAAATATTCATATGATGGTGTATGTTATTCAACATGTGAATAATTCCCTGCACCAAGCCCACCATTGCCTTGCCAATAAATGTGTCGCATAATGCCACTGCCGGAAAAAAATAATTTATAAATAAAAAATGACCGCGTGGTGGTTCCATATACCTGCTCTTCAGGCCGTTATGGAATCGGCGTCCGGAACTCCGCGGCAAAGGGACTTGGGGCATCATGACAAAGTGGGTGTACAGTTTCGGCGGTAGTCATAACGATGGCAGTGCGGGAATGCGCAATCTCCTTGGAGGGAAAGGCGCCAACCTTGCCGAAATGTCCACCATCGGGCTGCCCGTGCCTCCGGGTTTCACCATCACAACGGAAGTCTGTTCCGCTTTCTATGACAATGGTCGTCAGTATCCTGCCGAACTGAAGGCACAGGTAACCGAGGCTCTCGCCCGCATCGAGAGCACGATGAACCTGAAATTCGGGGATCCTTCCGCTCCGCTTCTGGTTTCCGTCCGCTCCGGCGCGCGCGTTTCCATGCCCGGCATGATGGATACGGTCCTCAATCTTGGCCTGAACGCGCAGACCGTCGAAGGTCTGGTCAAATCCTCCGGCGATGAACGCTTTGCATGGGATTCCTATCGCCGTTTCATCCAGATGTATGGCTCGGTCGTGATGGGTGTTTCCCACCACCGCTTTGAAGACCTTCTGGAAGAAAAGAAGAATGAGCTGAATGTCGAAGACGACACAGCCATCACAGCCGCTGACTGGCGGAACATTGTCGTCGGTTACAAGGAAATTGTCCTTGCCGAGACAGGCACACCATTCCCTGAAGATCCTCAGGATCAGCTCTGGGGCGCGATCGGGGCGGTTTTCGGTTCATGGATGAACCCACGCGCCAACACCTATCGCAAGCTGCACGATATTCCCGCAAGCTGGGGCACCGCCGTCAATGTCCAGTCGATGGTCTTCGGCAACATGGGTGAAGACTGCGCCACCGGCGTCTGCTTCACGCGTGACCCGTCCACGGGCGAAAACATTTTCTACGGTGAATATCTCGTTAACGCTCAGGGCGAAGACGTCGTGGCCGGCATCCGCACACCGCAGCCGATGTCCGCGCTCCGCGCGACTGAAGACCAGAAGCCGATGGAAACCGTTCTTCCAGAAGCTTACAAGGAACTCTGCCGCGTCCGCGAACTGCTGGAAAAGCATTATCGCGACATGCAGGACATCGAGTTCACCGTGCAGCGCAATGTGCTCTACATGCTGCAGACACGCACGGGAAAACGTACCGCTGCTGCTGCCCTGAAAATTGCCATCGACATGGCGCAGGAAGGTCTGATCACGAAAGAGGAAGCCATCCTCCGCGTGCCGCCCTCCTCTCTTGACCAGCTTCTTCACCCGACGCTCGACCCGAATGCTGATCGCACACAGATCGCCCGTGGTCTGCCTGCTTCTCCGGGTGCTGCAACCGGTGTCATCGCCTTCACAGCAGAAGAAGTCGAAGATCTGGCCGCGAAGGGCGAAGACGTCATTCTCGTCCGTATCGAAACCTCTCCGGAAGACGTGCATGGCATGCATGCCGCTCGCGGCGTTCTGACCACACGTGGTGGCATGACCTCCCACGCTGCGGTCGTTGCCCGTGGTATGGGTCGCGTCTGCGTCGCCGGTGCCGGCACCATCCATGTTGATTACAGAAAGCAGACCCTGACAGCCGGTGGACACACCCTGAAGGCTGGAGAGTGGCTGACCCTCGATGGTGGCACAGGCGCTGTTTATGCTGGCAAGGTTTCAACCATTCCCCCGACCCTGTCTGGTGATTTCAGCACGCTGATGGGATGGGCCGACTCTGTCCGTCGCCTGAAAGTCCGTGCAAACGCAGAAACGCCGGATGATGCCGCGACGGCTCGCAAGTTCGGCGGTGAAGGCATCGGTCTCTGCCGCACCGAGCACATGTTCTTCGGTCCTGACCGCATCGGTCATGTCCGCCAGATGATCATGTCCACGGAATCGGATGAGCGCGCCCGTGCCATCGACGCGCTGCTGCCCTTCCAGCGCGATGATTTCACAGCTCTGTTCCGCATCATGGCCGGTCTTCCTGTCACGGTCCGTCTGCTTGATCCGCCGCTGCATGAATTCCTGCCGCACGGCGAACAGGAACTGGTGGAAGTCGCTCGCGCTCTGGGCAAGGATGTCGAAATCCTGCGCGCCCGTCGTTCGGCTCTTTCCGAAGCCAACCCGATGCTTGGCCATCGTGGTTGCCGCCTTGGCATCTCCTATCCCGAAATCTACAACATGCAGGTTCGGGCTATCATCGAAGCCGCAATCGCTGTTTCCAAAGAAACGGGCAACGCGATTGTTCCGGAAATCATGATCCCGCTGGTCGGCATGAAAACGGAACTGGAGCGCACACGCGCTGCGGCCGAGGAAACTGTTCAGGCGGTCTTCGCGGAAAAAGGCGTCACTCTGGAATATCTAATCGGAACGATGATCGAACTGCCACGCGCAGCCATCACCGCCGGTCAGATCGCAGAAGTGGCTGACTTCTTCTCCTTCGGCACCAATGACCTGACACAGACGACACTGGGTCTGTCACGTGATGACGCCGGTTCATTCCTGCCATTCTATGTTGATAACGGCCTTCTTCCGAAAGACCCGTTCGTCTCCATCGACCGCGAAGGCGTCGGTTCGCTGGTCCGTATGGGCGCTGAAAGTGGTCGTTCCACAAAGCCGGCTCTCAAGCTTGGCGTCTGTGGCGAACATGGCGGCGATCCGGATTCCATCGCCTTCTTCGAAAGCGTTGGCCTCGACTATGTCTCCTGCTCACCGTTCCGCGTGCCGGTAGCCCGTCTTGCTGCGGCACAGGCTGCCCTGACGCAGAAAAAGGCGGAGAAAGTTTCTTCCTGATCTGAAAATGCTGCCCTCTCCGGAGGGCGCATATTGCCAGACCAGACCAAACCCTCCGGCCTTTCTGGTCGGAGGGTTTTTTATTCTGGCTGAAGAAACATTTTCTCGCATTTGCCGCGCTGCCCACATGCCCATAATGTTCATGCAGCACAGACATCATTTGAGGGACTGGACAGGCCCATGAACGGAAAACCCTTTATTCTTCACATGGTATCCGAAGGCACGGGACAGACACTGGAAGCCATGTCACGCGCATGCGCTCCCCATTTTCCCGGCACCCAGTTCGATATCAGACACTGGAATCTGATCCGCACCCAGGGACAACTCCAGCGTGTTATGGAAGCCATCGTTGCAGAACCCGGTCTTGTTCTGTCTTCCCTGATTGATCGCGATCTGGAACATGCGCTGGAAGATGGCTGCAAGAAAATCGGTGTTAATGTCCATGACATCATGACCCCGACATTGCAGCTTCTGGAACGCGAAACCGGCGAACACGCCTCCGGGCGCCCGGGCAGCCAATATGTCATGGACAGCGGATATCACCGCCGCATCGACGCCATGCATTATGTTCTTGAGCATGACGACGGTCAGTTGGCCCGTGGTCTGACCGGGGCTGATGTCGTTCTGGTCGGCGTTTCCCGTGTATCGAAAACCCCAACCTGCATCTATCTCGCCAATCGCGGAATTCGCGCTGCCAATGTTCCGCTGGTGCCGGACACTCCCCTGCCACCGGAACTGTTTTCACTTGATGTTCCCGTCATCGGGCTGACGATCGAAACCGATGCGCTGGTGGAAATCCGCCGCAATCGACTGGGCACAATGGTGCGCGACGGTCAACGTGTCGCAACCGGACTGGGCAGCCCCGATTACATCAATCCGGAAAAAGTCCGCGAGGAACTTCTTTGGGCGCGCAGGCTCTGCTCAAAACACAAATGGCCGGTCATTGATGTCACACGGCGATCCATCGAAGAAACCAGCGCCGCCATTCTGGACAAGCTGCAACATCCAAAATTGTAAGAAATACCTGCCCAACCACAGCCAGCCGTACCTGACAGTTGACCCCGATCGGGGCGCTGACTACTCCGGCAGAAGTTTTTACCTGCGACAACAAGCAGGCATTCGACCACCGGAGAACAGATGAGCGCCCGCCAACCCGACATCAGCCATATCACCCTCCATCAGAATGATCTGCCGGATGGACTGGATTTGGGAACAATGGTGGCAATCGATACGGAAACCATGGGGCTCAACCCCCATCGTGACCGCCTCTGCCTGGTGCAACTTTCTTCCGGGGATGGCACTGCCCACCTGGTGCAGATGATCCCAGACAGGCCGGGAGGAACACTCCCGCCTGCCCCAAATCTGTGCCACCTGCTGTCACGCCCGGACGTCACCAAGCTGATGCATTTCGCCCGCTTCGACGTCGCCGTGCTTCAGCACACACTGAATATCACCGTGGCACCCGTTATCTGCACGAAGATCGCAGCGCGCCTCGTACGAACCTTTACAGACCGTCATGGCCTTGCAGCCTTGTGTCGCGAACTTCTCGGTGTGGAAATGAGCAAGCAGCAACAAAGCTCCGATTGGGGTGCGCAGGACCTGACACCGGAACAGCTTGCCTATGCGGCGTCGGACGTTCTGTATCTCCATAACCTCTGGGACAGGCTGGAAAATCTGCTCCACCGGGAAAACCGCCGTGATCTGGCTCAGGCATGCTATGATTTCCTGCCCACACGCGCGCGCCTCGACATTCTGGGATATGAAGCTTCCGATATTTTCTCCCATCGCTCCTGAAATCCCAGCAACAGAAAAAGTCGCTCCATAGTCCTCATGACATTCATCACCCCAGCTTGCATGCAAGAGGAACTTCGTTGGTCACTTTATCGCGCCAGTGCTAAACAACCTCTATGAACGCAACGCCTTCCCCGAACTTTGAAAACTGCATGGCAGCCGCTGTCGCCCGCCGGGTTATAGAGCAGGAGAGATGTGGTCTCCTTGCCCTTGCCGAAGCGTTCGGGGATGAATCGCCGCTTAGTACAGCCTTTGCGAAGGCCGTGAATCTGATTGCGACGCTGAATGGGCGCGTTGTCATCACGGGAATCGGAAAATCAGGACATATCGGTCGGAAAATTCAGGCCACTCTGAGTTCAACAGGCACACCAGCCCTGTTTGTTCACCCGGCTGAAGCCTCCCACGGTGATCTGGGCATGGTGACAGCCAACGATGCCATCATCGCATTGTCCAGTTCAGGGGAATCATCCGAACTCGCTGATATTCTGACACACAGCAAGCGCTTTGCCCTGCCATTGATCGCCGTCACGACACGTGCGGAATCCACACTGGGACGCGCGGCTGATATCATTCTTCTAATGCCGTCTGTCGCAGAAGCATGCCCCATGGGGCTTGCCCCCACCACAAGCAGCCTGATGCAGCTGGCTCTGGGAGATGCCCTCGCCGTGGCCCTGATCGAGCGGCGCGGTTTCACAGCCGGGGATTTCGGCACGTTTCATCCAGGAGGACGGCTTGGAGCCCATCTGAGACGCGTACGTGATCTGATGCGCACAGATGACGCCCTTCCTCTGGTGCGTGAACTCATGCCCCTGCGCGACGTTATCGTTGAAATGACCCATAAGGCGCTTGGCTGCGTCGGGGTCGTCGATGCGGGAGGGAGCAGGCTTCTGGGGATCATCACCGATGGCGATCTGCGCAGCGCTCTGGATCGCGACCTGTCCACAACACAGGCCCAGGACATCATGAATGTTCACCCACTGACGGTCAGAGCCGATATTCTGGGGGCCGAAGCTCTGCGCATGATGAACGACCGACCTCGCCCGATTACATCCCTGTTTGTGCTGGATGAAAATGGCTGTCCCGAAGGTATCGTTCATATTCATGACCTGCTGCGTGCAGGCGTCGCATGAATAACGACGAAAAACAGGGGAACGCACCACGCCGCAAGGATTTCGGACGCTCAGCCGAGCAGATCCGTCAGCAGCGTGAAACGCTGGACAGCACACCAACCCGGTCACGTCCCGTTGTTTCCTCGGAAAGCCTCGCACGCAGACGCATCCTCCTACGCAGGGCGAAATGGATTCTGCCAGCCGTTGCCATGATGCTGTTGGGTTCCATCGCTGTCTGGCCGGAAATTGACCGTATCATCAGCCATCACAAGACAGCACTGACTGAAGTCACGAAGCTGCATCTGGAAAGCGGCAATCTCTCGGACGCGGTCTATCGCAGCGTCGATACTCACGATCGTCCCTATATGGTTACGTCGAAAGAGGCCCATCAGATCAACGAGGATCGGATTGATCTGACAGCACCCATCGCAGACAGCATCATGCAGGGCGGCAACTGGAATCATCTTTCGGCAAAATCCGGTGTTTATATGCAGCGTTCCCAGATCCTGAATCTGAAAAACGATGTTTCACTCTATCGGGATGACGGCATCATGATGCTCACACCCGTCGCGGACGTCAGTCTGAAAGACGGAGTGGTTGCGTCCGACTCATGGATTCGTGCAGAAGGTCCGTTTGGCGTTCTCGATGCAAAAGGCTACTGGATTTCGCAGCATGATGGCATCGCGCAATTCAGAGGACCGGGAAGGCTTATACTCAATGATGATCGTAGTGCCCCGGCGCACCCGGACAGACGCACTGCCAACACGCAGACTGGTGACAGGACCCATTGAATGCTGATCCCTTTCCGGTCCTCCCTTCTGGCTGGCTTTGTTCTCTGCACATTTGCCCTTGCCTGCCCGCCGCTGACGCATGAGGCACACGCTCAGGCTATCGACCTCTCCCATGGCGGACAGATCACTGTCACAGCCGAAGGCGGCTTTGACTGGGACCAGAACGCACGAAAAGTCATCGCTTATGGTCAGGCACGCGCCGTTCGCGGTGATGTCACCGTCACAGCCGATCGACTGATCGCATATTATCGCAAGAAAGCCCCGACAGACGGCACGGCCAGCCCACCAAACAGTTCAGACATGTCAGGGGTTGCAGGTGGTTCCCCCGAAGATTCAGGCTCCAACGAGATTTATCGTCTGGACGCCATCGGACACGTGCACATCTTCACCCCGACGGATCAGGCATGGGGTGACAAGGCTGTTTACGATATTGATCAGGCCATTCTTGTCATGACGGGCAAGGGACTGAAGCTCAGCACCCCTCAGGACGTGCTGACAGCCCGCGACAGTCTGGAATATTATTCCGATACACGCGTTTCCATCGCCCGTGGCGATGCGGTTGTCACAACCAATGATCATCGACAGATCCGGGCTGATGTTCTGGTGGGTTACAGTGCCCCGCCTGAAAACAAGCCGGAGAGCAAACCCGATGACAAGAGCGGTCAGACCACAGGTGAACCGTTGGCAAATGGCTCCGGCAAGCTTGAAAAAGTCAATGCGTTCGGCCACGTCCTTGTCCGGACACAGTCTGAAATCATCACAGGCGACCGGGGTGTTTATGTTCCCGACACCGGAATTGCGCGAATCGTAGGCAACGTCCACATCACGCGTGGGCCGAACGAGTTGCAAGGCGCGGCCGCCATCATCAACATGCATACTGGCATCGCAACCATGACAGAAGCGCCCGGCGCACGTGTCAGCGGCCTGATCGTTCCAAATTCGAATCAGGACTCCAGCGACCATGGCCCCTCCCCCGCCGTGAAAGACAAGAAATAATGACCAGTTCTTCTGCCTCCCTTCCTGCCGGCGGAACACAAGGGCTACTCGCCAAAGGAATTGGTAAAACCTATAAGAAACGTGAAGTCGTCCACGATGTTTCTATCGAGGTTCATCGGGGCGAAGCCGTTGGGCTCCTTGGCCCCAATGGAGCTGGCAAGACAACCAGTTTCTACATGATCGTCGGGCTGGTGCAGCCAGATACCGGCACCATCACCCTCGACGGCGCTGATATTACGCATCTGCCCATGTATCGTCGGGCGCGACTCGGGATCGGCTATCTGCCTCAGGAAGCCAGTATCTTTCGTGGACTGAACGTCGAGCAGAACATCATGGCTGCTCTGGAAGTCGTTGAGTCCGATCCGGATCGACGCGACGCCATGCTCGATGGCCTGCTGGGAGAGTTTGGCATTTCGCATCTGCGCCGCTCGCCTTCGCTCGCTCTTTCAGGTGGTGAACGTCGCCGCCTCGAAATCGCGCGCGCTCTTGCCAGTCAACCAAACTACATTCTTCTTGATGAACCTCTGGCGGGCATCGACCCGATTGCCGTTGGAGAAATTCGTGATCTGGTCTCCCATCTCAAGGATCGTGGCATCGGCGTTCTGATCACGGACCACAATGTCCGCGAAACACTGGAAGTCATTGACCGCGCCTACATCATGCATAGCGGGCAGGTGTTGATGCAGGGCCTGCCTGAAGAAATCGTCGCCAATGAAGATGTCAGACGAGTTTATCTGGGTGAAAGCTTTTCGCTCTGATTCCACCCTTCACATCCTGATGCATCACACCCTGTTTTCCTGATCGTCACATTACTTTTACTTCATGACAGAACTGACATCAGGAAAATATGGACAGCCGCCCCTCAAACATGCCTAAATCAGCGGTGTCACAGAACTGCAATAGGCAGGTAAAGCGACAAACAAGACAATAAAGCCGCCTCTGCCTGACGCACATGTGGTGTCGTCACATGACTCTGGCGACTGGTTTCCACAGAAAAGGAGCCTGTCAGATGCATATTAATGTTGCAGGCAAACATCTTGATCTTTCAGAAGCACTCAAGCATCGCGTTTCCTCACAACTGAGTTCGATTACCACGCGTTACTTTGAAGATGCTCTCGAAGCCGATGTTACTTTTGGCCGCGCACGTTCATTCTTCACATGCGATATCAATGTCCATGCAGGACGTGGACTCACGCTCCGTGGTGAAGGCGAAGCCTTTGATGCACACAGTGCCTTTGATGATGCGGCAGAGCATATCAGCCGCCGTCTGCGTCGCTACAGAAAGCGTGTTCACTCCCAAGGGCGTTTGACAACACGCACAACACCCTATGCCGAAACAGCCAACAGCTACGTTCTGCAACCATCGGAACCGGAAGAGTCACCGGATACCGAACTGAGCACCAGCGCTCCGACTTATGCCACCATTATCGCCGAACAGAAGACGGATATTGCCTTTCTTCCGGTCAGCGAAGCGGTCATGAGACTGGATCTTTCCGATGGCCCTCTTCTTGTCTTCCGCAACAGCGTCAGTCGACAGATCAATGTCGTCTATCGTCGGGATGACGGTAATATTGGATGGATAGATCCAGTCGTTACCTGAAACACGTTATATATGAAGGCTGTTTTCACAGCCTTCATCTTTCATGTCCGGGCAGTGACGATATTCAGAATCCCATGTCCTGCCATGGTTTTCCCAATGGCCGCGCACCATAATGAGAAATGACTTCCGACGCGGCGACCGACGCAAGGCGACCGCTTTCTTCCAGAGAGCGTCCCGAAGTCAGGCCCGCAAGAAAGCCAGCTGCATAGGCATCACCAGCACCGGTCGTATCAACGACACGTGTCGGAACGGCATTGATATTAATGCGTTTGTTATCTTTCAGGATAACACTGCCTTTTTCTGAACGCGTCAGAACAGCCAGCTCTGTCTCCTGCCCAACCAGATCAGCGGCCACATCAAACGAATCTGTCTGATAAAGCGCGCAGATTTCATCTTCATTCGCGAACAGAATATCGACATGCCCCTGAACGAGATCGCGGAAAGCCTCCCGGTGGCGTCCCACGCAGAATGGGTCTGAAAGGCTCAAGGCAACCTGACGCTCAGCACGGTGTGCCAGTGTCGCGGCACGTCGGAAGGCTTCCTGTGCATGCGGCGGATCGAACAGATAACCTTCCAGATAGGAGATTTTCGCGGCGGACACGACATCCGGCAAAACATCTTCCGGGCTGAACTGTGTGCATGCCCCCAGATAGGTCAGCATCGTCCGCTGCCCGTCCGGAGTGACGAGAACGAGACAGCATGCCGTTTCCGGATTTTCACCCATGCGACCATCAAGCGGCGTCGATGGAAAAGCGACGCCACTCTCACGCATATCCGATGCAAATTTCTGCCCGGCCTCGTCTCTGGAAACCTTGCCAAGATAAGCAACCCGCGCACCAAACTGAGCGGCAATCACACAACTATTTGCGACGGATCCTCCGCCGGCCTCAACCTCCGGCGAGATTTCCGCGCGAACGGCGCGAGCACGTTCACGATCAATCAGCGTCATGCTGCCGGGCACCAGACCTGCCTTTTCCAGAAACGTCTCGTCGACAGGAGCGAGCACATCGGCAATCGCGTTACCTATCCCCAAAATATCATAAATTATTGTCATGCTGAATTTTGCCATCCTTACGCCATAAAAAGATCACAGCAGGTCTGGAGGAACAAATCGGTTCCACTCACCAGTGTCGCTACATCGACAAGATGGAAAAATGCAAATTTCCACAGAAAGGAACCTTCTTTCATCCTGATATCTGACGGCGAAGATATGTAATCCATTATCTTCGGAGATTGACGGTTCCATCACGGCTGACGCTGGGGTACGATCATGTATCCGGCACAGAAATCACTCATAACGTCGCTTTGACGACCGGATTTTCAAAGACTTTGCGGGGAGACAAAGGTGTTCAAGAAACGCAAGCCACAAGAAACCACACAAACGCAGACACCACGGAGCAACGCCTCCCTGTTTCCGACATCCCCGGCAGGACAACCCGGAACAGCATCATCTCAAACACAAAAGGAAAACTCCGCGATGGCACGTCCACCCATACCTTCGGGCATTCCCCAGACTTCCCCTTCCCGCTCTTCAGTCACATCCCCGAAGAAAGAACAGCGGACACTGGTCGTTGGCGCCGGGATCAGCGTTCAGGGCTCCGTCGAAAACGCTGAACGCCTTGTGGTCGAAGGCACTGTCGAAACAACATTGATCAAGGCAACGGAACTGTCCGTTTCGAATGGTGGCCTGTTCAAGGGCGGCATCGAAGTCGAGAATGCAGAAATCTCGGGCACGATTGATGGCACTCTGGTTGTCAGCGGAAACCTGACCGTATGCCGGACCGGACGTCTTCTTGGAAAAGCAACCTGCCGCAGCCTGAAGGTTGAAGAAGGCGGCCAGATCACCGGACAGCTCGAAATGCTCAAACCGGCAGCCGCGCCCGTTTCAGAAGAAACGCAGGTCGACGCAGCCTGAAAAAACAGAAAGGGGCCTCCACTCCCCGCGGGTGCCCCTTTCTGCGTTCGTTCCTGAACCCAAACTCAGGCGACGCTGTCGCGCCTGTCACGTAGCTTGACGTAAGCAATCTGGGCGTGCTCGGCACAATAAGGTTTCCCCGGCAGAGGCGTCGCACCACAAAAATGGAACCCCGGAGTTCCCGGGTCGCCAAGAGGCCAGCAGCAACTTGGACCACGGCGCTTCGGCTCCGGATCGATTGACACTGAACGCAAGGCCGAACGCGTGCTTGCCCGCGCAGCAGGTTTGGCCTTGGGGGCAGCTTCAGCCGGTTTGGCTTCGGCAGCAGCGACAGCAGGGCTTGCCGGAGTTTCCTTGACCACGCTGGCCGCAGTGTCCACCACAGGTGCCGCAGGAGCCACAACAACCTTCGGTGCCGCTTCGACTGCCTTGGCTTCCGGTGTCACTGCTGCTGGAGTTTCAGCAACCGCCGCCACCTGAACGTCTTTCTTTTCCTCTACGGCCGGTGTTGCCGCAGGCTTCTCCTCCACCGTTCCGGTGCTCTCCGAACCTGTAGCCTTTTTCTGTCGGATCGGAGAAGGACGTGCCGGCAGTTGCAGGCGATGCGCCTTGCCAACCACAGCGTTCTTGGTGAAGCCCAGCGTCCGACCGATCTCGGCTGTGGATAACCCTTGCTCCCAGAGTTCTCTGAGACGGGCAATAGTCTCCTCGGTCCATTCCATGCAGATTCTCTCCTTCGACGGAACGACCGTCCCTGTCAGTAATGCCTATGCGAAACACATAAGCGCCGACGATCGGACCCGCAACAGGCGGAACGGTCTGTATCTCTGATAATATGGCTTAAACTGGCAGAAGAACGATCCTGTCGTCTCTGACTGCAAGAGCGACTTCACCATTCCGCAGCGCCAGTGCATCCTTCCCGAAAACCTCACGTCGCCATCCCTGCAGAAGCGGCAGGTCCGGACTGGCATCAAGGGCAAAGCGATCAATATCCTCCGCCGAGGCAACAAGACGGGGGGCAACATTGCAGGCTTCGCACTTCGTCGCAAGCAACACTTTCAGCAAGGCAACCATCGCGGAAGACGGCCGGGCCGCATCTGCCGGACGCGCCTTTGCTGCAACAGGCAATTCAGCATCAGGCAAAGCACGCGCAGCCGCAATGACAGCCAGCAGGGCATTACCGTGCTTTCCTTCGGCAAATCCCCTTGGAACGCCACGCACACGCGCCAGATCAGCAATGTTTTTCGGCTGGGTCGCTGCTATTTCAAGGACACTTTCATCCTTCAACATGCGCTGGCGCGGAATATTCGAGTTCTGAGCCTCCCGCTCACGCCAGGCAGCAACAGCACGCAGCACGCCAAGCATCCGCCGATTGCTCGTCCGCGCACGTATCCGCTCCCACTGACGTTCCGGATCGACGCGCAAACGATCAGGATCGGACAAAGCTTCCTGTTCGGCAGCAACCCAGACCGTCCGCCCTTCTTTTTCAAGCTGGCTGCGCAGTTCTTCATAAACATCCCGCAGATGGGTGACATCCGCTGCGGCATAAACAAGCTGCGCTTCGGAAAGCGGGCGATAGGACCAGTCTGTGAAACGGTGGCTCTTGTCGATGACGGCGCCAGTGATCGCACCGACCAGATTGTCGTAGCCAACCTGATCACCATATCCGGCCACCATCGCGGCAACCTGTGTGTCAAATATGGGCGCTGGAAGACGATCGAACAGATGCAGGAATATCTCAAGATCCTGCCGCGCCGCATGAAAAACCTTCACCACATCCGGCGCATCAAACAGTTTGACCAAGGGGGAAAGATCAATCCCGGGAGCTTCCGCATCGATCAGAACGACTTCTTCCTGACCTGCAAGTTGCACCAGACAGAGCTGCGGCCAATATGTGTGTTCTCGCAGAAATTCTGTATCCACAGTCACATACGGCTCGAGGATCAGACGTCCGACAACATCTTCCAGTTCGGCTGTCGTGATAATAAGACGCGGCTCGGGCGCCAACCGTTTCTGTTTTCTGGCCATGATCCTCTTCCTACACCCCGTCGCTTGCCTGGGAAAGATGCGCTCATCACAAGGCAATATATCTTGACGCAACGGGCAGCACTCTGACAGAGCCGAGAAAACAGTGCAGATGACGGAGTTCCGCCCATGACCGCCCAGAATGACGGCAGTAGCCTTCTCACCCAGCTTGGCCAGCACGTTGCTGCACCAACCTCTCCGGAAGAAGCCATTCTCGAGCGTGTTCCCGCTCCATATCCGGGACGGAATTATACCGTCCGCTTTACCGCCCCCGAATTCACGTCGCTCTGCCCTGTCACCGGGCAGCCCGATTTCGCGCACATCGTCATCGACTACATTCCCCGCGACTGGATCGTGGAAAGCAAATCGCTCAAACTCTATCTGACCAGCTTCAGAAATCACGGCTCATTCCATGAAGCCTGCTCCGTCCAGATCGCTACGACACTGGTGGAACGTCTTGACCCGATCTGGCTGAGAATTGGTGCCTACTGGTATCCTCGTGGTGGAATCCCCATCGATGTTTTCTGGCAGACCGGCGCGCCGCCAGAAGGCGTTTGGATCCCTTCACAGGATGTTCCCGGCTATCGCGGACGTGGCTGATCCCATCCCTTTCACGATCAGACCAACATCTATTGACGATGTGCCCCATCTCGCCCGGATCGAACGCTCGGCCGGGCAGATCTTCCGGAGCATTCCTGAACTGTCATGGCTTGCAGGGGAAGAACCCCTGCCTCCGGCACGTCACCTTGCCTGCATCAGGAATGGCATCTCCTTCGTTGCAGTGAACCAACTGAACGAACCTGTCGCCTTCCTCGCGGCCACCATTCACGACGGTGATCTCCATATTGAGGAGCTTTCCACCGATGCAACAGCCCAGAACAAGGGCTGCGCACGCGCACTGATCCACGCCACGGAACAGGCGGCAATCCATCACGGCCTCAAGGCGCTGACCCTTACAACCTTCAAGGCTGTGCCGTGGAACGGGCCATTCTATTCACGGCTTGGTTTTGCCGCCTTACAGCACGGGGATGAGCATCCCCGCCTGACGGCTCTGCTACGCGCGGAAGAGCAGCATGGCTTTCCTCCGGGCACCCGTTGCGCCATGCGCAAGGCTATTCTCAAAACCGGCTAAAAAGCCGTGCATTCTGTCATCCTGCTTCTTTTTTTCCGAACAACCATCCTGCCTGATGGTTTGACTTCCTGACGGAGTTACGATCATGATGATGGTGGAATGGCCTAGTTCGTTCCATAAACCGACTGCAAAATCCCTGCGGTCCCTGAGCAACAGATAATACAAAAGAGCTGTCTTTTCATGATCCCCGCCCTGATGCCGACCTACAACCGTGCCGACCTCGCTTTTGAGCGTGGTGACGGCGCATGGCTGTATACTGCGGAGGGCCGACGATTTCTCGACTGTGCAGCGGGCATCGCCTCCTGCTCGGTCGGTCATGGAAACCCGCATCTGGTCGAAGCCATTTCAACGCAGGCTGCGCGGGTCATGCATGTCTCCAACCTGTTCCGTGTGGCGCAAGCCGAGCGCCTGGCCGAGCGTCTGGTCGCTGCGAGCTTTGCCGACAGCGTCTTCTTCTGCAATTCAGGCGCGGAAGCCAACGAAGGCATGGTCAAGGCCATTCGTCGTGCACAGGCAAAGAATGGACACCCCGAGCGGACCGATCTTCTGTGCTTTAACGGCGCGTTTCATGGCCGGACTCTGGCAATGCTGTCTGCCACGGGCAACGCAGCCTATCTGGATGGATTTGGCGAACGCGCACCGGGTTTCGAGCATGTGTCGTTCAACAACATGAATGCCGTCCGCGCTGCAATCACCCCACAAACAGCCGGAATTCTTCTGGAGCCGATTCAGGGCGAAAGCGGTATCAAGGCTGCCGATATCCGTTTCCTGCAGGAATTGCGGAGCATGTGTGATGAATTCGGCCTCTATCTGGGGCTGGATGAAGTCCAGACAGGCATAGGCCGCACAGGAAAACTGTTTGCTCATGAATGGGCAGGCATTGAGCCGGACATCTGTTCATCTGCCAAAGGCCTTGGTGGTGGATTTCCGATCGGCGCCATTCTTGCCAAGGAAGAGGTGGCCAAACATCTGACTCCAGGAACTCACGGCACCACCTTTGGCGGAAACCCGTTGGCGTGCGCCGCAGGGAATGCCGTTCTGGATATCATTCTGGCGCCCGGTTTTCTGGAAACAGTCGTGGAGCGCGGACACTATCTTGCTGAGGGTATTGATGCCCTGACCATCGCTTTTCCCGATATTTTTTCCGAGCGTCGGGGACTGGGACTTCTGATCGGCATCAAATGCATCCCTCCGGTCGGCGATCTTGTAACCGCAACACGTGAAGCCGGTCTCCTGACTGTTGCCGCTGGCGACAATGTTCTGCGTCTTGTCCCCCCGCTGACTCTCACGGAACAGGACTGCGCCGATATTCTCTTCCTGTTGCGCAATGCCGCAGAAACACTCCGTGTAGAGGCACAACTGGCTGCACCGGCAGGAGCACTGTCATGAGCGCGGCGCTGTCGATGACCGAGGGGAACAACCTTCGTCATTTCCTCGATATCCGCGATCTGGACACCCGGACACTGCGTCAGATTCTGGATGTTTCAGCCGGTATCAAGGCCATGCAGAAAGGTCGACAGAGGCCACTGCATCCAGCCGCCCCTCTTGCTGGACGCACATTGGGGATCATTCTTTCCAAACCCTCCACACGCACGCGCGTTTCCTTCGAAGTCGGCATCCGGCAGCTCGGCGGAGACGCCGTCGTCCTCACCTCCGCTGAAACGCAATTGGGACGCGGTGAATCCGTTGCCGATACGGCCCGCGTGCTCTCGCGCTTCGTCGATGCTCTGGTCCTGCGCACCGGACGAACAGCCTCCCTGCTGGAATTGGCGCAATGGAGTCAGGTGCCGGTTATCAATGGCCTGACGCCTGATTCCCATCCGGTGCAGATTCTTGCCGATATCCTGACTTTTGAAGAGCACCGGGGTCCGGTCAAGGGCAGGACATTCGCCTGGATAGGGGATGGCAACAATGTTGCCACCTCCCTGATCGAAGCAGCGACCCGGTTCGGCTTCTCCCTGCGTCTGGCGACACCCGCTGCATTCGCGCCGAAAGCCGATATCGTGGCGTGGGCCAGAGCTCAGGGTGGAGACATTATTCTGACGCAGGACCCGAAAGAAGCTGTCAGTGGAGCAGACTGCATCCTGACCGACACCTGGGTCAGCATGTCCGATGAAGATGCTGCTGAACGTATCGCGCTTCTTGAACCTTACAGGGTTGATGCATCCCTAATGAGCCTTGCCGCCAAGGATGCCCTGTTCATGCACTGCCTCCCTGCCCATATTGGGGAGGAAGTCACAGCCGAAGTCTTCGAAAGCCCCGCATCCGTGGTCTTCGATGAAGCTGAAAATCGTCTGCATGCGCAGAAAGGCCTGATGGTCTGGGCCATGTGTGGTGATGACTGGCAGAAATATGGACAGGAGTGAGACACGATGAGTGTTGCTGACAATCCTTCAGACCAGCCCACATCGACAGAAGAAGGATCGTCGGTTCCCGGCTGGCTTGAAGACAGCGTCTCACGGAGCTTTTCCGCCTTTTCTCTCCCCGAGGAAAAAAAGCTGGCTCTGAGCGGCTCCTATCTCGACTGCCTGACCGCGATCGGTCGCGGTTCTGACGTTATGGCCACCTGCGAAGCCTGTCATAACGGATTAATGGAAGCACTAAAGCTTGCTGGCCTCAGCCATGCAGAGCTTGAGACTGTCAGCCGTGATCTGGAAGCCATTGAAGACCAGTTCATCTCGGAAATATAAATTTAGGACACCTGCACGACTCTCTGCCTGAAGGCCCTTGCCTTCTTTCCGTGAAAACCGGAAAATCGACAGAATGATAAGCACACCTGCCTTCCTTGACAGTGACCGTCCAGATGTCCCGAACCTCGTCATCCCACGAGGCGTCACACCCTTCTATCTGGAAGGACAACCCGTTCGCGGCCGCCTGATTCGCCTTGGCGTGCTGGCTGACGCCATGCTGACCCGGCATGACAATCCGCGCCCGGTTTCCGCCCTCGCGGGCCGCGCTCTTGCTCTCGTGGCGGCCCTTGCCTCTTCCCTGAAATTTCAGGGTTCCTTCTCCCTTCAGATCAAGGGCGATGGCCCCGTCAGTCTTCTGATTGTCGACTGCACCGATAGCGGTGCACTGCGGTTCCACGCCCGGGTGTCTCCACTTGAAGACGCGCCAGACCTGCTTTCCGACAATGCCAGTCCGACCGACCGTGACCTGCTGGGCAATGGATATCTCGCCCTGACCGCGGATCAGGGGCCGGACAGCGATCTGCATCAGGGAATTGTCGAAATTTCCGGAGAAAGCCTGGCTGAAATGGCCAGTCATTATTTCTCCACCTCCGAACAGCACGCTGTCCATATCCATCTCGCGGCCGGAATGACAGATGAAGGATGGCGCGCAGGTGCCCTGATACTTGAGCGCATTGCCTCCGATGGCGGCATTCAGAATGACTCGGGTTCATCGGCATCGGATGATGATGCGTGGCACACCGCCACCGTCCTTGCCAAAACTCTGACTGAAGCAGAACTCCTGAGCGACAATCTGCCGCCCGAAACGCTTCTGCATCGCCTGTTCCATGAACAGGATCTTCGCATTGGGCAATCCCGAGCCCTCGCCTATGGCTGCCGCTGCTCTCGCGCCAAGCTGGCCAGTGTACTCGGAACCTTTTCCGATGAGGATCTGGAGCACATGACGGATGACGGCGCCATCATCATGACATGCGAATTCTGCAACGTCGGATTCCGGTTTGACCGGAACGACGTCGGAGCGTCGCGTGACTGAAAGCGGCTCTGTTTCCGCCACAACTACCAGAGAAGGTCCCTTTCGTATCATTGTGGACGGCGTTCGCTGTCCTCTTCTGATCGAAGGGAAGCCGCTGCACCGGTTCGCCCCCGGATGGCAGCCTGTTTTCATGAATACTACGCTTCTGCCGTCCCACTCCCTGCTGCTTCTGGAGCATGGGGAAAGCGGAAGAAAAACCGTCTGGTTTTTGGACGAAATGCTCAATTTTCGCGGGGCTGGGCTCAAGAACCTCGGGACAGATGATCACGCTGAGGTCATGAAGCGGCTTCAGCCACTTTTCCTGATCACAGCCCGCAGTGCATTATTCGCTGCCTCGCGCGCTCGCCCTCCTGAACTGCGCACCCTGAACAGCGAAGCGATAACGCTCTGCTCGTTACTGCTACCCATATGGATGCAGACACTTGAAGCGCCTCGCATTCTGAAAGGCATTCCCGCAGCGGGGCTGTCTCTTTCACCCGGCCCTCTGGCTGAAAATGGCAATACCCCGATCTCTGTGCCTGCAGCCCGACTGCAACTGCTTGCAGATATGGAACTCGCCACAGACCATGAACACAGCGTTCCCGTCCTTGCCCCCTGCTCCGGAACCGCTCTTTACGGAACTTTCTGTGTAAAAAATGATAGTTTCATTATCCAGAGATTTTCGGACATCACAAACGGGCAGGTGTTTTTCATCGGCTCCATGAAGACAGCGGCACCGAATTCTTTCGTTCCTTTCCTGTTTTTCCCGGCCGAAAACATAATTGTGCTGTGTGTGCAGGATGATGAGACGTCGGCATCTGAAATAGCGCTGGCTTCCCTGCCAGCCCTTCTCTGCGAAGCCTATCTCTCCCGTCCTGAAGGCTTTTCCAACACCATGACCCAGTCCTCGCTGCTCAGTTCCATGCAGCTTGGAGCCGTTTCTTCTCTGGGGGTGAGACTGCCCTCACTTCCTTCCGAGACCCCGGAATACGCGGGAGAAGACTGGCAGGACACTGTCACGGAAATTTCCAGAATATTCACATCTTCCTGGTCAGACTCACCCACTGTGGCGGAAAGTGAGACAGAAGAAGAAGGAAACCGAGAATGAGCTTTTTCTCTGCCCGTAAAGCCTTACTGGTTGGCATGCTGCTCTTCGTCGCAGGTTGTGCGGATAACGAGCCCCAGACCTTTGCGCCTCTGGATTATTCCTATCTCCCCAAGATTCATCTGAATGTCGGAGATCTGAAAATTCAGGACGCCATCAAGCCGGATTCCGTCCCCGGAAACATAGCTGGGGAATCGCCTGTTCCACCGGTCGACGCCCTCCATCTCATGGCCGAGCAGCGCCTTCTTCCCAGCGGTTCTGACGGAACTGCCATTTTCTCGATCGACAGGGCGAGTATCCTGCATCATGCGGGCGGAGAACTGGCCGGGGACATGAACGTCCATATCGATATCCTGTCTCCCACCGGCCAGAAACTCGGCGTTGCCGAGGCGCATGTTTCCCGTGAATTCACACCGGGATCAGGCGCAGGAAATTCCGACTCCCCTGCAAATCTCTATAAGCTGACGAAGCTGATGATGCAGGACATGAATGTCGAGCTGGAGTTCCAGATCCGGAAAAACCTGAGCGACTGGCTAGCTGATGCAGGCGGGGCAGCGGCAACGGACGCGATCAAAAGTCAGTCCCTGTCCAGCAGCAACAATAACGCCAAGCCCTCCACCACAGCCGATGCTCCTGACGCCATATTCCCTGCGGGGACGGAGACAACTCCGGCGCAGCAGGATCCGGGCAGCAAGCTCAAGACAGGTTTTCTGAAACTGCCCTCATCAACAGGTTCTTCACTTTAATGGAATAGGAGTTGGTTCTGCGATCATGTTCCAGCAGCGGAGAACCAACCATGACAACCGTTTCATCCTCTTCCGACGCTCATGCCCTCCTCGCCCTGCGCCTCAATCCGCGGCAAGCCTCAGCGAACACAAAGCCCGCAGGTGTGACCTTCTCTGTTCCGCACATCAACGGCGGTTCCGTCACAACGAGCCTGGATAATACCGGACACGTCACCACACATGCAGACAAAGGTGATGGAAAAGACACCCCGTCATCTGCCGCCGCAGCCCTGTTCGGCTGAACTACAGCGGGATTTTCCCTTCCCGCTACCATGCGGGAGCTCTCCGGGGTTATAGTCCTCTCTTTCCTTCAGCAACTGATGGAAAGAGTGCCTGTCTGCCTCGCGGAGTAACCCATGCGGGATTTTTTTTCTCTCTACAGTCACGGTTTTGCCCGCGTCGCCGCATGCACGCTGCGATCCTCTCTTGCCGATCCTCATCAGGCACAAAACAGACTGATCGACGCAGCCACATCCTGTTCCGAACAAGGCGCCATACTGGTCGTCTTCCCCGAGCTCTGCCTCTCTGGTTATGCCATTGAGGATCTTCGCCAGCAGGATGTGCTCCTTGATGCTGTAGAAGAAGCCCTCGTCGGGCTGGCTGCAGCAAGCGAGACACTCCTTCCCCTTATGTTGGTTGGGGCACCATTGCGCCATGGAGATGCTCTCTTCAATTGTGCTGTCGCCATCCATAAAGGTGAAATTCTCGGCGTGGTTCCGAAGTCCTTTCTTCCGGGCTATCGGGAGTTCTATGAAAACCGCCAGTTCAGTGCTGGCGCCGGCCTGACGCACCAGACAATTACCGTTGCCGGAGCCGAAATTCCCTTCGGCACAGATCTTCTTTTTGAAGCGGCCGATATTCCTGGTTTCTGTGTTGGAGCAGAAATCTGCGAAGATATCTGGGTTCCCGCGCCCCCTTCCACCGGCCTTGCTCTGGCGGGCGCAACCATTATTGCCAACCTGTCTGCGAGCAATATCACTGTCGGAAAAGCGGAAGAGCGCGAACTTCTCTGCCGCTCACAATCTGCACGCTGTCACGTTGCCTATCTCTACGCCGCAGCAGGAGAAGGAGAGTCCACGACTGATGTTGCCTGGGATGGTCAGGTCAGCATTTTTGAAAATGGAACTCTTCTTTCTGCGACAAGACGATTTCCTGAAGGCACCCAGATCGCCTGCACCGATATCGATCTCGATCTTCTGCGTCAGGAACGCCTTCGCATGACAAGCTTTGCAGCCAATGCAAGCAGTCACACACTTCCCACAATGCGGCGTATTGTCCGGAAATTTTCTCCACCACAAACGAATATTGGTTTTCGACGCCACATACCCCGCTTTCCATTCGTGCCGGCTGATCCAGCACGTCTGCAACAGGATTGCTACGAAGCCTGCACCATTCAGGTTTCTGCTCTGAAGCAGAGACTTCAGGCAACGGGCAGCAAAACACTTGTGATCGGGGTTTCCGGCGGTCTGGATTCAACCCATGCTCTGCTTGTCGCAGTCAGGGCGGCAGAAGAACTTGGCCTTGGAGCGAAAGCTGTTCTGGGCTTCACCATGCCCGGTTTTGGCACTTCGGATATGACAAAGTCGAATGCTCATAAACTTATGCGGGCGTTGGGTATCACAGCCGGAGAAATCGATATCCGCCCGGTCGCGCATCAGATGCTGGCTGCGATGGAACACCCTTTTGCGAAAGGGGAAAATGTCTTCGACATCACGTTTGAAAATGTTCAGGCCGGCTTGAGAACTGATTTCCTCTTCCGTATTGCCAATCAGAAAAATGGAATTGTTATCGGAACAGGGGATTTGTCCGAACTGGCCCTGGGTTGGTGCACCTATGGCGTCGGCGATCAGATGTCGCATTACAACGTCAATAGCGGCCTTCCGAAGACGCTGATCCAGCATCTGATCCGCTGGTTCATCGCCTCCGCACAGTTTCCTGAAGCAACGACGAGCATCCTTTCCGATATTCTGGCAACCGAGATCTCTCCAGAACTGATTCCAGCATCAGGAGGAGAAACGCAAAGCACAGAAGCCACGCTTGGGCCTTATTCTCTGCATGATTTCACTCTTTTCCACATCCTGCGCTACGGTTTCCGTCCTTCAAAAATAGCGTTCATGGCCCAACATGCCTGGGCTGATGCAACGTCTGGAGACTGGCCACCGGATTTTCCGGAAAAAGATCGAAGAAGTTGGGATCTTTCTGAAATCACACACTGGATGCGTGTTTTTCTCCATCGCTATTTTACGACAAGCCAGTTTAAACGCTCAGCCATGCCCAATGGTCCAAAAGTGCTTTCAGGCGGTTCCTTGTCTCCCCGTGGAGACTGGCGTGCACCATCGGATGGCAATGCCCGCATCTGGCTGGAAGAACTTGAACGGAATGTTCCTGTGAAATAGAGGATGATTCAGGAAAAATGACCGAAATGCCCGACACATTCCTTTTCCACCTCGGCCAGAACCAGCCTGACGGCCCCTGACAATCGGCGAGTTCTGTCATGGCAGAGCGCCAGCGTCAGGGAACGGGCGCTTGCATTCATCAGAGGCGTGAAAATCAACCGCCCTGATTGCACATCATCCATGGCATCAGGATAACTGAGAATGCCAATACCAATTCCTGAGGCGACCAGAGAACGAAGCATCTGCACATTGTTCGCCGAAGCCACACCGGACGGATGAATGCCCGTCTCTGCTTCCAGCAAGGCCAGTTGCCGACATAAAGCCAGCGGTGGAGACGGCATGATCACCGGATATTCCGCACAGACACTGAATCTTGCTGTCTTTTCCTGCGCCACAGGATGTTCCGGCGTGCTGACAATCCCTAACGGCAGACGAAAGCTGGACCTTACAATCAGATCACGTACAGGTTCCGGATCAAGCACAAGGGCTATATCCCCCAAACCTTCGGCAAGAGCTGAGATCAGGGCTGCGTTCTGCTGGATAACAATATTAACGACAATGCCGGGATGTGAGACCCGCAAGCGAGTGATGACTGGCGGAAGAAAAATGCCCGAAAAGGCTTCAGGCACCAGCAATGTCACCTCACCCTGTCGTAATCCTTTGAGATCATCGATCTGTCGTCGAATATCATCAAAATCCTTGATCCATCGTCGAGCTGTTACTGCAAGCAATTCTCCTGCGCTGGTGAGACGCATCCCGGAAGGAAGCCGCTCAAACAGGGGTGTTCCCAGAAACTGCTCGCCCTGAAGAATTTGTCGATCAATCGCGGAAGCAGCGATCCGCAATTCCTCCGACGCGCGACGAATGGAACCATAGCGTGCGACTGCGTCAAAATAGGTCAGAAAGCGCGAAAATACCGACATCCTCGAAGTGCTCTCATTTTGCGAACACGAAAGACGATATTATATCATATTCCGCAACAGAGTTCTGTGAAATGGTGACGGGAAGCTCACCCTGTCCGGAGTTCCCTTGGTGAACAGCATATCACCCGCCCGACCTGACCTTCCCCAGAACTGCACATTTGAAGCTGATGACTGGCAGATTCTGGCAAAATGCTGGTATCCGGTCGCACTGGAACGGGAGATCACCGATCAACCGCTCGGCGTCACATTACTGGACGAGCGGTTGGTTATCTACAAAACCGGAGATGATATCGTTATCGCCCGTGACTTATGCCCGCATAGAGGCGTACCTCTCAGCATGGGCTCAGGTAATGGACAGACGATTGCCTGTCCTTATCACGGTCTCCGATTTGGAGCAGAGGGGCGCTGTGTTCACATTCCCGCTCATCCAGATAGCAGCATCCCGGGGAAGCTGCATCTCCGTGCCTTTCCGGTCGTTCGTCGTTATGGCCTGCTCTGGACCTGTCTGCGGCCTGAGGGCCCGCCGGACATTCCGGACATGCCGCATTGGGACGAAGCCGACTTTCAACAAATCACCTGTCCGTGGATTGATATCGGTGGATTTGCCGGGCGACAGGTCGAAGGATTCATTGACGTCGCCCACTTCGCCTTTGTGCATACGGACACTTTCGCCGATCCGAACAATGCGGTCGTTCCTCCCTATGTCCCTCGGAAAACAGAAAAAGGATTTGAGGCTGAATACCGCAGCACTGTTGGCAATTATCCCATCGGGGTGAACGGTTCAGCGCCTGAGGATTTTATATGGCTCCGCCACTTCCGGGTGCATCTTCCTCTCACAGCGACATTGGAGATTCATTTTCCGGATCAGGCACGACTGGTCATCATGAATGCAGCGTCTCCCGTTTCAGCCCGGAAGACACGCATGTTTGCGCCGATCTGCAGAAACTTCGATAAAGATATTCCAGTTCAGGATGTCTACGATTTCAACCAGCGCGTATTTGAAGAAGATCGCGCGCTGGTCGAAGCGCAAAAGCCGGAATGCCTCCCGCTGGACCCAACACTGGAAGCCCATATCATGGCTGACCGCAGTTCCATCGCTTATCGACGTGGCCTGCGGGATATGGGACTCAGCCGATTTTTTATCTCCTGAACGAGAATCCTATGGTTCTGTCGAGAAAATCCCGACAGAACTTGGCTTACTTCCCGAGATCAAGGGCCGCCGTCAAATCACCTGCAGCCGGAGAACCGTTCTTTTTCAATGCTTCATCACGGTTACGAATGCCGTCCAGAACCGGAAGTTCAAACCGACGCGTGATAAAACGCAGGATGGAAGTCGTGTCATAGAACGAATGATCCACAAAACCTTTTTTAGCAAAAGGGGAAATGATCACAGCTGGAATGCGGGTTCCTGGTCCCCAACGATCTCCCTGAGGGGGAGCAACGTGATCCCATAGCCCACCATTTTCATCATAAGTCACAATAACCAGCATATGCGGCCACTGCGGGCTTTTCTCCAGATGCTCAATCACATTCACAATATGCTCATCACCGGATTTTATATCCGCATATCCTGAATGCTCGTTCAGATTTCCCTGAGGTTTATAAAATGCCACGGAAGGAAGACGGCCCGCGTCAATATCCTCAATGAATTTTTTGCCATTCAGGCCACCATCCAGAAGATGCTGCGCCCGTGCTGCCGTTCCCGGCGCATAATTTACATAATAGTTGAATGGCTGGTGATGCATCTGAAATGTCGGAACCGGAAAATTGTTTCCGTGTTTCAGCACGTAATCCCAAGCTCCGGCATACCACGCCCAGCTCACGCCTTTTTTCGAAAGAAGATCGCCAATTGTCGTCTGTGTCTGGGGAGGAAGCGTTGTCGGGTCATTCGGATTGGCAAACCGGGGGTCATCGCCTGAAGCCGGTGCATTCTCACTGGGCTGATAAGGCGGTTCCATGGTGTTCACCGCATAGAAATCCGGCGTCAGATTGCCATCATGCGCAAAAATCGGCGGGCCATCCATCGCTGATTTCGAGACACCTTTTGTCACGACAAGCGCTTTCCCGTCTGGCGTTGCCTCGACAATCAGGTCTTTTGCAGGACTTTTATCCGCATTGGGATAAATCGGTACACAGGCGCAGATAAACCATTGATGATTCATGAAGGAGCCACCAAAAGCGCCCATGAAAAAATGATCTGCCAGCGTATATTTATGGGCAATCTTCCACATGCCCATCTCCGCCCCGTTCCAGTGTGCCATCGTCATGGCCCCACTGTTGCCCCAGGCGACAAAACCATCATTTTTCCCGTGATTGATCTGCATCTGGTTCTGATAGAAGCGGTGCCACAAATCACGTGTCCGCTCATTCAGACCGACATCAAAACCCTCTTTCGTGTCAACGCTGAAAGGCGCATTCGGCAGATGCGCGCTCATGTCCTGCGTGACTGCGGGCGTCACTCCCCGTGCGGTAAGCCCACCCCAGACAGGCGGCAGTTCCTTCAGGATCGAACCGTCCCGGTCACGCTGCTGCGTGGCGGATGCAGGCGCATGGGATAATCCTTCTGCACCGGGAAAATTCCCATAGAGACTGTCAAACGAGCGGTTTTCATCATAAAGGACGACAACCGTCTGAATCTGGTCAATCCCCTGAAGTGATGCTGCACTGGCCATGGATACAGTAAGTAGGGATGGCAGGCATGCCAGCAACCGCAAATATGACAAAGACTGAATCCTTTTCGGAGTAACTTTCTGCAATATGACACCCTTCACGGGCAAAGCAGAAACTATCTGGTAGAAATACTGATGCAGGACAAGACCCGCCAGAAAATGTCACGCCTCCGTCACACATCGCGATCGATGCTCCACGCAGCCCTGATCGCATCCAGCGTCCTGATTGCGCCCGGTCTGTCGGCTGCTCCTGTTTCCAGGGCAGAAAACGCACGAATCAACCATCAACTGAATGATTTAGGACGCTGCCTGTTCTTCAGACCGGAATTGTCATCCTCGGGCCATCTATCCTGTGCCTCCTGCCACAGTCCTGCCTATGGCTTTTCCGCTCCAGATAAACGATCGGTCATCCCTGGGGGTTCTGACCTGAAACAAAGCGGCCTGCGTACACCCCCAAGCCTGACCTATATTCAGGATGTTCCTGATTTTACAGAACATTTTTTTGATTCTGACGATGAAGGCAATGAAAGCATTGATAACGGACCGGCTGGGGGGCTGACATGGGATGGACGTGTGAGCCGTGTCAGCAAGCAGGCCGAGATCCCTTTGCTTTCTCCTGCAGAAATGGCAAACCACTCACCCGATGATGCTGTTCGTCGCGCCATGGCTACCCCTTGCGCACCGCTCCTTGAAAAAATCGATACACACGACAGATTCCGGACGATCACTGAAGCTCTGGAAGCCTTTCAACAGGATGCCGAAATTTTTTACCCCTACTCAAGCCGCTATGATTTATGGCTCGCAGGCAAAATTCAACTCACACCACAAGAACGCAGGGGACTCGCACTTTTTGAAGACCCAGACCGTGGCAATTGTGCATCCTGTCATGTCAGCCGTCCGGGACGGGATGGAACGCCTCCCCAGTTCACGGATTACGGCATGGAAGCACTTGGCGTTCCGCGCAATATGAATATTCCAGAAAACAGGGATCCTTCATTCTTTGATCTTGGTCTCTGCGGTCCGTTACGTAGCGATCTAAAAAACCACGAGGACTATTGCGGCCGTTTCCGAACACCCGGCCTAAGAAACATTTCTCTGAAAAAGTCATTTTTTCACAATGGAATTTTTCATTCACTCCGAGATGTCATAAAATTCTACAACACACGCGATACAAATCCTGCACTCTGGTATCATCGCGATTCCAAAGGGAAACCCGTCATTTATGATGATGTGCCATCGCGTTATCGGGAAAATATCAATGATGATGCTCCGTTTGGTCCAGATCGCTATAAAATGACCGAGAGGGACATCGACGATCTGATCGCTTTTCTGAATACCCTCACGGACAGTCAGAAGACGCAGGATGCAAGAAAGAAATTAATGCCGACAGACCCTCTTCATAAATAAGAACAGATTCTGCAATCACCAATACTCCTTCCGCCTTTCCCCTGTTCCTTGATGATATTAAGGGGCTATCATCTCCGGCGGATAGCAACAGCCATCTTCCGACCATTGGGTCATGGGGATGCGGAACAGACCATAAGGGCAAGCATAATGAGTGGAATCGCCTTTGTTACCGGAGCCACAGCAGGCTTCGGCCAAGCCATTACACGGCGGCTTATCCATGAAGGCTGGCGCGTCATCGCAAGCGGACGCCGCACGGAGCGTCTGGAAGCCCTGCGTGAGGAATTGGGGAATAATCTCCTCCCACTCACTCTGGACATGACCGATGCAGCGGCACTGAAAGCCCTTCCCTCATCTCTTCCAGAAGGATGGAAAGACGTTGACGTCCTGATCAATAATGCGGGACTCGCGCTTGGTCTTGATCCGGCTCAGGACGCAGAATACAGCGACTGGGAAACCATGATCGCAACCAATGTCAGTGGGTTGAGCACGATCACCCGTGCCCTGCTGCCAGGAATGGTGGCGCGGAATAAAGGCTATGTCCTGTCCGTTGGAAGCACGGCAGGCGCCTATGCCTATAAGGGCGCCAATGTCTATGGTGCCACAAAAGCTTTTGTGGCGCAGTTCATGAACAATCTGCGCTGCGATCTGCTCGGAACCCGGGTAAGAGTGACGAATATTGCTCCTGGCCTGTGTGGTGGCAGCGAATTCAGTAATGTCCGTCTGGGTGACGCGACAAAAGCGGCAGCGGTCTATGAAGGCACCCAGCCACTGACACCGGAAGATATCGCGGAAACAGTTTCATGGCTGCTGCAACTTCCTGCGCATGTCAACGTAAACTATATTGAGATGATGCCTGTCTGTCAGGCTCCGGCAGGTCTTGCCGTAAAACGGGATATCTGATGTGAGTGATGAAATACTGCCTGATCTCGACACGATCATCCAACGGTTTGTCGAAAGATATCAGGTCCGGAATGCCGCAGATTTCAATCTTGCCCTTTGCGGAACATCCGAGAACGCCATCCCTGGGCTCAAGAAGAAAAACAGCAAGGAACTCCTTGAAAAAGCCAAGGAGCGCCTTTCCGATCTTCAATCCCTCCTGCATGCGAACAACACATCTTCCGTCCTGATCGTTCTGCAAGGCATGGATACTGCCGGAAAAGACGGAACCATCAGACACGTCATGTCAGGCGTCAATCCGCAAGGCGTCTCTGTTGTCTCATTCCGGCAACCCGGGCCACATGAACTTCAGCATGGCTTCCTTTGGCGTCTTCATATTGCCGCTCCATCGAGTGGGCGCATCACGATTTTCAATCGCAGCCAATATGAAGATGTTCTGATCACGCGGGTGCATCCCCACTTACTTGAACGGGAACATCTGCCGGGAGAAGCCGGAACTCCTGCTTTCTGGCAGGCTCGCTTTGACGACATAAGGAGCTTTGAACACTACCTTGCACGTCAAGGCACGCTCGTTTTGAAATTCTTCCTGAATATATCGAAAAAAGAGCAGCGCCAACGTCTTCTTGATCGTCTGGATGATCCATCAAAACAATGGAAATTCTCCCCATCCGATATTGAGGAGCGCAGCTACTGGGATGATTACCAGAACGCATATCAGGATGCGATCCGTCAAACGTCGACGGATTTTGCCCCTTGGTTTGCCGTCCCGGCTGACAATAAATGGTATGCCCGGCTTGTTGTCGTTTCAACGATCGTCAAGGCACTGACCGATCTGCGGCAACAGGCTCCCAACGTCCCCAGCGACGTGCGGAGCAATCTGGAAAATTATCGCAAGCAGTTGTTGGCAGAAACAAACAACTGAGGCGAGACAGGCTCGCGCGACAATGCAGGACGCGCTAGATTGTCTTCATGTCACATGAAGCTCCCTTCTTCTCCCTGCGCACCGCTGCTCCCAGCCTCCCGTCCGGTCACGCATGCAGACCCGACGGGGCATTAGCCGATTCTGCATCAGATGAAGCACTCCCCCGATGGGATCTTGATGATCTCTATCCCGGGATCGATTCTCCGGTGCTTGCAAAGGATCTGGATCAGGCCGAAAGCGATTCAAAGGCTTTTGCGACAAAATATCGCGGTCGCATGGCTGCACTGTCCGGCGCAGAACTGGCCGCCGCAATCTCGGAACTGGAACGGATCGAGGAGATCCTTGGTCGTGCGGGCACCTTTGCCTCTCTGCATTTCGCGGCGAAGAGCGATGATCCTGTCATCGGACGTTTCAACCAATCCATCAATGAACGCCTGACCACCATTTCGACTCATCTTCTGTTTTTCACACTGGAACTGAATCGTCTGGATGACGATGTGCTGGCGCAGAAACTGCAAGATCCGGCTCTGAAGAAATGGGCGCCTTTCCTGCGTGATGTCCGGGTTTTCCGACCCCATCAGCTTTCAGATGAAGTCGAGCAGGTTCTTCTTGAAAAATCCGTCACGGGAGCACAGGCATGGTGTCGCCTGTTTGACGAAAGCATGGCTTCCATGCGGGTTCAGATCGGTGAAAAAAGCCTGACGACCGGAGAAGCGCTCAACCGTCTTTCTTCTTCGGATCGCAATGTACGTGAAGCCGCCGGTCATGCTGTCGGGAAAACGTTGAATGAAAATCTGCGTCTGTTTTCCCTGATCACGAATACGCTGGCCAAGGACAAGTCCATTTCCGACGGAATGCGTCATTACGCCCGTCCCGGCTCCTATCGCAATCTGTCCAATATGGTGGAAGACGAAGTTGTGGACGCTCTTGTTTCCACAGTGAGCGACAATTATTCCCGCCTTTCCCATCGTTATTACGCACTCAAGGCAAAATGGCTCGGCCTTGAGCATCTGGAACATTGGGACAGAAATGCTCCCTTGCCCGGCAATCAGGATCGCAACATTCCATGGAGTAAAGCCCGCAAAATTGTCCGGGATGCCTATACCGGCTTTGATCCGGAAATCGGTGCACTGTGCGAGAAGTTTCTCGATAATCCATGGATCGACGCAGCCCCTGTGCCCGGAAAATCTTCCGGGGCTTTTGCTCATCCCGCAGTTCCTTCCGTGCACCCCTATATTCTGCTGAATTACCATGGGCAGACACGTGATGTGATGACACTGGCTCATGAGCTGGGGCATGGCATTCATCAGATTCTTGCTGCCGATCAGGGTTATTTTCAGTCTTCAACCCCGCTCACTCTTGCTGAAACCGCAAGTGTGTTTGGCGAAATGCTGACTTTCCAGTCATTGCTGGACAGTGCTGAGACACCAGAGCAGAAGCGGCTCCTTCTGGCGGGCAAAGTCGAAGACATGCTCAACACTGTTGTGCGCCAGACTGCCTTCTATCGTTTTGAAACACTGGTGCACGACGAACGCCGTCAGGGCGAACTGATGCCGGAACGTATTGGAGAAATCTGGCGGCAGGTACAGACGGAAAGCCTTGGACCTGCTTTCCGTTTCTCGCCCGAATATGACGTTTTCTGGACTTATGTTCCCCACTTCATTCATTCACCCTTCTATGTCTACGCCTATGCATTCGGTGACTGTCTGGTCAACGCGCTTTATGGTGTCTGGCAGGATGGTCTTCCTGATTTTCAGGACAAATATAAAACCATGCTCCGGGCAGGTGGCACGCTGCGACATCGTGAACTTCTGGCACCTTTTGGTCTGGATGCCAGCGATCCGGGATTCTGGCGTCGTGGCCTTGATGTGATCTCCGGCTTTATCGATCAACTGGAGCAGGTGTAAGTCATGGCCGAACGCGATCTCGATAACAGCGGATTATTTGGTGAATTCCGTCGAATGGTCCGCACCACAGGGACGGTTGGTGGAATTGCTGCGCGGCTGGCAGGACATAAAATCGGCATCAAGGCAGGCGGCAGCGACCATGCTGAAGACCTGAAAATCGTGCTCGGCGGATTGAAAGGTCCGCTGATGAAAGCAGCCCAGCTTCTGGCCACCATTCCCGGTGCCTTGCCCGATGAATATGCCGAGGAACTGTCTCATCTTCAGTCCAATGCCCCCCCGATGGGATGGAGTTTCGTGCGCCGCCGCATGAGCACGGAGCTTGGCCCCGACTGGCAAAAGCATTTCAAGAGCTTTGGTCACGAAGCCGCAGCAGCGGCAAGTCTGGGACAGGTGCATAAAGGCGTCCTGACAACGGGAGAAACCGTTGCCTGCAAGCTGCAATATCCGGACATGACCACCACGGTCGAAGCGGATCTGAAGCAGTTCAAAATGGCCATGGGCGTTTATCATCGCCTCGACAACGCCATCCGACAGGATGATGTGATTGAGGAACTGACGGAACGTCTGAGGGAAGAACTGGATTACAAGCGTGAAGCTGCGAATATCCGGCTCTATAAGCATATGTTGGCGGATCGCGCGGACGTCACAGTCCCCGCGACAATCGACAGGTTGAGCACACACCGCCTTCTGACGATGGAATGGGTTGAAGGACGTCTTCTCCGGCATGTTCTGGAGAACAATCCTTCACAGGAAGAGCGCAACGAAATGGCGAAAGCCCTTTTCCATGCGTGGTATGTGCCGCTCTATCGCTATGGTGTCATCCATGGCGACCCGCATATGGGCAATTTCACCGTTCGTCCGGATTTCGGTTTCAATCTGCTCGATTTCGGAACAATCCGGGTCTTCAAGCCTTCTTTCGTGCGTGGCATCATCGATTTATGTGAGGCGCTCCGTATCGGTGACGAAGACATGGCCGCCGAAGCCTATAAAGCCTGGGGCTTTGAAAACCTGTCACGAGATACGATGGCCGTTCTGAATGAATGGGCTGCGTTTCTCTATGAACCCCTGATGCAGGATCGTGTTCGCCCCATTCAGGAAGACACATCCGGAATTTTCGGACGCGATATCATGAATCGTGTTCATACCGGCCTGCAACGCACCGGTGGTGTCAAACCGCCACGTCCCTTTGTGCTCGTGGATCGATCTGCCATCGGCTTGGGCTCTGTCTTCCTCCGTCTTGGCGCAAAACTGAACTGGTATCAGATGTTCCAGGAACTGATTGCGGATTTCGATGAAAACGCTCTGGCAACGCGCCAGAAAGAAGCGTTGGATATGGTCGGACTGAACATCACGCCAACCTGAACGGACGACACACAACCGAAGCTTTCCGAAGGCAGTCGTAGACTGCCTTCACTACATGATGGCTGCCTCGGGCAGTATCATATATGCAACGTGTTTCAGGGCTTTCTGCCGCACTCACGTTGAATCAGCACTTCTCCTTCAAAATGGAGAAACAGCTGCACAAAACATAATATCTCATTGAAAATATTGTGTTTTCTGTCCCGCATACATTGCATTCATGAATGATACGGGACCAACGAACCGCTCACTATCACAAGTGCGCATCGCGGTTCGATCATATTTCTGTATCTAAAATGCAACATTCCTAATCCAGAATGTTCCAGTCCTTTTTTTATCGGTTGCGAAACAATATTCCGCCCCTTAGGGATCAAAATTATTGATCTGGAATTTTTTCCCAATCGGAGCTTACCGACGCCAATGTCAATCCGTCGCAGACTTCTCGCCGCTACCATCCTTGCAATGCCTGTCATGGTATCTGCTCAGACATCATCCGCCCAGACTGTTGCAGCTGGCAAGGCCGTGAAGCACAAGACTTCCGCTGCGAAAAGCGCCACGCCAGTCCAGTCGGCTCCTGTCTCGGACAAGGCGAAAACGATCAATGCCGCGGAAAAAAAACATTACGATTCAACGTCAAATGAAGCTGTTATCGTAACAGGCACACACAGTGAAAACCGTAAGGCACGCCAGAGCATCAGCCCCGTAACCGTCATTTCGGCAGCAACGCTGCAACGGTCCGCTGAACTCGATCTCGCCGAGGCACTGGCCAAGACCAATGCGACCATTACCGTCGAGACAATGGGATCGGATACTGCTGCGCTGGTTTCCTCCTTCCATATGCGCGGGATGAGCTCCAATCAGGTTCTGGTGCTTATGGACGGCAAGCGTCGTCACACAACGGCGAATTTCTCGGCTGACAGCGGTCCCAACTTTGGTGCGACCGGCGTGGATCTGAGTATGCTTCCATCCAATATGATCGATCATGTTGAAGTTCTGGAAGACGGTGCTGCGGCGATGTATGGCTCAGACGCCATCGCTGGCGTGATCAACATCATCACAAAAAAGACGGATCATGGCATCCACATGAGCGGCCAGACTGGCGCCAATGCCTATAACGGCGATGGCTGGCAGTATCAGGTCAATGCTGACGGTGGAATGAAGCTTGGAAAAGATGGCTATCTCCACGTCTTCGGACAGGTTTATCACACCGATCACTTCGTCGCCAAAGGCGCTCACGATCACCGACTGATCGGAAGCCAGCCTGCGTGGGCAGATGCCGCCAGCTATACGGCTCAGAAACTTCCTTCCACGCTCAATAAAATCACGAGCATGCCAGAAGAAACCCGTGAAAATTTCGGCCTCGACTGGGATAAGCCAGTGAGTGATCATGCCGAGTTTTACGGCAGCATCACTTATGCTCATCGTCACTCCGAAGCCTATGAAAACTATCGCGTTCCAAATGTCGGCAATGGCGTCGCGGAAAGCTATTGGCCGACAGGTTTCTCGCCGCTCGAAACTATTGAAGAAAATGATTACTCGGCTTCTGTCGGTGTAAAAGGCGATCATCTCTTCGGGTTCGACTGGGATCTTTCCTCGACCTATGGCGCTGATTACGACAAGGTCGGCAACAAGAACACCATCAATACGGGAATGTTGCAGTCCACCTGTTCAACAAATCCGTCGAGCTCCTATTACTCGGTGGCCGGATGTGGATGGAGCCCGACACAGGCAAATGCCGAGAGTTACGAGATGTCCCAGTGGACGAACAATCTCGACCTTCGCCGCCAATTCAATATCGCACATCTCGTTCCCATGACGCTTGCACTCGGTGCCGAGCACCGTATGGAATCCTATCAGATCTGGGCCGGCAACCCGACCTCCTATGCTCTGGGCGGCACGCAGGGATTTGCTGGACTGGCTCCGCAGAACGCCGGCAAATGGTATCGTAACGTCTGGGCCGGTTATATCGACGGCGATTTCCACCTCACCAAGAACTGGGAAGTCGATCTGGCCGGACGGTTTGAACATTACACCGACGTCGGCAACACCGAGAACGGCAAGATTTCGACCCGTTACGACATCACCAAGCAGATTGCGATCCGTGGAACGATCAGCACGGGTTTCCGTGCTCCGACGCTGGCTGAAGAACATTTCAGCGCCATGAACGTCTCGCCAACAGGTGCATCCGGACTTCTGGCCGCCAACTCCACAGCCGCCAAGGCTCTCGGCTCTCCTGGCCTCAAGCCGGAACGCTCCACCAGTGAGTCCGCAGGTATCGTCGTTGAGCCCGTCAAAGGCTTCCATGTCGAAGCTGACGTTTATCAGATCAATATCCGTGACCGCATTGTTCAGGGCGGCACGGTCAATGGCCAGACAGCCATCGACGCGATCGAAGCCATGGGTTTCGCCCTCCCCGGCAATGCCTACAATCCCAGCAGCGTCAGCGCCTACTACCTGGCGAACGGCGCCAGCACCCGGACACAGGGACTTGATATCAAGGCCGACTATACCTTCCGGATGCATCAGTATGGCAACCTGAACCTATCCCTGGACCTCAATCTCAATCGGACAAGGCTGCATCATAACGCGTCGAAGACCGATGGAACCCCGATGCTGAACGCTCAGAACATCGGTTACATCACGACCGCTTCTCCGCGCAGCAAGATCATTCTGAACGCCTATTACACAATCGGCGCCTGGGATGTGAACATCCGCCAGACACGTTATGGTCAGACGACCAATATGCTGTCCTATAATGACTGGGCACCCACAGCGCTCCAGTATTCCGTAACCGACTTCTACAAATTCAACAGCACACCACGCTGGCTGACGGATCTTCAGATCGGTTATCGTGTGAACAAGCATCTGCATGTTGCTGTCGGCGCGAACAATATCTTCAATATCCGCCCACGCCGCGTGCCTGACGTCACAAACTATCTCGGCGCCAATATCTATGACACGACTTCCCAGCAGATCCCGATGACCGGCGGTTACTATTTCGGTCGCATCGACGCTTCCTTCTAAATTAACGTAATATCCAAAAATGAAATTCTGGATTCATGAAACACCATGATCCAGAATTTCACGCGCGATAACCATCGATCGAGACATGAACAGACGTTCAATCTGGTTCAACCAATCATCGGATCAGGGAAATAATCTTCCGTGATCCGATGAACTGTTTTTGACAAATGACATTGTTCGAAAACTGAGCAGTCTTCGACGACCGTAATATCAAGCCATCTGATATCCTGATTATCGATAGATGCTTTAAAGAATATACGACATATCTATCCCTATATTCTGGATAAAAATACGTTCGCATCATAATCGCATGATGACAGCGTTCTCCCCCTTTTTGACGCCCGTAAGCTGCATATCTTCTTTCCTGAATAGATGTTATGGGAGATGAAGTTGAAATCTGCAGCACGATCACAGAAAGGGTAAAAATCGGTTATGCGCTTACGTCAGATTGAAGTGTTCCATGCAATCATGGCCACAGGATCCTTGAGACGCGCTGCCGAGACACTGCATGTTTCACAACCTGCCGCCAGCAAGGTGCTCCGTTATGCAGAGCAGTCGCTCGGATTTGCATTGTTCGAACGAACAGGAGGACGCCTTGTTCCCACACGGGAAGCACATATTATTCTTCCTCATGTGAACAGTGTTTTTGACAAAGTTTCTGATCTCAGAAAACTGACGGACAATCTGCGCAACGCCCGGGATGGACACGCCATTACAATCGGCTGCGTCCCCAGTCTGGGTCTGAGCATTGTTCCTCGCGTGATTCAGCGTTACCGCGCTTCCCATCCGGGCAATGAATTGACGATAGATGCGCTGCACGGCTCTGAAATCGTCTCACGCATTCTCAATCATGATCTGGATCTGGGAATTGTGTTTGGAACATATGAAACACAGGCGCTGACCGCCTATCATATTGCCGATGTGCCGCTGGTGCTCATTGATCGCCATGCCAAACACGGCCCTGTCGCATTGCGGGATATTGATCCTGCCCGCTATATCGGTCTGAGCGAACAAGACCCCACAGCACGTCTTCTGGATATGGCGTGGGAAGCTGCTGGCCGTTCTTCCCTTCCGGGAGTCAGGGTCCGAACCCACTATATGGCAGCAGAACTGGTGCGGCTGGGTGATGGCTGCGCGATTGTAGATGGATTAACAGCCCTGCATCATCCGGGCTTGCCTGTTCCTCTTCCCTTAAAACCGTTTCTGGCAATGCCATGCACGGTTCTTTTCCGTGAAGACCATGCTCTTTCTCATATCTCTCAAAATATCCTGACACTTCTGAAAGATGAAATAAACCACGACCTGAAATCTCTTCCTTCTTTATAAATATATTTTTAAAAAAATATAAAATTTTATGACCAGGCCATTGTGCCCATGGTTCTTCCCCCCAAAGGTTAACTCAGGGTTATTGCGC
The DNA here is from genome assembly GCA_004143845.1 of Drosophila lacertosa. Lineage (NCBI taxonomy): Eukaryota > Metazoa > Arthropoda > Insecta > Diptera > Drosophilidae > Drosophila > Drosophila lacertosa. The sequence goes on along the minus strand of SCDZ01000019.1, from coordinate 294,590 downwards.
GCAAGCATTTTTAATATGGTTCTGATCACAGGCTATTTTTAGGATCAGCCGACTGACGTTCGAGCATATTGGTTCAGACGCGTCGTAGCGCATTATTAATATCAGAAGATCGGCGGTTATATGTCTGCAAAACGGACAGTTACGGTTATCGGAGGCGGTGTTATTGGCCTCACCACCGCTTACGCTTTGGTGCGAAGCGGACATCAGGTTAAGGTAATTGAGCGAGAAGGACAGGTTGGAAGTCAGGCGAGTTTCGCAAATGGTGGGCAGTTAAGTTATCGCTATGTGCGCCCTCTGGCTGATGCCGGAGTTCCTTCAGAAGCATTGTCATGGATATTCCGCCCGGAATCCCCGATCTCTCTCAAACTGAAAATGGACTGGCAGCAATGGCGTTGGCTGGGTGAATTCCTTCTCGCATGCAACAGATCGACAAATCAGAAAAATTATTTGGAAATCCTAAATTTATCCTTGAAAAGTCAGAAAATACTGAATCTTTGGAGATCTGAAGGTCTGGACAATTTTCTCTGGCGGCAACCGGGAAAACTGGTGATTTATCGCAACAAAAGGAAATTTCTGAAGGCAGCGAAAGCTGTCAATCATTCAGAAAATGAGCAGGTGTTGACACCCGCACAATGCACAAGACTGGAACCTGCATTTTCTGGAATTGCATCATCATTGTCTGGTGGTATTTTTTCCCCTGATGACGAAGTGGCAGATTGCTATCTGTTTTGCCAGTCACTTCTGAAAGAACTTTTAAAGAAAGAGAATTTTTCTCTCATCACTGGCGAGACAACTTTTGAACCCGCCGAAAATCAGAACTGCCAGATACGCATTGATGGTCAACCGCAGAAGACTGATCTTGTTGTTCTGGCTGCAGGCATGACTTCCCGTGACTTGGTGCAACCTCTGGGAATATCCTTGCCGCTTTACGGTTTGAAAGGATACAGCCTGACGGTGCAGGCCAACCCGGATGTTCTCCCGAATATCAGCGTCACAGATTATGATAATCGGATTGTTTATGCACGGCTTGGAGAAAAACTCCGCGTGGCAGCGATGGTCGATATCGGCGCACAGAACACCGCTCCTGCACCCCGGCGCATTGAAACCCTGAAGGCACTCGCCTCCAGAACCTTACCGGAAGCCGGACCATATGATTCATCAGAAATATGGTCCGGTATGCGTCCAGCGACCCCCACGGGTGTTCCCATCATTGGAAAGACACATTACCGCAATTTGCTTCTGAATGTAGGTCATGGGGCCTTGGGATTTACATTATCCTGTGGATCAGCCGAAACGATTCTGAATATTATTGAAGGAATACATTCATAAATGAAACATCAATCTCCCATCTGCTCACGTCGCAATATCCTGATGGGAGGTATCGCGACTGTTTTTTCAGGTCTCGCACATCAGGTTCTGGCACGCGATCCCATGCGTTCAGGCGTTGTCGAGCTGAAAGGGCTGGAGCAACCTGTCGAAATTTTTGAAGACAAATGGGGACTGCCGCACGTTAAGGCAGCATCTGTAGCAGATGCATTTTTTGCAAATGGCTATCTGATTGCACGTGACCGACTGTGGCAGATGGATTTCGAATATCGGCGTGTCACAGGTCATCTTGCGGAAGTTTTTGGAGAAGATTTTGTTGCATCCGATACTGCAAGTCGACTTTTTCTGTTCAGGGGAAATGCGGAAGCGGAACTGGAAGCTCTCCCTGATATCGTAAAAAAATCTGCAGAATCTTATGTTGCAGGAATCAATGCTTTTCTAGATCATCTTGAGAAAAATTCAGAAAATTATCCAGAAGAATTCAATATTTTTTCTTACAAGCCTTTGCGCTGGCATGTCCTTGATCTTATTCGCATCAGAGCTGAAGCAACAGGCAACACCAAAGCCGAAATCCGACGTGCTCGATTGGCTGCGCAAAATGCATTGGCTTATGATGCTCTTATCTCTCCATTGACACCATCGCATCAGCTCAAGGTTCCAGATGGACTAAATGTTGATGAAATAACGGAAAATGACCTCGGCCTATTTGGTGTATTACAAAATGGTCCACCCATTTCCAACATACATACCCCTTTATCAGAGCAGGAAAACGATCACAGACGCGCCAACGAAGGCAGCAATGCATGGGTGATCGCTCCGGATCGGACACGCGAAAATCGTCCTATTCTGGCCAATGATCCTCATCTCGGACTTGGATCACCCGGCCCGCGTCATGTCATTCACCTGATGGCCCCCGGCCTGAATGTTATCGGAGGTGGATCACCCGGCATGCCAGGCATCATGCAGGGGCATAACGAAAATATAGCCTTTGGAAGAACAAATTTTCACATCGATCAGGAAGACCTGTTTTTTCTGCGCACAGATCCTGAAAATCCGGACCGCTATTTCCATCATGGGAAATGGGTCAAAATGGAACAGGAAGAAACTGTCATTGCCGTGCGTGGAGAACCCGACAGACGGGTTACTTTGCGATATGCTGCACAGGGGCCTGTCGTTTCGTCCGACGCCAGCCTCAATAAAGCGGTCGCAGTTTCTGCAACATGGCTTTATCCCGGAGCCAACGGGATGCTGGCCAATATCGGAATCAATCTGGCACAGGACTGGGATAGTTTCCGCAAAGCCCTGAAACTCCACACAAGTCCAACCAATTTCACCTATGCTGATATTCACGGAAATATCGGCTGGCAAGCAGCTGGAGGTTTGCCCGCGCGCAACGGCGGACATGATGGACTCATGCCCGCACCGGGAGATGGTCAGTATGACTGGCTTGGATTGCAGCCCCTCGATGCTCTGCCCAACAGCCTGAACCCTGCCAGAGGATGGTTTGCAACATCCAATGAATTCAATCTTCCTGAAGGCTATCCTGTTGAGAAACGGTGTGTCAGTTATGAATGGAAAGATCGTTATCGCTACGAACGTGTTGCAGAGGTTCTAAGCGCATCCACTCATGCAACGATCGCACAAAGTGTTGCGTTGCAGCATGACACCCTGTCTCACCTGGCTCTTTCCGTCGTGGCCACTCTTCCGGAAGTTCCACTTACCCTTGCTCCGGAAGAAAAATTATTGCGGCAATGGGATGGACATGTTGACGCCAACAGTGCCGGCGCTGCGCTTTATGAACTTTGGTGGACACGGCTGAATGCACTGTTTTACCAAGCGTTGATTCCTGAAAAACTACGCTCACTTCTTCCTCAACCTCTCAATGCGACCATGCTTCTCGGATTTTTGCAAAATCCCGATAACAGGATAGGCAAACATCCAGAAAAGATACGTGATACATTGTTGATTCAGGCATTCCAGCAAGCCGTGGATGAAGCCCGTGAACGTATGGGTCCCGTGACATCAGCCTGGCAATGGGGAACATTACATACCGTTACGCTTCAACATCCACTGCACGATGTAAAAGCTGTCGCCAAAGCGTTTCCCGATATTGGAGGGGCAAAAGCCCATAGTGGCGGAGACCCCTACACTGTCATGGCACGGTGGTATAACGCACGAGGACAGAAAACAGACCAAAATCCTTATGTCGTTACCGGCGGCGCCAGTTACCTGATGGTATGTGACGTCGGGCAATGGGACCAGTCAGTGTTCCTGAATTTCCCGGGACAGTCAGGCATTCCGCGCAGTGGCCATTATGATGATTTTCTGAAGCTATGGCTCGAGGGAAACATGCAACCACTGGCATTTTCTGAACAGGCGATCAAAACGACGACACGTCATCATTCAATCCTTTATCCGAAAAACAATAAGCTATGAAATATTCTCTTTATTCATCCCTGTTCCTCGCCATGATCTCCACATCAGCCTTGGCGCAGGAGCAAACAGACAGATCAATGGATCGCATTCTTGCAGCCTCTGAAGTGCGACCTCTGGCTGCCCTTGCCGCAGTCAGGCTCCATGAGGGAAAAACCATCTATCAATATTATGGTGGCTTTTCGCGTCTTTCAGATCAGTCATCCTCGCCTATCAAGAAAGATACCCTCTTTCGTATCGCCTCGATTTCCAAAATTGTAACAACAATCGGCCTTATGGAACTTGTCGAACAAGGGAAAATAAGTCTGGACCATGATGTTTCAGATTATCTCGGGCTTCCACTCAGAAATCCAGATTTTCCTGAAATTCCCATCACTGTTCGCATGTTATTGAATCATACATCCAGCATTCGTGACGCAGATGTTTACGTATTGCCACCTGATAAGCCAATCAGCAGCTTTTTTGATAAAACGCATAAAGCCGGAAATTCTGACTATCATTTTTCCTATCATGATGGGCATCCCCCGGGCACATATTTTACATACTGTAATCTATGTTATGGTCTTGTAGGCACCATTATTGAAAAAGCCAGCGGAGAGCGGTTCGACCAATATCAGAAGCGACATGTTCTGGCGCCGCTACACATTGATGGTGGATACAATACTGACGAGCTCGACCATCCTGAACGTCTGGCTACGCTCTATAGGCACCTTCCAGAAGGCTACACGCCAACTGTCGACGGTTTTCCACGCAGATCGACCACCAACCACTCTCTCGCCACCTACAGGATTGGCAGCAACGGAAGTGTATTCTCTCCTCAGGGAGGTCTCCGCATTTCATTGCAAGGCCTGTCTCAACTGGCACGCTTCATGATCCAGAGAGGAACGGTCGATGGTGTTCGCCTGCTGTCTGAACAGTCCATCGTCGCCATGGAAACACCGACCTGGCGCTTCAATGGACACAATGCAGACTGCCCCTATCCCGTAACAGCTTATGGTCTCAGCCTTTTTGTTCTTACAGGAACAAAAGACCCTGATGGAAAAACGGATAGTCCCTATCCTGCCTATCAAAGGGGCTTAAAAGGACATCTTGGAGAAGCATACGGACTCCATTCCGGGTTCTGGTATGATCCAAAAACAGGCGATGCCTATTTATTCGCAGCAGATGGCTTTCCGGCTGACGAGGAAATACATCCGGGCCAATATTCTTCATTTTCACGCACAGAAGAAAATATCTTTCAAACACTGGCAGGAGTAAAACCATGAAGAAATTTGGTCCTCTGGCTGCATGCCTGCTCGCCGGCACGATAGCTCTCGCTACTCCCGCTTCTTCTGCGCCCCTGGATGCCAAGGAGGCGCAGGAGCAGATCAAAACTCTTCTGGCTATGCCGTTTGCTACAAATCTGATTGGCGCCAGTGCAGCGCCACGCTTTGCATGGGTTGAAAAGCGTGATGGCGTCAGAAATATTTTGGCCTCCATTTCGGGAAACATACCCAAGGCTCTGACGCATTTCACAAAAGATGACGGAACTGATCTGTGGGGACTCGCCTTTTCCCCCAATGGCAAGATACTGGCTTACGTGGAAGGAGGAGATCCCGAATATCCCGATGATCCTTCTCCCAATGCTTCTTCGATGGCCTTTGGAACACGCCAGATCGTTCATGTCATTCTGGAAGATGGCAAAGACATCGTGATGGGAGAAGGATGGAATCCGACTTTCTCGCCTGATGGATCGCAACTGGCTTTCAGTCAGAAAGGAACCTTGTTCCTGTCCAGAACAGGAGACGCAGCGAACAGTCAAATGACTGTCAGGGGAAGCCTGACATCTCTTGAATGGTCACCCGATGGGAAAACACTGGTTTTCACTCTTGATCGCGGCACACACTCCCTGATCGGAATGTGGCACGTTCAGGAAAAGACCATGAGCTTCCTTGATCCCGGACTGTCACATGACAGCCAGCCAACCTTTTCTCCAGATGGTAAATTGGTTGCTTTTGTCAGAGAGCATGAACCTCTTTCAAAAACACACGAGATGAAAACATCTCATTGGGAAATGCATGTTTATGATACATCCAATAATATAGACCACGTTGTATGGACGCCTCCCTCCGGACAGGGCGCACGTTTTTTCGCTCCGGAAGGAAATGGCCTTCTCTGGACAGACAATTCCCTTCTGTTGTTTCCATGGGAGGGAAGCGGATGGATGCGTCTTTGCGGAATTGATATCCAAAAAGATGGCAATCCCCACTGCCTAACACCGGACAAGGCGGAGATATCGTCCTACAAATTATCATCTGATAAAAAGACTCTTTATTATACAAGCAACACAGGAAATCATGATGCATGGCATGCCTGGCAGCAGAGCATGGATGGCATTGCCCCAAAGCGTCTTACAAAAAATAATGAAATGGAAACTGCCATTGCTCTGGCAGGAACAGATATCGGTCTCATGGTTGCAGGCGTTACGCAACCCGCCCATCCTGTCCTTGTCCTTCCAAATCAGAATGAACAGGCTCTGACAGATCCCAAACTACCCCCATCAATCCATTTTGTGACGCCAGAAACAGTAACATTTCGGAGTAATGACGGCCTCACCATTCATGGACAACTCTTTTCTCCACAGGACAAAACATCCACCCGTCATCCTGCGCTGATATTTGTGCATGGTGGTCCCCAACGACAGATGCTCCCTGCCTTCAATGCAATGGGGTATTATTCCAACGCTTACATCATGAACCAGATGCTGGCCGCGCAGGGATATGTGGTTCTTTCTGTCAATTATCGCAGCGGCACCGGATATGGAGAAGCCTTTCGCAACGCTGCGGGAATTGGCCGTCAAGGCGCCAGCGAATATAAGGATGTGCTCGCCGCTGCATCCTATCTGAAAGCCCAGCCTGACGTTGATCCCAAGCGTATTGGCATATGGGGAGGAAGCTGGGGCGGTTATCTGACGGCTCTGGCTCTGGCACGGAACAGTGACATTTTTTCAGCAGGAGCCGATTTTCACGGCGTACATGATATGACGACGCCAGATAAAAACGGTTTCTCTCCAGAAGAAAACCATGCTGAGCATGAGCTGGAATGGCATTCATCCCCCGTCGCTGATATCTCGCACTGGAAATCTCCTGTCATGCTGGTGCATGGAGATGATGATTATAATGTCGCCTTCAAACAATCAGCTCTACTTTCAAGAATGTTGACTGATCGTGGCATCCCATATGAAGAACATTCGTTCCCAGATGAACGTCATGCTTTCCTGCGGACGCAGAATTGGCTGACAGCCTATTCATGGATGAATGATTTCTTTGAACAGCACCTGAAAAAATAAACCGGGAATATAAAACTGTGATCTGATTTTTCAGATCACAGTTTTCTCAATTGTGCGTCGAACAATACCAGCATCAATCCCCCTGCTCTTCATCATATAATCAAGAGACATGATGCAAGTCTCATGCTATTTCCCGCATCAGGTTTCCAGAACACAACATACACCAAAGGAAGTATGAGACCGTGAAGATACAGTTTCCATGAATCTTCTCGATTTGATTACGATGATCCTATATCTGGCCGGCATGCCACTGCTTGCCATGAAGCTGTCAGGCAAACAATCATCGACCAATGCCTATCTGGAGGGAAATCATGATCTCCCCTGGTGGGCACTCTGTCTTTCCATGGTGGCCACAGAAACATCTACGTTGACGGTGATCAGCGTTCCCGGGGTCGCCTTCAGCAATGGCATGGTCTTTGTCGGGCTTGCTCTGGGTTATCTGGTTGGACGCGCAATCGTGGCATGGAAATTCCTGCCGCTTTACACTTCAGGCAAAATGCTCAGCGCTTATGACTATCTGGGACATCGCTTTGACGGGCGTATGCAACGCACCGCTTCCGCGACATTTCTTGGAACACGCGTAATGGCGGAAGCCGTGCGTCTGTTTGCTGGCATACTTCCCCTGACGGCGATGCTGGCAGCCACACATATCTTGGTGCCCCATACCCTGCTCCTGACTGGGATTGTCGGGATTACGCTGTTTTATACATTATATGGTGGCCTGAAAGCCGTTGTCTGGTCAGATGCCATCCAGTTCTGCCTGTATCTGGGAGGAGCCGCCCTGTGCGCCACGCTTCTCTTGCACAGCGCCCCGGCAGATACATTCGACATCCTGAAAAACGCTGGAAAATTCTCTCTTTTCATACATACACCAGACAATTTCAGCAGTGCCTTCACACCCATCGCAGCCATCGGAGGAGGAGCCCTGATGACGCTTGCCTCCCACGGAACCGATCAGTTGATGGTTCAGCGTGTGCTGGCTGCCCGCAGTCTCAGAGACGCTCGTCTGGCGTTGATGGGAAGCGCTCTTGGCGTCATGGCTCTCTTTTTCCTTCTCTCCAGCGTAGGAATCCTGCTGTGGATCCATCACGGTCAGGTTCCATTATCAGACACCGGACTGTCCTCACCTGACGCCATTTTCCCTGATTATATCGTGCACGGTCTTCCGCCCGGAATTCGCGGCCTTATGGTCGCCGCCATTCTCGCCGCCACCATGGGGTCCCTGTCATCCACGCTTTCAGCCATGACTGCTGCGACCATCGGTGATTTCCCCGGCGCATGCTCCAAACTGAAACATGTTTTTTCCTTGAAGCCCCTCCCCCTTGCGCGTGCCATCACTCTTGTCTGGGCTATCATTCTCATCGTTGGCTCCCTGCTGTTTGCTCAGGGAAACCAATCTGCCGTGATATTGGGACTTTCCATCGCCGCCTGTAGCTATGGCCCCATGCTGGGCACATTTCTGGCTGGAATGCTGCTGCCTGCTGCGCGCTCCGCCGAATTTCTGACTGCATTCCGCTTGACGGTGCCACTCATGATTCTGGCGATGATCATGCTGCGCCCCGGTGGCCACGCTTTGGGCTTTCCATGGCTGGTCGTCCTGGGAGTGCTGATTTTATTTGCCCTGGCTGCGGGATTTCATCTCGCTCGGAAAATATATGACAGATAATGCGAGGATCATATCTTCACGAAAATGATCCTCGCATGCGATGAAATTTCTATCGCCCCGGTCCATCATCGTGGAAAGTATCCAGATCCGCAAAGCGTGTGTATTCACCTTCGAAGAACAGCTGCACAGTGCCCGTAGGTCCATGACGCTGCTTTTCCAGAATCAGTTCCGCCTTGTTATGAACAAGCTCCATTTTCCGGTGCCAGTCATCCAGAGCTGCCTGATATTTATCCTGGGATTCGAAGGCCGTTTCCTTCGGTTCACGCTGCTGTAGATAATATTCATCACGATAGACGAACATGACCGCATCTGCGTCCTGCTCAATCGATCCGGATTCACGCAGATCCGACAGCATCGGACGTTTGTCTTCTCGACTTTCCACCTGTCGGGAGAGCTGGGAAAGCGCAATCACGGGCACTTCCAGTTCTTTCGCAATTGCCTTCAGACCCTGCGTAATCATGGAAATTTCCAGAACACGACTTTCCGGTCGCGTTCCAACCGCAGGTCTCATCAACTGAAGATAGTCAACCACCACCAGCGACAAGCCTCTCGTCCGCTTCAGGCGTCGACAACGCGTTCTCATCGCTGACAGAGAAATGGCGGGGGTATCATCAATGACCAGCGGCAAGCGTCCAAGCTCACGCGAAACACGCACAAACCGATCAAATTCTTTCTGCCCGATGTCGCCACGCCGGATACGCTCACCCGAGACTTCAGCCTGCTCGGAAAGAATACGTGTTGCCAGCTGTTCCGCCGACATTTCGAGAGAGAAGATGGCAACAGCCCCGTCAGGAGCAACACCCTCGCCCTGTGCATCCGCCCTGTGCATCAACGCGCGCGCGGCCGAGAAGGCGATTTTTGTCGCCAATGCTGTCTTACCCATTGCCGGACGACCGGCAAGAATCAGAAGGTCGGAAGGATGAAGACCTCCTGTCTTGCGGTCAAAATCCCGCAAGCCGGATGTCAGACCCGAAACATCGCCTTCATTCCGGAAGGCTTTCTCCGCAACCTGAATGGCATTCGTCAGGGCGCGATCGAAATTTGTGAAGCCGCCATCCTGCCCCTTGTCAGTCGCCAGCCGGAAAAGCTCTTCCTCGCCCGCGGCAATCTGATCCGGGCCGCCAAGATCCGGGTTCGCACCAAACGCATTGTTGACAATCGTCTCGCCAATATCAATCAGCTGGCGCCTTATCCAGGCATCATGAATCGCCCGTCCATAATCGGCTGCGTTAATGATGCCGACCATTGATGTCAGCAGCTTGCCCAGATAGGGCATACCGCCCATGGGCTCCAGAAGGCCGGAATGCTCAAAAACCGGCCTCAACGTGACAGGATCTGCGAGCTGTCCTGCCTCTACCCTTCTGGAGATCGCCTCATAGATTCGGCCATTGATGGCATTGGCAAAGTGCACCGGAGCCAGAAAGTCCGAAACACGATCATAAGCCCGGTTATTGGTCAGCAACGCGCCAAGAAGCGCCTGCTCGGCCTCAGGATTGGCGGGCGGCTGGCGAAGGGAAAGGCCGGACAGGCCTTCCCCGGCGGGGGATGTATCGTTCGTAGTCACATCACCTATTGTAATGCATCATGCTGCTTCGCAACAGCCTGCGGAGCCGATGAAGCAAAAGCTGCACCAACCCGGAAAAATGGATTCCCGGTAAATCCTGATGCCCCCGTATGTGTCAGGATGAGTGACGTGTCGAGCCAGACTTCGCCTCCGATCTGGCGCCACCTCTGACAGAACGCAAAATCTTCAGACAGGTAAGTTCCTGTCCCGGGGTCGATCATACAGTCAAAGAGCGCCCATGCCTTGTCATTTTCATGCGCACTTCCTTTGCCATTCCTTGCAGCGTCAATCCGGGAATAGGCCATATCGGGATAGGCAGCGATCATTTTTTCAATGACCTGACGACGAATGAGCAGGAAGCCCGTGCCGACCCACGCAGCTTTGATCAAAGCCGTTCCCGGCTCTGCCTCATGCATGGCCGTGCACTCACCAACATAGCGCAAAGATGCCATTTCGGGAGCTTCTCCGGCTGCGATCCGGATGTCCGTGACTTCATCCCAATAGCGGTCTTTCAGCGGATATAAACCACCAATAACATCGCGATCCGCAGACAGAAGGCTCATGATCGCATCCGGCGGAAAGCTGATGTCACTGTCAACAAACAGAAGATGCGTCGCTTCCTGACATGACATGAATTGCTGCACCAGCGTGTTGCGGCAACGCGTGATCAAAGCGTCATTACCGATCATCGACAGGGTCAGACTGATCCCATTCGCCCCGGCAGAACCTATGCAGTTAATGATCGACTGCATATAGCCCTGCGTCACCAGACCACCGAAACATGGAGTTGCGATAAAAACGCACGAAGACATAGACATAAAAATCCTTTCGGCTTTCCTGTCCTATGTCTCACCTCATAGTTTCATTACGTTTAACAAAAGCTTGGACCAAGGCGACAAACAACGTCATCAGCGCAAATTCATGCAAGCTCTCAACGAGCGACTTGCAGGAGGGTAAACAATATGAAATCACGATGGTTGATCGAGATTCCCGAATTCGATTTTTTCTCCATCTTCCAACCACACTTAAAATCCGGGATATTGAATAATATCCTCAAATGAAATCAATAAATCCAAAAAACGTATATATTTATTTTTTATAAATTTTAAAAAGTAATTTAATTATCAACAAAGGCAGCATCATTGCAGTCCTTGCCAACACAATGCTTTCTTAAAATATTATCAGAATCTTACGATAACCGGTTTCTGATGAAACATTTTTTTATCTTCAAGATGCAACACGATATTCGCGGCAACATCCGCACGCGTCACGATTCCGTTTCTCCACTCTGCTGGCGTCATCAGGATTTTGGCCTTTCCACTGGCGGCTCCATTAATCAGAACGCCCGGACGCCAGAGGGTCCAGTCCAATCCACTGGAAATAATGCGCTCTTCCTGTCGTGTCTTGTCGTCATAGGCACGACCGAACAAAACACGGAAAGGCACGCGCTGAAATGGACCGAGGACGGCTGCGCTATCACCTGCGCCAAAACCAGTGACAGCCACCAATCGAGACACACCTTGACGGATCATCAACGGTACCAGAATGTCGGTTGCCCGAGAAAACAAGTCTATCGGCCGGAAGAGATCGCGATTTCTTACACCCAAAACCTGAATCACCGCATCGACGCCCACCAGTGCCCGCTCCACATCCTGCGGCACCAAAGCATCTCCAGAATATTTCTCAAGCCGATCATGCGTCAGCCCGAGATCCGCAATATTGCGCGCAAAGGCCCTGACCGAGTGGCCCTGATCAAGAGCTACCTTGACGGCCTCACATCCAATCCCACGAGAGGCTCCCATCACCAGCACATGCATAATGCGTTCTCCACCCCGACACTTGTTAAACTGCAAACATCAGAATATCATAACATTCATCGCTTTTTTAATCGCATCATAATCTTCTCTTATGAATAAGCCGATTGTAATCATCATGGCAGACATATCTGCTTACAGTGTCCTCAAACCCTTCTTGCATTATGGAAATATCAGGCAATAGCCTTGCCATAATCCGTTCAATCTCCCTCACGGGCAAAGCAAGGATTCATCACTGATGGAATATCGTCTTCTCGGCCATTCTGGTCTGAAAATCTCCTCTCTTATTCTCGGGACCATGACTTTCGGCGGAACAGGTAATTTCGCCAAGGCTGGTAACACAGATCTTACCGGCGCACGACGACAGATCGATATGGCGCTTGATGCCGGCGTAAATATGCTTGACACTGCCGATATGTATTCCGACGGTCTCTCGGAAGAAATCATCGGTGAAGCGCTTGGTTCAGAACGTCGCAACCGCCTTCTCATTGGAACCAAAGCCCGCTTTCCAACAGGCTCCAAAGGCCCCAATGAACGCGGGCTGTCGCGTCACCATCTGATCAAAGCTTGTGAAGCCAGCCTGAAAAGACTGAAAACAGATCATATTGATCTTTATTGGTGTCACGAATGGGACGGTGAAACCCCTGTTGAGGAAACACTATCAGCACTCGACCATCTTCAGAATTCCGGAAAGATTGGCTATATCGGCGTTTCGAATTTTTCTGGATGGCATATCATGAAAATGCTCTCCACCGCAGAACGAAACAATACTGTGCGTCCGGTCGCTCAGCAAATTCATTATACGCTTCAAGCCCGGGAAGCAGAATACGAGCTATTACCAATCGCCGTAGATCAGGGAGTTGATGCCGTCATCTGGTCACCACTCACTGGCGGCCTGTTGTCAGGAAAATATCGTCGCGGTCAGCCAGAACCAGCAGGCACACGTAAGGCCGCCGACTGGAAGGAACCGCCTATCCAGAATGTCGAAGCTCTTTATGATATCGTAGAGGTTCTGATCGACGTTGCCTCGCATTATGCAGGCGCATCCGCAGCGCAGGTCGCTCTGGCATGGCTTCTGCAACGCCCCGGCGTCGCAAGCCTGGTGATCGGAGCACGTAATGACCAACAACTTGCTGACAATCTGAAAGCTGCCACATTGCAGCTGAATCCGGAAGACATTCAAAAACTGGAGGAAGTCAGCAGACCTCCTTTGCTTTACCCTTACTGGCACCAACGCTCCACAGCATCAGATCGTCTGTCAGCAGCAGACCTCACACTTCTCAAGCCATTCCTCGAGACTGAAGAAAAATGACAGCGCATCAGCATGTAACTTTTCTTTCAATTCAAAGATTTTTCAGAAACGAGAACTTATTGTGAGAAGATTTCTTCGTCTTTCCGTCTGCGCAGCCCCCCTATGGTGGGCTGCCCTGTCCCACGCCGCTTCTCCAGCCGTCACCAATAATCAGGACCCAGGCTTTGGACCTGCTGGACAGGTGGAAATTCTCGCCAGTATCCCATCGCCTGATCCATCAGGGATTGTGGTTGTCGATAATCGACTGTTCCTTACCTTCCCCAAGCATGATGGCGATCATGCTGGTCCGGTTCTCGCTGAATGGAAGAATGGGCACCTGATCCCCTTTCCTTCAGCTGCTTTTTCTGCATCAATTACTGGTGCGCCAGAGAAGCATCTTGTCTCACCTCATGGCATGACAACGGATAGTAAAAACAATATCTGGGTTATTGATGACGGTAAGATCAAGGGGCATGACATTCAACCGGGCGGTGCCAAGGTTGTTGGTCTGGACCCCAAAACAGGAAAAATCATCGCCAGTATTGTGCTGAAAGATGCTTTGCTGCCCGACAGCCACATGAATGATCTACGTGTCGATCTGACACACGGTGAAAAAGGCACCGCCTTCATTACCGATAGCTCGTTCGGCGGCCATCCGGCTCTGGTCGTCGTCGATATTGCGACAGGCAAGCAACGTCGTGTTCTTGAGGGCACAGTTTCTGTTCTCCCTGACAAGGGATACCAAACGGTCCTCGATGGTCAGGTGCTACATTTCGATCCCAAAAACCCGACATTTCCGGGTGGCGGGGCGGATGGGATCACACTATCAGCCAATTCAGACACGCTTTTCTATGCGCCTCTTGCAAGCCGCAGGCTTTACAGTCTGCCCACAGAAAAGCTGGCGGACTTCTCCATCAGTTCAGAAGAATTGGCTGGTCTTGTCTCCGATGAAGGAGAAAAAGGAGCAGCGGACGGTCTTGCCACGGATCCATGGAACAGAATCTACACGACTGCTGCAGATCATGATGCGGTCTTTCGTCGCAATCCGGATGGGAGTTTCGAACTTATTGCCTCCGACCCACGCTTCGTCTGGCCGGATGGGATTTTCGCTGACAAAAACTATGTTTATGTGGTCCTGGGCCAATGGACACGCCTGCCCCGTTTTCACGACGGGCACGATATCCGCAAACCCCCTTTTCTGATTGCGCGAATGCCAATCTCTGCTCCATGAGCATCACGAACATGAGAAACGCCATGATCAGAAGCGCGGAGCAATTCAAACCACAGACGCCTCGTGCTGCTTAAAACGCAAGACATAAAATAACAGATCTCTGAACCCTCTATTTATGAAAATAAAAAATGCGCAGACCTGCAATTATGCAGATCTGCGCATTATCAGTTTCTGCTTCCGGTCGATCCATCAAATGCCCGCAACACATCGCGAACACTCACCGGACAATAACGACCTCAGAAATCCTGCATTGGGGGCAAAGGACGAGGCTTCCTGTTTTCATCCAGGGCGACAAAAGTGAATTTTCCCTGCGTCACCCGGGAACGTATATCGGTCGAACGCACACGACGCCATGTCTCCACATGTATCACCATGGAGGTCCGTCCCTCACGAACAATATTCGTGTAAATGCTCACTTCATCACCAACGACGACCGGTTCATGAAAAATGAAACTGTCGATGGCCACAGTCACACACCGTCCACGAGAACGGAATGCAGCACATGTTCCTGCCGCAAGATCCATCTGTGACACCAGCCATCCACCAAAGACATCTCCGGACGGATTAGTGTCGGATGGCATAGCCACCACACGAATGGTCGGAATGCGATCCGGAGGAACGGGCTGCTTGGTCTGCTGTTCGGTCTGCGACAAGGTTAACACCCCTGTTTATTGCCCCTCACCAAAGGGGCTGATCATTTTTGGGGAATGTAACCCCGTCTTCCCCGTTATGCGCAAGCCGAACATCATCAGAAGTTCGATAAATCTGCCGCAGCAACGGAACATGGCGGTTGACCGCCCATCAACTCTGCGTGCGGGAAGCCCGTCACCTTCCCCGCAACAGGATATAATTGATCGTCACATCCAGATCGAAGTGGTCTCCCGGGATGCCGGGAGGCACAGGTGGCAATTGCGCCCCATGGAACATTCCGGTGGTCGAAGCGTCCAGACGATATGAACCTGACTGATTGGTAAGACGGACAGATCTCACGCGTCCTTCACGATCAATGACCACATGCACCGATGATGGTCCTTCTTCTCCATCACGCGCAGCATCCTCCGGATAGTACATATGATGTCGAATCCAGGCATCCACCTCTTCGGCGTAACCATCGCTGACACCTCGCGTCGTCGAGCGCGTGCTGTAAGGGGCATTCAGCTTGCCATTCTGCACCATCGGCCCGATCGACAGATCGATAGGACCTCCCGATCCGCCGCTACGCCCACGACGAGGCCGGGGTGGCGCCGACGACTGATCCAGAGAAAGATCCATCAGCGAATCAAAAGGCGACGAGGCATGACTATGCTGTTGCTTCTGATGTGACGCCTTTCTGGCTGTCTTTGAATGCAGGGGAGAACGACTTGCCTGCCCCGACGTCTTGTCCGCCGGATTTATCGGTGCCGTTTCATTTCGTTGCGTCGGGAAATGCTCATCCGATGTCGCCTGCTGTATCTGGGGGCTGGCAGGGACCTCTGTGCTTTCCGTAGCCGATCCGGGGGAAGAATCCGCCTCTTCCTGCTTGCTCTCACTACTCTGGGAATCAGATGCCGCGTTGTTCCCGCCTGCCTGCTGATCCGAGTGACGCCCCTGCATGCCACTTGCAGCCGGAGGTGTCTCGAACATCATTTCCACGGGGCCGGGTTCAGCCTGAGGATTGCCGCGTTGCTGATGATGCTGTGACAACAGATAGGCAACGATCAGAAGCGCTGCATGCAGAAGCACCGAACCGATCACAATCGGAGCGATATCCGGATCAGCAAAGATGTCACGAGGCCGCAAAGGTCTGCGTGCAGCGGCAAGACGACGGTAGCCGGGACTTTGCCCCACCATCGCCGGTCTCAGACTTTCGAAGCCGGATGATACTACGGGATTTTCTGTCTCCTGCGGCCGCGAAACCGCTACGGGTGCGACAAGCACCGGCTCCTGAGGATCAATGATCCGGTCTTTCTGACGACCTCGGGGAAACCTGACGGGCACCGGCATGAAGAGACAGACAACTCCAGCAGAAAACTGACGACCGGCGTGCCGCCCTTTCCCTACATATGCCATCGAGACGATTGCCTTGCTAGTCCGTCTCTGTTGCAATCAAGTAATGCAACGTATCTCTCCTCCGTCCCATCACGATCTCCTGCGCCATCTGAAAATGGCATGCCCTCCCCTTGGTGCGTTTGCTGAAAGTCACGGCCCCTGCACGCTCACCGGAAATGACGGGCGAGAGCCATTCGATGCACTGGTCCGGGCCATTGTCTATCAACAGCTTGCGGGAAGAGCGGCTGACGCCATTTATGGGAGATTGATGCAGTTGGAGGGCGGCATCGCTTCCAGCCCAAGCGCACTTGCAGCAGCACCTTTCGATCTTCTTCGGGGATGCGGCCTTTCAGCCTCCAAAATTGCGGCATTACAGGGCATCGCACAGGCTCGAATCGACGGTATCATTCCTGACAGTGCAGAGGCAGAACATCTCTCGAACGAAGAGATCGTCACACGGCTGATCCCCTTACGCGGGATTGGCCGCTGGACAGCCGAAATGCTGCTCATGTTCAGTCTGGGGCGACCTGATGTGATGCCGGTCGATGATTTTGGCGTGCGTGAAGGATGGCGGATTCTGCATGATGCCGAAAAACAGTTGCGGCCCAAGGAACTGGCATCCGCAACAGCATGCCTCGCACCATGGCGTTCTTTCGCAGCATGGTATCTGTGGCAGGCGGCATCATCGAAAAAGAAAAAATCGCAGGACTCTTGAATGGCTCGGAAAGAGCACCTCACCATAGCATGATCCACAATGGTTCTTGCGCAGGATGCTCCCGTTTTTTCGCTTTCCAAAACAACACGGATGCGCAATGAGTGGTGCCGCAGATATTGATCTGCACTCTGCCCTTCATGTCGGGGGGCGCATCTGGATCTGTTCAGGTCGGGGCTTACAGAATTCATGGGTAGCAAACCTTTCCTTACGCGCCGTAAGGCTTTTATTGCGGCCGGCGCACTAGGCACCACTGCGGCTCTTCGGCGGCAGAGACTGATCTCCAGCGCTGCCGCTGCTGGCAGTGAACTTCCCCCCTATATCGAGATCCCGCACCTGCAACCTTTCCTCGCCGATCCGAACCAGATCGCGGATATCAAGGTGTGTATCCGCCCGTTCCGTGCGGCTGGCCCACGACTGGATGTGGAACGCATTGGCGACAAGACTGTCTTTCATAATTACGGCCACGGCGGCAGCGGCTGGTCGCTGTCATGGGGCTCCGCGAACATTGTGATCGGCAAAGTCGCGACAACCCTTGAAAAGAAAGTCGCCGTCATTGGATGCGGCATCATCGGGCTGACATCCGCGCTGACCGCGCAACGCGCAGGCTGCGACGTCACGATCTACACACGCGACACGCTCCCGCACACACGTTCAGTACGCGCCAACGGAAGCTGGACACCGGATTCACGTATTGCGCTGACCAAGCCTGCCGGCCCTGCCTTCGCCGATCTGTGGGAACAAATGGCCCGTTTTTCCTGGGCGACCTATCGCGGCTATCTCGGCCTGCCCGGAGCACCAATCGATTTTTCTGATCACTATGTCCTCTCCGATAAGCCCATGACTGCAGAGGATATCGAGAAGAAAAATGCCGGTAAAATCGGCAAAGGTGATTACGCATCTACCGGCATGCCGCAGAGCAGTTCTGAATTTGCCGAATATTCTGATCGAATCACAGACATCATTCCACAAGCCGAAACGATCAGATCCGGCGAAGTGCCATTCGGCGTCGCTTATGGCAAACGCCAGCAGATGATGATGTACAATTTCGGCGCGTATGGTCATCTCCTCCTCTCGGAATTTTTTCAGGCAGGCGGAAAAATCGTTAATCGTGAATTTCACTCACCGGAGGATCTGAAATCCTTGCCGGAAAAAGTCGTCGTCAACTGCCCGGGCTACGCCGCCCGCGAATGGTGGAACGATAAAAGCCTGATCCCGGTAAGAGGTCAGACAACCTGGCTGCCACCCCGTCCCGACCTGCGTTACGGCATGGTTTATAATGGTTCTTCCATGCTCTCCAAAAGCGATGGGATCATGATCCAGGGTTTTGATCTGGAACTTGGCGAGATGGCCGGTGTCGGAAATTCCTTTGAACATCCCGACAGGTCTGAGTCCGAACGTGCGATCGGTGTCTTCACCGAACTTTTCAACCGCAACGCAGTCAAAAAAGGATGAGCCGCATGATCCGGAAATCATCACTCCTCGTTGCGGGACTCACATTCCTCCTGAGCGGCACGGCGTTTGCGCGGGCCACTCTTCCGCCCCTGACTGCAGAACAGGCCGATAAGGGCGAAGCTCTTTATGGTGCGGCTTGCGCCATCTGCCATGGGACAGCGATGCGAGGAAATTTTCAGACTCCTCCTCTGCGCGGTACCTTTGTTGCGAGATGGGCAAATGTTCCCGTGTCGGAATTGAGCGATTATATTCAGCGGGCAATGCCCCTGATGGCGCCGGGAACGCTTTCCAGAGAAGATACCATCGCCATCACTGCATGGCTTCTGAAGGCGAACGGCGTTCCTGTCGGAAAAACGCCCCTGCCATCGGATGACAAGCTTCTGCATAGCTTCAAGTTTCCCGCGATTCCGGCAGGTTCTTACAAAGCTGTGATTCCAGATTAACTTTAAACAATTTGATCCCGGGCGCGCTCTTCCTGCAAGGTAGGGGCAGTTATCTTCGTGACCTGCGAAGATGGCATTCCGCGCCTGGACCGGCACGGAATGTACCCTGAACCGACAATCTCAGGATGACCGTGCCATGACGCTCTATAAAACAATCAACCCGACAACGGGCGAAACCGTCAAAACATTCGACACACATACCGATAAGGAAATGCTGTCGAAGCTGGAGGTCGCACACACCCTCTGGACGAATGACTGGCGTTTTCGCTCCTTTTCGGACAGGGCGGCCGTCGTCAGGAAAGCCGCCGATATTCTTCTGAAAAATAAGGAAAAATACGCTCGCCTCATTTCAATCGAGATGGGCAAAGTGCTTCCTGAGGCCATTGGCGAAACAGAACTCTCCGCAAATATTCTCGCCTGGTATGCCGACAATGCCGAGAGAATCCTCGCCCCAAAAAAGCTTCCAATCAGTGAAGGCAACGCCACGGTCATCAGTCAGCCTTTGGGCGTGATTTACTGTGTTGAGCCGTGGAACTACCCTTATTATCAGCTTGCACGCGTTGCCGGTCCCAATCTGATGGCTGGCAATGTCGTCATGGTGAAACATGCACCGGGCGTACCGCAATGCGCTGTTGCCTTTGAAGAACTGTTCCGTGAAGCCGGAGCCCCTGAAGGCGCTTATACCAACCTGTTCGTGACCAATGACCAGTCAGAGGCTCTGATTGGCAGAAGCGAAATTCGTGGTGTTGCCCTGACCGGCAGTGAGCGCGCGGGCAGCGCCGTTGCAGCACAGGCCGGGCGCGCGCTCAAGAAAAGCACCATGGAACTCGGAGGATCTGACGCCTTCATCGTTCTTGATGATGCCGATCTGGACAAGGTCATACCGAACGCGATCAGTGGACGCATGTCAAACAACGGGCAGGTCTGCACTGCGGCAAAGCGCATGATCGTCCATCATTCTCTGGTTGACGACTTCACGATCCGCCTGAAAGACGCCATCAGTGAATTCCGTTACGGAGACCCTCTCGAACAGGGCATCACACATGGCCCGATGAGCAGTGAAGCCGCCATGAAGAATGCCATTGGTCAGGTTGAAAAAGCCGTTGAACATGGCGCGACTCTGCTCACCGGCGGAACACAGATCGATCGCCCAGGGTTTTTTATGTCTGCTGCGATTCTGACCGACATTTCAAAAGACAATCCGATATTTTATGAAGAGATATTCGGACCTGTCGCCATCATCTATCCTGTCGGCAGTGATGAAGAAGCGATCGCACTGGCCAATGACTCGCCCTATGGTCTGGGAGGTTCCATCCAGACCAGCAATGTCGAACGCGGCCAGAAAATGGCCGAGAAAATTGAAACAGGGATGGTTTTCATCAACACCATCTCAAGCACCGCACCTGATCTGCCTTTCGGAGGCATCAAAAATTCAGGCTATGGTCGTGAACTTTCAGACTTTGGCATTGAAGAATTCATCAATCGCAAGCTGATCTATACACCCTGAATATAACCGTCTGCGGCCACGGGGATATTTCTTCCCCGTGGCCGTCTATCGTTCAGAATGTGTCAGACACTTTCTTCGGATGAAGATCCTGAGCATCGAAACTGAAGTCTGAGCCAATCACTTCCATCCGGAAACCGGAAATCCGACCGTTCACGTCTCGTAAGAAGCGAACATAACTGTCGTCTTCCCCATCCCGGCCACGATCATCCCACCGCGCGACAAACAGATCATGAGGCAAGGCTGAAAGTGTGCCTTCCAGACCGGGAGCCTTATCAAAGGACATTCTCAATCCCTTCGGTCCGGGTGAAACAAGAATATTTCCACGCCAGTCGTCCTTATAAGTCCCGACATATTCGTGTTGCTCCGCCTTGGTCAGCGTCACAAACGGACGTGCAGCACTCCCCGGTCCTGTCTCCGAAGCCGCCTGAGCCTGCTTGGCCTGTTGAGCATCTTCCTCTGCCTTCCAGTGCTTGACCCAGTCGTCACTTTTTCCCGTCACCAGCAAGGAACTTAATGTGGTGGCAATCGAATATGTTCCGTTATGGTCATCACGGTTGGTCAGCACGACAATGCCAGTATCCAGTTCAGGCAGGAAAGACATATAGCTCACCATGCCGTTGATTGTTCCGGTGTGCCAGACACGTTTCTTTCCGAAAAAATCTTCAACAAACCAGCCGTAACCATAGGCCCGCATATGCGACTGCGTGTCCTTGGCAGTGTCTGCCAGAGGAATCAGCGCATGGGGCGTCCACACCATATCTCTCTGCTTCTGGCTGATGATCTGACGGCCTTCCGGTGTTGTTCCCCCATTCAACAGGATCTGCGCCCAACGGCTCATGCCATTGACGCTGCACCAGACCCCACCAGCGGGAGCCACTGCGGGATTCTGCAATGTTTCCTTGTCCGGCAATTTGCCATCATGCCCTTGTCCGATCGCAACATTGGTTTGTCCACGAACCGGCAATGTGGACTGACAACGCGGCATCCCCGCTGCGTTAATCAGATGCTCCTGAACAAAATTCTCCCAGCTTTGACCAGTGATTTTCTCAACAAGAGCGCCCGCCACCACATAAAGAAGATTATTATAGGCATAGGAAGAGCGGAACTCTCCAGTAAACGGCATGTAGGGCAGAGCCTTCAGGACTTCCGGCCGGGTGAAGGTGCTGTGAGAGAACAACAGAAGATCACCGGCTCCCAGCCCCATGCCGCTATGATGGGTCAGCAGGTCACTGACGCGGAATTCCCGCGTGATCCATGGATCGGAAACGCGAAATTCCGGCATGATATCAATCACGCGGTCATCCCATTTCAGCTTCCCCTCATCCACCAGCATGGCAAGAGCGGAGGTCGTGAACTCCTTGCTGTTGGAACCAATGGCAAAAAGGGTTTCCGGATCAACCTTTTCGGTAAATTTACCTTCTCCGATCTGACCATATCCACGTGTGAATACAATCTTCCCGTTATGTATGATACCAATCCCAACGCCCGGCACATGAAAAGCTTCCTGCGTTCTATGGACCAGATCATCGATTTTCTGTTCCGTCAGACCCGGGGGAAGCGCCCCGACATCCGCAGCCTGCACCCCGGAAACCACAGCCATAGAAGCCAGAATTCCAACCGCCAGTTTTTGTCCGCGTCGCATCACTCTCTTAAAACCATCCAACAACAGGGTTACACAAGGAAGTCGGCAGGTATCTCAGCCCGTTTGATACGAACAGGCAACATCAAACATCTGGAAATTCAGGAAATATCGTCCCCCTCATGAATATTTTTGACAGAAAACACACCCTCACCGATGCGCAATCAAAAACACTGCACGCTCTCGTTACCGAACGTTTTCGTTTCGTCGCAGTGGATGTGGAAACAGCCAACCCTTCCCGTCAGAGCATCTGCCAGATCGGATTTGCGGGTGTGCGGGACGATGGAAGCATCCTGCAATATTCCTGCTATGTGGACCCGGAAGAGGATTTTTCACCCTCCAATATTTTTATCCATGGAATAACGCCGGAGACCGTGACGGGATCGGGCACATTCAGCCAGCACTTTCAAACAATCCTTCCCATACTGGCAGGAAATATCCTGATCCAGCACAGCCCTTTCGATTGTTCTGCCTTCACGGCCGCATGTCAGAAATATGATCTGTCACCTCCTCCATGGAACTGGCTGGACAGCGTCAGGATCGCAAGACGCGCATGGCCACATCTGAAAGGCAATGGCGGGCACAGTCTGAAATATCTGAAATCCTTCCTGTCAATCGATTTCAACCATCACGATGCAGGTG
Organism: Drosophila lacertosa; assembly: GCA_004143845.1. Classification (NCBI taxonomy): domain Eukaryota; kingdom Metazoa; phylum Arthropoda; class Insecta; order Diptera; family Drosophilidae; genus Drosophila; species Drosophila lacertosa. The sequence continues at coordinate 271,511 of SCDZ01000019.1, read as the reverse complement.
AAGATGCACGCGCTGCGGCCATGATTGTCCTGCATGCAGAAGAGCACACCAACCTGACTTTTCAGGAACTGGCCGGTTTTCCACATGTTTCACGTTGAACATGACTGAACAGGTGCGCGCACACATTAACGGCATTATACAGCCCGATATCCATCGTCAGCAGACAGGTCCGGACAATGAATAACGCAACGCCTTCCGATCAATCCCCGCTCCCAGGAGCCGAGCTTGTCCGGACTCAGGATGGTCTGATGCTCACATTCAACAGCAAACCTGTCCATCTGCCCGGAGGAGCCATCCTGACCCTGCAGGCTGAACCCTTGGCGCGTGCAATCTGTCAGGAGTGGAAGGAAGCCACGGCTGAAAAACCCCATACCAAGCTGACACCCCAGGATCTGAAACTGACCCGGATTGCCGCAACAATGCTGGAGCGCATTGCGCCTCATCGTGAACGTGCGGTCGGTATGCTCCTTGCATGGGCGGATACCGATCTTCTGTGTTACCAGGCGGAAACACCAGCGGAACTCACTGAACTCGAGGCCAGACTCTGGAACCCGATTCTTGACTGGTTCGCAGCAACCTACTCCATCCGCATGGAGACAACCTCCGGCATTGCCGCCGTCACCAGAACGGCTGAAACCACCGAAAAACTGACGCTTCTTCTGAACAGCCTGTCAGATGCTGAACTCGCCGCTCTCGGTGTGGCCGTTCCTGCCTGTGGCAGTCTCGTTCTCGGACTGGCGCTGATCGCCCGCCATATCGGCCCCGAAATGGCAACACGCCTGGCATCTGTGGATGAAAGCTTCCAGATGGCTCGTTGGGGGGAGGATCCGGATATTCTGAAAAAAATCACCACCATCCAGACGGATCTTGATGATGCAATGCATTTCCTGACGCTGGCATCAGCGTGACAGAGCAGAGATCGCTCTGTCAGACCACCCCTTCGACACTGACCATGGCAGCACCGTCCGAACCACGCTCAATCCGGGCCCGGACGCCATAGGCCTCTGCCATGATCTCTGGCGTGACAATATCTTCCACAACTCCTGAAGCAATCACACGCCCTGTCCGCAACATCATCGCTGAATCGACCTGACGCAAAGCCACCGCAGGATCATGTAAAACGACCAGCGTCACCATATTCCTGAGCACTGTCTCCCGCTTCAAAGCATCCATGACGATAAACTGATATCGTGGGTCCAGTGCGCTCAACGGCTCATCCAGCAGCAGCAGTTTCGGCGAACGCACCAGAGCCTGAGCCAGTCCGATCATCTGCCTCTGCCCTCCGGACAGTTCACCCATCATGGCATCCGCCAGATGCATGATCCCGAGGGAGGCAAGCACAGCATCAACACGCTCCATCGCTGCAGACGCACCGACATAGTTTCCGCCAAACCTCAATGACAGAAGAACGACCTCCACAACAGACATCCGAACAGGAGGCGGCAATAGCTGAGGCATATAGGCACAATAACGCGCTTTTTCCTGCACAGACATACGCGCCAGATTCATGCCGTCGAGCATTATCGGACCATTCGCACGTATGACACCGGCAACCGCGCGCAGAAATGTCGACTTACCACTCCCGTTAGGTCCCAGAAGGGCAGTCATCGTTCCTCCCCTCAGAACCTCCGTCCGCACTTCATGCAAAACCTGTTTTCTGCCGAATGAGAGGGACAATGGTCCGGCCTGAAATTCGGTCATTCTGTCTTCTCACGCCTCAAGACGATCCCAAGGAAGAATGGCACACCGACCAAAGCCGTCATGATGCCGACAGGAAGAACTTCACCCGGCACCAAAGTCCGTGCGGCGAGACAAGCAAGGCAGAGAATGATGCCCCCACTCAGCGCCGCAGCCGGTAAATAAAGGCGGTGATCCTCGCCCACCAGACGCCGAGCAATATGCGGTGCAACAAGGCCGACAAAGCCTATCGTTCCGGAAAATGCGACAGCCAGAGCTGCCAGAAGACTGATACGGATCAGGGCCGCCAAACGCACCCGCCTGACATCAACCCCAAGGCCAGCGGCTCGATCATCCCCGAATCTCAACGCCGTCAATGGAAGGGAATCCCGAAATGACCATATCATGACAGCCGAAAAAACGGATGATAGAAGCGTCAGCTTCGTCCAGTCCGCACGCGTGACGCTCCCCATCGTCCAAAACACAAGATCCTGCAAAGAATCTTCGGATGCGACAAACTGGAGCATCGAAACCATGGCCTGAAACGCAAAAACCATGGCTATACCGAAAAGAATGACCGTTTCAGCTGATGCGCCACGCAGTCTGACCACCATTTCAAGAAGAAAGGCTGAACCGATCGAGAAAAGGAAAGCATTTCCAGCAATGCTCCATTCGGACGGAAGACCGGGAATATACAAACCCAAAATAATGGCCAGAGAAGCACCGAATGCAGAAGCCGCAGATAAACCCAATGTAAACGGACTTGCCAGAGGATTATCCAGCACGGTCTGCATTTCCGCTCCTGCAAGCCCCAGCGATAATCCCGTAACGGCGCTCATCAACACCATGGGCAGACGAAGCTGCCACAAAATCACGCCAGCCGATCCTTCAAGATGATCATCCGGGCCAGAAAACAGGGCTTTCAACAGAAGATCCAGCGGCAAATGACTTGCGCCACAGACAAGATTCCAGAGAACAGCAGCGATAAGACCAGAAAGCAGAAGGGCAATAATCAACAACCGACGACACAGAAGTGCCCGCTGGACACTTTCCGTGTTGCTCCGCTCCTTCATAAGGGCGGCAATCCCTGCAGCATCCTGTCTGCTTCCGCTTCCTTCAACTCATGATCAAAAAACACTTTATAGAAAATCTTCATATTTTCACGAAGATCTTTCTGATCAAACATATCGGGATGAAAAATCCCGGCAGCCCATTGAATCTGAAGAAGAAACTCGGCGCCATAACGATCCCATGGAAAAACACCCATCGGATTTTCATACACGTGTTTTTCACGAACAGCCCGCAGCGTATTCCACCCCGCAGGTGTGGAGGAACCGTCGTTCAGATGATGGTCGCCTCCCTGCATAATGATGATATCCGGATCCCATGCGATGATCTGCTCCATCGTCACCGGACGCTTCACGCCCTCAACATCCGCTGCATTGCGGCCACCGGCTTCCTGGATCCACGCATCAATAATGGTGTTCCGACCATCCACGAGCAAAGGAAATAGTTTCGCCATATGCAGCACACGCGGTCGATCTGCCGATGACACGGAAGAAAGGCGTTGCTTGAGCCTCTCCCGTTCCTGCTCGAGCATATCGGCATAACGGGCAGCACGCGCTGCCGATGTGTTGTCACCCAGAACCTGCGCCGTCAGATCCACAGCCTTGAGAAGACCCGGCACATCCTGAAAGCTCATCATCATGACAGGAATGCCTGCCTGTTTCAAAGGAGCGGACTGCGTCAAAAGGCTGGAGACAAAAGCCAGATCCACGCCATGCGCCAGCAACGCCTCTGGATCGACTGCCCCGGGGGACACCTGCAAAGCTTTTCGAAGAGACGGCGCCAACAGGAACAGCCAAGGCTGGTTCTCCGGACGATCCACCGTCACTGCGATACGATCTGCAGCGCCCAGCATGGCAATGATTTCATTATGAGCGAACCATAAATCCGCAATCTTCCGGGGCGACGTCGGCACCGAAACACGGGCTCCACTCATGTCCTGCAAGACATGTTGCTGTTCCGCTGCGCACAGTCTTCCGGCTCCAAAAACAAGCAGACAGATCAGCAGACAGGGAAATTTCAGACGCTCAATCATCACCACCGGGAACACCTCTCTTCAGATGATGATCATACGTCGCAAAACATCGAAATCAGCAACGAAAACCTTCAATCTGATCGAACGGATTTCCCAACGCGCGCGAAATGTGCACCGCCATCGAGTTTTTTGCGAACAGAAACCGACAATGTCCGGGGCGATGAAATCGCCTCATCATCATCTTCATAATTTTCCAGCACCATCCCGCTTTGGAAAAGGCGCGACATTCCCATGACCCGGGCGCGTTCCATTTCATTGGCGAAATTATATGAAATTGAACGCGAATCCCTCTCCGAAGCGATAATTCCCGCCCGACGCAAAGTTCCAAGCTGCTGGCTGAGAACCGGCTGGCCAATCCCCGTTTTTTCCTCGATTTCACTGACGGCAAAAGGACCATCAAGCAAAAGGAAAAGAATTGTCAGGCGTTGGGGCTGCGCAAAAAGACGAAGTATCTCCGCCAGATCCCGCGCCTCATCCGCGTCGAGAAGACTCATGCCTCAACGTCCTTCACCAGCTTGCAAAACCAGTCCGGCCCGGAAAGAGAAACAGCTTCCTGCGTAAGATCAGCGGGGCTCAACACATCGTCTCCCGGCTGCCAGCCCTCCGGCGTCAGCACGTCACCCTTCCTGACGCGACGCAATGCCTGCACAAGGCGAAGAAGTTCATCAACGGAACGCCCCACCGTTACGGGATACCATGTGATGGCCTGAATCACTCCATCGGGATCGATGATATAGACAGCCCGGATCGTCGCACTCGTATCCGCCGAAACATCCAGCATGCCATAAGCAGCAGCCACCGCCATCGATGGATCTTCCAGAACAGGAAATGGCACATTCACGCCAAAAGCGGCCTTGATCGCTGCCACCCATGCCAGATGGGAAGGCAATCCATCCACGGACAGCCCCATGAGAATGCAGTCGAGTTTCCTGAACTCCTCCGCCTTTTCGGCAAGAGCAATGAATTCGCTTGTGCAGACAGGCGTAAAATCAGCAGGATGTGAAACCAGCAGCACCCACTGCCCCCGCAGATCACTAAGGGTAACAGGTCCATGCGTGGTGCGCGCTGAAAAATCCGGTGCCAGATCTCCAATACGTGGCACACGCACCTGCTCTGCTGGTGGCAGAGAAAAATACGACAGATCACTCATTGGATGAGTCTCTATAGACGCACAGATCAGCACACAAGTTAATTTACGTTTTTAATAATAAAATTAATTCATAACCATATAGAAAACGGAGACGTGCATCATAGACATCTCAGAGATGTGAAATGAGAGTATCACTTTGATCACAGGACAAAAAATTCACATCCAGCGCAGCCAGACGACAGGAAGGCAGGAATTTCTCAAATTTTAAGGAACTCCGGATAAAATCCGGCGTTACCTTTCCGTAGGGCGACTATCCCGTCAGGAGATTTCCGGCGTTTTTACTCAAGAAATGAATATTTTCTATTCCCAGATTGCACGGATGGAAGCCAATCGCTCACCATCAAATACGGAGCGACAGGGTAACGTTATAATTTTCTTATTTACATTAATAAATAAATTATGCGAGAGCGTCAGGGCGGTCATCAACAGCCGCTAGGACTCCAATGGAACGTGCAGCAACCATGCAAACAGGCACACGACAGGATGACTGGACGATCTCCGGGCTGCTACGCCGCTCCGGGTTCTGGGTCATTGCGTCCGTTGCCGTGGGGAGCCTGTCTGCCCTGTCGCTGACATTCATGCTGATCGTTCTCGGGGGCCTCACGGATCGGCTGACATTCCATAATGCTTCCTTCGCAATGGAAAAAAGCTCTCTCGTCCTGCTGATGTGCCTGCTGGCTTCACGCCTGCTCACACAATGGCTGGCCGACTGCATGGCCGATCATGCTGCGCTGAGACTGACTTCTGAAATACGCGCCGACCTTCTCCGGCATATGTTCAAAGTCGGTCCGGCTGGCCTCACGGGCCTCGCTTCGGGAGAAATCGTGACAACGATGACCGATGGCGTCGATGCATTACGCCCCTTTCTGGCAAGATATATCCCTCGCGCGGCAATGATGGTCGTGCTGCCTCTGATGATACTTGCCGCAGTGCTGCATGCCGATTTCATCAGCTTCGTCATTCTGGTCATCACAGGACCGCTTATCCCGATTTTCATGATCCTGGTGGGATACAGGGCACAGGCCATCATGGACCGTCAGTGGAAACAGTTCCTCTGCCTGGGCGCCTCCTTTCTGGATTTCCTTCGCGGCATGACCACCCTGCGACTGTTCGGACGCGACCGGGACGCAGCACAAGCCGTTGCCACCCTTGCCGACACTTATCGCAAAACGACCATGTCCGTCATGAAAGTGGCTTTCCTGACAACGGCAAGTCTGGAATTCTTTGCCAGTCTTTCCGTTGCCCTGATCGCCGTCATTCTTGGAAGTCGACTGCTGCACGGCACTGCTGACTTCAGAGCTGCCTTTATTGTCCTGCTGCTGACACCGGAATATTTTGCACCGCTCCGCGCTTTCTCTGCCAGTTATCATGCACGCCAGAACGCAATATCAGCACTCGACAGAATCCGAGGCCTCTTCGCTCTTCCTGAACAGGCCACCATAATTCCGGACAACCCGGAAAAAGGACAACTGGCTGCGCAAATAAGCTGCACGGAGATGGATTTCCAATACGGCGACAGCGCCCGGAATGTCCTGACGAACGTGAACTGCTATTTTCCGCGTCATCATCTGACGATCATCACGGGCGACAGTGGCGCAGGAAAATCCACACTCCTGCGTCTTCTGATCGGCGAACTGACCCCTTCATCAGGTGCGATTACAGTTTCCGATACAGAGGGGCGGTCCATTCCCGAAAGCTGGCGCGCACAGATCGGATGGATTCCGCAACATCCACATCTGTTTTTTGGTTCGATCGCTGACAATCTGCGTGCAGGAAATCCGGGAGCAACCCTGAGTGAGCTTAAGGAAGCCACTCTTCAGGCTCATGCTTTCGATTTCATCGAAAAACTGCCTCAGGGATTTGAAACAAGGGTCGGCGAAGGTGGCTACAGCCTGTCCGGAGGACAAATCCAGCGACTGGCGCTTGCCCGCGCCCTGCTGCGCAATCCCACCATTCTGATCATGGATGAACCAACAGCGGGTCTGGATGCAGCCAGTGAACAAAAGGTCCTTCAGGCCATCATCCAGAATGTTCCCGGCCGGATTGTGATTGTCGCGACGCATCGGAAAGCCATCATCAATGCAGGCACACTCTTCCTGCATGTGGCCAACGGTCTCGTCTCGGAACGCATCATCAGCGGGGAGAGCGCAGCATGAAACCACTTTCACGTCTTGCGACTCTGGCGCTTCCCCTCCGGAAACGGGTTGCTGGCACCATTGTTCTTTCCTGCGCTGCGACATTGTCCGACGTCGCCCTGCTGTTCACGTCAGGCTGGTTGCTGGCCGCAGCGGCAGAAGCCGGGCGTGGCGGCATCGTGACGCAGAATGCATTCAACATGTTCCTCCCCGCCGCGGCAGTCCGTTTCTTCGCCACAGTGCGCATTCTCGCACGTTATGCGGAGCGAATTGCCACGCACGATGTCGCCCTGCGTCTGACGGGCCATATCCGGAGCTGGAGCTTCAGCCGCCTGATTCCCCAGATGCCCGCTTTGCTGCACACGCAACGCAGCGGCGACATGATGTTCCGTTTTGCAGCGGATACTGAAAGTCTGGGACAGGCCTTCTCCGAATATCTGCAACCTGTGATCACCGCCATTCTCTGCCTCACAGTCGTGACAGGCACAGTTGCAGCATTTTCAATTCCTGCCGGCGTTCTTCTGGGCAGTGGTCTTCTGCTCTCGGGTGTTCTCTTGCCTGTTGCCGCTGGCCGGGCAACCGATGCGACGACAGCCCGTGTCACGCAGATGCAGGAAACACTGCGCGGTGACCTGACAGAAATCATCCAAGGATTGGGAGAATTCCGGATGCTTGGTGCTGCCGAACGTTTGCAAAACCGCGCCATCGCCCTCGAAAACAAAATCAATGCCGATCAGATGCGTCTGGCCATGAGTGAAAGCGCTGCCCGCGCCATCATGTCTTTCATCGCCATGGCCGTCGCACTGGCCATCCTGGCATGCGGAACATCTGCATTGCGGCAAGGACTTCTGCCCGCACCCTACCTCCCCATGCTTTTGCTGGGGACACTGGCGGCGTTCAGCGTGATCGCTCCGCTTCCGGCCGCACGGCAGATCATGACTCGTGCGCGTGCAGCCGGGAAAAACGTTTTCTCACTGTGCGATCGCACTCCGGATATTGCCTCTTCCGGAAGTGCCGTGCGGCTTCCATCTCATCCTGACCTGATCCTTTCAAATGTCAGCATGAAATATCCCGGTCGCGACGAACCCGTTCTTCGCCATGCCGGACTGACCATCCGTTCTGGTGAACGGATTGCTCTGACAGGACCATCCGGGACAGGAAAAACCAGTCTGATCAATCTCCTGTTTCGTTTTTGTGAATATCAGGAGGGTTCGATCACATTTGGAGGATGTGATCTCCGTCAGATCGGAACGGAAACCATGTCACAAAATATCAGTGTTGTGGCACAGGATTTCCATATCTTTGTCGGATCTGTCCGTCGCAATCTTCTGATTGCCTGTCCGGAGGCCGACGAAGCGCAGATGTGGGAAGCCCTCCGGATTGCACGTCTCGACGATTTCGTCCGTGCCGCGCCCGCAGGTCTCGATACACTGACAGGTGAGGCTGGCATCCGCCTTTCAGGCGGACAGGCCCGCCGTCTCGCCGTGGCTCAGGCCATTCTGCGCCGCACACCGTGGATCATTCTGGACGAGCCCACGGAAGGCCTCGATCTGACCACGGAAGCACAGCTTACGACCGGGCTGATGAACGCCCTTCCGGATGATGTGACTGTGATCTGCATCACGCATCGTCCGGCGGTCCTTCCTTCAGTCCAGCGTGTCCTTCGTCTGGAGCATGGTCAGTTCCATGACGTGACGAGCACCTCATCATGAATGCCGGGGAGGCCCTGCCGAACATTTGCCTGCAAACTCTTTTCCGTCCCAATGAAAGCCGGGAGAAATAATCGTGTATCCCATAAATCCGGAAGTTGTGGATCTGTCCCGCTTCCAGTTCGCATTGACAGCCCTTTATCACTTCATGTTCGTGCCGTTGACGCTTGGACTGACCTTCATGCTTGCCGCCATGGAAACAACCTACGTTGTTACAGGCCGCAAGATATATAAGGACATGACCCAGTTCTGGGGAAAGCTGTTCGGTATCAACTTCGCCATTGGCGTGGCAACCGGCCTGACCATGGAGTTCGAGTTCGGCACGAACTGGTCGATGTATTCCCATTTTTTCGGTGACGTTTTCGGAACCCCTCTGGCCATTGAAGGGCTGATGGCCTTCTTCATGGAATCAACGTTCGTTGGTCTCATGTTTTTTGGCTGGGACCGCATGAGCAAACAGGCCCATCTGGCCATTACATGGCTGGTAGCTCTGGGATCCAACCTGTCGGCATTGTGGATTCTGGTCGCAAACGCGAACATGAACATGCCTCAGGGTGCGCATTTCGATCCAGAAACAATGCGCATGACCTTTGATAATATCACCAAGGTTTTGTTCAACGAAGATGCGCAGGCCAAATTCGTGCATACCTCTCTCGCCGGATATGTCAGCGCCTCCATGTTCGTCATGGGCATCAGTGCTTTCTATCTTCTACGTGGACAGCACAAGCAATTCGCAGCGCGTTCGTTCCGTATGGCTGCGCTGTTCGGTCTGATTTCCACCGTTGGCGTGATTACACTGGGTGATGCTCTGGGTCGCTTGGACTACATGCACCAGCCAACGAAAATCGCTGCCATGGAAGGCATCTGGGAAACCACGAAACCTCCCTATGAACCATGGGTCGCTTTCGCGCTGCCGGATGACAAGACCCAGGTCAATCATCTGGAAATCGGAATTCCCTTCGTTCTGACCCCGCTTGTCGCTCATGATTTCACAACGCCGATCACCGGCATGAAGGAACTGGAGGAACAGGCAGGCCCACGCATCCGTTCGGGAATCACTGCGCTTTCCGCATTGCATGAATATGACACAACACATTCAGCAGATGCACTGGCGACATTCCATGAACATGAAGCCGATATGGGTTACGGCTTTCTTGCGGCCATCCATGCCCCCGGTCATGATGTGACCAACATTCCAGAAGATCAGATCGACAGAGTTGTTCAGGAAACACAGCCGGAAATCCTGCCGAACGTATTCGTGACGTTCTGGTCGTTCCGCGTCATGGTCTGTCTGGGACTCTGGTTCTTCGTCGTCTTCGCCTTCAGCGCCTACACCAGTCTGCGCAACAGGCTGGATCGGAACCACCTGCTCTTGAAACTGACCATGTGGTCGATCCCATTGCCCATCCTGGCCTCTTCCTTCGGCTGGATTACGGCAGAAGCCGGGCGTCAGCCATGGACGGTTTTCAACTATCTGCCGACCTTCCTGTCTGCCTCCACCCACACCGTTTCATACATGATCTTCTCACTGGCGGGGTTCACCCTCCTGTATACGATCTTTATCGCTGCTGAACTTTACCTGATGTTCAAATTCGCCCGTCTGGGCCCGGACTATCACGGTGCGCATGCACATGAAACAGAAGATCATGGCGTGAATACAGCAACCTTTGCCGCAGGCATGGGAGACTGAACCATGGATTATTACACAATTCTCAAGCTGATCTGGGGCGTCATACTCTGCGTTCTCCTGATCGGCCTCGGCCTGATGGTCGGCATGGATATGGGGGTCGGCACCCTGCTCCGTTTTGTTGGCCGCAATGACGGCGAACGACGGACGGCCCTGAACATCATCGGCCCGCACTGGGACGGTAATCAGGTGTGGTTCATTCTGGGCGGCGGCGCGATTTTCGCGGCGTTCCCAACCCTTTATGGCACCTCCTTCTCCGTGTTCTATGTCGTCATGATCCTGCTTCTGTTCAGCATGATTCTTCGACCGGTCGCCTTTGAATACCGCTCCAAAGCCGACAGTAAGACATGGCGCTCAAGCTGGGATGTCGTCTTCCTGATCTCTGGCTTTCTGCCCATGTTCGTCTACGGCGCTGCGTTCGGAAATATCCTGCAGGGCGTAGGGTATCATTTCGACTGGACCGGACAATATTATCAGGATGAGTCCTTCCTGTCCTACCTGATCAATCCTTTCGCCATTCTGTGCGGCCTCATGGCTGTCTCTCTCAGCGTTTATCAGGGCGGAACCATGCTTGCCCTCCGCGCCGAAGACCCGATCTACAGCCGCGCAAAGAAATATGCCTCCGCAGCAGGTGTCGTCGCTGCGGGCCTGTTCATCATTGGCGGTATCCGTATCCTCTCGCTGCCGGGTTTCATCCTGACAGCTCCGGTCGACACGGCGATGCCCGCCAACCCGCTGCACGGCCAGCATGTCGAAATCGTATCGGGCGGGTGGATGACGAACTATCACGCACATCCAATCTTGTGGGTCTTTCCCCTCCTCGGAATTGCCTGCATGATCACAGGGTCACTGGCCCTCCGTGCTGACAAATGCGCTCTGGCCTGGTGGTTGGGTGCCGGTTCATGGATCGGAACCATCGGAACCGTTACCGCTGCGATGTTCCCCTTCATGATGCCATCTTCCACAGCTCCGGATCAGAGCCTCTCGATCTGGAACGCAACTGGCAGTGTCTATGGCCTTACCTGCATGATGATCATCGCGCTCGTCTTCATGCCACTGATCCTGAGCTACACCTCATGGTGCTATTACGTGATGCGCGGCAAGGTCAGGGTCTCCGACGTCGTCAATGACCCTCACAGTTACTGAACAAGGAGACAGTCATGATAACAGCACATCTGCTGCGCATGATCGGACTGGGCATCGCCGTTGTTGTGGCGCTCATTTTCGCCGTGCTCGTCGGGGATCTTGGCCCCTGGTATTTCGCATGGGTCATCGGAACCGTGATGATCATCCTGATCGCCGGAGCTGGAACCATCATGCTGGACACCCAGCAACAACTTTCCGGTAGTGAGGATATCTGATCATGATGGGTGATCTCGAACGGATCGTGTTCTTCGTCCCGGGTCTCTACCTCGCCTTCTATCTGATCGCGTGGAAAGTAACCCGGAAGTGGTTCCCGTAACATCACACCCTTTCCTTCGGTTCTGAACGACACCACCGAAGGAAATTTGCCTTCCATTTCATATCATCTCTTCAAGGGTTGAAGACGCTGCCAGTCACGTCTTCAACCGCTTATGCCGCTTCTCCATGGAAACCTGCATCAAAGCGCGTTACATCAGAAGCAGATGCGTATTCTCTTCATCACCGCCACACGTCTGGGCGATGCCGTGATCTCCACCGGCATCCTGAACCACCTGCTCATGACGTATCCCTCTGCCCGCTTCACGGTCGCCTGCGGCCCTGTCGCAGCGGGCGTCTTTGCCCGAATGCCCAGACTTGAACGGCTGATTGTCGTCACAAAACAACCCTATGACATGCACTGGCTCCATCTCTGGCGTCTTTGCGTGCCTCACGTCTGGGATATGGTGTTCGATTTGCGGGGATCTGGTCTTTCCTGGTTTCTGCTCTCACGCAAGCGCATCATCATCCGTGGCGGTCGTCGTCCCGGACGGAGAGTGACTCAGCTTGGTCAGGCTCTTGGTCTTTCACCTGCTCCAATGCCTGTGGCGTGGATCGGCGCGGAAGATCAGGAAACTGCAGATGGAATTATCTCCGCCACACATGCCGGCCAACAGATAATCGGTCTGGGGCCGACAGCAAACTGGAACGGCAAGGTCTGGCCAGCCACACATTTTCTTCGCCTGTGGGCAATGATTGCCGCTGAATATCCAGATGCACGACCAGTCATTTTCTACGGCCCCGGGGATGCAGAGCGTGATATGGCCGCTCCATTACTGCAACTGCCCAACGCCATTGATGCCGGCGGGCGCTTCTCCATTCCGCAAACTGCCGCCTTGCTCAGCCGATGCGCCCTGTTCGTCGGCAATGATTCAGGCCTCATGCATCTCTCCGCAGCCTGCGCCATTCCGACTCTCGGTCTGTTTGGTCCGTCCCGCGCCAGCGAATATGCACCGGCGGGCCCACATGCCACATGGATCGCGGCCCCCGGTCCCGAAGGCAACGCTCCGATTGCCGCCCTTGACCCTGTTGACGTCAGCCGCAAAGCTCTTGCCCTGCTCGCAAGCCATTCGGAAAGCCTGCCCCGATGACCCGCCGCCCCCGTATTGCTCATGTCATGGCTGGCGCCGCCAATGGTGGCGCGGAACTGTTCTTCGAACGCTTAACCATGGCCCAGTCAGCAGATGGACTCGATATCCTCCCAGTCATTCGTCGCAACACCGAACGCCGTGCCCGACTGGAAAGCGGCGGGCTACATCCACAGGAATTATCATTTGGTGGACGTCTGGATCTGCTGACACGCCCACGTCTTCGCAAAGCACTGAAACACTTCAAGCCTGATGTGACTGTCGCCTGGATGAACAGGGCCGCACGCTTCACACCTGTCGGAGACTGGACTCTTGTCGGTCGTCTCGGCGGTTTTTATGATCTTTCCTATTACAGGCATTGCCAGCATCTGGTCGGGAACACACGCGGAATCGTCAAATGGCTGAAACAGGAAGGCTGGCCTGAAGAACGCGCCCATTATGTTCCGAATTTTGCCGCTGATCTCTCCTCTGTTCCGCCCAGCCGCCCTGCTGATATTCCCAAAGATACGCCCTTTATTCTGGCGCTGGGCCGTCTGCACAGGAACAAGGCGTTCGATGTTTTGATCCGCGCCCTTGCGAAACTTCCCGGTGTCTGGCTGCTGATCGCCGGGGAAGGACCGGAGCGTGCAAATCTCGAAGAGCTGGCGCGGCGGGAAGGTGTTGCGGATCGGCTTCTGATGCCCGGGTGGGCTGATCCTGCTCCGCTGATCCGGGAATGCGATGTGCTTGTCTGCCCTTCCCGCCATGAACCCCTCGGAAATGTCGTCATAGAAGGATTTTCTGCCGGAACAGCTGTGGTTGCGGCTGCTTCTCAGGGGCCAACGGAGCTGATTATTTCTGGAAAAAACGGTTTGCTTGCACCTGTAGAAGATGCTGATGCGCTTGCCGCATGTATCCATGAAGTTCTGGAAAATCCTGACATGAAAAAGAAATTCTCACGTGCTGGTCGTCATTCATGGGAAAATGAATACGCACCTGCATGCGTTCTTCGTGCTTGGGAGCAATTCCTGCACACTGTTTCCCCCAATCATGGAAATATCCTCTGATATGTGTGGAATTGCCGGAATTGCATGGTCACACACAGCCACGCCCTGTGACCCATCCATTCTCCAGCGTATGGCGGCTTCACTCGCGCATCGTGGTCCTGATGGATCACATATTGTTCGACTGGATCAGGCTGATTTCATTCACACGCGTCTGGCGATCATAGATCCCCAAGGTGGGGACCAGCCTCTCAGATCGGATTCAGCGACACTGATCGCCAATGGCGAAATTTACAATGATCCTGATATTCGCAAAAAATTTGCATCATCCCTTTATAAAACAGGAAGCGACTGCGAATCCGCCCTCAGATTGTGGGAGCAGGAAGGTACGGCTTTTACCGCGGGTCTACGTGGCATGTACGCCATTGCCATCCATGACACACGCAGTCGGGAACTGACGCTCTCACGCGATCCATTTGGAATAAAACCTCTCTATATCGCATCCTTTCCGGGCGGCATTATCTTCGCGTCGGAGGCCCAGACCATTCTCGCCTCCGGGCTGGTGCAACCGGCCATCAATTCTGAACGACGTGACGAACTGCTCCAGCTTGGTTTCACAACAGGCAGGCCAACAATCTATCCCGGTATCCGCCGCATCCTTCCCGGTGAGACAATCCGCATCACAAATGGACAGATCTCCTGGTCCGGAAAACAAAGAGCTCTTCCTGCCGGAAATGCGGAAGAAATTTCTGAAGAAGATGCCATCAAACGTCTGGATGCCGCATTGACGGACAGCATCCGTGTTCATGAACGTGCCGATGTGCCTTTCGGCATGTTCCTGTCTGGCGGGATTGATAGCGCCGCAGTGCTGGCCACAATGAAGCGTTTCCGTGACCATTCGGGGGACGCCACACCTCTTCTCGCATGGACCGCAACATTCGATGTTCCCGGGGCCGCAGACGAAAGCGCCGCAGCCGCAGAAATGGCAAAAGCGGCCGGAGCCCAACATCATATTCTCAAAATTCACAAAGACGATGTCTGGCGTAATCTTCCTTCCATCGTCGCGGCAATGGACGATCCTGTTGCGGATTATGCCATTATCCCGACATGGCTGCTGGCCCGTGAGGCATCCAAGGAAGTGCGTGTCGTTCTGTCCGGTGAAGGCGGGGATGAACTGTTTGCCGGCTATGGACGCTATCGCACCGCCCTTCGCCCCTGGTGGCGTGGTGGGCGGCGTCCATGGCGACGCGGTATTTTTGATGGCACAAGCATTCTCCGCTCGACAATATGCCGCAATGCACGGTGGCGCGATGGCATCACGACAGCGGCGATGAATGTCGCCGACGCACCAACCCGTCTGGCAACTTTTCAGGCCCCTGATATTGCCGAATGGCTTCCCAATGATCTTTTGACCAAACTCGACCGTTGCCTGATGGCACACGGCATAGAAGGTCGCACCCCGCTTCTTGATCCCGCAATCGCCAATGCTTCATGGCGTCTGCCTGACAGGCTGCGTCTGCACGGCAAAACCGGGAAATGGCTTCTGCGAACATGGCTGGCGCAACATTTTCCAGCTGCGCAGCCCTTCGCACCCAAGCAGGGCTTCACCGTTCCGATCGGCAACTGGATTGAAAGTGATTCCAGACAAATCGGCCAACTTGTTGCCTCCGACCCCTGCATTCAGGAAATCGCTTTCCCTGAGCGCGTCCGTGCACTTTTTCTGAATGCTTCCGGCCGCCGGGAACGTCATGCCGCCTGGACACTCCTGTTTTACGTCCTCTGGCATCGTATTCATATCCGAGGCATCCCGGCAGACGGTGATTTGCTCAGCACGCTCGCCGCCTGACCTGCGCACAGCGCATAAGCCGCGTTTCCCGGAAAGCCATTTTTGTTCTAAAGGTCTCCTGACAAAGAGGGCGGTCCGGCGCCGAGACCGTCAGGCAAACGGAAAGACACCGTCACATGCGCTACGATCTGATCATACGGAACGGACACTGTATTCTCCCATGGGGAGAGGCCAAAACAGATATCGGTGTCATCTCAGGTCGCATCGCCAGCCTGAATGTACCAGGCCATGCCGAAGCTGCCGAAACCATCGATGCAACTGGCCTGCACGTTCTGCCCGGTCTGATTGATGCCCATGTGCATCTCCGTGATCCCGGAAAGCCCGAGATTGAAAGCATTCCCACCGGCACCAAAGCCGCAGCTTTGGGCGGTGTCACCACCGTGTTCGATATGCCGAACACCAATCCATCCATCACCAGTGCAGAAATGCTACGCTGGAAACAGGAATACGTTTCCGCCAATTCATGGATTGATTTCGGCTTTTATGTCGGTGCGACGCGTGAAAATACAACCGAACTCGGAACTCTTGAGCAGATGGATGGCGTCTGCGCCGTCAAGGTCTTTGCTGGATCGTCAACCGGCGATCTTATGATCGAGGATGATGCCGGGATCGAAGCCGTCATGCGCCATGGTCATCGGCGCGTCGCCTTTCATTCAGAGGACGAATATCGTCTGCAGGAACGACGCAAACAGTTTCACACCGGACAACCCCATGACATGCATCGGATCTGGCGTGATGAGGAATGCGCTTTCCTCGGCACCCGCCGCATCATGGCCATTGCCCGCAAAACGCGCCGTCCGGCACATATCCTGCACACATCAACTGCCGAAGAGCTGAAATATCTTCAGGGTTTTCGCGACATCGCGACGGTGGAGGTGTTGGTCAATCACCTCACACAGGTTGCGCCGGATTGCTATGAAACGCTTGGTGCACTGGCGGTCATGAACCCGCCAATACGTGACCGTCGTCATTTCGACGCTGCATGGCAAGCCGTGGCAGATGGCACGATCGACGTCGTTTCCTCCGACCACGCACCACATTCTCTGGAAGCAAAAGCAAAGCCTTGGCCTGAATGTCCCGCAGGACTGACCGGCGTGCAGACAATTGTTCCGGTCATGCTCAATCACGTCAATGCCGGTCGGCTGTCCTTGGGCCGTCTTGTCGACCTGATGTCCTCAGGCCCTGCCCGTGTTTATGGCCTTCAGGCCAAGGGACGGATTGCGGCGGGTTATGATGCCGATTTCACTCTGGTGGACATGAAAGCACGCCGCACCATCACCAATGACTGGATCGTGACGCCCGCCGGATGGACCCCATTTGATGGCACGGACATTCAGGGCTGGCCCGTCGCAACCATCGTGCGTGGCAATATCGTCATGCGGGACGATACCATAACAGGCACACCCATTGGGCAACTCACCTGTTTCACACCATAAAAACACAGGTCAGGTTCGGGATGACCGGACCTGACCTGCTGGCACGGTGGCTGTTTCCGGGGTCAGAATGTCCAATAGACTGAGAAGGAAACTGCCATTTTCTTCAGCTATTGAGCAGAAAATTTCTTCGAACCGGCCTTCAGCTTTCCGCTCAAATCGACAAAATTGGCTGCAAGTTTCTTCTGAACAGCCACCGAAGCCGCATGAATATGGTCGATCTGCTGTTTTGCATCATTGCTGACCGCTGTTTCAGCCTTGGTCGCTTCACTTGCAACACAGGTATTATAGGTCCGCGCAGCTTTTTCGTATGCAGTGACCTTATCAACGCTGGCGTTGTAATGTTCCACCGAGGAGATATCGACAGAGGGAGGAGTCGGCTCTTTCCCGCAGCCGGATGCGGACCATGTATCTGCCGCATAGGCCATGTTTCCGTGTGCCATGGAAAAAAGGATCACAGCAGGAAAAGCCGCCCACAAGGCATGCAGTCTGGTTAGGGATGTGTTCTTTTTCATCATATATTTCGCGCATTTCAGAGCGTTACAGGTTCCATGGCATGCTAACTCTCCCATGGAACGGAGCTGCATAGCCATGGTTCACTATAGAACACCTTAATCTGTTTATCATACAAAGCTACAGTCTCCTCCTGCGCACAGAAGATTTGATATCATCCAGGCAAAAGAAAATTGGGGGAATGTGTTGCCATAAGATGCGCCGTGGGCCACATCAAGCGCTCGTCTTAATGAGAAAATCTTCGGAAGATTTCCATGCCTCTACATCAGGAACTTTCAGTCTTTGGCGCCGTAGCTACCCTTTGGGTCGTCGCGACAATCCTCCCCGGGCTGGATTTCCTCATGGTTGCCCGACTGGCCATGACACGCGGACGCATACCGGCGCTTTTCGCCGCTTTCGGAGTCTCCATCGGAGTTGCTCTCTGGGGGCTTGCCGGTTTCTTCGGCATCAGCTTCCTGTTCGCCGCCTCCCCATGGCTCTTTTTCCTGCTGCGTATCGCGGGAGGAGGTTACCTGCTGTGGCTGGGCATCAAACTGATTATCGCAAGCTGTAAACCAGCCCCTGCGTCTCCTTCCCTTCCCGCAAAGCTGACACATTCAAAACATGCCTTCAGAACAGGTCTGCTAACGAATCTGGCCAATCCCAAGGCACCTATTTTTGTCTCCAGCCTTTTCGCCGCGACACTACCCCAACATGCACCCACATCTCTGGGTCTTGGATGTGTATCCATTATGTTCGTGATCGCGCTGATCTGGTTTCCTATGGTCGCACTTTTGTTCAGCCATCGCTATTTCTCTGATTTCCTGACGCGCAATGCGAAATATATTGACCGTATCGCTGGCGTTGCATTCGCTCTTCTTGGTATCAGAATGGCGACAGAATCCTGAATTCAGGAATATTCCTATTTTTTACGATAAAATCCGCGCAATATAAATAAAAATTCTCTCAAATGAGCGGATTTTTATTCTCTATTTTAATAAGCGGGATATGCCCATTTATATCAGAAATATTAAAAAATCATCACAATATATACTTTTAATGCCATTTCTTTTAGTAACGTCCGAAAATCGTAACCGCCATTTTTCTGACAGAGCAAGTTCAATGTCTTTTAACTAATTCCTGTTATTCATAGGCCTCTGGTTACAAAGGATGTAACATCGCTATGAATCATAAAACTCAACTCTGGGACATTTCATTGGGAAATAATTCTCACAAAAATGAAAATATCTAAATTTGTAGAGGAATGAAAATTGGAATTCTCATTCCGATCAAGAAGCAATATCAAACCAAATGCATCGGAATGCCAGTACATCACAGAATGTCACAATAAAACAGATCAACACTTAACGAAGCATCGAGAAATTTAGAATGGCATCGAGGAAGATCAGCCTCCGCAATAAAGAATTACCTCAGGAGGGGCAACATTCTCATCTCGAAAAAAAATGTAAACGCATCATTAAGAAATCAATTATACTTCATGACGATCTGACGTCTCTGGCAAATAGAAGATCTTTCAATATCGCTCTTCTTGATGCCATGACATTTGCCCAACAGCATAACACCTGCGTCGCATTATTCTCCGTATCTATTGATCGATTCCGAAATATAAACGATCTTTTCGGACACAAAATGGGTGACAGGGTCCTGAAAAGGATTGCTGACATCTTACGGCATGCCTGCGATACAAACTGTACCATTGCCCGAACAGGCAATAGTGAATTTTCAATCATTCAACCGATACAAAAAGGAAAAAGTGAAACATCTCTTTCCTTGTCGGAAAAAATCATCTCCGATATCAAAAACAGCACTCGTTCTCCACAAACACCTGTAGACGTAAACATAAATATTGGAATTGCCTTCTTTCCTCAGGATGCCGAAACAGAGGAAAATCTGAGACGCTATGCAGATATTGCTCTTCGCATGGCACGACATGAAGGCATTAACTGCGTACGTGTCTTTGAAAAAAATTCAGAAAAAGTTCTCAATGCGAAACTGAATATCGAGCATGATCTCGGTTTGGCTATCCGCAGGAAACAGTTGCACCTTGTTTATCAGCCTTTGGTCATAGCAAAAAATTCAGAAATTTATGGATTTGAAGCCCTCTTGCGATGGCAACACCTCACATATGGTGAAATATCACCGGCAATTTTCATCCCGATAGCCGAAGAAAGCCATCATATCATTCCCATAGGAGAATGGATTCTCACTGAGACCTGCAAAGCCGCCAGCCAGTGGCCGGACCATCTTCTTGTTGCTGTAAATATTTCTCCGGTTCAGTTCCGATCCCGGTCTCTGCTGACAGCCATCAGCAATGCACTCAAGGAAACCGGGTTGCAGCCACACAGGCTTGAACTGGAAATAACCGAGAGCTGCCTTATCAGATCTGTTGATAATCCTCTTGAGACTATCACGAAAATTCGTGAAATGGGTGTCCGAATTTCCATTGACGATTTTGGAACCGGATATTCATCCCTGAGCCACCTGCAAAGCTTTCCGTTCGACAAGATAAAAATCGACAAAAGTTTCATCTCTGGAATTGAACATAATCAAATCTCACGTTCAAT
Source organism: Drosophila lacertosa (assembly GCA_004143845.1). NCBI lineage: Eukaryota > Metazoa > Arthropoda > Insecta > Diptera > Drosophilidae > Drosophila > Drosophila lacertosa. The sequence goes on along the minus strand of SCDZ01000019.1, from coordinate 251,167 downwards.
TGTCAGAGCGGTGGTCTCCATTGGACGGATGCTGAATCTTCCTGTCGTCGCCGAAGGCGTTGAAACAGAGCAACAACACCGCCTTCTGATTGCAGAAGGATGTCCACAGGCTCAAGGATTTCTCTTTGGACACCCCTCAAAAAATGTCATTCCCCTGTCGAAAAATATTTCAGAACAGAAGAAAAACCTTAAATACATGAATTAGCATCAACGGCTTTGCGCTCCATCACGGCACCAAAGAAACCATCTGTTCCATTCTTGAGTGGCGATAGCATCAACAGGCTTTTATCCGCCATGTCCTGCGGAAGATATGATGTTCCTGCAGAAACCATTTCAAACGCGGGATTTCTTTTCAGAAAAGCCGTAATTTGATCTCTATTTTCCGCATCAAGAACCGAGCATGTCGCGTAAATCATCCGCCCGCCCGGTTTCACAAGAGTTGCCGCACGATCCATAATGTCTGCCTGTTTGGCAGTCAGTTCCCGCAAGTCTTCTTCCGTCAAACGCAAACGCGCATCGGGATTCCGTCGCCATGTGCCCGTCCCTGTGCAAGGCGCATCAACCAGAACCCGATCAAAGCTTCCGGCACGACGCTTGGCCCATTTATCACCGGACACCAGAAGATGGCGCTCGACATTATGCACTCCAGCACGACGTAAACGCCGTACTGCACCATTCAAACGCGTCTCAGACACATCGCATGCAACGATCTGCCCACGATTTTCCATCGTCATCGCAATGCCCAGCGTCTTGCCGCCAGCACCTGCACAGTAATCCAGAACACGCATGCCCGGAGCAGCGCCGACCATGGCGACCAGAACCTGGCTTCCCTCGTCCTGAATTTCGACAAGACCATCCTGAAAAGTCTTGCTCGACGTCACGGGCAAACGACCAGGCAGACGCAATCCCCAAGGTGAAAGAGAAGTGGGCTCAGTATGAAGCCCTTCACGGGCCAGCTGTTTGGCAGCCACTTCACGCGTGCCTCTCAGAATATTCACACGCAGATCCAGAGGAGCTTCCGTGCCCATCGCCGCCAGCTCTTCTTCCATCGTCTCCCCAAAGCGAGCTTCCAGAAGCGGTAGAAGCCAGTCAGGAACCTCCAGACGGACAGCGCGGGGCATTTCCTTTTCATCAAATGCGCCAAGGCGATCAAGCACGTAGCGTTCGTCTTTCGTCAACGCACCAGAAGCAAAGCGCCCTTCCACATAAGCCTGACCGATCTCCCCCACTGTGCCGCCCTTGCGGATCTGCTCGGCCGCCACCAGAAGACGTGCCCCCGGAACACCACCGGCCTGTGACAACCACCATCCCAAACGACGCCAGTGTCGCAAAACATCCCAGACAATCGCTGAAATGGCACGCCGATCACCACCACCAATAAAACGACGTTCTCTGAAAAAGGAGTTTGCAACAGCATCTGCCGGTCGCCGCGGTGTTGCCTCCATCGCATCGATCAATTCAATCGCAGAGGCCAACCGCGCAGATGGTGTCATGAAATACGTCCCTCATAAGCCCGGGTGATCCCGGACATTTCCCGTCAGAAATTATACGGAATCCGCAAAACACCAGATCCGCAAAACATGATCAAAAAAAATACCTGTCTGCCCGGATATATTGTCCGGACAAACAGGCTGCTCACCGATGGCACTACCACCGGTGAAAAACATCAAACCCGATAGTTGGGGGCTTCACGCGTAATGGACACATCATGAACATGGCTCTCACGCAGACCCGCACCCGTAATACGACGGAACCGCGCACGCTGCTGCAAGTCGGACAGTGTGGCCGACCCTGTGTAGCCCATACCGGCCTTCAGGCCTCCGACCAGCTGATGCACAACGGCGCCCATTCCTCCCTTGTAAGCCACGCGCCCTTCGATGCCTTCCGGAACCATCTTGTGCGTATCCTTGACTTCCTGCTGGAAATAACGGTCCGCCGAACCACGAGACATCGCACCAAGGCTGCCCATCCCGCGATAGGATTTATAAGACCGGCCCTCATAGAGAAAGACTTCTCCCGGTGCCTCTTCCGTTCCCGCAAGAAGGGAGCCGATCATGACCACATCCGCACCGGCACCAATGGCCTTCACGATGTCACCCGATGTGCGGACTCCACCATCTGCAATCGCGGGCACATCATGTTCGTGGCAAAGCGCGGCTGTTTCAAGAATGGCGGAAAACTGGGGAACGCCGACACCCGCGACAATACGCGTCGTGCAGATGGAACCCGGGCCAATACCGATTTTCACGGCATCAGCACCCGCACGGATCAAGGCCTCAGCTGCCTCTGGCGTTGCAACATTCCCGGCAATGACCTGCACATCCGGTGCAAGCGCCTTGACGCGCTCGACGGACGTCAGAACGCCAGCGGAGTGACCGTGTGCGGTGTCAACCACCACCACATCGACACCCGCAGCAATCAGCAGCTTCGCGCGCTCATAGCCATCCTCACCAACGCCAGTCGCAGCTGCACAACGCAGACGACCCATCCCGTCCTTGATCGCCAGCGGATAGGCAACAGCCTTATCCATGTCCTTCACAGTGATCATGCCAATGCAACGATCCTGTGCATCGACGACCAGAAGCTTCTCAATCCGGTGCTTGTGCAATAGCTGACGCGCCGTATCGGCATCCGCACCATCACGCACGGTGACCAGATTTTCGCGAGTCATCATATCGCGGACAAGCTGTGTCGGGTCCGTCGCGAAACGCACATCCCTGTTGGTCAGAATGCCAATCAGCTTCCGTGTCGCAGGCTCAATAACCGGAAGGCCGCTGATGCCGTTCTGCGACATGATGCTCCGCACATCAGCCAGCGTCTCGTCCGGGCCAACCGTGACCGGATCAACCACCATCCCGGACTCAAAACGCTTCACACGACGCACGTGCTCGGCCTGAATCTCAGGGGTCAGATTTTTGTGGATCACACCAAGACCACCCTGCTGCGCCATGGCAATCGCCATGCCAGCTTCGGTCACTGTATCCATCGCTGCTGAAATCAGCGGAATATTGAGATCAATCGTGCGCGTCAGACGCGCCCGGGTTGAAGCCTGCGACGGCAGAACACTCGAAGCCGCAGGCACGACGAGAACGTCGTCAAACGCCAGTGCTTCGGAAATTCGATCATAAAGTGCGGTTGTAGATGCCATGGCGCGAAGCTCCCCTGCAGACTTGTCACGGGGGTGCCCGGGCCTACGGGCAGCAAGGCCTCCGGTCCCCGACCGTTGGCGGCTCCTCTTAGGGTGTCAGGCACATCCTGGCAAGAAAAAGCTGCATCGTTTCCGCATATCAGACCGGAAAAGATGCATGGAGCAGTCACTCTCCCTCCTGATGCGGTTTGCTCATGCCATAAAAAAACACCGTATTCTCACCACTTCTGATCCGCGAAAGCGGAGGACCAAATGTCCCGAGCACGTCCTTTTCACCATATGTCGGCGTGCGGTCCGGAAGAAGAACAAAGAACTTTCGATGTTTCAGTTCATCAAAATCAAAACGCTCATGAATATGGATCAAAGGCACGATCCGTCCTGAAGAATCGCTGATACCCGGAAGAACTCTCAACCTTCCCCCTGAAGCTGCCTCAAGGTTCAGGGAGGTCCACCACGACCCGACTCCAACGGCTCCCGACTCTGTCGCCATCAAATCCTTCAGAAGAGGAGCATCGTAATAACGCAGCATGCCCACGGGAAGGGAACGCAGAGTAGCAATATCCGCAGGAACCGATGTGAATAACACTGCTCCCGCCAGCGCCATAACAGCCCACTGCTTTCCAACCAGAAGCGCCGCAACAAATGTCAGACACACCCATAACGGGAAAAGGTATCGCGCTCCGGCCAACCCGTTCATCTCAAAAGAAAGCCGGTCACTCAGAACCAGAGACAGAAAATCGAGACCTGACGCCATCAGGAGAAGGCAGAGAAAAACGCAACCTCTTGAAGAGTGTTTTCTTTCTCCGGAAGTCCTGATGAAGACGCCAATTACGGAAACAATGCACACACAGAGAAGCAGTGTTCTGACGATTTCCGGAATAGCATCCGATGGAACCCGACCAAACGGCGTGGCTCCAAAAACAAGAAAAATTCCATGCAGGGAAACGGAAATATTACGCCCAAGATCGTCCCACTGAACAAAATGTGGCTGCAATTGTTCCCTGATGAACCCTCCTGAGCGCTGCACGAACACCAGAACGAGACTGGCTCCCCCCGCAGCAGAGAGAGAACCGGCAGTCAGGGCGGCTTCCCTGAGCCAGATCGCCTGACAGAAACGAATAGCTGAGAGGGAACCATAGATAAACAGGGGCAGGATGCCGATAACAAGCAGCAGAGGATCTCCAATCGTCCCCAGAAAAAGCAGGAGGAACGTCAGGAAAAGATCAACCGCACGGCCGGATTTCAAAAAACGGTCAGAAAAATAAAAAGCCCAGACAGCATATAAAATACTGCCCATATGAATGGCTGATAATGTCACGAAATAAGCGATCGGGCTCCTCAACAGCGGCACACCAAGTGACGCCACGATCACAAGCGCCCCACCGACGCGCGCCCGCACAGAGGCGACATAATGAAACACAAACCAGAGGCCGGACAGCACCAGCGCCGTCCACATCAAGACTGGCTGAATTTGCAGAAGCAGAGGGCTGATGCCGGGATGACCCGCAATTTTCCAGAAAAAAGACAATAATGCGGACAATGGGATATCTGACGTCCAGAAATCTGGTGCCGTCAATATCCAGTTCCGGAGCAGGACATCCCCCTGAGCCAACTGATGCCCTGCAATAAAATATCCTGCCTGATCTGAGGTTTTCGGATATCGAACAGAGACAAGAAACCCTGCGACGACATAAAGAGCGACAAAAGAGAAAACTGCCATAGAAACAGCAATTCTTCTGGAATATCCCTTCATGAGTATAAATCAGTCAGAGCATGCGGCATCCGTTCCATCAGTCCGCGCTTTTTATCAAATCAGTGTGTTTCGCAATATGCGCATAACCATCAATCTCGACGCCACGATGCAGAACCTTATTCTCCGGCTCAACATGAATATTGATCAGCGACCTGCCTAAAACCCGGCGAATGCCTTCCTCCAGACGATCACAGATCACATGTGCCTGCCCAACCGTCATATTCGCTGGAACGACAAGATGAAATTCGATGAAGCTCACTGCGCCAACAGCACGGATCCGGATATCGTGCGCTTCAATCGCACCAGCACCATTCTCCCGGATCACAGTTTCCAGCTGCTCAATGACTTCAGTCTGCGGCGCACGGTCCATCAGGCCATCCACTGACTCTTTCAGCATGAGCCAGCCAACACGCAGGACATTCAGCGCCACCGCCCCCGCAAGCAATGCATCCAGACGCAGAAATCCGGTCAATGGAACCAGAGACACACCGACGGCAAGACCAACCCCAGTCCAGACATCGGACAAAACGTGATGCGCACCTGCCACAAGTGCCGGAGATTTCTGCCTCCGCCCATTTGCAAGCAAGGTCAGACCCCAGACGAGATTCACCAGAGTTGCTGCGCCATTCAGTGCGATACCCAACCAAGGCGCATGAATGACCTCAGGATGCAACCAGCCGATGATTGCCTCGTCTGCGATCGTAACAGCCGTGAACAGGACGAGAGCGGCTTCTGCAATCGCAGAGAGATATTCCGCCTTGTAATGCCCGTAAGTATGATTTCTGTCCGCCGGCTTTCCCGCGATATAGATCGCCCAAAGCCCTCCGGCTGCCGCTGCGACATTGATCAATGTTTCCAGAGCGTCGGATTTCAGCGCAATACTGTGCGACACACGCCATGCCGCGTATTTCAATCCCAACACAAACAGACTGATCAGCAGGCTGCCAGCCGCCAATCTGAGCCTGCCGTGCTGTTCAGTGGGGCGGTGTTCGATCGCGCCTGGGGACAGGGAGCTCAAACGTCAGCCTCCATCAAGAACACAACCACCGCAGGGCTCATCCTCAAGCTGGAAAGTGGTGTGAATAATTTTAAAACGTTGCTGCATCAATGATTGCGCCTGCGTCAGAATCGCTTCCCCATCAGACGCAGATGATGCGCCATGACAAACCAGATGGGCTGTCAGCGCCGTTTCTGTCGTGCTGATCGACCAGATATGCAGATCATGAAGATCGTTGACACCTGGAATAGCGCGCAAAGATTCTTCGACCTTACCGAAATCAATGCCCTTTGGCACACCATCCAGAGCCATGGCCAAGGACTCCTTAAGCAGAGACCAGGTCGCGGCAACAATCAGTATAGACAGCAAAAGACTGGTGATCGGATCGATGACATACCACTTTGTCAGAAAAACAGCGGCTCCGGCGACGACAACAGCAAGAGAAGCCAACGCATCCGTCAGCATATGAAGAAATACGGCCCGAAGATTGATGTCCTCCTGCCCACCCCTGACGAACAGAAGAGCCGTTCCGCCATTCACCAGAATCCCGACAGCCGCCACGATCATGACCTGCATTCCGGCAACCGGCTCTGGCTCAAACAGGCGGAGAATCGCTTCCCATGCGATTCCTCCCGTAACAAGCAGGAGCGCAACGGCATTCGCCAGAGCCGCGATAACGGAAGACCGCTTCAACCCATAAGTGAAACGACGCGACGGGCGACGCTGCCCCAAAGAAGCTGCAACCCAAGCCACACCAAGCGCGAGTACATCCGACAGATTATGGCCAGCATCCGCCAACAGGGCGAGCGAATGTGACAAGACCCCGAAAACGGCTTCACCCAGCAGATAAACCAGATTCAGCGTCATCCCCAACATGAAGGCCCGCCCGAACGACGACGGAGCATGATGATGCCCGTGATGGTCATGGTCATGGTCATGGTCATGGTCATGGTCATGGTCATGGTCATGGTCATGGTCATGGTCATGGTCATGGTCATGGTCATGGTCATGAGCTGTCGCCACGGAAGAGCAAGCCCCCGGGGAAACATTCCGGTCGTCTGATACGTTCATATGATCATGTCCCATGAAGCATTCCCTACCCCCGGATTGATTGGCGACGTCGGATGCAGCCGGCTCGCCCCATCCGATATTTCGAACCGCGCGCCTCCGATAGCGGGACAGCCTTCAGCTTACAACAAAAACGAAGAAGGACTGACGCACATGCCCTACTCAGCTCAGACAATGAGAGCATGCACGACACACTATAAACTCTTATGGATATATGGTTCCGTAAGGTCTGTTCACATAAAGACATCGAGCTTGTTTCGGAGAGCTCTGCCTCTCCTGCACGGACCTCTATATCGAGAACTTTCAGGCCAGATTTGCCAACCAGATTTTAGCAATCTTTTGCACTTCCCATGAAATTGTCGATGAACACATATAAATATAAATAAAATAATATCTATTTCATTATAAATAATAATTAAATTTTATAACGTATATTTTTATGATTGTATTAATAAAATTACATTTATAGAAAATAATAAATTAAAAACATATAAATATTTATATTATTATATTTGCAATGTGAATTATCTCTGGAAACCATGACGCATTCAACATAAAACACATCAAACCGATCAAAATCAGAAGAGCATTTATGTCTTCATCTTCGAAAAACCAACGCACATATCTTATACAGGGAGAACAAGCGCATGCATGAAGCAACAACAGACAGACGAACACATACGCAAAAAATTATCGATTCACTTGAAATCTCTCCAAATGCACAGCGCACACTTCGTATCGCAGCCATCGTGTCCGCCATCTGCGGCGGCCTCTATGGATACGATACAGGAATAATATCAGGTGCACTTCTCCTGATCACAAAAGATTTTTCGCTCTCCACAACACAACAGGAATGGGTTGCAGCTGCGATTCTCGCAGGCGCGACAATTGGAGCCATCGGTTTCGGGCGTGCTTCGGAACGTTTTGGACGACGGGCAACCGTCATCATCGTGACTGCGATATTCATCCTTGGTGCGATCGCATGTGCCACATCACCGAACGTGAATTTTCTGATTATTTCGCGTATTTTCCTCGGGCTCGCCGTTGGTGGTTCGACGCAGGTTGTCCCAACATATATCTCTGAACTCGCACCCCCTGAAAAACGTGGTAATCTCGTAACATTTTTTAATGTTGCCATCGGCATAGGGATACTTCTTGCCAATATTGTCGGTTTTACGATGCGTGAATCTTGGGGATGGCGCGGGATGATCGTCGTGTCCGCGGTTCCGGCATTATTCGTTCTTATCTCCATGTTTTTTCTGCCAAAAAGTCCAAGATGGGTCGCGGAAAATGAAGGAATCAAATCTGCAGCCGAACAGTTGAGCAGAATTCGCTCAAACAAATCCGTCATCAGAAAAGAAATTTCTGAAATCAATGCCAATGCACAAAACATGGATGCAGATGATCGTGGCTGGAAAGGACTTCTGCAGCCATGGGTCCGTCCCGCACTGATCGCGGCACTCGGGATCGCATTCTTCACGCAGGCCGGCGGGCTTGAAATGATGATCTATTATACGCCGACCTTCCTTTCCAATGCAGGTTTCGGGTCATCTGCAGCGCTGCTCGCAAGCCTGGGTGTCGCCATCGTATATTGCATCATGACCCTGCTGGGCTGCCTGTTCGTGGACAGGATCGGTCGCCGCCGTCTGGTGCTGATCATGGGCCCCGGCTCCGTTCTGAGCCTTATCGGGCTCGGCCTCTGCTTCGCCATGAACCCTGACAAGGGATCAGCCGGCAGCTATGCCACAATCGTCTTCCTCCTCCTGTTCATGCTGTTCAATTCCGGCGGAATTCAAGTTGTCGGCTGGCTGATTGGCTCGGAAATGTTTCCACTCCCCATGCGAAGCTCTGCCACCAGCCTTCATGCTGCCGTTCTGTGGGGCAGTAACCTTCTGGTCACCGCAACCGCCCTTCAGCTTGTCGAGCTTGTTTCTCTCGGTGGAACAATGTGGCTCTATGCTGGGATCAATCTGGCCTGCGCCCTGTTCGTCTTTTTCCTCGTGCCGGAAACCGCCGGAGCTTCGCTGGAGGATATAGAAACAGCACTCCGCAAGGGAAAATTTCGTCCAATTCCGGGGAAGCGGACCGGAATTGAACATCAGACGCACTGATCGAAAAACAGATTTCCCGGGAAGCGCCGCCTCAGGCCGGGGTCGGCTCTTCCCGCTTCCATATCCGCCGCAGGATACGGCCATCTATCACCAACAAGCCGCAGCCGATCATCAATGCGCCAACGAGAGTATTCCATTCGATTTTCTCACCGAGAAATACGACCCCCATCGACAATGCACTGACAGGCACCAGAAACGTCACCAGCGAAACATATGCCGCACCATGACGATTCAGAATTCCGAAATAGAGTATATAGGCCAGAAAGGTGCTCAGAAGAGCAATTCCAAGCCACGCTCCCCACGCGACGACATCCGGGGGTGACAGGAAACTGCACCCCTCGAAGATGACAGCCCCCGGCAGAACGAATAAGGCGGCCCCGGTCAACTGACCTGCGGCAAGCTGCAAGGGCTGATACCCTTTCAGACGTCGCGCCAATACATTTCCGATAGCATAGGAGATCGTGGACCCCAGACAGGCCAGTTCTCCAACAATCTGACCACCCGAAAAACCGGACAACAGATCCTTTCCGATCAAAACGGCAACGCCAAAGAATGCGCACAGACATCCCATTGCCATCCGGGGAGTCAGGCGCTCTTCCCTATAGGCACAATGCAGCGCAATCAGAGTGAAGATGGGAGTTGTCGCATTCAGTGTCGCAGCAACACCACTGGAAACGACACGCTCACTCCAAGCATAAAGACTAAATGGCAATCCGCAGTTCAGCGTGCCGAGAACGAACATCCACAGCATGGCTGATCGGTTCAACCGCAATGGAGTCCCACGAAAAGCCAGAACTGCGTGAAGGCACAGGGCTGAAAAACCAACACGTCCCAGAACAAGAGTGAACGGCGGAATGACTGGAACCAGAATCTTGTAAAACAGAAACGAGCCACCCCACAGAACGGAGAGAAAACCAAGCATCAGCCATGCCCGATTATCTCCGGTCTGACCGTGTCTTTCCTGCCCCGCGGTCGCCACTTTCTGATGCTGCCGGCTCATCTTGCCTCTGCCCTGACGAAAAGTCTGAAACTGCCAGACCATTAACAGACCGGACGGAGGAGAAAAGCCGCTTCAGAACAGATGGGCCATGAAATGTGACGAAAAAGCTGACCCTATCTCTTAATCCACCCCGAAAGCGCACAGATATGCGCCCAATGGCTTGGGGAAACAGGCACCACTGACAGACGAGACTGTCGAATCAACGCCAGATCAGCAAGCTCAGGATCAGCCTTCATCTCAAGCAAGGTTACTGCACGTGGCACTGGACCAACGGCCCGCACATCCACGCAAACCCATTTACCATCTTCCGCCGTCGGATCAGGATATGCTTCGCGCACAATCTCAACGACTCCGACAATCTCCCGGCCTACGTTGGAATGGTAAAAAAACGCCAGATCCCCGACTTTCATCGCCTGAAGATTTTTCTTCGCCTGATGGTTGCGCACCCCGGTCCAGGGCTCAACACCATTTGCGACCTGCTCATCCCAGGAAAAGGCATCTGGCTCTGACTTGATCAACCAGTACGCGTGACTGGTCGGCACTAAATCCGACATTCCCCTCACTCGGCCAATTCGCCGTCACGGAAAACAGTCCGCACCGGACGGATCACAACGCTTTCAAAGAGATCGGCTTTTGCATAGGGATCTGATGCAGCAAACCCCTCAGCCTCGGCACGATCTGCAACGTCGATCAGCAACAACGAACCGCAGGGACGCCCATCCGTGCCCAATGTCGGACCGGCAAACTGGATCCGGTCGGCATAGGTCTTCAGATAAGCCAGATGCTGCTCGCGGGTCGCCAGACGGGTTTCCAGACCAGCGGGTTTATCGGTGCAGACAATGCTGAACAGCATGTGACGGGTTCTCCAGGCGGGTTTCAGGGTGCGGAACTACACCACTTTTGATGTTAACAGGACCAGATCAATCCATAATATGCTCTCAGGCCCGTGTCAGGTCTCTCATCATGGTGTAGGAGCAGAACGAACTCTCCCTGCAGTCGACAGGATGCTCGGTTTCCTGTTTCTGCAACAGATCACAGTTCGGTAAAAACCGGAGACGGAAAGATTTGACTGCCACCCCAGGCCTGATGGCACGCCTTGGCGACCTGTTCCATCGTTACGCGAATCCCGGCCGGTTTCTCCGGCTCTCTGCCCGACTGCAACCCTGGCTGACCTGGCCGGCCATCATCGTCACGGCCATCGGGCTGGGATGGGGGCTGTTCGTTGCCCCGGCAGACTGGCAGCAGGGGGACTCGGTCAGAATCATGTATGTCCATGTGCCCTGCGCATGGCTGGCCTCGTCCGGTTATTTTGCCCTGGCTCTATGTTCCCTCCTCTCTCTGGTCTGGCGTCATACGCTTGCTGATCTGGCTGCCGCCGAAATCGGACCTGTCGGTGCCTGTGTCACAGGAATCTGTCTGGCGACAGGATCACTCTGGGGGAAGCCAATGTGGGGAACATGGTGGGTCTGGGATGCCCGCCTGACCTCCGTGCTCGTCCTGTTTTTTCTCTATCTGGGCCATATCGCCCTGATCCGCGCCTTCGACGACCAGCAACGCGGCTATCGCGCCGCCGCCATTCTCGCTCTGGCCGGAGCCGTCGATCTGCCCATCATCAAGTTCAGTGTTCAATGGTGGAACACACTGCATCAGCCCGCGAGCATCACGCTGAGCAAGGCCCCCACCATGTCGCACGAAATGCTCTGGCCGCTGCTGATCTGCACCATCGGCTTCAATCTGGGTTTCGTGGCCATTATCATTGCCCGCCTGCGCGCCGCAGTGATGGAAAACCGTATTCGCCTGTTATTGTCGGCTCCGGCCGCACGGGGCAGTTCCAGCGGATCGATGACAAACCGAAGCAAGGATCAGGGGGAGCAGGTCGCATGACCCATCTTCCCTATATTCTGGCAGCTTATGGTCTGACAGTCGCCGTTACTGGATGGCTTTCCATATCGGCGGTGCTCCGGCTGAAAAAAGCACAAAAACGTCTGGCCGCCCTGGAAGCCAGTCGAGACGGCAAACGCCGAAGGGAAACGACATGAAACGCAAGACCCGTCGCCTTTGGCTCGTCGTCTTCTGTCTGGCCGGTCTTGGTGCTGCCGCCGGACTAACGTTGAACGCATTTTCATCGAACATCGTCTTTTTCATGACGCCTTCACAGGTTGCATCAAAGCCACCGCCGTCCGACCGCACCATCCGTCTCGGTGGGATGGTGGTCAACGGATCAGTCCATCGTGATCTCAAGGGTCAAACACCCATCAACACATTCGAAGTCACCGATGGGCAGGCCGCAGTGACCGTTCATTTTGAAGGCATTCTGCCAGATCTGTTCCGTGAGGGTCAGAGCGTCGTCGCGGTTGGAAGCATGGCTCCTGATCACGATTTTACCGCCAGCGAAGTCCTCGCCAAGCATGATGAAACCTATATGCCCAAGGAAGTGGCTGAAGCGCTGCAGAAAAGTGGCAAATGGGATCCAAAATTCGGACCACCACCCGACGCCTCCAGCTGGAACAGCATGACGGCGCAGACCCCTGGCTCGAAGCCCAAAAGCCCATGATCTTCCTTCGTCTCTCACGCCAGTCTTTCCGGAACCGCTGATGAATCCCGAACTTGGCCGCTTTGCCCTGGCCCTCGCCTGCACGATCGCGCTCGCACAGACCATTCTCCCTCTGGCTGGCGCACAACGACGTGATGTCAGGCTGATGGCGGCTGCACCCGGACTTGCAATCGGGCAGCTTCTCGCCCTTGCCGTTTCTTTCGGCTGCCTGATCTACGCTGCGGTCACGAATGATTTTTCAGTCGCAAATATTGCTGAAAACAGCGCCGTTGCGAAACCGCTTCTCTATAAAATCACCGGTGTCTGGGGAAATCACGAAGGCTCGGTCCTTCTGTGGGCCCTGATTCTCGCGGTCTGCGGTGCTGCCGTTGCGGGTTTCGGACGCAATCTTCCTGCGGCGCTGCGCGCACGCGTGATCGGAATTCTTGGCGGTGTCGCAGCCGGTTTTGAATTGTTCTGTCTGATCACGTCGGACCCGTTTGATCGGATCTGGCCTGCACCAATGGACGGACAGGGCATGAATCCCCTGCTGCAGGACCCCGGCCTCGCTTTTCATCCGCCCATTCTCTACACCGGTTATGTCGGCTTCGCGGTGCCCTTCGCTTTCGCTGTCGCTGCTCTGATCGAAGGCCGTGTCGATGCCACGTGGGGACGCTGGGTCCGCCCCTGGACCGTCGCCGCATGGTGCTTTCTGACCTGTGGTATCGCGCTTGGTTCCTGGTGGTCCTACTATGTTCTGGGCTGGGGCGGTTACTGGTTCTGGGACCCGGTCGAAAACGCATCCCTGATCCCATGGCTTTCCGGAACGGCTCTGATGCATTCCGCCATCGTAGTCGAAAAACGCGAAACCCTGAAAATCTGGACGATCCTTCTGGCGATTGGAACATTTTCGTTCTCGCTGTCCGGCACTTTCCTCGTACGATCGGGCATTCTCAATTCCGTGCATGCCTTCGCCAATGATCCGGCACGTGGCGTCTTCATTCTCGGACTACTGGCTCTGGTGATCGGCGGTTCACTGACGCTCTTTGCATGGCGTGCGCCTCTCCTGACCACCGGAGGCTTGTTCTCCCCCGTCTCCCGCGAGGGTATGCTGGTCCTGAACAACGTCCTGCTGTGCTCTATCTGCGCCGTCGTTCTCACCGGAACGATGTATCCCCCCTTCATGTCCCTACTGTTCGGACGCACCATTTCGGTCGGCAAGCCATTCTTTGACGCCGCCACCATCCCTCTCGCCATTCCCATTTTCGCACTGATGGGCATCGCCCCGATGGTTCCATGGAAACGGGCACGGATAGCCCCTGTTCTGCGCCATCTCTGGCTTGCCTCCATTCTGGCTCTCGTGGCGTTCGCCATCTCCTTCTGGGGGCTTTCCGGCGTCCTTCCGATCCTGAGTGCGACACTTGCTGTCTGGATCGTTGCTTCTTCCGCCACAGACATTGCGACACGTATCGCTCTGTTCCGGACGTCCCCATCGCAGTCATTCCGCCGTCTTCTTGCCCTGCCTCGGTCAGCAATCGGCGCGGCTATTGCCCATGCCGGTGTCGGAGTCACAGTTCTTGGACTCGCCGGCATGTCGCAGGCACAGCACAAGATTGTTGAAATTCCGATCGGACAGACGGAGCATCTGGCAGGATATGACTGGACGCTGACCGGCGTAAAAACCGAACCGGGCCCGAACTATACCGCTTTGGTCGCAAGCATTGAAATCCGCAGGAACGGGCATCTGGTGACCGTCATGCATCCTTCAAAGCGCAGCTTCAATACGCAGAACCAGACGACAACCGAGGTCTCCATCCACACCAATCTGCTGGCCGATCTCTATGGTGTCATCGGCGACAGCCATGGAGAAGGGCCAGCCGCGACCTATGTCCTGCGGCTTCACTGGAATCCTCTGGCCCCGTGGATGTGGCTTGGCGCTCTGGTCATGGCTATCGGTGGTGTGTTTTCACTCTCTGACCGCCGTATCCGCATTGCCGCTCCACGTCGTTATCAAGCCGACAACGCAACCATGGAAACCACACGATGAGCGAGATATCCCCCTCACGCCGCCGTTTCCTGATGGCAATTCCTCTTGCCGGAGCGGGCATTGCCGGTGTCGCTTTCTGGAAAATGCTCTCCGGCATGAGCGCCGGATCTTTCGATCCACATGATATCCATGCGCCTGCCGCCGGTCGTGTCATCCCTGATTTTGACCTCCCCGCGCAGGCTCCCGGAGAGGGTTTTTCTTCCACCGACCTTCGCCAGCAGACAAAGCCTGTCCTGATCAATTTCTTCGCTTCGTGGTGCATTCCCTGCATTGCTGAAATGGACGCCCTGCTCGCGCTGAAGAAAGAGGTCGAAATCTGGGGCATTGCCTACAAAGACAAACCAGAAAACGCTGAAGGTTTCATCACGCGGGCTGGAAACCCCTATACGCGCATTGCTTCGGACCGCGAAGGTCGTGTCGCCATTGACTGGGGTGTTTCAGGTGTTCCGGAAAGCTTCCTGATCGCTCCGGGCGGTCATATCATTTGGCACGGCGCGGGTGGCTTCGATAATGGCAACACCCTCAATGCTCTGAAAGCTGTTTTGGCAAAGGTCCCTGCATGACCCGCTTTCTGCGCCATCTGTTCCTGTCCCTTTCGCTCTTTCTCATAGCAACTCCCTATATCGCTCTGGCAGTCGACGACCCGTCAGAGATGCTGCCAGATCCGGGGGATGAAGCCCGCGCCGAAGCCATTGGCGCCCAGCTACGCTGCCTTGTCTGTCAGAACGAGTCGATCGAAGACAGCAGCGCCGGGCTCGCCCGTGATCTGCGCAAAGTCGTGCGTGAGCACGTTGCCAAGGGCGAAACAAACGACCAGATCATGCACTGGATGGTCGTCCGCTACGGCAACTTCATCCGCCTGAGTCCGCCTCTGACTCTTGCCACAGCACTCCTGTGGGGCATGCCTGCACTGGCGCTTCTGATTGGTTTGCTCTGTGCGTTCATCATGTTCCGCCGCCGGTCGGTCACCGCGCCGCTGCCACTTGATCCGGATGAGCAGAAACGCCTTGATGAGCTGAGCCGAGGAAAGGGGCAGACCGATGCATGATTGCTGCCTGTCCGACACAGCCCTGACTGAAAGACCTTACACATGGTGAACATCTGGATCGGCATAGCAACGCTCAGCGTCGTGGCGCTTGCTCCCGCTGTTCTGACATCTCGTCGCCGACAGATGAAACTGCGTGATGAGCGCGAAACAGCGCTGGATCTGCACCGCCAGCAGCTGCTCGAACTCGATCGGGATCTGGAAATGGGCATGATCGCCCCGGCGGAACATGCGGTCGCCCGCGTAGAAGTGCAACGCCGCATTCTTGCGGCCGACACGATCCGCACAGATATGCGGCAACGCATTTCCGACTGGCGTCTGTGGGGTGGTCTGGCCCTTATCCCTCCCTTTGCCATCTGCCTCTATCTGTCCGGTGGGCATCCTTCCCTCCCGGCACAGCCTCTGGCGGAACGCATGCAGGCACAATCTGCCAAAGACGCCGGTGCTATCGCGGCCATCAACAGACTTCGTGATGTTCTTGGGTCCATGTCCCCTTCAGACCCCAGTTTTCGTCAGGGCTACCTGCTGCTTGGACAGGCTGAAGCCGCCCAGGGTCATTTTGCCGAAGCCGCGCATGACTGGCGCAAGGCACTTGATATCAGCTTCGATCCTGAACTTGCTGTCCGTGTTGCTGAAGCTCAGGTTCAGGCGGAAGGGCATGTCAGCCCTGATTCCATTGCTCTCTATCGCAAGGCTCTGGACGCAGCCCCAAAAGACGCTCCATGGCGCACAGCAGTCGAGAGTCGCATTGCCCAGGGTGTGCATGAGGAAACTGGCCCGTGAATCTACTGAAGCGTTTGAAACGCACTCTCCCGGGACATGGCTGGCCAGAACTCCCCGCTTCATCTGGTGACATGCATCTGCCGATGCAGGAACCGGAAATGCAGGGCATCACCATTTGTCCGAACTGTTATAGCAAACTCCGCTCAACCGCGGAGATTTGCCCAAACTGCGGATATGAACGTCATTTCGGTGCCACCAAAGGGGAAATCCTGCGTGCCGTCTTTACCGGCGGTGCGATCGGGATTGCTGGCGCGGTCGCCGCTCGTGCCGATCTGATGATTGACATTCTTGCATCTGCCGGAGGCGCACTCATGGCATTTATTGTCGTGCAGACGCGCCATGGAAATCGCTGGCTGCCTCCAGCCAACAAAACAGGCAGGAAATGACACTCCGGTCGTTTCCAAATTACCTTACGTTACAATAAGGATTACAAAGCCTTTATCGAAATCTGCGCCGTGCCTGGCAATAACAGACACACCTCCCTCGACACTATCGCAGATGGCAAAGGGAGCATGATGATGTTGGCCTGATCAACGCCCAGCCCATCATTGATAACTGGCGCATCCCGAGATCAGCTTATTGGATCGGGGATTTGCTCCTCACGCAATGACAGCATGCCCGCAGACGTCTTTTCAGTCTTTCCCGGGACGCCCGAACCTGTAAACAACAATAAAACCATGCGAACTGGGAAGATGTGCGACAGGCACATACTCCGCGTCAAGAACACGATAAATCTCAGATCGCACTAAGAGATCCTCGCCCTTCATGGCAGGCTCTCGTGAAACGATATAAAGCGGCCGTGTGTCCAGAATACGCGCCAGTTCACGATCAACATCCATGCCCGTCGAACCACGTTCATTCGCATCCCGGAAATGCCCAGGGAAAGGATGGTCCGTAAGCGGGCAATAGCGAATAAAATCATAAAGAATGGCAGGACCATTATAAATGAATGTGCATCCCTCAGGATGCGAAACCGCTTCCACCAATGCGTGAAATGCTGTGGAATTATCCCCTTTCCGCTTCTGGGAGTAAATCTGTATCTGCCCCACGATCACACTCGCAGCCAGCAGAACAAGACACCATATTTTCCCTGTTTTTGGTCCCCAGAGCGGCGCGACCAGAAGACAAAGCGGCAGGAACAGCGGCAATGCATAATAATTGTAGTAAGTTCCAAAAATAGCCACAGCCATGACAGCCACGACAGCCCACAGATCAATCAGACGCATATCTTTCTGTTGGGCATGCGACATGGACAATCGCAACACATGACGTAATGGCACACAAAGAAGAAAAGGGGTGATAACAGCAAGCAGTTTGATTGCACGTGAAACGACACGGTCACCGGGCTCCGCTCCACGATGAAAGATGGAAACCATATTGGCAAACCACCATTCATGGAAATGTCCGATCGCTGCGTACCAGATAACAGCCAATATTGTTGGTACAAGAGCCAGAAGAATCCAGACTGCAGCGGTTTTTATGCACCCCGCGATTGTTTTTCCTGAACAATATAGTTTCCAGAGCAGATAGAGACCAACAAAAATACCTTCGAAAACCACCGTATATTTGATCTGAAGGGCCAGACCAAACAGTATCATCGCCTTGCACCCTGACGAACGTATGCACGTTCGATCAGAACTGTTCCCGTTCAGATCAAGAACGAGAGCAAAGGCCGATATAATGAGGAGATTATAAAATACCGCTGTCTGGCCACCATCTCCACCCATGATGTCCAGCACGGCGATATAGATCAATGCGGACATCAGGGCGCCCGCAGGCGAGGCCACCCGACGCGCCATGTGTATCAACACGAGAGCAGTCAGCCAGACACAGAAAAGCGCTGCAATCTGATAGGCCCAGATCCGCCAGGCTCCGAACAGATGGAAAAAGGCGTAGAGCAGAAAGAGCCCTACGGGTTTACGATCCCACACAGCAACATAAGGAAGATGTCCCTCAAGAAGCTGTCCGCCCGTAAAGAGATAGAACCCCTCATCAATGGCAATCAGTGGATTACCAAGGGACAGAGCACGACATATTACGCAGAATAGAAAAAGGAGACATGGAAGCAGAAATTTTTTCTGTAATAATCTTTTTTTAATAAGAGATTTTCCAAAAACGTCTTCATAAACCAAGCGCATTCCACCATCCCTGAAAACCATGAGAACGGGATCTCATTCATGCCCGCCTTCAACAGCGTTGATGGAGTCTTGAAAGTTATCGAGAGACCTATCCGGGGGCGGGACTGCGTCTAACACACCACAGTCCATGCCGAATAGCGCGAGAACCCCGACATATACATAGAGTCGGGTAACGAATAATTTCATTATGTTTTATATTTGACGGATTTATTACCTGCTACTGCCAGCTATTAACTGCGTTCAAACACCAGACGGAACGAAACAGCAGTATAAAAGCTGACAGACAGATTTAGTGACGCATAAAATTCCCTAAAAAGCCGGATCAGAACGGGATTTCGTCGTCCAGATCGCCGGAAGGCGCATCCCATCCACCTTGTGAAGGAAGCGCAGGTGCATTGTTACGGGGTTGCGCAAGTTGACGTGGCTGGGATGATGACATGCCACCATCATAACCACCGCCGCCTTCACCACCTTCTCCATTCCGGCTGTCCAGCAACACCAGTTCACCACGGAACCGTTCAATCACAACCTCGGTCGTGTAACGCTCCTGTCCAGACTGATCTGTCCATTTGCGTGTCTGCAAAGCACCTTCCAGATAAACCTTGCGACCCTTACGCAGAAAACGCTCCGCTACATCGGCCAAACGCTCGTTAAACACAACAACGCGGTGCCATTCCGTGCGCTCACGGCGTTCACCCGAAGCTCGATCATTCCATGTTTCACTGGTGGCCAGAGAAAAGGAAACGATCTTCATACCGGATTGACTGGTCCGGCTTTCCGGATCCTTACCCAGATTCCCGACTAATATAACCTTGTTAACGCTTCCAGCCATTACTTCTTCCCCCCAGTCTCACTGCCGTCAGACCGGCGGGGGCCGTGACAGGCATCGTGAAAGCACCGATCTAAAGAGAAAAACCCGGGTCTGCAAACATCCGGGGTCAGTTTTCCTGTGACATGGAGCGGATCAGTTCCAGCATCCTCTTTCTCACAGCCGGAGCAGGAATACCGTAATAGGCACGGACAAGATCTGCTGTTTCACGTCGCATGAAAAGCGACATGTCATTCGCCGAAGGAGATGATGCCTGAGGGGCGCCGAATGGCTGCTGCATCTCGGCAAATCCGGTTACAATATTGCCCGAAAACGCGGCTGGAGCGTTGAAGAGAATGCCTGCGCTTTCTCCACCTGCATCATCGTAGAAAAAGCCAATGGGAACATCCAGCGCACGGGCAATTTCGGCCAGACGGGAAGCACTGACACGATTAGTCCCACGTTCATATTTCTGTACCTGCTGGAATGTCAGCCCCAGCGCCTCTCCAAGCTTTTCCTGTGACATGCCAAGAAGAACACGCCGCAGACGAATCCGCGTGCCGATATGAACGTCCAGTGACATCGGGCTCTGAGCTGTCTTCCCATCCTGGCTCTCGCCTCTGGATTGCTGCACGATCACTGCCCCACTGCGGAATTATAAAAACTTTACTGCGATTCCAGATTTATAATTGATTATATACTTTTTGTTAACCTTTATTGTGTATTTTCAAAGACATGACCTACTGCTTTAACGATTTTATACCGATAGATGATAATAAGCTTCTCTCATTTTAGAGATTTTTTTACCTTAAATCATCACAAATCCATTTAACTGGAAATCATCCTGCTTTCATGTCGTCTGTGTCTGTCCCAAAACGCCAGGTCAATCCCAGGACCACACAAAGCAGAGAGAGACTCAACGGGATCTCCTGCCCATAACGGGCAAATATTGTTGGCGGCAGAGCCGGCGGAAGCTGGCGAACAAGGACACCTTCTTTCCCCCATTCGAGCCGCCCCTCTTCATGCCCTCGCGCGTCATAAACAATAGACACACCCGTATTTGCGGCTCGTGCAATTGGGAGCCCCTCTTCCACAGTCCGGAGCCTGACTGCAGCAAGATGCTGTCGTGGACCAGCGCTGTTGCCATACCACGCATCATTCGTGATGTTCGCCAGCCAAGACGGACGGTCTTTGGGATCCGTCATATGACCCGAAAAAATAACCTCGTAACAGATCAGCGGGCCAAAAGCTGAAACATCGGGGATATGAAGCGTCCTCGGGCCAGGCCCCGGTGTCATTCCTCCACCCGGGACCACCTGAACTGGAATGAAAGCAGGCTGGTATTCACCAAAAGGCACAAGGCGGGCCTTGTCATATTCCCCTTCAACGCGACCCTGATCATCAATGACAGCCAGAGAATTCCGCCAATGGTCATCCTCAGCCCGCCTCAGCGTGCCTATGATACCTGCCGTCGCTCCTGTTGCCGCGCGCGCGATCATATCACGCGCCACAGCTTCACGATCGAGAACACCGGGAAAAGCTGTTTCAGGCCATAAATAGACAACCGGAGCGACCGAGCCGGATGACCCTGCATTCTCCTGTGCCAGCCTGACACCTTGCTGCACCCCTTCGAGTGTCAGGTTCATATAACGACCAAAAATCTCACGAATATCCGAGCGGTCGATTTTCTCGCTTTCGGACACATTCCCCTGCACCAGAACCACGACAGGTTGCTGCGCCACAGCCAATGGATGCGCCGTTACCGTCAGACGCCATACCCCGAACAGGGCCCATAGCAGCAACACAGCTCCACCCGCCAGAAACTGACGCAAACCCAACGGCATCAGGCAGGCCAGAAGGACAGTAAGTAACGTCAGACCATCGACACCAATCCATGCAGCAGGCTGGATCATCACATCCCCCGCCAAACCATGGAACGCCCAGTCACTTCCCAGCGGATTCCATGGAAAACCGCTGAACAGATACAGGCGACTCATGTCGCAGACCGTCCATAGGCCTGCCAGTAACACCGCACGCCTCCAGCCATCTGGCGCCAACCGGCACAGCATGGCCGGAACGGCAGCAAAAGGTCCGAGAATCAATGCGCAGGCAGGAGATGCGAAAGGAACAAGCCACCAGAATTCGGCTGCACGGATCAGAATGGCGTTGGTCAGCCAGTATAATCCGAGCGTATGCAAGGCGAAACCGAATGCAAAACCGGAAAGCCCGGCTTCCGCCCATGTAGCTGACCGACGGATTGCACGGAGCCAGAGAGGAAAAGCGAGCAGTAACAGCGGAACAAGATGCAGCGGTGGGAAAGTCAGCGCAGCCAGAGCGCCAGCGATCAGAGATGGCATGATGACAGAACGAAGCAGGACGCTCCTTCCTGAAGGAAACAGTGTCTTCATGCTCAATCCCGGATCAGAAAAAATATTGGAAAGTTACGCGGGGAATATCCGATTCAGTCCAGCGCATCGCGCAAACGACGCTCATAATGCCGATAATATTTATCTGCCATGAGTTCGCTTTTCACCAGAACGGCAACATCTGTGGTCCCGAACTGCGTATCAACCACCGCGCCATCTCCGACAAAACCACCCAGACGGAGGTAGCCCTTGATCAGGGGCGGCAGACGGGCAAGGCAGGCGCGATGATCGAGCTGATGCGGATCCTGACGCAGCATTTCGACCCGACGCTCAGGCAACGCGCGAACCCGCAGGGCCGGAGGGGCAAGATGATTGTGGTAAAGATAGGTCAGTTCCGGTGACAGGGCTTCCGGATCCGTTCCCTGCAAGCTGGCACACCCGAACAACACATCAATCCGATGCAGAAAGATGTAATAGGCAATGCCCCGCCACAGAAGCTGCATCGCCGCACGTCCGCGGTAATTCAGATCAATACAGGAGCGTCCGACTTCAAGAAGACGGCCCGGAAAATCCGTCAGTGGTGAAATGTCGAATTCACTCTGGGAATAGAAATGCCCAACCTTCGCCGCGGCTTCGTTCTGAAGCAGACGATAGGTTCCGACAACACCTTCGGCGCCTGAAGAAATGGCATGATCGATGACGAGCAGATGATCTGCCACCTCATCAAATTCATCTATATCGCGATGGGTTCTCAATGCACGCTCGTCCGGACGCGCGCCCATTTCTTCATAAAATACCCGATAGCGCAAAGCTTGAGCGGCATCGCGTTCGGCATCACAGGATGCCAGGCGGACACCAAGATTGCCGGCTCTCAGTTCAGAAAACCCGGTTCGCTCCAGCTCCAGGGTTGAGAGCGAACCGACGTTACGAAGCTTTTCAGCATTCACCGTGAATTTTCCTTATGGTCCCTGCGACGGCCAAAAAGCTCAAGACGAAGGGAGACCAAGTCAAATCCAAGCCGGGCCGCAATCCGCCTCATCAGGGCTTCATGCTCCTCATCCTCGAACTCGACAACTTTGCCGGTCTCGACATCAATCAGAT
Source organism: Drosophila lacertosa (assembly GCA_004143845.1). NCBI lineage: Eukaryota > Metazoa > Arthropoda > Insecta > Diptera > Drosophilidae > Drosophila > Drosophila lacertosa. Next base: position 228,269 of record SCDZ01000019.1, on the reverse strand, counting down.
GATAGTGTCGTCCATCTTCTGTCGCTTCGTAACGTGCACGTCCGCCACCAAAGTCCCGACGCTCAAGAATACCTTTTTCCTCAAGCAGGCGCACAGTGCGATAAACTGTTGCTACCGAAATTTTCGGATCCAGCGCCGCGGCACGACGATAAAGCTCCTCAACGTCCGGATGGTCTTCCGCGTCTGATAAGACACGTGCAATCACCCGTCGCTGGCCGGTCATTTTCAGACCACTATCAATACACATCTGGCCGATGCGGGATTCCTCCACGCGACCTGCCTTACCCGCATTACTGCGCGAAGGAACACGTGCGGCTGTCATGTGAAACGATGCAAAGACATTACTGCGGTCACCCATACTTCTCGGCCTAGCCGAACTTCACGAAACTTGTCCACTGTTTCGACTCTCGTGAACAACTTCTTTATCCGGCCTGCATCCGCGAGTGAACACAATATCTTCAGGAAAGCCCCCTCAAATCAACCAAAAACAAGGATCTGCCATGGGGATTGCCTTCCGCAAAAATCCGGATCACGCTCCATCATGATGCAACAGACAGACACCCCCCTTCCCGAAGCCACACGCAATCTGGACATCACATCTGACGTCTGCCCCATGACATTCGTCCGCACGCGCCTCGCACTGGATGATATGGAAGCCGGGCAAACTCTTGCCGTCAGGCTGATGGAAGGCATGCCACTACGCAACGTCAAACGCTCCGCAGGCGCGCTCGGTCATGAAATAGTGACGCAGACAGACAATGGCGACGGAACCTTCACGCTGCTCATCCGGAAATGCCACGCGCCAGCGTGAGGCGCGTTTTTCATCAAATTTAATTTAGCCAGATTACCGTTACACCATCAGAATTATATTGCATCTTATGTCCGGTATGGGCTTCACTGCTTCCCGGCATGAGATTGGAGGAACGTATGAACTGGCGGTCGATGAAGTTTCTGTTGTCTTCCACATTCTGCGTCTCTCTGGCGATGACCGCATCCCGGGCACACGCTGCCCCCACTTCTTCTCCTGTCCTGCAGGCAGAAGTCAGCGATACAGCCACCCTGCCTCCAATCGGCCCGCACTGGTTCATTCCCTCCGCATCGGAAGAAACCTACCAGATCTATGATATCGACAAGGGTAAGGTTCTGGGCACAATCCCGGCGACAATGCTTGCGAACATCGTGATCGCTCCCGACAAGAAAAATTTTTATGTCGCGGAAACAATATGGTCACGCTCGGATCACGGCACACGTCAGGATCTGCTTCAGGTCTATGACGCCAAGACTCTTTCTCTCACGAAAGAGATTGAACTTCCCCCCCGCGCTCTGGCCGTATTCGCCGCTCAGGATTTTGCCGTCAGTTCGGACAATAAATGGGGCTTCATTTTCAACATGAGCCCAGCAACGTCAGTCTCTCTCGTCGATCTGAAGGCCGGGAAAGTCGCGCAAACCGTTGATATTCCGGGCTGCGCCCTTGTCTATCCGTGGAAGACCGGAGGATTCTCGAGCCTCTGCGGCAATGGATCGCTGACCAATGTCGCCTTCGATGGCGGCTCCCCAACCGTGACGCACACCAAACCGTTCTTCGATTCAAACAACGATCCGGTTTTTGAGCAGGCCATCGTGGATCAGAAAACGGGCCAGACCATTTTCATTTCCTACACAGGCAAGGTGTACACAACCGTTCTCGGACCAGACCCGAAAATTTCGGCGCCCTGGTCGCTGCAGGAAGCTGCAGGCCTCCCTGCCGTCGGAACCGGGGTACAGGAACTGGCCTGGCGTCCCGGTGGACAACAGCCCTTCGCCTGGAACGCCGCAAAGGGAGAGCTGTTCGTCCTGATGCATCCGGGCAACCACTGGTCACACAAGACTGAAGGCTCGCAAGTCTGGGTCTTCAATGTGGCAGAGAAAAAACTGTTGCGGCGAATCGATCTTCCACAACCGGCCAGCGGCATTGCCGCCAGCCCTGACAATGACGCACTTCTTTACGCCACAGGCCATAGAGACGGTCCTATCACTGTCATCAATTCCTCAACAGGCGACGTGATCAAGACCATACCGGCCCGTGTCGGAGCAATGTCCATCGCACCCGGACTGTGACACTCCACTCATGGATAATATCCTTCTGGCATCACAGACACTAACCTGGCTGCTTCTTCTGGCCACAGGTGCCGTGACTCTGCTTCTGTCCAGACGCGTCCGTGCTTTTTATCGGGTCGTTGCGCCGGCGGGGGCACTCATGACCAGCGGGGGGCTTCCGAGTGGAGCCGTTATCCCCACGGCATCGCTGATAGCGATGGATGGTTCCACCATCTCCATCGGGGGAAAACGGGCGACATCGCAACTGATACTGTTCGTCTCGGAATCCTGCCCGATTTCACGAAAGATGATCCCCATTGCGCGGGAATTCTGTCGTTCAGAAAGTATCGACCTGCTCTTTTTCGGGGATGACCGGGAAGACGTTCAAACCGCGTTGATTCAGGAATTTAGCCTGAATCCGACACGTTTCATCAACAGCGAAAGCTATGGCCGCACAATCGGCATCGACAAACTGCCTTACGCCTTGCTGGCGGGACAGGATGGACGCCTGATCGCACGCGGCCTGGTCAACAGCCGCGAGCATCTGGAAAGCCTTATGACAGTTCAGGAAACCGGATTTGACACCGTTCAGTCCTGGCTCGCCACACGTGATGCCCGAACGGCTTAAGAGAACGCGAATTTTTTTTCCGCACAGTGACCGGAGTGACAAAAATGACGGCATCGCTTTTTGACAGGCTGGGCGAAAAAGCAGCCCGCTATCTCGCCAGTCACGCCTCCCGACGCGGCGTTCTGGGCAAGGTGGGAACAGCTCTGGCAATCGCCCCAGCCTTCCCTCTTCTGCCTGTCTCACGCGCTGAAGCCGAAGAAAAACCGGTTTCAGCCAGCCTGACCGATTTTGAACGAAAGGCTCAGACAAAAGATCCGGACAAATGCGATTACTGGCGTCACTGCGCCATTGATGGCGTATTGTGCGGCTGTTGCGGCGGTGGCGTGCATACCTGCCCGCCCGGCACAGAACCTTCTCCGGTCTCATGGATCGGCACATGTCGAAACCCGGCTGACGGCCTTTCCTATGTCATCGCCTATCGTGACTGCTGTGGTCGCGCTACCTGCAATGCACCAGCTGACTGTGACTGCAACACAGCGGATCGTGAAATGCCGATCTACAAGCCCCAGACGAGCAACGATATCATCTGGTGCTTTGGCACGAAATCAACAACCTATCACTGCTCAACGTCAGCCATCATCGGTAAAGCCAGCTAAATCCCCATGCGCTCCGGCACCTTCGCACGTGTTCTGTCCATCGCCCTTCTGTGTGTCACCGCACCACGGTCTTACGCAGCAGGACAGAACATCCCCGCACCCGTCGTTCCCGCTGTGCAAGGGCATTATCTGACCGGCTGCGGTGGCTGTCATGGGATTCAGGGGCATTCGGGCCGAATGGCTGTTCCGGATCTGGCGGGTGCCGTCGGATGGTTTCTTTGCGCTCCATCGGGACGAGATTACCTCATCCGTCTTCCCAATGTCGCTTTTGCCAATCTTTCCGATGAAGACCTGACAGCGATGATGAATTTCATCGTTTTCACATTTGGGAAAACGACAGTGCCGAAAGGCAGTCTCCCTTTCACCACACAGGAAATCGCTGCCGCCCGACAACACCCTTTTCAGGGAACGAGCATGCATATCTACCGCGATGCTGTCGTCCGGGACGTCATTCGCGCCTGTCCTGCTGCATCCCCTTTGCATGATTATGATCTGGGGCAGAATAGAAACGAGGTCCATAACGGCACCTCCTTACCTGTTGGCGAAGCCAGCCATTTATAGAGGCGCATTATTTCACCTGAGCGACCGGACGCATCAGCGTGTAAAGCGTAAAAAACTATTTATAAAACTGATATAATTTGTAATATTTCCGACCCAAAAACTAATTCTCTTACCGAATAAATAAAAACATGAATGTAAAAATTATTAAAAATATAGGTTATTTTCAAAATAAATACAAATTATTACCACCGTCAGGTTCGTATTGTTCTGAAACACATCGATAATAACAGCAGGGTCCGTATTTACATCGATGATGAAAATATCCCAATGGCTATAGCATAACACTTCTTCAATATGTCAGAAGGCACTCATGTCATATCCCCATGACGTCCGGGCGCATCCTCGCACCCAGCTTTGTTCGTAAAGACAGAGATAAGTCCGCGGCACATAATGCGTATTCTTTCCTGCCTTCTTCTGCTGTCCCTCTCATTGCCTGCGGTCAGTGGATCCGCGCAGGCAGCACCCAGGGCTTATCTCACGGCCGTTGCAAGAGCCTGGGCGACTGATCCGGTCCGCAATGAACTGATCGTCAACGAGCAATCCGCAGAGGCCAGAGCCAGCGCTGCAAAATCATGGTTCGCAGGCGGACCGGAATTGAGCGGCACCTACCTTGACGACCATTTCATTGGCTCGAATGTAGGATACACCACATATCAGGGATCCCTTTCCGTCCCCCTCTGGCTGCCCGGGCAAGGAACCGCTACGCGCAAGGTGGCCGAAGCCGATGCGGCGACGGCAGAAGCGCGCCTTGATGTCGAACACATGTCCATCGCCGTTCGTGTTCTTGATACCACTGGTGCAGTGCTGATCGCCCGAAAGCAGGCCGCCATCGCCCATGCCTCTGAAAACGCGCTGGCCCAGATCGTTGCACTGACCCGAGAGGGCGTCACACATGGAGAATTTCCCTCCACCGATCTGGAAGCCGCGACGTCCGAACTGGCACAGGCCCGCACGGACTATGCTCTGGCTCAGGAACAGATCTCCGTCACAGAAGCTGCTTTTGCCCAGCTGACTGGAGACAGTCAGGTGCCGGACATCGAGTCCTGGGATGAAATTACCGGAAGCGTTTCCCTGCGCAGAACAACGCAAGAAATCGAACAGCGCGATCCCCGCACTCAAGCTGTGCTCAAGAACGTCGCTGCCGCGCAGGAGGGCATGAAACTTGCACGACGCAGCTATATGCCCAACCCGAAAATCGGGATCGATGTGATGCGTCAGGGACAATATCAAAGCCCATGGGATACACAGGTCGGTGTCCACGCGACCATCACTCTGCCCAGCGATGTCCAGAATGCTCCAATCATGACTGAGGCCGCCAATCGCATGGCGGCTGCCACACGCGAAGAAGTCATGACAAGACGCACGATCCGTAACGAGATCGCACAGGTCCGCGCACGCGTCATTGCTTCGCGGAACACTTTGGATAATGCGCGAAACGCATTGGACTCGCTCAAAAAACGCGCTGCTGACATGAAGCGGGCATGGCAGTTGAGTGAACAGCCGCTGATTGAAACCTTGCGTGCGCAACAGGCCGCCTGGGAAGCCGAACGTGCTCTGAACAAGGCCGAAATTGGCTGGCATGCCTCCCTGATCCGCATGATTATCGCCTGCAATGATCTTCCCGGCGGATTGGACTAGTTTTTTCTCAGTTTCGAATAGAAATTTGCTGCATCATAGATGCGGACAGAAGCAGCAGATACACAACAGATAAATCGTTTTATCTATGCCTTGCGGCACTGAAAAAACCTTGAAGCAACAGGGAATTTTCCCTTTCGCGCACGCCTCCAATCACTTCAGGCCGATGCAAACAGCGTGGAGAGTCAAAAATCATGGCTCCATGATCAACTCCACCCCCTTTTGGGTCCCACGCTCCGAAGATCAATCGTTCGATACGAAAATGGCTGATCGCAGCAGCGCACATCGGACAGGGCTCAAGCGTAACAATCAGCGTGCAGCCACTCAGCCGTAATCGTCCGCGTGATGCCGCAGCCATGCGCATCGCCAGCAGTTCGGCATGGGCTGAAGGATCGGCAAGTTCTTCAACCCTGTTCCCGGCCGCAGCCAGACAATGTCCAGTTTCATCCAGAACAACAGCACCAACCGGAACCTCGCCACGTTCAGCAGCCTTTCTCGCTTCTGAAAGCGCCGTTTCCATTTCAGGAAACCACAGTGGATCATGCAAAGACGACAAGTGATTTCCTCTGATGCGGTATGTGATACATATACGGCCAGACCCGTGCGTCGCAAAACGGGAAACCAGAGATCTCGATGCCGCACGGAAACGCCATGCCTGATGCACCAGAAACATATCCTCGCCCATTGATCGCCCTGAGCATGGACCATGAAGAGGGAGGAGAGGGAAAATATTCCCGCTTCCCCTGGCATGCCCTTCGGGCAAATTACATGACCGCGATCGAACTGGCAGGAGGACTTGCTGCAGGCATCACTCCGCCGCCGGAAGTGTGTGCACTTGTCCTGCAACGATTTGATGGTCTGATTATCACCGGCGGTGCATTCGATGTCGATCCCGACCTTTATGGTGGAGGAACACGACACGCGACAACCGTCCCAAGGCCTGCCCGCACGACTTCGGAACTCACGTTGCTGCGCGAAGCCCTCCGGATCGGAATGCCGATCCTTGGCATCTGCGGTGGCATGCAACTGATGGCCGTGGCCATGGGTGGAACGCTTTTCCAGCATATTCCAGATGATGTGCCTTCGGCGCTGGAACATGAGCAGACAACCCCTCGGGATCAGCCCGGCCACACCATCCGGCTTTCTCCCGGATCAAAACTGGCAGAGATCGCACAGACGGACGTGATGCAGGTCAATTCCTCCCATCATCAGGCAGTTAAGTCACCCGGAAGCCTGCAAATTGCAGCAAGATCCCCCGACGGCGTGATCGAAGCGGTCGAAATGGAAGGACCGTTTTTCTTTATTGGCGTGCAATGGCACCCGGAGTTCTGTATCGATCCCGCCGACAAACGCATCTTCAGTGCGTTCATCGCTGCGGCGCAGAGATTTGCCGCCGCACGCAACGAAGCTGCCAGACAGCAAGACGGCAGCACGAAGGAGAAACAGGGTGAGTGAAGCGCGAGGCGAACGGATCGCCAAATGGCTGGCACGCAGCGGTGTAGCCAGCCGTCGCGATATTGAACGGATGATCGAAGAGGGACGAATCTCTCTCAACGGGCAGAAGGTCAGCCATCCGGCCACATTTGTGACCGACAGGGACATCATCGCGGTTGATGGGCAGGTTGCCAACGCACCTGAACGGACACGGCTATGGCGATATCACAAGCCGGATGGACGCGTGACGACCCATCGCGATCCGCAAGGACGGCCAACCGTGTTCGACGCGATGCCGGAAGACATGCCGCGCGTTATCAGCGTCGGGCGACTCGATATCAACAGTGAGGGGCTCCTCCTGCTGACAAATGACGGGGCGCTGGCACGACGGCTGGAACTCCCTTCCAACGGCTGGCTCCGCCGTTATCGCGTTCGAGTGTTCGGTCGCGTGGATGAAGATCGCCTGGCTGCCCTGGCCAAAGGGGGCTTTGAATATGAAGGCGTGCGTTATGGTCCGATCGAAGCGGGTCTCGATTCGACAAAAGGCGACAATTCCTGGCTGACGGTCTCGCTGCGTGAAGGCAAAAACCGTGAGATCCGACGCGTCATGACCGGCTTGAATCTGCATGTCAGCCGCCTGCTGCGTCTCTCTTATGGCCCCTTCTCTCTCGGAGAACTCAAAGCCGGGGAACTTGAAGAAGTGCCTGCCAAGATGATGCGTGCCGTGCTCCCACGTGATCTGGACGCGCCTCAAAAGGGTAAAAACAAAGCATGAGAATCATCGGCGGTCTGCGCCGTGGCCGTGCTTTGGTCGCGCCTGCGGGACAAACCACGCGGCCAACCGCCGACCGCGTGCGTCAGGCATTGTTCGATATGTTGCTTCACGCGCCGTGGGGAGGCAGATCCTGTGTGGAGGGCGCCCACGTTCTGGATGCCTTTGCCGGAACCGGGGCGCTTGGGCTGGAGGCTCTGTCGCGAGGAGGAGCATCCTGTCATTTCATGGAGACAGACCGCTCTGCCCTTCAGGCTCTCCGAAGCAATATTGCGGCTTGCGGCATGGAGGCTCAGACACGGATTTCCACATCTGACGCCACTTCCCCCCCGCGTGCACAGATGCCCTGTTCTCTGATTTTTCTCGATCCCCCCTATCGTCAGGACCTGCCTGGCCGCGCCATGGCAGCCCTCCGACGGGCAGGATGGATAGCCCCGGAGGCTTTGGTCGTGGTTGAAACGGCCGCCGATGAAGCTCCACCTTTCGATGGTGATACGGTGCTGGCAGAACGCCGCCACGGCGCGGCCTGCCTGAGAATATGGCGAGATCCCGGAATCTGAGCAGATGGTCGGAACTCTCGCCGGGCTTGCCGAATTTGAAGCGGACATCAAGAAAAGTCGCTTTCTCGCCCGGGCCATGCCGATTGAAGACGAAGAAGCTGCAATCGCCTTTATACGCAGTGTCAGCAATCCGGATGCGACACATAACTGCTGGGCCTGGAAAATCGGGCAACGCTATCGCAGCGATGATGATGGAGAGCCCGGCGGCACAGCGGGACGTCCCATTCTTCAGGTGATTGAAGGGCAGGATCTGGATCGTGTCGTCGTCGTCGTCACGCGCTGGTTTGGTGGAATCAAACTCGGGGCCGGTGGTCTTGTCCGTGCCTATGGCGGAACTGCGGCTGAATGCCTTCGAACGGCCGACCGCATTGAGCTGATTCCACGTCAACGTCTGAAATTCCACTGTCTGTTCACAGATCATGCCCGCTTGCGTGCACGTCTGAGCCAAGCCGGCGTCGAAATCGTGGAGGAACAGTTCGGGGCCTCCGGCGTGGATATGGAGATTCTGGTTGCGGAAACGGGTTGCGATATGATCCGAACACAAATCGTGGACATGACCCGCGGGCACGCCATCCCGGAAATCATCGACTGATCCACACAAGAAAGGCGGAGCGCTCATGCGCTGGACAGGTCTTCTGTCCACAGGTCCGGCATGGCAATACTGGCGAAGACAGCAAACCTGATCCGGGAAGCGACCGGACAGAACACGATGGGCACAGGGAGCACGGATCACATGACGCCAGAGCACCAGACACAGTCACAACCCGCAGCAGGAACCAGACAACAGACCGTCCTGAAATTCTCCGGGCGCATGCTCCTGCCTGCCATCGGCTTTCTGGCTCTCAGCGCATGTTCCCCTGAAATGGGACGCCGGATCACGGACAGCGATGTCTCGTGCCTTCGCACCCAGATGGGAACCGCCATCAATCTCAGCTTCCCTCTGGCTGCCAATACATGCCAGCGGACGACGGCTCACAACATGATCTTCAACGAAAAGAACGCCAAGCTCATCCCGCTCAATCTGCACGGAGCGCCGGATCTGCAAAAACTGGCGAAAGAATATGACTACAGTTACACCGACTGAGAAATAGTCCCGAATTTCTCTTAGTGTTCCAGTTCGACATCCCAGTAGAGATAATCCCTCCAGCTGTCATGAAGGTAGTTGGGAGGAAATGCCCTCCCATTTTCCTGTAAAAGTCGCGTTGAGGGTTGCGCTGGGGTTCGACGCGGAAACATCCTGATTTCGTGTGGAAGCTTCGAACCCTTGAGCAGATTGCAGGTTCCGCAGGACGTGACGACATTTTCCCACGTTGTCCGACCGCCACGACAGCGTGGAATGACGTGATCGAACGTCAGTTCATGAGTCGGGAAACGATCATGACAATACTGGCAGGAAAAATTATCCCGCAGAAAGACATTGAACCGGGTGAACGCCGGACGCCGGACCGTAGGGATATATTCTTTCAGGGCAATAACGCTGGGAAGGCGAATGCTCTGCGTGGGAGAGCGGACCTCCACATCATATTCGCTCAGAACCGAGACACGATCGAGAAAAACCGCCTTCACACTGTCCTGCCACGACCAGAGCGACAACGGAAAATAGGACAAAGGCCGGAAATCTGCGTTCAAAACGAGTGCCGGACACTGGATACTGCCATCAGACAAGACGCTTACCCCCTGCAAGAGGCGCGCTGGATTTCACTGGCGTTTGGACCCCTGATCATAACGCCGTGGAAAATGCGCCGTCGAGAGTTACTTCGTGTACTATAGTCCTATCCTGCACCCGCCTGCAAGAAAGGGCAAATGTGAATTACCTGTGACACTCTTCTCAATTCCAGAAAATATTACTTAAATGAAACATAAAAACATTTTCCCCATCACACGCTTTGCTCCCAGCCCGACAGGGTATCTGCATCTTGGTCATGTTGCCGCAGCGCTCTTTGCACGTCAGAAAGCCACATCAGAGGGTCACTTTCTGCTCCGGCTGGAAGATATCGACCTGCAACGCTGTCGCCCGGAATTCTGTTCCGCCATTGAAGAAGACCTGCAATGGCTTGGATTCACTTGGGAAAAACCTGTCTGGAAACAGTCTGAGCGTATCTCGGAGTATCGTCAGACCCTTGATACCCTTGCTGCCAGAGGATTGACCTATCGCTGCTTCTGCTCGCGCTCCGACATTGCCCGGGAAATTGCAGACAGCGCACACGCACCGCATCAATCCCCGGATGGAGGTCATGTCTATCCGGGCACGTGCTGCCATCTTTCTTCCCGTGAAATCACGCAGAAGCTGGCAGAGGGACGCCCCTGGGTCACTCGACTGAATATAGCAGCCGCCCTGTCAGACATCGCTACTCCCCTGACATGGAGAGAAGATGATCTTGCTACCGTGCCCTGTTCGCCAGAAAGTTTCGGTGACATCGTTCTCGCACGCAGGGACATCGCAGCGTCGTATCATCTCTGTGTAACGCATGATGACGCGCAACAAGGCGTCACATGTGTCACGCGCGGCGACGATCTTCGGGCAGCGACGGCTGTGCACAGGCTTTTGCAAACAGTGATGTCATGGCCTGAACCCACTTATGCCTTCCATCCCCTGCTTCGAGATGAACATGGGCGGCGACTGGCCAAACGTGATGGCGCCCAGAGTATCAGGCAGATGCGAGCACGTGGAATATCTGCTTCCGACATCCTCCTCCAAGCCAAGGAAGCCATGGATAAGGCTGTCGGTCTATCATGAAGCCACCAAAGACTTCATGTGTGACAATCAGCTATGATAGGATGCAATCTCGATCAGATTCTGATCCGGATCATGGCAATACACCGATGTGATCGGTCCCAATGCCCCCAGACGCGCCACCGGTCCCTTGAGAACCTGAACACCGCATTTCTCTAGGTGAGCAACCACATCAACGCTGCAAACCGCCGTGATGAAGCACATGTCCGATGTCCCCGGCACGGCATATTCCGCACTTGCCCAGTCGTCCTGTCCCTGGGAACGAAGATTGATCTTCTGGCCACCAAATTTCAGGGCCGTGCGATTGGTTCGCCCATATTCTTCACGCTCCATACCCAGAACGCGTTGATACCAAGACGCGGAAATTTCTATATCCCGCACTGTCAGAACAACGTGGTCCAGACGATCGACAGTGAAACGCATGCGGTCTCCTGGAAACATACAGGCCCCACCACGGACATGATGGCAGCTGATCACCTGACGTTAGGTCACAAGCCTGCTTTCTGCAAATATCCACAAAAATGGGGGCGCGAAACAAGGCGAAAGGATTCCCGCGCAACCACTTGCATTTGCGTGATTTCAAGGGTAGGAACACCGCGACCACAAGTTAGAGGATGGGTGTCCGAGTGGTTGAAGGAACCGGTCTTGAAAACCGGCGAACGTGCAAGCGTTCCGTGGGTTCGAATCCCACCCCATCCGCCAAACCACATATTCGTCAGAAACTGAGGCTCATAGCCAGGGCGTTACGATTACTACTAAGCTAATAGCTGAAAAGAGTATGATCGGGCATCTGTCGTAACGGGTTGCAACCGGTGCCAGAGCTTGAAGTGGCCGAACACCATCTCAATGTGGTTGCGGTGTTTGTCTTTTCTCTTATCGTATCTGAGCGGTTCACGGCGGGATTTTCTCCCAAAAAGGCTAGGCTTTATTCCCTTTCCCTCCAGGACATCCCGAAATCAATCGGCGCCATATCCGCCGCGGACGCCCATTTTTGTCTGTCACCGTATGCAGCTTGGTATTCATACCACCTTTGATGTCGCCGATCAGACGGCCTGGATTTTTAGCCGCAGGCTCGAAACCGAGCAGAGTACCTTGAGATACGCCGCTCACTCATGATGATCTGGGACCCTGACTTGCAACAGCCAGACCGTCTATCATCCGAAGGAAGCCTCCATGTTTTTGACGTTGTAGAGCGCCTTAGAGGAGCGCATCGCGCCAGCGCTGGCCATTCCGATTGATAACAATGATGCCATTCAACACCCGACAATCTTCAACCTGGGCTCTATCATAGCTCTTTGAGAAAACAGGCTACAGGCGGTCCATCTGTTTGGCCATTAGCCAAAACAGACAATTTCATCTTCAGTCTTCTCAGAAGAAGCCAGAATCCAAAGGAGAGCGGAGTGCTGACATCAGAAATCTGGCCACAATACACAACCTTCACCACAAGCGTTTATGTACGAAGCTAGGCAATTGTTCGTCATTATCGTGTACTGATTTATGACAGGATGATTTTGACGTGTGCCATTGGAAAAGATCACGAAACGATTTTTCTTCTTCGATATGATCGACTATTCAAAATCATAAAAATCTATAGATCAGCAAGAATTCTAAATCCCGTTACGATCGCGTTTTTATAATAATCCCCAGCATCCGGACGAAATATAATTTGCAAATCTGGGACTATGGAGATTCCAGAATATAATTTGAAAGAATAATTCATCTCTAAAACCTGAATGTTGGTTTCCACGGCATGAACACCATTTTGTAATTTAATTCCGAGATCCTGTTGAAGCTCCTGTGTTCTGGTGAGGTTTGGGTTAACCTGAAGATTTGAAAAGAAAATCGACGCATAATCCGCTGCTCTACCTGGAATAAAATGCTGAGCAACCAGTCCCGCAGTATATTGGTGCCGAAATGGCAGAGATGTTCCTGTTGCATTAGTCGCAATTCCCATCACAATCAAACCATCTCGTGGGCCCGGCCCAAAGCGAAACAACATCTGATCACCACCAATATAAGCAGCTCCCCTTTGACGCTCGGTTCGAGCTGGAGCATGCGAAATAACTATTGGCTCCCCAGTCACAGATTCATAGAGATCTTTATTGTCAGATGTATCAATATAACCTCCGATCTTATAATGCCCTGGAAGTTTTTCTCGCCCCCATTGGGGATTCCAACCTATTTCCATAGGAATCATGACCCCAAGTGAGGCAGTAGTAATTGTAAAACCCGCGATTCCACCATCTTTCTTGGTATCTTGGAACAATCCGACACGAGTATAAACAGATTTTATTGGATCATACTCTAGTTGAGTACCAAGTTCTGCATATGGCCAAGAGCGCCAATGCGATGAAACTGAGACGGCTGTTGGGTGTGAACATGTAACGTTGTCCAGCGCATAACATCCGAGTGGAAACGAACCAAAACTCATATTTGGTGGATAAAAACCAGCAGTAATTGTGACACGATCGTTCGCAAGTTTCTGCTGTAAATAGAGCTCCACAAGATGGTACAGAACATTACCGCCGACACCAAAACTTTGTTGAGGTTCAAGCAGCGTTAAGTCACCAACGTAATTCTTAGCGACGTCACGCCCAGCGCGTTGGACGCCAAGCATTCGGAAACTAAGTCCTTTGGCACCGATTAATTTTTGTAGATCGACATCAACACCCATTGTGATTTGATGATCGTACGCTATGCCTTTTCTCTTGCCGCCAGCCACATTGGCCAACGTCTCAGTTAAATAGGTTAATGTTAAATCTACTCCTTTTTGATGAAGCCATGTTCGCGCACCAAAAGGATCCCCCAAAGCTTTATTACTGAAAGGTGATTCTGTGGTCGATAGATCAACAGGGGCTTTCGGAGGCTTTACAAAAACATTCCCTGGATCAGCGTTAGGGGGTTCTGAAATGGTATATGCATTATTTGACGCAGTGGCAGCATATGTTGGAATTGCCAATGCCCCCCAAGAACAAAGCACAGCACAACACAAGCACACGATAGCTACGGAATGATGGGGAAGACGGCAAATGCGAGGCATCGACTATTCAACTTAAGTGTCACAAATTATAACCAACTAGTCAGTCAGTAAGATTTGTAAGCCGATAGGATGAAAATAAATTCTATAAAAATCACGCTTCTGAGATCAGCCTATTGATAACGAAAAAGTGACTGTAGACGCTTCACCATTATCCTGACGATAACAAATAAGCAATAATTGCATCTTTCACTAAACGTTTATGTCTCGTGCTATTTGAAGAACTCAACATATTCATTCCAAGTACAGTAGCAACTGTATGCTGATTACTAACCCTATAAAAGCAAAATGAAGTATATAACAAGTGAAGATCTATGGGAGTAATCGATCTTTTAAATACCCCACTCTTCTGACCTCTTTTTAATACAGAGCTCAATTCCATGAGAATATTCTGACTTATTAAAGTATCTATATCTGTTTTTTTCAATATTTCTCCGTTATTTATGTTCTCAACCATGACAATTCTAACAAAATTCTCATTATTTTTATGATAATCAAATGTAAAGTCTATTATTTTTTCTAACTCTTCTACAGGATCAAGATTGTATCTATCCAATTCCTCCTCTGAATTTCTTAATTTTTTATATATCTCCTCCAAAACAGCTTTATATAATCCATCTTTATCTCCAAAATGATAATAAATCATTCCTTTTGTAGTTCGTGTTCCTTTGGCAATTCTATCGACCCGAGCACCAGTTAGGCCATATTCAGCGAATTCCTTAAGAGCCACTTCGAGGATATTCTGCCTTGTCTGATCTGCATCACGTGATGTCGTTATGTCGTCACTCATAAAAACTCCTATTTTTAGTGGTTTGTCCGAAATTTTCTTCGCGACGAAGCACTGAAGGAAACCTATCACGAGGAGTTGACCCCCCAAAGGGCAATTGACGGTTGGGGCAGGTCCAGTAATTGGCTTATTCGACGATTTAACTGACTATCTAGTTAGTATGAAAATGCTTTCATAGCAGCATAATATTGTTGCTATTAGGAGGACGCTATGTATCGGATTGATCAGCCTGACAGCCGGCTAGGGCTGGCGTTAGCATGGCTGCTTAGTGCTATTTTGACGATAACGGGATTATATTTTCTGATTGGGGGTATTTGGCTATTATCTTTGAAGGGCAGTCCTTATTTTGCCCTGGAAAGTTTATTGCTACTGTCTTCGGCATATTTTCTGGCACGCCGTCAGATGCTGGCGTTTCCCCTTTTTGTAGCCTTTTATGCAACAACTGCCGCATGGGCTTTTTGGGACGCAGGTTTAGATTTTTGGCCATTAATTTCACGACTAATGGTGCCTTCTGTTTTTTTGCTTATCTTCCTCGTTCTCCTTCCATATCTTCGACAGTTTAACGGTAAAACTGCTTTGCGCATGGTGTCTTACGGGCTATCGGGGATCACCTTTGCATGTATCGCCGTTGCATTTGTCGACATGTTTATGCCCCATCCGCCAGTAGCAGGCCCTGACACAGAGTTACCTCTTGCAAGTAATCAGGATGGTCATGGTGATTGGGAAGCCTACGGACGCACTTCTGAGGGAACGCGCTTCGCACCATTTTCTGAAATCAATCGGAATAATATCTCTCATTTGCATCAAGCATGGGTAATGCATACTGGTGATATTCCTATTAGCCCGGGCGGAAATGGGGCGGAAGATCAGGAAACACCACTCCAGATAGGCAATAGCTTATATCTGTGTACCCCACATAACAATGTCATATCAGTCGACGTTGATAGTGGTAAAACACTCTGGGAATATCAGGTAAACTCACAATCAAAGGTTTGGCAACGCTGCCGAGGATTGAGTTTTTTTGATGCGACTGCTGTGCGTCCTGCAACAGTTAATGCTGCCTCCGATCCAGCGCCTGTGATCTATGATCAATCTGTTACATGCCAAAAGCGCCTTTTTACAAACACACCGGATGGCCGTTTGATCGCCATAAATGCTGATAATGGCAAACTCTGCACCGAGTTCGGAAATAACGGCACGGTTAATCTTTTAGAAGGCCTGGGTAACGCACCTGATCCACAATATCAGCTCACTTCCGCTCCCACTGTAGCTGGCACGACCGTTGTCGTTGGTGGACGCGTTGCTGACAACGTTAAAACCGATATGCCGGGGGGTGTTATTCGGGGCTATGACGTCATTACGGGCGCTCTGCGTTGGGCTTTTGATCCTCGTAATCCTGATCCGAATCATGTTCTGGCACCTGGAGAGACTTATCGTCGGAGTTCAGCAAATTCCTGGGCTCCCATGTCGTATGATGCCGCGATGAACACGGTCTTCATTCCTATGGGTAGCTCTTCCGTAGATTTGTGGGGAGCTAACCGTCTTCCTGAAGATCATAAATATGCAACATCGATCTTAGCCCTAGACGCCACTACAGGTCATCTGCGTTGGGTCTATCAGACGGTGCATAATGATTTGTGGGATTTTGACATTCCCATGCAGCCCTCTCTTATTGATGTTCCGACCAAAGATGGGCAGAAAGCGGCTGTTGTTTTCGGAACCAAATCTGGACAAATTTTTGTTCTGGATCGTCTTACTGGAAAACCGATTAGCACAGTAAAAGAAATTCCAGTACCAAAGGCCGATATCCCGAACGAACAATATTCCTCTACACAACCTTTTTCTGTGGGAATGCCTCAAATTGGGACTGGTCCGTTACGTGAATCTGACATGTGGGGAGCAACGCCATTTGATCAGCTTGTATGCCGGATTAACTTCCGTTCAATGCGTTACACAGGATTGTTTACCGCTCCAGGCACAGATACCTCACTAAGCTTCCCTGGTTCATTGGGTGGCATGAACTGGGGCAGCATATCTTCAGACCCCAATAATGATCTTATCTTTGTAAATGACATGCGCTTGGGATTGTGGGTCCGGATGGCTCCAAACGCTCCGAAAAGCGCGGATAACAGCCAGAAGTCGCAAAAAGAATCTGATGGCGGTGAATCGGTCAATGCAGGCATGGGAGCTGTTCCTCTCGGTGGCACGCCCTATTCTGTTGTTAAAAATCGCTTCATGTCTCCTCTGCAAATTCCCTGCCAGAAACCGCCTTTTGGCACTTTGTCAGCAGTGAGCTTAAAGACGCATAAAATTGTTTGGCAGGTCCCTGTCGGCACTGTGCAAGACACTGGTCCATTCGGCGTCAAAATGCGTATGAAAATGCCTATTGGCATGCCAACACTTGGCGGAACTCTTGCAACTAAAGGTGGGCTCGTATTCATAGCAGGAACACAGGATTATTACCTTCGTGCGTTTGATAGCTCGACCGGAAAAGAGGTTTGGAAAGCACGTCTTCCAGTTGGTAGCCAGGGTGGACCAATGTCGTATATTTCACCCATTACGCACCGGCAGTATGTTGTTGTTTCTGTTGGAGGAGCTCGGCAATCACCGGATAGAGGTGATTATGTGATTGCCTTTGCTTTGAACGAAAAATAATAAACAACGCCTAAAATTAACGCTGTAGTGTGAATGGTATAATTGTTCGGCCAAATATTTTTTGCATAAATTACATCATGTTTGGGCGAATGCAGATCAAGAGAAAATACTTCTCTTGATCTGCACTTTAAAAGTTCTATCTGGCGTTATCTTGCAACTGACATCTCTGACCTGATCCCTCTCAAATTTCAGCATGCTGCCTCACTGTCTCCTTCACCTCACCGCGCTGTCCGAGGCAATCCTGATAGAAATGCCTTATCTTCGTGGCCTGCTCTGGCAGAGTGAAGCCTGAAAGATTCCATGCGCGTCGTTTGCTGCCGTAAAGGCGCAGCAAACCTTCAGCCAACGCATCGCTATCACCCGGGGGCACCATCCACTCAGGTGCCTGCGCAAGAATATCCGGAACACCACCCGCTTTGGTCGCAAGCACAGGCAGGCCAGCCGCCATTGCTTCCAGCAGAATCAATCCGAAAGGCTCTCTGAGTGAGGCCATTGCAAACGCATCCAGAGCGGCCATATCGCGCTTGAGGTCATGTCTGTATCCCGCGAATATCACACCGGGTGGCGCTATCTGCTTCAACGCTTCCCGTTCGGGACCATCGCCAAAAATTACCAATCTTCCACGCGGAAGCGATGCTTTCCGAAAAGCATCAAGAAGAAGATCAAAACCTTTTTCTGCAATCAGACGCCCCCCTGCTCCAATCAGGAATTCATCTGTCTTGATTCCCATTTCATGACGGAAAATGTCACGAAAAACCGGATCGTCAGCGACAGGCTTCGTCCAGTTGGAAATAGTAGCTACCCGGCCAGCAAAGGACGCTGGAATCTCTTCACGCTGCCATCCGGCAATACAAATCAGGCCATCATGACGCCGATAGGCCCGTGAACTCCACGCTTTGTGCAGTGTCGCCACCACTGCGGGCTTCATCCTGCAATGTCGCAACCACAAACGTAGAAGCACGCCCCCCCTGAAACTGGCGAGCCCCAGATGTGTGTGAATAACATCCGGCTTAAAATCAACGATTTCCCGGATCAGAGCCGCCAAAAACCCGAAACGCCCTGCACGCACGGGTAATCCTGATGGCAAGCTCTGGACAATATCCGCCCCAGTCTCCGGATCATGGCTCTGCCGGGCAATCAGGACCCGCACATCATCGGTTTTCCCCTGCCATTCCGCCAGTTCACTGACATAACGCTCGGTGCCCGCCATTCCCTGAGTGCCGATGCAGTGAAGGATACGCATGTACAAACCGTCCGTTCCGAAAAATGCGAATAGAGCGACCTTAACGGGTTATAGATCCAGATACTAAGAACGATAGTTCTCCCACCAGACAGAAACTCTTTTTCAACCTTTCCTCCGCATACTCCCAGCCGGAGGAAGAAGACTGCCGATGGACAACACGACCTATATCGCCTTGTCACGCATGGACGCCGATCTACGTTCCATCAGCGTTCTGGCAAATAACATCGCCAACGCATCCACAGCAGGCTTCAAGGCCGGCCATATGCAGTTCTCAGCCTATCTGGCAAAGCAGAATGGCACTTCATCCCCCACTGAAAAGACTGAAGCCTATACGGAAGATCGCGCAACCTGGCGCGATTTCCGTCAGGGCACGCTTCAGCAGACAGGAAATCCTCTGGACGTTGCGATCACCGGAGAGGGATTTTTTTCGGTCATGACGCCCCGTGGCGTGCGCCTCTCCCGCAATGGTCGTTTCCAGCGCCTGAACAACGGTCAGATTTCTGATGCATCCGGCAATACGCTTCTGGATCAGAGCGGGCAGCCATTGGTCATTCCGCCACGCGATGTCAGCATATCAGTCGCATCCGATGGCACGATCAGCAGTGAAAACGGCGTTATCGGACAAATCGGCGTTGTAACCGTCGATAACCTCCTCACATTATCCGAAGAAGACGCGCAGACATTCCGGGCAACAACACCGACACGACAGTTGCAGAAACGGGACATTCGGCAAGGTATGCTTGAAGCCAGCAATGTGGATGCAATGACAGAAACATCTCATCTTCTTGAACTTCAGCGTGATTTTCAAATTACTTCCAATCTTGTCGATAGCGAATCTACTCGACGTAAAACGGCGATTGATAAAATTCTTCAGATTCAATCGTGATTTTCAAATATTTTCTATCGTCTGATCCAAGGATAATCGTTCCATGATGCGCTCTCTCGATATTGCCGGAACCGGCATGCAGGCCCAACAGACAAATGTTGAGGTCATTTCAAATAATATCGCGAATATGAGCACAACGGGATATAAACGCCGTCGCGGAGAGTTTCAGGATCTCATGTATCAGGATCTCCGTCGCGTCGGAACGATGAGTTCGGACTCCGGAACCCTTGTGCCCTCAGGCGCACAGATGGGTCTGGGTGTTCGCACTGCGGGCATTTATCGCATCAATGAGCAGGGAACACTCAACCAGACCAGTAACGCTCTGGACCTTGCCATCCAGGGCGCCGGTTATTTTCAGGTAACACTCCCATCCGGGGAATATGCTTACACCCGGGATGGCACATTTTCACTTGCCAATGATGGCACAATCGTCACCGCTGATGGTTATACTCTCAGCCCCGGCATCACGATCCCGAACAATGCCCAGAGCATTACAATAGATCAGACAGGACAGGTGCAGGTCACGGTCAGCGGCCAGACCACGGCCGCCACAGTCGGGCAAATCCAGTTGGCAACTTTCCAGAACGAAAATGGTCTGGAAGCCATGGGCCAGAATCTGTTCACAGAAACACAATCTTCCGGAAACGCTATCACCGGAACGGGACAGAGCATCGGCTTTGGCGCCATTGAACAGGGCTTTGTTGAACAGTCCAACGTCAACGTTGTTTCAGAAATTACGGATCTGATCACTGCGCAGCGGGCATATGAAATGAACAGTAAAGTGATTACTGCTTCTGATCAGATGCTCCAGACACTCACAAGCCTGAAATGATGCGTTCAAACCGGATATACGATTTCGGCATCTCAAGATGCTTTCTACTCATCTGCGGTTTGTCCCTGCCCATTATGAGCGCCGCAGAAACCCCGCGTGACACAATCACCATTCATGGTCCACGCGTTCATCTATCTGATCTCTTCGATAATCTTGAACCCGGGCAGGATCAGGAGATTGGCAATGCACCTCATCCCGGACAGAGCATTTTCGTTCCCGGGAAACAGTTAAAAGCCATAGCGCATGACTATAACGTGGAAGACACAGATATTTCTGAAACAGACCATCTGAAACTTACACGTTCCGGCCGCGTCCTTATTCCCGACGACATACTCCCGACTCTGGAAGATGCGCTTCGTGAAAAAGGACTATCTGAAAAATCAAATATTAAAATAGATCATTTTCCTCAGAATATTTTTATTGCAGAAAAAATAGATGTATCTCCCGATCTCACATCTCTGGTCTGGAATTCACATAACGGACATTTTTCAGCATTCTTCAATATAAAATCAGAAGAAAATTCAGATAGAACATCAATCCAGATCAGTGGAAGCACACTTTCTTATGCCTCCGTCATTTCAGCGACACACGATATCGCACCAGGAGAAATGATTACGACCGAGGATCTGGAGTTTCAGGAAAAGGATACACGCCTTATTCCCACATTGGCACTGCATGATATGACCATGATCCAGGGACAAACGGCTCGACGCCTGCTCAGAGCGGGAAATCCCATAACCTCTGATGATATCAGACAGATTACACTTATTGAGCGTAATGCCCCTGTCGTTCTCGTTGTTTCATCACAGGGACTGCAACTCACCGCCGCGGGTCGCGCTCTTGGGTCGGCCTCTATCGGCCAGCGTGTTCGCGTCCTGAACACTGCGTCTCATATGATCGTCACCGGTCTGGCGACAGATCGGACTCACGTTGCTGTCGAACCCGGCACAGCCCCTGAACCTGCCGACCCACAACTGATCAATAGTCTGCACGCCCAGAGATTTCCATGACACGCATTTCTCTTTCTGCCCTATCATTGTTTCTCTGTCTGGAATTGAGTGCCTGCAATGGCGTTGGCTCCTGGTCGGACATTGCCCACCCTCCTGCCATGACTCATTCATCAAACCCGACGCTGGACGGAAATTACCGCCCCCTCACCATGCCAATGCCCCCTCTGCAACCTCCCCCGGCTGAAACTGCCAGCTTGTGGCGAACCGGCAGCCGGGCCTTTTTCAAAGACCAGCGCGCTACACAGGTTGGGGATCTTGTCACCATCATTGTTGACATCACGGACAACGCAACCATGGTGGACAACACAACAGCTTCGGCCTCCGGCAATGAAAGCATGGGAATCCCAAGTCTTTTCGGCCTGCAGGGCAAGTTTATTTCACATCTGACCCAGGCCGATGCCCTCTCCACCTCAAGCTCAAATGGCAACAGTGCACAGGGGACGATCACCAGAAATGAAACTGTGACGATCAGCGTTGCTGGAACGATCACGCAGGTTCTTCCAAATGGTAATTTTGTTGTCGTAGCTCGACAGGAAGTCCGCGTGAATAATGAACTCCGCAATCTGGAACTGAGTGGTGTTGTCCGACCTCAAGACATTACAGCCGACAACACCGTCACCCATGACCGGATGGCCGAAGCCAGAATTTCCTATGGAGGACGCGGTCAGCTCAGTATTCTCCAAAGTCCAAGATGGGGACAACAGATTATCGATGCTATTGCCCCACTGTAATTATCAGGATCTGAGAGTATTCTGCTGGAGTTTATAGTCCGCCCACAAGCATTCCCGATCCATTGAACAGGAGGAATAAACTCAGGACTGACGCCCCAGCGAGGAAGTAACCCGACGGTGTCTGGATGAGGCCTCATGCCCCGCCCGACTTTCAAAGGTCAGCATCCGGCAGCCATCACGTTCGAATACACCGCAAACACGCATACCAATCGCTCCGAGAACTTTTCTCGAAGCCAGATTCGTGTTCCGGGCAACTGCAATTACACGATGAATTCCGACGCTGTGCGCATATCGCAACACGGCACCAGCCGCTTCCGCCGCCAGCCCGCGTCCGGTCGCGAAGGGATAAAGCGCGAATCTCAACGCCAATCCACGCCCGTCTGGGCGGTCATGTATTCCGGTCATGCCGATCATCCGGCCATTTTCGCGAATGACGAACATGCCAACCCGATGCCGGGCACGGAATGCGACATCCTGCGCCATTTCGGCTTCAGTCTGCACCCGATTACGGACACCGCCGAGCATCAGACCAAACGCACCGGCATCCGCTTTCAAGGCGGCGACTTCATCCAGATTCCGCCATGAAACCGGTTCCAGAACCAGACGAGCGGTCCGGAGGATATCGGACCTCATTCCAAAGTCCGCTTTTCTTCGATGTCCAGACCGAAGTCTGGAGCAGTCTCAGCGTGCCAGAGGGCGATAACGAATCCGGCTTGGCTCGGTCGCATCTGCACCAAGACGACGCCGTTTGTCTTCCTCATAAGCCTGGAAGTTACCTTCGAACCATTCGACATGACTATCACCCTCGAACGCAAGGATATGCGTTGCGAGACGATCAAGGAACCAGCGATCATGGGAGATGATCACGGCGCAGCCGGGATATTCAGCCAACGCATCTTCAAGGGCACGCAACGTATCGACATCAAGATCGTTCGTCGGTTCGTCGAGAAGAATAACGTTGCTTTCCTTCCGAAGCATTTTCGCAAGATGAACGCGGTTTCGTTCACCACCGGACAGAATGCCAACCTTCTTCTGCTGATCAGCACCCTTGAAGTTGAACGCACCGACATAAGCGCGTGACGGAATGGCGCGCTTGCCGAGATAGATGACATCCGTGCCGCCGGAAATCTCTTCCCAGACGTTCTTGTCGCCATCCAGATCATCACGGGACTGATCGACATAACCCAGCTGCACTGTCTCACCAACGGTAAGGCTGCCACTGTCCGGCTTGTCCTGCCCGGTAATCATGCGGAACAAGGTGGACTTACCGGCACCGTTCGGACCGATTACACCCACAATACCACCCGGCGGCAACTTGAAGCTGAGATTGTCGATCAGCAGATGATCACCAAAGCCCTTGCTCAGGTTTTCAGCCTCGATGACGACATTACCCAGACGCTGACCCGGCGTGATGACGATGTCAGCAACGCCTGTCGCCTTCTCGTTGCTCTGGGCAAGCAGTTCTTCATAACGTGTAATACGTGACTTGCTCTTTGCCTGACGCGCCTTCGGGCTGGAGGAAATCCACTCCTGCTCGGCTGCCAGAGCGCGCTGACGTGCGCTTTCCTCTTTCTCTTCCTGAGCCAGTCGCTTGCGCTTCTGGGTCAGCCATGAAGAGTAATTTCCTTCGAACGGATAACCCCGACCGCGCTCGATTTCGAGAATCCAGTTCGTCACGTTATCCAGGAAGTAACGATCATGGGTGATGACCATGACCGTGCCTTCATATTCACGCAGCGTTCTTTCCAGCCATGCGACACTTTCGGCATCGAGATGGTTGGTCGGTTCGTCAAGCAGAAGAATGTCGGGCTTTTCCAGCAGCAGGCGACACAGGGCGACGCGACGGCGCTCACCGCCCGAAAGCTTGTCAACCGGGCTGTCAGCCGGAGGACACCGCAGGGCTTCCAGTGCGATCTCAAGCTTGCGATCAAGCTCCCAGCCGTCACCTGCGTCGATTTTTTCCTGAAGCTCGGCCTGCTCTGCCAGCAGGGCTTCCATTTCACTGTCATCCATCGGCTCGGCAAAGCGCATGGAGATTTCGTTGAAACGGTCGACAGCTCTTTTCAGCTCACCAAAGCCCAGGGCAACATTCTCGCCAACGGTCAGAGTCGGATCGAGGTGCGGCTCCTGCTCAAGATAACCAACCTTTGCACCTTCAGCGGCCCATGCCTCTCCGCCATATTCCTTATCCACACCGGCCATGATCTTGAGCAGGGTGGATTTGCCGGCGCCGTTAACGCCCAGAACACCGATCTTGACGCCTGGCAGGAAGGAAAGTGTGATGCCTTTGAAGACTTCACGTCCACCTGGATAGGATTTCGTCAGATCCTTCATCACATAGACATATTGATAGGACGCCATGGGATGAACTCCTGCGCTGAAGGGAAATTACGGACCGATGGTCTGAAAAGGATGCCTGCGCCCGGCAGGACTTGAACCCGCAACCAAGCCGTTATGAGCGGCCTGCTCTAACCAAATTGAGCTACAGGCGCGTAGGCGGGTTCTGCTTCGCTCAAGATGCGATTTTTTGCAAGGCCTTACTGTCAGATTGCTGCACCCTGACGCAGATAAATATTCCGGACATCGGAAAAACACAGCCCTCTCATGTTTCCTGCCAACACTACGCCTCTATCTCCTTGGCAACATGATCTCCGCCCGATAGTTTTCAGCCGCCCGTATTATCCGGAGATAGGCAAAATGGACGTTTCGAAACTCTCCCCTGGCAAGGACGTGCCTCACGACATTAACGTCGTCATCGAAATCCCTCAGGGATCATCGGTGAAATATGAAATCGACAAGGAAAGCGGCGCCCTGTTCGTTGATCGCTTCCTGTTCACACCAATGGCCTATCCTGCAGCCTATGGCTTCATCCCGGGCACGCTCGCCGCTGATGGCGATCCGGCAGATGCCATGGTTCTGACACCCACAGGTGTTGTTCCGGGCTCCGTGATCCGCGCCCGTCCGATCGGCGTTCTTCTGATGGAAGACGAAGCAGGCCAGGATGAGAAAATCCTCTGCGTTCCCCACGACAAGATTCATCCGCAGTTTTCAAAGGTTGAGAAGATCGAGGATCTGCCGGAAATTACCATCAAGGCAATCGAGCATTTTTTCACCCGCTACAAAGACCTTGAAAAAGGTAAGTGGGTGAAAGTCACCGGCTGGGGCGACAGCAAGAAAGCAGGTGAAATCATCACCGCGGCCCTCGAAGCCGCAAAGAAATAAGAAGATTACCGCCCCTGGAAGCCGTTACGCACAGTTTCCGGGGGAAAATGTCCTGGCAACAGCCACATGGTCCGTTTGGATCAATGGCAGCCCCCGCCCTTGCTCCCGCAGCCAGAACAGCCAGCACAGCCTCCGGCTTTCTTTCCCTGCGCACGACGACGTGCCCAGAACTGCACGCCCTCTGGCGCATGACATGCCGTCAGCAGCCTATCCGTTCCCGACCAGAAGACGCGCCCAAAAGCTGGTGACAGACGCGTGGCCCAGTATATCGCGCACACCAGAACGAGAAGAACCGTAATCGCAGTTCCGATCATGAGTTGCCTCCACTCCAGATCAACCAACATAAATCCGACCGACGTTCAGCCGATCGCTTCATCTGCGTCTTCAGAATGCACGCGCAATATGCCACGTGAGAAACGCTGCCAGCCATGCCAGACCGAACAGATAGCCCGCGGTCACTGCCACCGGCTTCCATGATCCTGTCTCCCGGCGGATCACAGCCAGCGTGGAGAAACATTGTGGCGCAAAGACATACCACGCCAGAAGAGACAGGGCCGTCGGCAGGCTCCACTGCGCAGACAGCAATGGGGCAAGCTGCGCCGCCGGATCTGCTGAATCAGCAACCCCAACGGCATACACTGTCGCCAACGCGCTCACTGCGACCTCTCGTGCGGCCAACCCGGGGATCAGGGCCACACAAATCTGCCAGTTGAAGCCAATGGGAGCGAACAGAGGCAACATCAGATGCCCGATTCTTCCGGCAAGACTGTAATCAATCGACGGTCCGACTGCGCCAGCGGGTGGAGCCGGCCAGCTCGACAGCGCCCACATCAGAACGCTCAATGTAACGATAATTGTGCCGACACGGGAAAGGAAAATCTTCGCACGCTGCCAGAGACCAAGAGCAAGATCGCGCGGATTCGGGAAACGATAATCCGGCAATTCCAGCAGAAGTGGATGCTCAACACCCCGATCTCTCTGTTTCAAAACCCGTGCAACGACCAAAGCACTCAAAATCGCACCGGCATAAAGCGCGAACAGCACCAGCCCCTGAAGATTGAAAATACCCCCGATGCGTCGATCCGGAATGAAAGCACCAATCAGCAGAGCATAAACCGGCAAACGTGCCGAGCAGGTCATCAAGGGAGCCAGCAGGATGGTCACGAAGCGGTCACGTGGATTCTGAATGGTCCGCGTCGCCATGATCCCAGGCACAGCGCAAGCAAAACTCGACAATAATGGAATGAATGACCGCCCAGACAGACCGGCTGACGCCATAACACGATCCAGCAGGAACGCCGCACGCGGCAGATATCCGGATTCCTCCAGAACCAGAATCCAGAAGAACAGGATCAGGATCTGCGGAAGAAACTCAATGACCGTCCCCGCTCCCGCGATGACACCATCCGTCAACAGCCCTGTCAGTGCATTATCCGGCAGGGTGGCACGCAGCGTGTCCGCCAGCCAGGCAACACCCGCATCAATCATATCCATCAGAGGCTGGGCCCAGGCGAACACCGCCTGAAACATCACAAACATCAACACGGCCAGAATACATGGCCCCCAAACGGGGTGCAGCACCCAGCGGTCAATTTTTTCCCCGAGAATATTTCCCTCATCAGGAGGATAGGTCACGCTCAGCGTCATCAGGCGACGCACTTCTTCATGCAGATCGCCTGACAATGTCTTTTCCGGCGGTGCAATCCGCATCGCATCCAACGCCTCGGAAAGTCTGGCCGCTCCCCCCTTGCGAATGCCGACAGCGGGCACGACTGGCACCCCCATCTCCATGGACAGACGGTCCAGATCGATCACCAGCCCCTGCTTGCTTGCTGCATCGGTCATATTCAGCACCAGCAGCATCGGGCGTCCCAGATTCCGCACTTCCAGCGCAAAACGCAGATGCAGGCGCAAATTGGTCGCGGACACAACGCAGATGATCAGATCCGGCGCAGGCTCACCCCGATATTTCCCGGCGCAGACATCTCGCGTCACCGCTTCATCCGGGCTGGTGGCGTTCATGCTGTATGTGCCGGGCAGATCCAGCAATGCAACGGCACGACCTGCGGGCGTTACAAAGCGTCCTTCCTTCCTCTCGACAGTGACTCCCGCATAATTCGCCACTTTCTGGCGATTCCCTGTCAACTGATTGAACAGCGCCGTCTTGCCGCAATTCGGATTGCCGACCAGCGCAGCCCTCAAGGGCGATTGGCCGGAAACACGGGAATGTGCGGCTGACTGCGACATCGAATTCATACAGCTATTGTCTCATCCAGAATGATCCGCGAGGCTTCGCTCAATC
This sequence comes from Drosophila lacertosa, assembly GCA_004143845.1. Lineage (NCBI taxonomy): Eukaryota > Metazoa > Arthropoda > Insecta > Diptera > Drosophilidae > Drosophila > Drosophila lacertosa. The sequence continues at coordinate 200,568 of SCDZ01000019.1, read as the reverse complement.
GCAGGGCAAACCGGGTCATTCCAACGCGCACAGCCAGAGGATCGCCTCCGAATGGACCGCGTGCGACAACTTTGACAGCTTCACCAGGGACAAATCCCAACTCACGTAAACGACACGCCACAGGATCTTCCGAGCTACGGTTTTCCACCTGACGAACGACGGCCACCTGACCGGAAGGCATCTGATCCAGACGCATGAATGACGACTCCCTTGTTACCTCGGTGGATATTCGCGCCCGATAATGCGCTCAGTTGCGAATGATACCTATTTCCTTATCTGGCCAATGTCCATTGGAGAAGGCATTCTTCCCGCCTGCGCATGGCTCATCTGTCGGAAATAACGGCGAAAATCCTGACTATCCTTCCTGTCCTGTCCGGACAAAGGGCAGCCAGAACCAAGTTTTACGTGCAATCCGCGGCCAGCCACTCTATGGACTGCCTGCATGCAAATACCGCCACCGGATCATCTGTCCGGCTGGTTTCCGCTGCTTACAGGAAAGATCAGGTCCGGTTCCGATGGATATCCGCAATATCGCGATCATTGCCCACGTTGATCACGGCAAGACAACACTCGTGGACGAGCTTCTCAAACAGTCAGGAGCTTTTCACGAGCACCAGCAGGTCGCCGAACGGGCGATGGACAGCAACGACCTGGAGCGCGAGCGTGGCATCACCATTCTTGCAAAATGCACCTCGGTCGTCTGGAAAGACACCCGGATCAACATCATCGACACGCCAGGCCACGCCGATTTCGGCGGTGAGGTCGAGCGTATTCTGAGCATGGTTGACGGTGCGATCGTTCTGGTCGACGCCGCCGAAGGTGCTCTGCCTCAAACAAAATTCGTCGTCGGCAAGGCTCTGGCCCGTGGCCTGAAGCCGATCGTCGTCGTGAACAAGATCGACCGTGGCGACGCCCGTCCGGACGAGGTCCACAACGAGATCTTCGATCTGTTTGCGTCCCTTGGTGCAAACGACGAACAGCTCGACTTCCCGATGCTTTATGCATCCGGCCGTCAGGGCTGGGCTGATGAAGAGCTGGAAGGCCCCCGCAAGGACCTGTCCCCGATGTTCGATCTGGTCCTGCGCCATGTGCCGGCACCAAATCTCGACAAGGACAAGCCGTTCGCGATGATCGCGACGATTCTGGAGTCGGACAACTTCCTCGGCCGCGTTCTGACCGGACGTGTCGAGCAGGGACGTGCGAAGGTCAACATGCCAGTCCGCGCCCTGCGTCAGGATGGCACGGTGATCGAAACAGGTCGTCTGACGAAGCTTCTGTCGTTCCGTGGTCTGGACCGCGTGGCAGTGGACGAAGTCGAAGCCGGTGATATCGTCGCCGTGGCCGGCCTGTCCGAAGCCACCATTCCGGACACGATCGCTGCCATTGAAGTCGCTGAACCTCTGGCAGCCATTCCGGTCGATCCGCCGACCCTGTCCATGACGTTCCGTCTGAACGATGGTCCGCTTGGCGGCCGCGAAGGCAAGAAAGTCACTTCACGTCAGATTCGTGACCGTCTGTTCAAGGAAACGGAAAGCAACATTGCGATCCGCGTCACTGACAGCCCGGAAAGCGAAGCTTTCGAAGTCGCAGGACGTGGCGAACTCCAGCTTGGCGTTCTGATCGAAACGATGCGTCGTGAAGGCTTCGAACTGACCATCGGTCGTCCCCGCGTTCTGTTCCAGACAAACGAGGAAACCGGTGAGCGTGAAGAGCCTTACGAAGAGGTTCTGATCGACGTCGACGAGCCTTATTCGGGCGTCGTCGTCGAAAAGATGTCCCTGCGCAAAGGCGTGATGCAGGACATGCGTCCTTCGGGTGGTGGCAAGGTTCGTCTGACCTTCACGATCCCTTCACGTGGCCTGATCGGCTATCATGGTGAATTCCTGACCGATACACGCGGCACAGGCATCATGAACCGTCTGTTCGATGGCTACAAACCCTATGCAGGCAAGATCGAAGGCCGCCGCAACGGCTCGCTGATCTCGTCCGAAAATGGCGCGACAACACTGTATTCGCTGTTCTCATTGCAGGAGCGCGGCACACTGTTCATCCAGGATGGTGAAAAAGTGTATGTCGGCATGATCATCGGCGAACATTCACGCGAAAACGATCTCGAAGTGAATCCGGTTCGCGAAAAGAAGCTGACCAACATCCGCGCTGCCGGCAAGGATGATGCACTGCTTCTGACGCCGCCGCGCAAGATGAGCCTTGAGCAGGCGATTGCCTACATCGAAGACGACGAACTGGTGGAAGTCACTCCGTCAGCCGTACGTCTGCGCAAGCGTTACCTTGATCCGAACGAGCGCAAGAAGCGTGAACGTTCCGGTTCAGTAGACTGAGTTTTCCCCCAATCGGGAAAGCATGGAAGGCCCGGGGCTCTTTAGCCTCGGGCTTTTTTTATGCCTCCTGCCGCACGTCTCATGCCCTGAAACCAATCAGATTCTCTCCATTTGCTTGATCCTTCAGCCGAAGGCATCTACCCAAGATGGACCTTGCAACATTCCCGGAACTGAAAGTCAGGATGCATCTAATGACCCCTGTTACTGCTCCGGAAACGTATCAGAGTGAGTGCTCTTCACGTTCCCGGCTGCCCCGTTTTCTTCTTCGCATCAGTGCCATTCTCTCCATAGTCACTGCTGCGTTCCTGCTTCCAGGCATTTCCCATGCGGCAGATCAGTCCACTGCTGAGACAACGGCCCTGTCACCCAAAGAGGCCCAGCAGATTCTGGGGGTGTTGAATGATCCACAGAAGCGTGAAGAATTCACGCGCACGCTTTCACTGATCGCGAAGGGGACTGCCAACGCCCCTTCCAGCGGGACTGCTGCAGCCACACCTGCCGCAACCGTCAATAACGCGACCCTGCATCACGGCCTGATTTCCAGTGTAACGGAGGTCAAATCGAGCCTGAAGCACTACGCAAGCAATTTCATCAGCCTGTTTGCCGATCTGCAAACTGTCGGGCAGTGGTTCCGCAGTGAAATTTCCAATCCAGAAAAACGGACACTTCTGCTCGAAACCTTCTGGCAGGCTGGGCTGATCATTGCCGTTGCCCTGATTCTGGAATGGAGCACCGTTTTCTCTCTTCGCAAACCGTTGCGCATGATCACCGCGCGGGCGGAAGCTCGTGAGGGACGGTTGACCGAAGGCCATCCCATCACGCCTCCCCCCCAGAGTGAGATCAAGGCGCAGGATGCGCTTTCTTCAGATCTCCCTGAAATGATGATGGAGAGCAGCCAGACGCAGATCGACGAACAACGCACCAACGATCAGCGTCGACAACTGGAGACCCTCCGCTTCATCGCGCGCGTGCCCTACACGCTCGGTCATATTCTGCTGAAACTCGTTCCTATTTCCCTGTTCATGCTCGTGGCCTTCCTCGGAGCCACTTTCACGACAGGCAGCGATCAGGCAGCGACCGTCACACAGACATTGGCCCAGGCTTACGTCATTGCACGTGGCCTTTACATCCTTGTCGAATCCATTCTGGCGCCCCGTTCTTCTTCCATCCGTCTGGCCCCATTGTCCGACAGCACGGCGCGGACCCTGACACGCTGGTGGAACGTTCTGGTCGCGGCTCCGTCCATTGTCATCTGCCTGTCCGTTCTCGGAGGGGAATTCGATCTTGCCCCACGCGGCACGGAAGCCATGATCCGCGCGGTTGTTTTAGTCGAACATCTTATACTCGCCGCGTTCATCTGGCGCCTGCGTCCCATCGTTGCCCGCAATCTTGCGCCGAAACGCGCGCAGGCCCGTAGCAATTTCTGGTCCTTCATTCTGATGCTGGCCCAGTTCTGGTGGATTCCTGCCCTGTTCCTTGATGGCGCACTGTGGTTGATCTGGGCTGCCCATCTGCGTGGGGGATATGAATGGATCCTGCGCACAACCCTACTGACCCTTATCGTCTGTGCTGTCGCTCATCTTGCGGCAGTCCTTGCCTATGGCTGGCAGGACAAGCTGTTCCGGATCAGCCCTGAAGCTGCGGAAAAACATCCCGAGCTACAGACGCGTGCCAATTATTACTATCCTTTCGCACGCGGTGCTCTGACCGCTTTTATCGCCTTTACCGGCTTTGTGGCCCTGACCGAGGTCTGGGGTATCGACAGTATCGATTTCTTCTTTCGTAATCAGGTCGGTTCCCGACTGCTCAGCGCCGCAGTGACAATGGTCATAGCGATTGCGATTGCAGCAATGATCTGGGAAGTCGTGAACAGTCTTCTGAACGGACAAATCTCGAAATATACATCCAGCGGTCAGGGTACACGTGCAACCCGGTTGCGTACCGTGCTACCAATCATCCGCACGGTTCTTCTCACGGTCATCATCGTTATCGTTCTGGTCACGTCACTTTCCCAGATCGGCATCAACGTGACGCCACTTCTGACCGGCGCCGGAATCATGGGAGCCGCGATCGCCTTTGGTTCACAAAGCCTGGTCAAGGATTTCATCACCGGCTTCTTCATGCTGGTCGAAGATGCCATTCAGGTCGGGGACTGGGTCACCGCCGGAGGCGTTTCCGGCTGGGTCGAGCATCTTTCAATCCGAACCCTGCGCGTGCGTGCGTGGGATGGTGATCTGCATATCATCCCTTTCTCGTCCGTATCTTCAATTGCCAACACGGCCCGCGACTGGAACCAGATCATTGTCTATATGAAAATCGACATCACCGAAGATGTTGATCGCGTTGCTGCCTATATGAAAGAAACCGTCAAGGAGATGCGGCAGGAAGACCGCTATCGCAAGGTCATTTCCTCCGACTACGAACATCTGGGGGTTGATCAGGCCGACGAAACGGGTGTGAAACTGGTGGGCACCATCAAAACAGTGGCCATGGCGAAGTGGGGTGTCAAACGTGACTTCTATGCTCGTCTTTGCGCCCGCCTCCGCAAGGAGAATGTCCTGTTCTACAACCCGACAAGCTACACAGCTTCAGCTCCGGGGACAGAACTGGACGTCATGCTGAAATACACTCAGGTTCCTCCCTTCGAGATGAACCAACCACCACAAAGCTGATTTTCATGTCGGCTCCCTGAAAGGAAAAACGGCATGGAGTGCGTCATCCATGCCGTTTTTCTATCAGTGCCCTTTCAGCCGGGCATTGCAGGAACTGTAATACCCGCCGCCTTTTCGGGTCCAAACCATCCCGCCATTCTTTCCAGCGATCTTATTCGCACGATATTGGTCGAGGCAGGTTTTCATCCGGGCCTTTCCTGGTGTCAAAGCCCCATAACGTGGCTCAAGAGCCGACGGCACCACAGGAGGGCCGGAATCTGTCACGGCAAGAGGCCTTACTTTCGACCGCTTTCTCACGCGTCGATGGTGTTTCACCGGATGTGGGCAGTGCGCCAGCCTGACAAGCCGAATATAAGGTTCGGCTGCACCATCCTGCTTCTGCGCATCCTCAACACCGAGAAAACATTGCGTTGATGCATCTGCCTTCGTCGGCAACAACATCCCCGCCATAAGACCGATGCCCAGAAAGCAGCGCAGACATAACGGACGCAGAGCAGTAACCCACTGATATCCGGGAAAATGACGATGAACGTCTCTCATGCCTCCTCAAAAGGGCATGAGAGACCTGAGGTCAATGTCCAGAGACACGCGTCCTGGTTCGCATGGTGACAAATTCTTCGGCTGATGTCGGATGAATACCTATCGTTCTATCGAAATCATTCTTTCTCAGACCGGCTGTCACTGCGATGGCCAACGCCTGCATCATTTCCGGCGCATCCTCACCGTAAATATGCGCCCCTATGACTTTCTGGGAGGCCTGATCCACAACCAGTTTCATCAATGTCCGCCGTTCACGACCCCCGATCGTATGGCGCATGGGACGAAACTTCGAGAGATAGATATCTGCCGCACCCTTGGCCGCAGCTTCTTCTTCCGTCAGTCCGACACTGGCCAGCGGTGGTGTGAAAAATACGGCCTTGGGCGTCGTGTCAAATGACCAGTCACGCGCATGATTTCCGTAAAGACGATCCGCCAGTATGTGGCCTTCCGCAATGGCAACAGGCGTCAGGTTGATACGATCGGTCACATCCCCAATGGCGAATACATCCGGTTCATCTGTTTCATGATGCGCATTCACCATGATACGTCCGTTGCCGGTCGTCCGGACGCGCGTCTTTTCCAGTCCCAATCCTGCCGTTTTGGGGACTCGGCCTGTCGCGAAGATCACCTGATCCACGATAACCGATTCACCATTTTCAAGATGGACCGTCAGTTCTTTCCCATTACGGGTAATCCGTGTGGGTTCATGCCCTGCAAGCTGGCGAATGCCGCGCTGTTCAATACCTTCAGCAAGGGCATTACGAAGATCTTCGTCAAAGCCACGCAATGGCAACGGCTGCCTGTAGACCAACGTGACGTCAGATCCGAGGCCGGCGAAGATGCCGGCGAATTCAACGCCGATATAACCGCCTCCGACAATACAAAGACGTTGAGGACGTTCTTTCAGATGGAAGACTTCATCAGACGTCAGGGCGAACTCAGCACCTTCAATCTGCGGGCGAACCGGAACCCCGCCTGTTGCAATGACAATCTTTTCTGCCGTCAGCGTCACAGGCTCTGCTTCCGGGGCCAGTTCCGATGGCGCGACCGTAACCGTATGCGCATCAATGAAACGTGCGTGACCGGTCAGAAGCCTGACACCAGCTTTCTCAAGCATGGAGACATAAATCCCGTTCAGACGGGAAATTTCACGATCCTTGGAGGCAATGAAAGCCGGCCAGTCATGATGACCTGCCTGCGTGTCCCAGCCAAAACCATGACTGTCCTGAACAAAGTCAGCATATTCCGAAGCCTGAACAAGGAGTTTTTTCGGAACACAGCCAAGGTTCACACATGTTCCGCCCCAGTGCCGTCCTTCGACCACAGCAACTCGGGCACCATGGGACGCTGCGATACGGGCGCAACGCACACCACCCGATCCTGCACCAATAACCAGAAGATCTGTATCGTAACTCATGCTGCCCCCGACTGGTCTTGCCGATGGTCAGAAAGAAACGACCAAACCGTTATAGCCACCGGCCTCTGGAAACCGATCTCAAAAATGCGCCGCCCCTCCCGATCTCCTTGCATGTCCAAGGAAATCTGAAGGGACAGCGAAACACATCATCATGGAAAATACGAACCGATATTAACGTTCCGCAAAAGCCTTTTCCACGACATATGCTCCGGGTCGTGAATTATTGCCTTCATCGAACCCGCGTGATTCCAGAAGCTTTTCCGTATCAGCCAGCATTTCAGGTGAACCACAGATCATGACTCGGTCAAGCTCAGGATCTATTTCCGGAATATCGAGATCCCGGAAAATCTGGCCATTGCTGATCAGGGTCGTAATACGATCCTGCACCGGGAATTCTTCACGTGTCACAGCTGGATAATATTTCAGCTTCTCGCTGACCAGTTCACCCAGGAATTCATGCTGCGGCAGTTCCTTGGTAATGTAGTCCTGATAAGCCAGTTCACCCTTGATTCTGACTGTGTGCGTGAGAATGACGTTCTCATAACGCTCATAGCATTCAGGATCACGGATCAGGCTCATGAACGGTGCAAGTCCGGTGCCCGTCGACAGGAAATACAGATTGCGGCCTGGACGCAGATTATCAAGCAGCAGGGTGCCAACAGGCTTGCGACCGATCAGGACCGTATCTCCGACCTTTACGTGCTGCAGGCGGGAAGTCAGCGGGCCATCAGGCACAGCAATGGAGAGGAACTCCATATGGTCTTCGTAATTGGCGGATGCGATTGAATAGGCACGCAGAAGAGGCTTACCCTCCACTTCGATGCCGATCATCGCGAACTGACCATTTTCGAAGCGCAGAGCCGGATCGCGTGTGGTTGTGAAGCTGAACAGACGATCGGTCCAGTGATGCACAGTCAGAACCGTCGCCGGATACAGATGCCCGTACTCTTTTGTCGGCGGGGCCAGATGCCAGACGCCTTCCTGCCCTTCAACCGGCAGAAGACCCGACGGAGCATCCTCAGCGGACAGGCGAATAAATGTTTCGGACATCAGGACAAATTTCTCCGGATCTCTCAGGCCCTGCCGTCGACGAAGCCACGATGCACCATCATCATGAAAGCGCGTGATTTCTGCCGCCGTATCGGGCAACAACATGACATACAGCCATCAGAAAGCGAGGAAAGACGATTTCTGGAAGCCATCGACCCACGCAAATGCGAGGTCTTTCTGGCGCAGTCTGATAGCCGATCTGCAATGAGGACGCAAACTTACGACCATTGCATGTGAATAAAATATCTCACCACGGAAATACTTATTCAAAATCGTTGATTGTCACACCCAGTGACTTCAATGCCTTCCAATAGCCGGGATAGGTTTTGGAAACACAGCCCGGATCGAGAATAGTGATGCCATGTATCCGCAGGCCGGCGAGCGCAAAAGACATTGCGATGCGGTGATCCGCGAATGTGTCGATATCAGCCGGACAGGTTTGCCCTGCCAGTTCAGGATCCGACTCTACAATCAGATCATCACCTTCTTCTCTCGCCAGCCCTGCTCGAATCCTGCAAAGCCCCGTCGAAAGAGCGGCAATGCGATCGCACTCCTTGACGCGAAGATTACGAATGCCCGTGAAGCGCACAGGGGTCTGATTGAACGCCGCCAGCACGGCCAGAGTTGGAATTGCATCCTGCATCTGGGAGCCGTCAATAACGGCGGGCATCTCTGGAAACTGCTCAATAATAGCCCATGCACGCGCATCAGGCTGCGAAAAGCTTTCGGGGGACAGGCCTATGTCAATGTCCCCACCCGTCAGACGCGCTGCTGCCCACAAATAGGTTGCGGCCGAAGCATCTGGTTCAATCATGAGATCGGCAGCGTGATAGGCTCCCGGCTCAACCCGCCATGAAGTCGGTCCGGTCTGCTCCACAGTCCCGCCGAAATGACGCATCGTGGCAACAGTCAGATCAACATAACCCGCCGCATCAAGACCATGACCTGTCAGATTGATTTCAACCGGCGCATCAGCGCGGCCAGCGGCCATCAGAACAGCTGAAACATATTGGCTGGACAGACCAGCATCGATCTCTACCTGACCACCGGGCAAAGATCCTGTTCCATGCACGGTCACAGGGGGACAACCACTGCTCCCTACTTCCGCGTGGACTCCCAAACGCCCCAAAGCCGTCACCAAAGGTGCAATCGGGCGCTTCTGCATGTGGCTGTCGCCCGTCAGAACGACGTCTCCGACGACATAGCTGGCAACCGCCGTTAAAAAACGGACGGCAGTTCCAGCATTGCCAAGGAAGAGTGGAGTGTCCGGACGTTCCAGATGTCCATGACTGGAGACAATAAATGTCGTCTCATCCGGCTCTTCCACGCTGACACCCAGCAGGCGGAGCGCTGCGGCCATATATCGCGTATCATCGCTTTTGAGTGCGCCCGTCAGATGGCTGACACCCCGAGAAAGAGCAGCAAGCGGCAACGCCCGATTTGTAATGGACTTGGAGCCAGGAAGGACAACACGTCCCCGAAGCGGATGAACCGGAGGTTCAATCCGGACCGCACCAGATGACATATGCACGACTCCTGTCTCCATTTGCCTGACATTATTCAGGCAGCAGCCGTTTCCTTATCACGGACGGAGTGAAATGCGGAGATCAGCCATATTCATAGATGACAATCTGACCCGGTCCGCCATCGCCACCAGAAACCCATGTTCCACTTGGCGCGACACAGGAACCACTCCCACCGGCTCCCGCACTCCCGGTCTGACCCGTCTGGCCTGAGCCCCGCTCCCAACCTCCTGCATGTTTGGCTGAAAAACCGCCTTCCCCGCCATAACCATAAAAAGCACCCGATGCGACACCCACAACGTGCCCCGATTTTCCACAAGACCCGTAACTCAACTCAATAACATTCATGCCTGTCGCAGCATTAGCCTGCACTGAGCCACCACCGCCCGATCCTCCGATCAGGCCGACACCACTCCCTTGCGCCACGATACCTCCGAAGCCACCAGACAGGGTAATGATGCTTCCCACAGAAGACGGGCCGCCATTACTGCCCGCTGCCGCACCTCCGGAGGACTGTCCTCCTCGTCCACCGCATCCGAGGGAAATAGAAACGGGGAATGAAAATTTCTTTGCATCTATGATTATTTTGGAAAATCCCCCTGCACCGCCGCCGCCGCTGACTGCCGCAACACTCGAACTGCATGTCGGACAACCACCTCCACCACCTCCACCAGCCATGATCTCCATAATGACCAGACGCGTTCGAGAGGAGGGAGCATATTGAAACACTGTGCTTCCACCACTCGTCGCATCAGGTCCAATATGAGAACTTACTGAAAGGAGATTCCCTGCGGCATATGCTCCCACAAAAGCTGTTGTCGCAATGCGCGCTGACTGGTCTCCTGCATCTGGCGTTGGCGCTGTGGGCGTGCCTGTGAAGGCCGGGGACTCTCTGGGCGCAAGCTTCGGGATTGTCACCGGGAATAGGTCTTCCGATGTCACAGACACCATGCTGTCAGATAATGCGGTTGCACCGGGTGGAATGACAATTTTGTAAATAGCGACAACGGAATCACCCGCCGGAATTTCAGACGCCATCTGCAATGTCGCCATAGAAGCTCTGCGCGTTGCCTGAAGTTCTCCGTTTCCATTCTGTCCGCCCAGAGTGCCGGAGGAAGAAGAAGCGTCAGCATAACGCAACAGCGTCATGTCCGTATCGGCTGTATTGAGAGAAGCATAAACAAACAGCGTTTGCGCTGAATCAGATTGTTCTGCCGATAATACGCCTCCCGTCCAGAAATATTGCACGGTCGTCACCGATGAAAGCGTTTCCAGACTGCCATATGCGGTTGCATCAGCATTACCCTGATCGCAGAGCACACCTTCGCCGATGGAAATATTCATCGTTTTCTCATCGCAGGAAAACTGAAATCCCGATGCAAAGACAGCCCCCGCACCAAAAGCACATTGGAGTGCACTGGAAATACTTCTGTCTGCATAACGCTGTGACAGAAGAGCATCCGTATCGGTCACCACCTGACCCGGATAGACAATTATACGATCCATTATATCAAGATCCGTTCAATATCCGATAAAAAATACTTATTCCCGCAGAACGACAGTCCTGTATTGCCTGTATTAATTCTATCTCATCGCTCCCGGATGGGGCCTCGACAAAGACACAGGCAGGAGATGTCCGTGAACCATAACGTCTCACGGTCTCCCCGGACCCATCTCGTCCGTAACAAACGCAATCCGGAGCGCGCCACGGTTCAAAGACAGAAATATCTTTTCCCAGAGAGGATAATCTCTTCTCAACTGCTGACCGTGTATTTTTTTCTTGCGTAAAGCGTTCCTTGATCCGCTCAATATAGGACGAATCGCTCTCGCCATTCTGACGCGGCAGACTTCCGCCAAAGTAATCCTGAGAAGCCAAATCAATAAATATACCATTACTGCTTTGCAGGCGGCTTTGTTGAGCAGCATATGTCAACAGTTGATGCATAAATGCCCATGGCCACGCAAAACCGGACAGAAGTCCGTCGAGCACAGGTGTCATTTTTTCCTGGGTATCCGGGAACCACCCCGTTGGCAGGACCGATCTGATCCGGTTTGCCATATCATTTATATTAACGGTCATCACAGAACAAAAAAACCCTTCTCCGGAAGTCTATTCAGGAAGAAAGCGACAAATTAATATTCCCGGCCCGAATCACCTGACCGGTCGCCACTGAAATATCTTTTGCAATGCCATTCAGAGTGATCACACCCATTGAAGTGATCAAAGATCCTGCGGCCGCAAGGGAAATACTCGACAATTTTGTATAATTACATGAATACCCAACTGACAAATCATTTATATAATTTGTAACAGCGAGAATAACCCCTGCACTGACTGTATCCAATGTTACTCCATCGGCAAGAACAACTGGTATAACAACATCGACTTAGATCAAATCAGCGCGGAGAACAGCATATTCTATCCCACATGCACGTTCTGTATCAATCGCATTAGCCACAGCAGACAGTATTGAGTCCGATACATCGCCAGATCCATCGTCAATCACGACTCTGAAAAATCCTTGCCGTTTATTTCCTCCATCATCATTTTCTATAATCTGATAACTCAATTTTGAAGATACGCCTGATACTGCGGAATTTATTGCATCCTGCGTGGCCGAAGAAAGAGAGGCAAACCATTTTACAACACGGTTTTTTACGGATGCATCATTTTCCTGATCTGCTCCATTCGTCACGCTATTGAGATTTGTGCAAGTATCAATTCCGGAAATCTGCGTTCCCAGAAGGTTGATTACGCCTGCCATGACATTTCCGGATGCGCCGGCGGTTGTGCAAGTGACAGGACAGTTAATGGATGACACCCCCATGGGGCGCACATATCCTCCTGCAGTTTCAGACCACCACTGGTTTGATGAATCCTTACTGACAGAAAAAATAATTTTTCCATCTGATGTTTTGACAATAGAACCAACAGGAATAACAGACGATGAACTACCGGGAGAGAGTGAGATAAATGTTTGAGTCGTGGTTGCCGGAACGGATCCAAGACGTTCTATGCCGTATTGAGACAGCCAGCTATCGACATCGTCTCCAAATGATGAAGAAAGACGCGTCACAGAAAGCACCTGAAGGGCCAGATATTGCTGCCATAGGGCAATTGTCGCATTTGCTTCCATCAAGGAGCGCGCGACAGATCCAACACTGAAATCCCGCAATGATGAACATGTGCTTTGGGCGGAAGCTATTGCATTATTCACCAATGTAGAAAAATTCTGTAGAGAAAGACCCATTTCAAATATCCACTGAAATAGTTTGCCCCGTTTCCGACGCTATATAAACAATACGAATTGTAGTCCTGCCCCCTTTACTCATTACAATAGAAATTTCAGGAGGAGGAGATTGAGCAACAGATGCTTCCTTCGCAAGCTGCTCCGTGATCAGGGAAACCAGATCCGCAGAAGTGTCGCCATAACCGATACGGCCTGAAAGACCAGCACCATACTGCAATGCAAATATATAAGCGCCAGCATTGGTCGCAAGGCGACGCAGCACGCGTTGCTGACTGAACTCCACTCCCGTCACATTTCCTACATCACCGCTTTCGGAAAGAGTGATATCATAACCTGAAACATGATAGAGATCAGACAATATGTTTTTCCATTCAAGAACATTCTTTTGTCAGATAGGCGTCGTTGTTTGTGAAGACCCGCTCTGCACGCCTGAATGACGATGCCCTGACAATGAAATATCTCCCGCTTTAACATCTCCTGAAGCTGTGATCTCTCCTGATACAGAAATATTCCCACTTACGGAAATATCCCCGGATATCAGAATTTTCTTTCGAGTCACGACCATTTCCGACTCTCCTGCAGAAATTCCATATTCACCAACATTCAAAGTGCGTCCAAGAACAGAAAATATTGGTGGTACAGAAATATTATCAAAAATTCTTGCAACAACTATATAGTTGTCTCCATCCCCCTGCACAGTCTCGACAAGAACATGACTGCCTGTTTCCGCCGGTGCATAAGCCGTTATTGCTCCCACGGATACAGCGCAGTCATTTAGCCACCCTGTCTCAATATTTTCTGGTTGAATCATCACTTTGATCAAACCTGAAGAAGGGTCTGTGGCACTCACGGTTGCAAGACGAGCTTTCCCAATCCTGGAAATATGCCCATGTATCTGACGATCCAGAACAGCTCCGTCCATCATCATTCTTCTCCTTTTTATAAAATACGCTTTCTCAATGTAACTGTCTGCTTTCTGACTGACGTCGAAATAGAAAGAGAAACATCGTCAACAACATATGTCTGATCATCAAAGCCAGTTCCTGTTCCATCAATAACGACCAATTGTCGGGGAGAGATATCAAGCGCAGGATGAACTTCAGCAGATATTGCCAAAGCATGCGCAGTGATTTCAGAATATTTTTGAGAAGCAATTGTTTCGCACTGGTCCTGCGTTTTGCCTGCAGGCAAAGAAATATTATATTTCTTTGCCCCGGAAAATGGAGACGGCGGATACAGAGCGCCATGACTGCAACGCTGTTTTGTATCCCACGACGAGACTGCCACCTGAACACTTGCATCCATACCATAGCGTCGGGTCATGGCTGCATCAGAAAACATAAACTGATTATGACCCTGCACATTCCCGGATGAAGAAAAAGACAATCTTATCGCTTCATTCTCCATATTGCCCGGGCTCTGGAAATGGAGAATTCCGCTCTCCACCCACATGTCATATCCGTAATATCTTTGCATTTCGACACAGAAATCCCACGCCGTCCTATGACGGTGCATCCCCGAAAGACCGTATGATTTATGCTCGTACTGATAAAACTGTCCCACCAACCCTTGAGTTGGGTCTACTTTTGCCTTTAACCCTATTTTTTCTGCCAGCTGAGAAATAACCTCACCCGCAGTCATGTTCAAAAATGTGAACCCACCCATTTCAATCGACGATAATTCACTGATTTTATCACGTCCATGTATTGTAACAACACGTCGCAGAGGATGATACGTAGAGCTATCAATGACCCCAGCAAGCAGGAACCTGCTTACCTCTTCAGCTTCAAAATTCCCATGTCGCAAAGTATTATAAATATCTATATAAATCTGTTCGACATAATCCTGATCAAACCAATAATCACTTCCCACAGAAACCGGAAATGTTAAATTAAAGGTTCCAATCTCAGCCGTCCGCGATCGACGAATATAGGCACTTATCGGCGAGGGAAGCGCACGATCTCTACATAATACAGACAGGAATTGATTATATATGACCCACCCCCGATATTATAGTGATATGCCACCACTTCTTGTCGAATCCTGTTCCGGGATCCCGATTTCCATTGTTCTCGATATTATCGGATCAGATAAATCATTAAGTGTCATGATTCTGTTTGCTTGCGTTGCATCGTTTAAATATCGGGCTGCAATATGCCAGAGAGAGATATCTGACGGAGATACAATAATTTTTTTCATTTTATACGATATTTGATATGTTATTTATGGATCTTCTCAAATAGGATTGCGCTGCAACCGTATCAGCCTGAAGGCCGCTATACGCTGTGGCGGCAACCAATGAGTTTGAGTCTGCGATAAAATCATCACCTCCATTCACTGAGAGAGAATTAAGCTCTCCATCAAAAATCGAAAACGCAGATTCAAGAAATGATCCAACAGATGAAAGAGAAGAAGATAAATTATCCAAAGATGCAGATGATGACATATTTGCAATGACACCAGATGAAGTCGAATATCCGGACAAAATCGAATTTGCTCTGGACAACGCGCTACCATCACCAAACAACGTCGCGAATGGTGTAACCTGACCCAAATAATTACTTAACTGACTCGTCGCCTGTGATGACCAGGATGCTGCCATATTTACGGCTCCTGCCACAGATGATACAGTATCTGCAATATCCGAACCAACAATATTTTTTAAATATGAAAAATTTGACGTTGTTGATAATACATCTGGCAATATCTCACATACAATATAATATGGAATCACAGATCCACAATACATATAATCAATCGAAAATTCTTTGATTATCACAGATTTTGTTTTTGACGCCCCGGAAAAAATATATGTCTGACCAGAGCGCGCCATATTTTCCAGAGTTCTTGCCTTGCGTAATGCAGAAACTCCCCTGAAAATTCCATTCCAAGAAATAGGATACTCGAAATACCCTCCAGAACTTACAACTTTATTCCCATCCGGCATATATAATACCGATGCTGCCTGATACCCACCCCAGAACAAATTATCTGGAACTTCTGTCTCCAGGAAGACAACATCTCCAAGGCGGAAGATATCACGACCTAAAAGGCTACTGATGGATCCGGCAACAGATAAAAATTCGCTCATGAATGAAATCCTGGATAGCTAGGAATCATCTGGGGCCACGAAAATGGAGAGAGCGCTGAAGGTGCGTAAATATCTTTTCCTTGATCATTATGAAATATGAGATCATCGTCTCTCAGAAAATTATGTCTATCTTCAATAGATTCAATCTCCTCCCTGAATCTTCTTTTCCCTATTTTATAAAGATTATGGTTCCTTTGGTCAGATAAAATTCTTGGATTTTTGTGATTATTATTCTCTATTCTTCTCTTTCTCATATTTGAATTTTGACTATGGCTTTGTCGAATATCTGCTCTGTTTAACACTTCACTTGAAGATCGATTGTTCGAATGCAAAATATTATCAGACAGAAAATGGTTACTGCGCATTAGAGACTCAAAAATAGAATCAGAGAACGAATTTATTTTTCCATATTTTCGATATATTCTACTGACATTAACCTTTTGTTTTCCTGAAATCATTCTTTTTGATTCTATTTTTTTATGGAAATTAATATTATAATCAATATTTTTTTTATTATTACTTTTTTCCATAGATTTTTCTATAATATTATTTTTATGATTTTTCTCATTCTGAAAATCATAAAATCTATTTGATTTTTTCAATCGGAATATTTTTTCTATTTTTATACTATTTTCTTTTTTATGATCTTCATCATAATTATTAAAATCATATTTTTGAAATTTATCGAAATAAAAATGGACGCCATCAATTTTTTTTATCGAAAATTCTGTGTTAATATTCTTTTTTCTGCCAGTAAAATCTATATATTTTCCTGGCACATTAAATTCGTGAATTTTATTTTCACGATAATTACTTTTTGTTTTATATTTTTTCTTTATATACGGAAGTATCACTATCCTGTTTTTGAATGAATGAATATGATATTTTTTTTCATGATTTATCATATATTTATCCATTCACGGGTCTCCCAAATAAAATCCCCCCCATCCATCTTCCCAGCCACGATTAATGCCGCAGCTCTTTGGCGAGAGTCCCACTTCATAATGACATCATATGGAACATTTGCCTTCAAAAGCCCCATAATCATCCATAATGATGGAGAGGAAACTAATTTTTTATATCTTGTTCCTCATTTTTACTATCCTCATTTCTTGAAAAATATTCTGATATCGCGTCAATCCCGTCCTGACTCAACATATTTGCCAAATCACGAATTGCTTTCCGATTGGAAGGAAAAGGAACCGGAATATTATCTATTTCTCTCACCCCACACCATGCCTGCACTGTATTCATATAGGCTGGATTTTGCGCTCCATCAGAACCACACGCCAGAATAAGATCCAGTAATTCTCCAGGATTGAGATCCCGGTAAACCATGGTTCGATTTTTTTCGGTTGTAAGTGAAATATTCATCGTCGTGCTCATGTCAAAGACCTTCTCTGACTGGCAAAAAAATTCACAGTCTGAGTTACAATATTTTCAGATTGGAATGATCCTGCATTGGAAAACGTCATACTCAAGCCAATATACTCATATTTCGAAATAGACCCATCAGCTTCGTCAATGTAAGTATATAACGTCCCAGATGGAATTGTATTATTATTCCAGAATGCCAGCTCATCTGCGTTGAATAAATCATCCAGCGCACTATTTCCTCGATCGATGGAAAAGCTCCCTCTCCATCCTGCAGGAGTACTGAATTCAACTGGAGGTTTATTGAGCGGACTTGTTCTTTGTATCCGCGTCTCCTGGGAAACACGAAAATTGGTGACATCCTGCAAATCGACACGGGATCCATTCCATATCAGGATCAAAGATCCCTGCCTTCCAATAGTATATGTGCTCATGATTGTGTAGCCACAGTTACCCCGGCTCCTCCGTTAATATTCACAATAAATTTCCTATTAATTCCGAAATATGTTACTTGAATATCAGCCTGTAGATATCCAAGAGATGTCCTGGACTGAGGATTATTCGATGACGAGCAGTTCACCGAATATGCTACTGATCCATTTGAACTCCCAATCACTCCCTGCGATTGCAAGTCTGATAAAAATCCACTTAATGTTGTTTCTATCTCTGAAAAAAGTGTCGGTGAAATAGCATATCCGATAAAGGATCCCATACCTTGTGATATTGTCTCTGCAATAAAGTTAGTTACGCGAACATATTCATCCCCATCAGAATCAGGATTACTTGAACAATTAATACCTCCGCGAGCAGCCCAATATGATCCACCAGGAGCTGGATTACAAATGACATCAATGCCATTTCCCAGAAGAGATGTCAGTTCAGCTGTTGAATAAGTCGCTGTCTGCCCTGAATTGACTAAGCCCGATTTTTGACTTCCAACAATTCCATACATCTGCTTATTCAATGATGGCAACTGAGGAGATAAAGCTGACAGTTTCCCAGCAACAAAGCCTTGCGGGCTGACCAAACGAGTAGACGAATTTTCCGCATCATACCAATAAAGCCAGTCACCAAACATAATTTTCAAAGCATAGCTATCAACTCCGGCTGCTGCGCGTGTTGTCAATGCACCCGTAACCGTATCACCTGACACAGTGCAGGTGATCATATAGATACCCTCAGAAATCCCAAATTCTGCTTGAGTGCTCCAGGTTGCAGCATCATACACCCCCGACAAAACGCCGATGCTGCATGATTGTTGTCGAAGAGCATACATTCCAGAACGAGACAATCCATCAGAACCAACAAGCATCTGCGCTGTCACATTACTGTTGCCATCTGTTCCATTCATCATAGACTGATTGGAAATCTCTACTGGTGTCGTGTCTGCACCTTCACCGAGAGAGGCAATGACGAGAGAACTTGGGCCGCGAATAGATGACTGACCATTATTCACCGCATTTACAAGATCCTGCCAAAAAGACACACTTCCGGAAGAAAAATGTAGATTGTCGAAAACTTCAGGCAAATGATTTGGCATCTGCAACACAAGTTTCCAACTTCCCTGTGCAGAACCAGCAATTAAATTGAGTGTAATCGTATTTCCCGCACTTCCAGTGCAGGCGGCAGTCAAAAGAACAGGATAAGATGATTTATCCGCATTATATAAAAGAGCATAGCTTGCTGCAATATCAGTCCCGTCGGTCACACGAACACCGACAAAACTGCTCGCTCCCTGGGCAATAGCGGTCGAAACAACTGTCCCAAGATCATATGTAGATGTATTTGACAATCCAAAAGCAATAACCCGCTCCTGTGATGTTCCAAATACGATTGGAACTCCGATAGGCCCCCAACTCGCAGTTCCGACAACACCAATAATATTTGTCTGCGCACCCGAAAGCGAAGTTGTTCCAGCCGTTTGAATCTGAACATATAAATCTGGCACAGTAAGAGCAGCAGTATTTAAAGAACCGCCTGATGTAATCACAGTCATAATCAGCTATTCCCACTCATACGTTCTACGGCGCATTTTTCTTAATCATATTTGTCTTAATGACGTATTTCTTCTGCTCTGATGATAAAACTGATTCAATTTCATTAGTATTTTTGATAATTTCTCCTTTAATATATTTACAAAATGGAATTCGCACCACCAATACGCACTGATCAGACAAACTTATCTCCGATAAATATAATCTGTATTTGGATACAGACTTTTTTTCTGTGGTGATTGTATAACTGTCCCTATTGCATCAATACGAGAAAAATCACCCCCGTCTTGGGAAAAGGTTGGAGCAATCCATCCACCCTCAGCAAACTCATTCCATGCATAAATGAGTCCAATCCCTGTTGTTTGACTAATATTATTCGAAATAAAATCCATCATATTTGAAACATGATGTGCTATTTGCGCTTGATCAGCCATTTCATAATAGTTCTGATCATTCACATTATCGGAAATAGGATAAAATTCTTGTGGATTTTCAATTAATGGACGCTGATCCCAACCACTCATCGCCGTTGGAATCATGGGAAAACCTTTTGCGAGGCGTAACGTCCAATCTGCTTCGGCATCTGAAGCAAGAGAAGAATAGGCTTGAGGTGTGCCGTTAAGACGAGGACAACAATATTCGGATGCAGCGTCTGCTCCAACACTGGCTGCCATGATCGTGTTATCATAATCCTGGAAAGATGCAGACGACATATAAACAATATATGGATTATATCCCGTTTCTTTTTTTACATTCTCACGAATATATACAATCGCTCCATACATTCCTTCAGGCAACGAAGAAATCTGTTTATCCGTCGCATCCAGCACAAAATAGACAGGCCTCTGCTCCTGAACTCGTAGCCAATCTTCATGCCCCATCAGATTAATATCGCGCAACAACGCTGCGCTGTATCCGTCCTCACTTTCCGTATCTGACCAATTCGAAGATTGACCAATCATGCAGAATTTAAGGTTATCTTTTTTCTCCGATGATAAATAAAGATTCAAAGCTGAGCTCATCTGGTCATTCGGGTCATAAGAATCAAATGCCCAGAATGACAAACCACATCTCAGAGCAGCCGCAATCTCTTCATCCATCATATCCTGCGTTACCGTAGACCACGTAACGCGTTTATCCGCTCCGATCTGGGAATTCACCGGCAAACGATCATTCCACTTCCCACCTGATAAAGCCATTGCGCATTGCTGATCGATCGCGTTACTCATATTTTGCCAGGCATCAAAACGAATTGCCCCCAAACGAGGCTTCACAGATGGTTCAATGACACTCTTATCACCGATGGTATATGTTTCATTAAGAACAGAAACCGTCCACAATGCTGGTAACGTTTTTTGTACTTCATATAAGCCAGCTTCAATCGTCCAAGTCAAAGTCAGCCCATACAGATTGGCATTTCCACCTTTATCTTCAAGCTCTCTTGATACAAAAATTGCTGGCCCAACAGTATCATTCTCAATAAAAAAAACACTTTGTCCTGAAATCGTATTCATAACAACTTCTTCAATTGCATCTCTTGCCTGTATGGATGGCGCAAAAACGGAGACTGAATATCCTTCTGATGTCCTTAAAATCTCTCGCGACACAGTCCGATACGCCTCCCCCCTACCATCGATTACATGGGGAGCTACAACAGACAAAACTGAACCTGAACAATTAATCTGTGCAAATCCTGCAGTCGAAACCGCATCATATATTGCAGAAGCGACGTCTAAATTGGAATTCCCTTTACTGACTACAACAGGGTAAGAAATATTATCAATAATGACACCACACACGCCGTCGTTGAGAACACTTCCTAAAATATATAATAACGATTTTTCCTTATCATTGTGAAATATGATGCCG
Organism: Drosophila lacertosa; assembly: GCA_004143845.1. NCBI lineage: Eukaryota > Metazoa > Arthropoda > Insecta > Diptera > Drosophilidae > Drosophila > Drosophila lacertosa. The sequence continues at coordinate 179,448 of SCDZ01000019.1, read as the reverse complement.
AGATCAACTTTATCAGATTGCGTCTTCCATCTGCGCTGAAATCGTGTTCGATCCTGTGTAAAGCCATGACGATGATTGACCGCAATCCATGCAGATGGAGTATCAGACATTATCATGGCTTCAAGCGTCGATGTCTGAGGCCAGCCTCGTGATATTCTCACATCACATCCTACAGATGCTTGGCTTATCCCTGCAGGATAAATGATAGAAGAAATAATTTTACAAAGATATTCCTCAATGAGCGGTATGGTTGTCATCACAGTTGATCCATAACTATATGAAGACACAGGCCAAATTCCGTACACTCAACACTTCGTATGTGATAGTTACTATCCTGATGATCTCTGACTCTTTGACCAATTTTTATTTCTGCACCCGGTGGATATGGCATCAGCACAACTTTTCCCACCTGTCCCAATGATGTGACCAGAACATCATCTACAGTTTTACTACCAGCACTATCCAGAATTGAAACTGGCCAATCAGATGCAATAATCGAATCAGACGTAAAAACCTGTCCTTGAGGATCATTCAACCCGAAACTGAGATTTTTTTCTGGTTTGGCTGTCTCAAAAATAGATATATATCCGTTCGTCAAAATAGCACTACTAGGCCTTATTTTCTCAAAAAAGCTTATGAATATTAAATTATTTTTGTTTACATTACTCCTGAAAAAATCACCTTCTACTATGTCTGAATTTTCTGAAATAAAAAAACGTACAGGATTATTTCTTTGTGGAGCAGAATTACAACTCATTGATACACGTGAGTCTAAAAAACACGTAACTGCTTCACAATAAATTTGTGTTAGCGGATCAAATGGACTTGAAGGACGATATTGGGTAAATTCCTCTCCAAGCAATTCTGCAGTTCTCAAATACGATTTAACTATTTTTTTTTTAAAAATTGAAAAATCCATTAAACTGTCAAACGAATTTGCGCAGAAGCTCTCATTGGACCTGGAACAACTCCAAGAAATCCAACCAATTCCATCCTTTGCTGATTATACAATGTAATTCGTTCAAAGACTTCGCGTTTATTCCTTTCCCAGACAGCGGCTTTATCAGTATCCAGATTATCTGCCGCGTTCTCCGGCCCTATTTCCAAAAGGCGCAATCTCTCCAGCATGGTCTTTAAGATTGATATCTCATCCAATGAAAGAACTGATATTCTATATTCAAAGCTTTGGAAATAAGAATTCAGCCTCCACCAGTCGGCTCCTGTTCCTGACGTTCCTACAGCAGGATACCAACAAAATCTCCTGATATCGACACAGTCAGAAGATGATAATGTTGCAGCCTCATTTGTTTCTGTCATATCACTTCTTCAGAATGGGGAGAGGAGTGCTCTCTCCCCTATGAATTTACAAACTTTCGATCACAACACCTCGTTTGAGGTAACTATTCGTGGATGTTGGAATAATTGACGGATTAACCGTCGCATCTGTTGGTAGTGCAAAGCCGCCAATCCAATACCATGACTGTGCAATGATCTGCTTCAGGCGATCCAGCGGCTCTCTCGTAATCATTCTTATTCCATCGATATTTTCTACAAGAGCTTTTTCACTGTCCGGAATGTCAAGAAGACCATGATAATCCCCTTCAATAAGGGCTCCCTGACCACAAACGATCGCTCGATGAATAACACCAGCCCCCAAAGATGCCTGCAGAGGTGCTTCTGTTGTCGGAATAAAGCGAACACCCAGCAGTTCAACAACCGAGCCTGCACGATAAGCATCGCTACCATATGCGCCGCGATAGAGATATTTGAAATCACCGTCGCGGAACAGACCAAGCATTTGCTGATCATCAAGATAACAGTGATATGCACCATCAATGGTTGGCACGTTGTTCATACGTAATGCAGCTACCGCAGCCAAAACCGTCTGGATTCCCAAAGTGTCACCAGGCACGTATCCTGACGCACCATAATTACCTGAAGGTGCAACCAGATCTGCTGTTGTCAAACGATTATTAGGACGCAGGATCAGTGGAGCAGTTGATGCAACGACAGGATTTCCTACGGCACCATCAGTCACTGATATTTCAGATGAAAATGTCAGTTTCCCTGAAACGCCCATTGGAGCTGTGGATACATTTGTTGCATCTGCCACAAAACTGACAAGACTATAGACCCCGGAACCAACCGTAACGGTCATACCTGCGCTCTGTCCGACTGAAGTTACCTGCCCCGAAGCATTGATAAGATTCTGGAATCCCCGGATATCATCAACAGCAAGATCTTTTGAAGCAGAATCCAGTGCTGCAATAACCCGCGTGTTGCCGCCCATATACCCGCCGACACCACCATTACTTCCACCAAACAGCGTATTTCGTGCAATGCGATCAAGGGATTGCAGCGCCTGAATACCGTTTGTATTCGCATTTGCCAGAAACTGGTCAGCGATGCCAACTCCTTCGCTGACGACATTCAAATCAATCGTGTCACCATATTGATGAATGGTCATTGTATATTGTTCAATGGACCACGGAGATGGTGTCAGACCATTGTCAAAATTTCCATTCTGCGCCGGATTCATTGGTGTTGTGACTGGCGCCTTCAGACCTTTTCTTGTCTTCGTAATACTTTCACCAATCCGATTGGGAAATAATTCCCTATCTGCAATTGCCCGAAATGCAATGCGTGACTGAAGACCTGCTTCAAATTCACGCGCCAGATAACCTTGCTGAATAATTGGCTGGAGTTGAGCGGGAAAATTGTCAATTGCCAAAGAATTATATCCCTTTAATTAGAACGTCGATTATATGCTGGCGCGATTTTTCGCAAAGACGATTTATAATCGGACTCCGCCATTTCCCGGACATTGCTAACTGCAGGCGCTCTGATTCGAGGCGCAGCAACAGCTCGTGCAGTTCCGTTGCTCCGAATATCGCTGTCCCTACGTGAAAACAAAAACGGTTTTTTGGAACGAAGGTCTTCAAAAGCCTCGTCAATTCCAGAAATATTTCCGTCATCATCAACTGATATAGAACTGACGTTCAAAAGTGGCAGACAGTCCATATCGACCAGTCCTGACAATACGGCACCATGCCGGATCGCAGATTCACGTCGGACATCTGCGATTCTGCTCCGTCCCATTTCGACCGCATGCTCCGCTTCGCGACGAATCTGCTCCATTTCTGCCCGCATTGAAACATTTCTTGCGCGTTCTTCAGCAAGATCAGCCTGGAGACGCTCCAGCTGCCTTGATCCCCCATCATTCAAAGAGGAATATGAATTGTCTGGTGTGATATCTCCACCATCATCAGAAATCTGAAAAACCATTTTTTTTTGAAAGAACATTATATCTTCCATATGTATATTATAATTTTTTATCTAAATTACCGCATCTCAGACCAGATAATATCTTCTCCATCTCCAATCTGACATCGGGGACTCGTGTTGCTGGCCGCATCATCGAGATAGCAGTCTCCATAGAAACTGAATGAGATTCCTGAGCTGCCTTTACCGCATTTGCCATAGTCTGCATGTCCGCAAATGTTGGTTCAAACCACGGTGGCCAAACCAAAGAAAGCCCGGATGCATCAAGAACCCCTACAGACTTTCCCGCCACCTGAAGATCTGGAACAACCTCGCTGATTCTACCGACAAGACGAAGAACATTCAGAAGTCCATGATCGCCATAAGATCGTCTCAGACGATCAGTCAACCATGTCAGCCCAAGACACATCAGCTCCATTGCACGTCCAGATTGTGCTGCAGATACACGATCTCCATGAGCACGATTTCCATGCATCGACTCAAGTGCCAAGGAACGTAATGCTTCCCACATCGCCAAAGATGCTGATGCCCCGGTTCCATTGATCTCCAGAAGCTTGGCATCACTTCCCTGAGGAATGGAAATTGCCTGCGCTGCATCCTTCATAATCACCGATGCTGATGCTCCAGGAATCTGATACTCATCTCCCGATAGAACCATCGTCGGATCAGCAGAATAGCGTAACCCTCTTACAGTCTGGGAAAGTAGATAGTCAGCATCTATCATCGCATCTATCCCTACAGAAAAAGTAGATTTTCCATCTGGTGCATAGGGATCTGTGCCAGGAAGATTCCTGATCCATACGACCGGGACCATACCCAGATGGTGCTGAATGGAACGTTCCTCGTCTCTTTCCAGTTCGTTTTCGGTTAATTTGGCAGATGTTGCGAGAACCGGACGATACCAGACAGTCTCTGTTTCCGTAAAATCACGTGTGAACCAATATTGACCAGGCTCAAAAGACCCTAAATGCGATTTCTCAAGATCATCGGCATTAACAAGATACTGCTCTCTCACATAGACCAGACGACGCGGATCACTCAGAGAAAAAACCGGGTTCAGGAAACATGTACGCTTTATTTCAATGACCAGTTCTTTATTAATAGCTTGCACAAGAAGCGCAACAGAACCCACTGAACCAAGAACAGCAGCTTGTTCCATAATGGAAGGAAGGCCAGAATCCATAATAAGATGATGGAAAGATGCCTCTCTCTCCACATCTGTAATACCATTCGGCTTCCTTACGACAACAAGCGGCCAATGTGATGAACTGAATAATAACGAAACTGAATCTTCAACAACTATCGAACATAAATTTGTTCTAACAGATGGACGTCTTCTGTTGATTGGAATATATGATCCGTCCGTATCACTGCTCCTGAAAAAAGGATTGGTGATATGATCATATAAAGAGCCATCAAGCACACGCTCCAGGGCGAGAAGTCTGCATGTCCGTTGTGGTAAGCAGGATGGGAAAACCATCGTTTTCCGCAATTCATTCCAATCCATGTATTTTCCCAAGAAAAATGAAGGAATTCATATAAAATTCTATCTTTCCATAGAAAAAATATGATCCGGAATCGTTCTATTCAATCCAAATCTTGTAAATATATAATACCCAGACGCATCAACGATATGATCAAACCCGGAATTTTTATCCGGTTCGGATGAACCTTCTTTATACGTATATCCCGCATAAGCTTCGATGCTCTTTCGGCATTTTGGAGAAACAAATGCTTTTCGTTCACCAGAAGAATTTTCAAATAGTGCGTTAGTAACGTTCAATCTGTCTCTGATCAAAGGGGCTTTGCTCAAGGCAACAACCTTCAATCCTCGAGAACGCAGAATCGAAAAATCGGTTTTTCCACCAGATGATGTCTTTCTGGAATTTCCAGACGGATCCGGATATATATTTATGTGATTTAAATGAGTCGTTATTTCACCAGAAAAATTTATATTTTTCCTTCCATATCTGAAAATAATTTCAGATGCCATTTCATCTGTATGAGACGATGTCATAATGATTTCATCAATCTGACAAGTGATCACGCCACCACGAGAAGTCGATATTTCCTGCCATATTGTCGCACACATTGGATCAACATTAAAATCCAATCCTATATGCACATCAATATTTTCATCATACGCAACCTCCTTAATCGACTCTGAACGCGAAAATGCATACACACAGCGTCCAGAACAATTTTCAAAGGATGCTTCATATTCTTGCCTATATTGGCGCATATCCATATCACGACGCGCTGCAGCAAGTTCTTCTTTCGGAACCAGACCTCCATCCAATGTTGTATAAAGACATGACCACCAGCCAACCTCATTTTCAATGCCTGGCTGACCTCGAAGATACATGTCCCTGAAATGGTTGTAACCTTTTGGTGTCCCTATAAACAGGGCATGACCTCCGGCGGTAGAGAGCATGGGACGAATAACTTCACTCCAGGCGCTGGGATTGACATCCCCCCACTCATCTCCAATAAAAAACCACAGGCCTGAGCCACGTAGATCATCATAATTGTCGAGCCCCACAACGCGCACGACATGATCTGATTCCTTGATTCTTATGGACAGTTCTGTTTCTGATGGCCCTGAAGCCATCCAGCAGCGTGGGATAGCTTTTTTCAGACGCGGCCAGAAAACGCGCTTTGCCTGTTTTTGTGTTGGTGCTCCGTACCATATTTCATTTTCCGAAGAAATCCGTTCTTTCACTGCCATTCGAATTGAACGACGAATTTCCTCTGCTGCTATAAATGTTTTCCCAAAACGTCTTCCGCATACAGCGACCCTAAAACGAGAAGATTCTTTCCATCCCTTCTCATAAATAGACATCTGCGCCGATGTCAGAGATCTATTACTGGCAGTGTTATTCTTTTTCTGAATTTTCTTCATACATACAAGGATCACAATCTTCTGAAATATCTTTTATGATATTTTTTTCTTTTACTGTTGCATTATTTTTTAACACAGGAAACAATTCTCGTTGCCCAGCCCGTGACAATCTTCCTGTTTCTTCACGAAGAAGAACTGACATAAGTTGTGGATTGCTAATTTTTCCTTTCTGCGTAGATACCTCATCACACTCTACTAAAATATCTCTTATTTTCGCTAAAAAACTTTCATGAAAAACATATTTCGCCATATTGAAACGAGAAATTTCATGCGGATTTTTCTGTAAAAAATTATGGACTTTATTAACATCAAATCCAAAATCAATCATGCATTTTGAAATATTCCCACATTCAGAAATACATTTACATATATTTTCGAAATCTTTATTTTTCATCCATGTTGTTTTTCATAATTCCTGCATTGTAACTCCATATCGCATATAATTTTTATCTTTCCCAAAGTATCTTCATTAACAGAACCAAATGTCTTCTCTATTTTATCTTTTTTTATTTTTCTTTTAACACAAAGTGAAAATATTTTTTTTCCTTCCTTGATAGAAGAAAAATATCTTTCATCAGATATATCCAAAAAAGCTCTGTGCATATACTCAGGATTGAATTCAATTTTTGCACATAAAAATTCATTTTCCTCAGATGAAGACATTATAATTGCAAAAACATTTCCTGCAAAAATAATAGAGCCCGGTATAATATCCATCATAGACTTAAAAACATCATGCGACTGGAAAACATTGATGCAAATTCATTGCTTTCATTTTCATGAGGAGGAATCCCAATTGCATTGCAAGAAATTGCACTTCCTGATGGAAGAGGTTCCCACCCAAAGTTCTTCCTTCTCTTGCTTGCATGCTTCATATCATAAAAGGATACGCCCATCTCTCCAGTCAATCTGTGGATATAGCTTCTGCTTACTCCTAAATGCGCTGCCATTTTTCGAAGAGACATACTGCTGTCCGAGCATGCATTAATAAATTTTATACATCTCTCTTTTTCGGTTTCATCAAAGCGTTTTGCCATTGAATACCTAAAAAATTGTCCAAAACTTCATTACTTCAAAATCAGAAAAATACTGATTAAAGCTGATACAACTTTATATGTCCCAAATACTTTTTCAAAAACATCTCAGCTATTTGCGAAAAAAGATCTCATTGACTTCTGAATAAAACATATTCCTTGGGACCACCATCCACGCATATATGTGCCGCGAATTGCTCTCTTCAGAGAATAATTCCGACCTCATTAATTACGTGTCTCATTGTGATAATGATCACAAATGTTGTGACTATGGATAATCATATCGTCGGAAATCTGCTACAATGCGCTTATAAATGTGCAGTAGGAATATTTTTAGGATGTCACGGTTTTTAAGCACTCGGAAATCTATCACGCGTCTCCGTCATGTCTTCCTTTTATCGATCGGAGCCATCAACAGCTTCCATCTGTCACCAGCGTTGGCAGCAACAGAAAAACATTCTCCTAAAAAAGAGATTAAAAGCAAATCTCAGGATAACTCCCCTTCCCTCAGCACAAGAAAACGCGAAAAAATCCTGGTGACCGGGCATTTTGCAACAGGGGGACGCGCCGATTACGATCATCCTGATGTCAATCTTGGGCCTCTCGGAACACGTAACACTCTTGATACGCCGTTTTCAGTCACAACTGTTGACCATGATCTGATCGTCAATCAGCAAAGTCGTAACATCAATGATCTGGCACAATATATGCCTTCCGTGCAGCTGGAAATACGCGGAGACCCCAATACCTCCCGCCCACAATCCCGCGGATTTGAAGCCGATGTCGTTGCTAACAGCCGCCTGGATGGACTGAACATTGTCTCCACAACACCTTATCCGGCAGAATGGATCAATAATATGCAGGTCCTGAACGGCCTGTCCGGCGCTCTCTATGGCGCCCAAAATCCTTCTGGCACATTTATGTACACTCTCAAGCGCCCCACAGAAAAACGTCTTGACCGCATCATAGTCGGGGTCGATTCCATCGGCTCACCACTGATTAATGGAGATTTTTCCGGACGCGCAGGCCATAAAGGATGGTTCGGGTATCGTCTGAATCTGCTTCATGCAGGTGGAACAGCATATGCCAACAGCGCTTCAACAGAACGCAATATGGTCAGCGGTGATTTCGACTTCAGGATCGATGACAATACAACCATTGAGGTCGATGCCAGCCATTATACATATCACGAACGCGGGACAGCTCCTGGCTTCAGTATCGGAGCCTCGACAAGCATCACATCACTTCCGGAAGCACCAGATTTAAGTAAATCATATCTCGCTCAGCCATGGAGCGGATTCAATATGGAAACAAATACATATCTGGCGAAAATAAAGCATAGAATCAATGAAAACTGGAGCTTCTCCCTCGGTGGTCTCTATCAGGATGCCAAGAGAGAAGTCTTTTCAACTTCCAGTTCTCTTCTGGATAATTATGGAAACTACTCACAGACAGTAGCCTCCGCAGGTTCAGCCGATGACTTCCGTGTCGGCAGCAACATGGCTTACATAAACGGACGTGTGCATACAGGCCCCATAACACATGATCTGGTCATCGGAACCAGTGGCTACATGATGGGGAACTATAATCCCACGACAACCCACGCCATGACCACTGTTTCATCTTCTGACCCTGCCAGTATTTACAATCCACGCCACGTGGACGGAAGTCGTCCTTACTATAGTGGAAGAATCAAAACTGGTTATGTCAACAATCAGAGCCTGATTGCTGGTGATACCATGAAATTCAACAAACACTGGTCGATCATGGGCACTTTTGCCTGGAGCTGGATTGATCAGGAATCATGGATCAGCTCATCTCATTCCTCCACATCAAACGGTATTAAAACCACCAGCTATACAAAAATTGGAACACAGAGAAGCAAAACGGCTGCCGCATTCAATCCGAACGTAAGCCTGATTTACAAACCGACTGACAATCAAACACTCTATTTCACGTGGGGACGTTCTATCCAGCCAGGATCAACAGCTCCCACAGCTTCGAACATCATTAATTCCGCACAGACCACAGACACCATGCGCGCAGAAGAATATGAAGTCGGATATAAGCTTCATTACCACCAATTTTCTCTCAATGTAGATGGCTTCCGAATTTCCTCGCCCTATGCCTACATGCAGCAGATCGGGACAGGAAATACCTACCAATACGGTATTTACGGAACACAGCGTAATTACGGTGTAGAAGCCCAAATCTCAGGTTATATTCTGCCAAACCTGTCTGTGATGGCGGGCATGACATGGATCGATGCAGAAGCACTCAACGTACGCTCAAGCACTGTTTCGGCTTCCGGAAACAAGGAAGTCGTCGGCGCGGCACCAATACAGGCCAATATTCTGCTCGATTATCGCCTGCCTACTTCCATGGGCCCGATTGCCTCCCGCTTCGCCTTCAATGCAAATGTCCATTATGTCGGAAACCGTGCCGCCAATATTGCCAATACGCTTTACACAGGGGATTACACCACCCTTGATCTGGGAACACGTTACGCGTTCAGCACCGCGCAATATCCCTGGATGATACGCTTCGGCGTCAGCAACGTAACGAATGAACGCTACTGGGCCTCTGTCTATCCATCAGCAACCGGCAGCGGAAGCGGTGCCACTTCCTCTCTGTTTGCAGGACTGCCTCGCGTCTATCACTTTACCATCGAAGCCGATTTCTAACCTGAAAAACCGAACATGTTCCCGCCCGATACTCAGGCGGGACTGATCACGAGCAACAGATCAGCTACCGCGGTAGGTTGAAAAACCATACGGCGAAACCAGCAGCGGCACATGATAATGGCCGCCACCCTCCGCAAGACCAAAAACCAACGGAACCCTGTCAAGAAACGGAGGTTCCGTCAACGAGACTCCCTGCGCCTTGAAATAGGCTCCGACGGAAAATTCAAGGCGATATGAACCCGCCTCCATATCCCCGATCTCTTTCAATGCCGGGCAACGCCCATCCTCGTTTGTCACGCCGGAAAAGAGGATCGTATCCCCACGCCACAAGGTAACAACCATACCCACAGCCGGACAGCCGGATACCAGATCCAGAACATGCGATGACAGAGTACTCATGATGATTTTTCCAACTGTTCCAAAACATCTGAAAAACGCAGTGCAGCAATCTTGTCGATCTCACCCAATGCTGTCGCCAGCTCTTCCTGTGGTGAGTGAGTCAATCGACGTTCCATCTCAGACATGATGTGTTGCTTGTCACTCAGGCGAACGCAAATCACGAACGGCATCCCAAAACGCTCTGCATAAGCATCGTTCACAGCGTTGAAATGCGCATATTCATCAGGCGTCAGACGATCCAACCCCGCAGAAGCCTGCTCTGACCGAGATGCCTTCGTCAGATCCGGATCAACCCCGGCACGCCGTGCAAGTTCAGGATGCTCTTTGACCAGTCTAAGCTTCTGTTCTTCCGTTGCCGCCGCAATAACCGCTTTCATCTCTTCATAAACAGAAGCAGAGAATGCAAATGGATGCGAAATATCCCAGGCTTTTCCAGCAATCCAGGGAGAATGCTCATACAACGCGCCAAATACGGAAAGGAAACTGGCGCGATCCATTGCATTGATCCTCTCCAGAACACATGCGCTCATGCCGGATATTCCTTCATCCAGTGACGGGCAATATCCAGACGTGTCGCCACCCAAACCCGCTCCTGCGCGGCGATATGATCCAGAAAACGTGCAACAGCGCGCGCACGCCCCGGACGTCCTGCAATCCGGCAGTGCAGCCCAACCGACATCATTCGTGGCTGCGTCGCTCCCTCTTCCCATAATTGATCAAACGTATCGCGCAGATAATGGAAAAACTGCTCACCCTCAGTAAATCCATTCAGTGCAACCATCTTCATGTCGTTGACATCAAGTGTATAGGGCACGACCAACTGTGCCCGGCCATGTGACCGATCATAATATGGCAGATCATCGGCATAAGAGTCGGCGTCATAAACAAAGCCTCCCTCCTCAGCAATCAGACGTGCCGTATTCGGACTTGTCCGCCCTTGATACCATCCCAGAGGACGGCAGCCCGTCAACTTCGTCTGAAGAGCAATCGCCTGCGCAATATGCTGCCGTTCGACTTCCTCCGGAATATCCTGATAATCGATCCAGCGCAGACCATGACTGGCAATTTCCCACCCGGCCATCATCATCGCATGAACGGCATCCGGATTGCGCTCCATCGCACTTGCAACACCGAACACCGTGACTGGCAATTCCCGTTCCGTAAACAAACGATGCAAACGCCAGAAACCAGCGCGTGAGCCATATTCATACAGACTCTCCATGGCAATGGCGCGTCCACCGGGAATAGAGCGTGCACCCACCATATCCGACAGAAATGCTTCGGATCCCGCGTCTCCGTGCAGAATGGAATTCTCACCGCCTTCTTCATAATTGATGACAAACTGCACAGCGACACGCGCTTTCCCCGGCCAACGTGGATCAGGGGGACTGGAACCATAACCGACCATGTCGCGTGGGTAAGTCATCGCTTCACACCCCGTTCCATGCAGCAAGAGCAGCATCAACACCTGCCCCACGTGACACCCCGAAGCCTTCTGCCGTCAGAACCGCCTCAAGCGCACCCAATGTGTGCAGGACCGTGTGTTTTTCGGCATTATATCCCATCGCGCCAATCCGCCATATCCGACCAGCCAGCGGTCCAAATGCCGTCCCGATCTCAATCTCGAAATCTTCACGCATACGACGACGAACGGCTTCACCATTCACACCCTCAGGAATCCATATCCCGGTCACATTCGTCATCCGATATGCATCCTGGCCAAACAATTCGAGACCAAGAGCACGAGCACCTGCACATATTGCCCGCCCAGCCGCTCGATGCCGCGCAAAGCGTGTCTCAAGACCTTCTTCCAACATGATACGCGCCGCTTCACGCGCACCATACAGCATGGTTGTCGCCTCAGTATGATGATTGAGCCGTTTCTCCGACCAATAATCCATCACCATCGCAAGATCGAAATAATTGGAGGCGATCCTCACACGTGTCCCATCCATCTCATCAGATGACCGAAGACCCTTCTCGACATGACGGCGCGCAAAAATATGTTCCGCAGCTCGGTCGGAAATCGTGATCGGAGACGAACCGGGCGGACCCCCCATGCATTTCTGCAATCCCGCCGTCACAACATCGACACCCCATCCATCGACATCAACCGCCATACCACCCAGTGTCGCCGTTGCATCGACATAGGAAAGCACGTCATATTTTCTGCAAAGTTCTCCTATGCCTTCAAGTGGTTGAGCCATCGTGGTGGAAGTATCGCCATGAATACAAGCAAACACACGCGGACGATGTTCAATGAAGGCATTTTCAATGGCTTCCAGGGTCGCAACTTCTCCCCACTCCAGATCCAGTGTCAGTACGTCCGCACCAATCCGTTCCGCAATCTCGGAAAGCAACGCACCAAAGCGCCCGGCACGAACGATCAACACACGTGCACCGGGCTCAATCAGAGAAACAAGAGCCGCCTCGATCCCCGCACGGGCCGTTCCATCGACCAGAAAAGTCCTTTGGTTTCCGGTCATGAAAACATGTCGATACAGCGACATGGTTTCATTCATATACTGCGTCATTTCCGGATCGAACTGTCCCAGCATGTCAGCAGACATGGCACGCAAAACACGTGGATGCACATTGACTGGTCCCGGCCCCATCAGAAGGCGCCGTGGAGGATTGATCTGTGCATAAATATCTACGGCCATGGACTTCAACCTTTTCGAATGATCTCCAGAAGGACAACCTGCATCCTCAAACGAACACTCAGAAAACACCTTCTCGAAGCTGAATAAATTCTTTCAGAACTGAAAATGATGTTTCCACATCATCAATCCTGACGGATTCCGCAGGATGGTGACTGATTCCCTCCCGGCATCGAATGAAAAGCATGGAAACGGGAGCCAACTGCGCCATGATCATCGCATCATGTCCCGCACCGCTCACCAGACACCGCGCCTGCTCTCCAGTCACATTTTCCACAGCCTGAGCCATCACGTCCGTCAAGGACGGATCACACGGAACGGCTGGCAAATCCTGACGCAAAATGATTTCCGAGCCAATCCGCCGACGTGCCGAAACATCCTCAATCACCGTCATGATCTGAGCTGCTGCCATATCCCTAACCGCATTCGTCCCAGCCCTGATATCCATGGAAAATACAACATCGCCCGGCACAACATTCACCACACCCGGCCAGACTTGCAGCAAACCAACCGTAGCAACCAGCCCCTCTGGACCAGCACCGGCAATGTTCTCGATCCCAATCATGATTTCAGCCGCCGCCGCAAGCGCATCACGTCGCAGCGACATCGCCATTGTTCCCGCATGCCCTGCCTGACCGCTCAGACGAACCTCATAACGCAGCTGCGCTGCAATCGCGGTCACAACACCTACAGCCAGATTTTCAGCTTCAAGAACCGGCCCCTGCTCAATATGGGCTTCAATATAACCAAGAACATCAGACGATTCCCGGCGCGCGCCTACAAATCCGCTGATTGGAAAACCTGCTTCTGCAAGAGCTGTTTCCAGAATCACTCCATCCCGATCAGAAAGCCCAGCAAGGCCGGAAACATCCAGTCCTCCCGCCATGGCACGTGTCGTGATCATCGTCTGGGGAAAGCGTGATCCTTCTTCATCACCAAAACCAATGACTTCAATCGCAAAGGGAAAACGCACGCCCTGATCATAAAAATGGTGCACCACCTCAATGCCCAGAAGGACACCCAGCATGCCATCATAATTTCCACCATCACGCACAGAATCAATGTGCGATCCGATCAGCAGGACAGGTGCATCGGATGTCAAACCTTCATAACGACCAATCAGACTTGTCGCAGCATCCCGACGGACCGACATCCCGGCATCCGACATCCATTCGGAAATAGTCCCGATACTCGCCTCATATCCTTTGCCAAGCCATGGGCGGAACAGAAGCCCTTCCCCGTCCGAGAATATGCCGGTTCCCAGCCAATCACATCTGGCGACAGCCCGCGCGCCCCCGGGCGACGACATTGCTTCCAAAGGGCGTCTATTCACCACGCAGCGACCACTCCATCGCTTCGTGGATCGAAAGCCCCTTCGATGACACCATCAGGATGTTTCACCAAAGCCCCCGCATGCCCCATCATCGACGTGAACGGAGCCACACGTTCAACAGCATGCCCAGCCATCCCCAACGCGGAAATCAGCTCAGGGTCAAAACGATCCTCATATTTAAGGGTCACACTTTCCTGCCCCCACGTCTTTCCCAACAGCCAGCGAGGCGCCGTCACAGAGCTCTGCAAACTGTTCCCAAAGGCGGCATAGCGTGTGAACAATGCCGCCTGCGTCTGCGGCTGCCCCTCGCCCCCCATCGTCCCATAAACCATCCGACGACCATCATCGAACAATGCCGCCGCCGGATTCAACGTGTGAAACGGTTTCCGTCCCGGACGCAGAACATTCCAGCCTTCTTCCGCCAAACGGAAACTGCATCCACGATTTTGCCAGACAATACCACTCCGAGGCAGCACAATGCCTGATCCGAACTCGAAATATGTACTCTGGATCATGCTGACAGCACAGCCTTCCCCATCCATCACTCCAAACCAGACCGTATCGCCAGCCTGAGATGGATGAGGCCATGGAGCCGCTCGCAGCGGGTCTATTTCCAATGCCAACGCATCCAGCGCCCTGGAGTCATCAAGCAAGCTCTGGCACTCCTGCTCCATGAAATCAGGATCACCGACATGAATATCCCGATAGCGGAATGCCAGTTTCGTCGCTTCCACCAACCCATGAATATGCGCGAAACTTTCACCTCTCTGCACCTTCAACCTGTCAAACAGCGCAAGAATCAGCAGTGACGCCACACCCTGTGTTGGTGGCGCCATATTATAGAGTTGCGCTCCCATCGCCTTTACCCGCAATGGTTCACGCAACATCGCATCATGTCGCAACAGATCATCAGCCGTCACCGGACTGCCGCATGCTTCGAGATCCGCCGCAATTTCAGCTGCCAGATCGCCCTCATAAAAACTACGGAAACCATGTCGCGCTAATCGCCTGAACGTTTCCGCCAGTGCAGGATTGCGCCAGATTTCTCCTTCCAACAACGGCCTGCCATCAGGTTCGAACACAGAAGCCCAGCCCGGGACATGACGCAGTTCTGCGCTTTTTTCCTGCAACAACGCAGCACCACCAGCGGTAACCGGCACACCATGTTCAGCGTACCAGATCGCATCACGCAGCAAACGCTGACGCGGCAACCTCGTATGAGATGGTGAAGACTGGGCAAGCGCCAGATCCCAGCCAGCCACTGTACCCGCCACCGTATTGGCCGCGGCACCACCCCGCCACGGAACAGCATCATGACCTTGCTCACGATACCAGTCGAGAGAAGCATGCGTGCCTGCACGCCCACAGGCATCGACAGAGATAACACTCCCGTCTGGCTTACAGATAACCCAGAAACCATCCCCACCGATCGATGTCATATGCGGATAGACAACCGCAAGAGCCGCCGCTACGGCAACAGCCGCTTCAATGGCATTGCCCCCATCTTTCAGAACATCAAGACCGGCCTGCGCCGCCAGATGGTGTGGAGCTGTCACCATTCCACGTAAAGAACGTGCCGTATGCAACATGTTTCAATTCCCACCATCCGCCGCAGCCGGTTCATATCCCAGCAATCCGGCCGTCTGAAGATCCTCAGCAACCGCAAAAAGCAGTTCTTCCTCTCCCGGTCGTGCAATCAACTGCACACCAAGAGGCAACCCTTCCGCTCCCGGCTTCCGCAATGGGGCAGACAGGACCGGAAACCCTGCAAGGCTGAGAGGTTGTGTGAAAAGACCAAGATTTGCACGGGCTGAAACCGATTTTCCGTTCAACGTAACAAACGGCATATCAATCCGGGGAGCTTCTCCCAATGTCGCAGGTGCAATCAGAATGTCATATTGCTGCATCAGTGCATGCATCTGCTCACGGAACATCGTGCGAAGACGGTGCGCCTGAATGACCTGAGCCGCCGGAAGAATGGCACCGGCAATCAGGCGGTCCCGTGTTGCCGGGTCATATTCGTCCGCACATGTCTTCAAACGAGACAGATGAAGATTCCCACCTTCGGCTGCGGAAATCACGAATGCCGCAGCCCGCGCCTTATCGGCCTCCGGAAGCACCACCTCATTGGAAGTGCCGAAATATTTTACAAGATCGTCAATAGTACTATCCAGAACAGCATCAAGATCCTGCCTGAACCAGCCACCCAGACGCGCAACACGCAAACCATCAAGAGAAGGCAATTCTCCATGTGTTACAGCAGCCATCCCGGAGAAAGCGAGGCGCAGATCCTCCGGAGAGCGAGTAAAAGGTCCGACCACATCAAGACTGGCGACAAATGGATAAACCCCGGACATCGGCAACACACCCTGTGTCGGACGAAGTCCCCAGATTCCACACAAGGAAGCCGGAACACGGATGGAACCATTCGTATCGGAACCAAGAGCCAATGGCAGCATTCCTGCGGCCACAGCAGCAGCGGACCCTCCTGAAGATCCTCCTGCCAGATGCTCCGAATTGCGCGGATTGCGCGTCACTCCATGATGCGCATTATCGGTCGCAAAACCGTAAGCAAATTCATCCATGTTTGTCATTACGACAGGAATGGCGCCTGCGGCACACAGATTGCGCACAACAGCAGCATCCTCCTGTGCTGGCGGATTGTTCCGCAACACAAGCGACCCCGCCGTCGTCACCTCTCCGCGCACATCGAAAAGATCCTTGATTCCAAAGGGAACTCCGGCCAAGGCTCCAATCTCTTCGCCCCGGGCTATCTTGCGATCAGTCACATCAGCTGCGGCAAGAGCCCGGTCATATAAACTGCGCGTCACCGTATTGAAGAACGGATCACGCGCTTTCACATCCCGGAATGTCTCTTCAATGACATCGCGGGAAGACCGCTCACCACGACGAATGGCCCCCGCGAGTTCTGCTATTCCATAACTCATGGCACATATCCAAAGGCAGGTTCACAATGATCCGGAATATACAGTTCTTCAATCAGGGCCATATAATGACGTAACAACACTGTGTTTGTCATCACACCGGGCATTGCATAATCAGGGATACTGATGCCTGCAGCCTGAGCCATGACCCGGATATCTTCCTCGGAAACCACTCTGTCCGGATTACTCACCTTCACCTCCCGTTTTTCAGAAACTCCTGAAAATTCTCATGCACTCACAGGAGGTTCAAGACTGACCAGTTCTGTTTCATTATAGGCAAGCAAACTGTTCAAATGATACTGCCCATCCGCGACAAACAGATCACGCACCAGACCATTTGCCAGACGTGTAACACCAAATCGCATTCCGCTGATCGAAGACCCTGAAAGACCCATGCTCGGCGTCGCAGAAAAAGTGAAATTATGAATCGCCGAAAGCATATCTGCTTTTGGATCATGAGGATCTTTCGCCTGAAACTGATAAACATCGCCAAGATAAGGATAACCAGCGAGAATGCCATGTTCCTCGCCTTCCGGCGCTTTGAAACGATCCCGCCATAATGCGACGGAAGATGCAAAAGACGCCGTTTCCTGACGCTGTACCAGATCAACCGTAAATCCTGTGCCAACGATCACAAAATCGAACCGCATCTCACCTTCCGGTGTCCTGACAACAATATCCTCCCCCTCCATCCGCGTCTCCAACCACGGACAAGCTGTATGGAATGAAAAATTCCGATGTTTCCGACACCGCCAGAACGTATCCTGTGGCGGGGGCTGATTCAGATCATAGATATGCGTCATAAAACGCCAGCGCAGAAGATCAGGCAACGCGGAAAACTGTGACAGGAAACCAGTATTTTCCATCCATCGATAGGGATTGACCGAAGGTATGGCTTTCCGTCGGAGACACAGCTCCACCGACGCTGCACCTGCCTCCAACCCCGTCGCTGCATTATCAAAAGCAGAAGCCCCAGCTCCGAGAACGCCAATTCTTTTCCCTTTTAAACTGGAAAAATCAATTGGCTCCGAAGTATGGGCATATTTACCCGAAGGAAGCCCCTCACGAATGAAAGCCGGCACAGTCCAGCAACCACCGCCATCAATTCCTGTCGCAAGAACAAGTTTACGGACCAGACGTGTAAAACAGGTGCCATCAATACGTCGGAATGTAAGCCGAAGAAGACCATCCTCCCATCCGACATCATGCAACTCTGCATCATTGGTAACCGGCAGATCCAGTGTCTCACGATACCAGTCGAGATAGGATTGCCAATCCTGACGGGAAATCTTGTCAAGGGCAGCAAATTCTTCCTCACCATAACGCGCAGCATACCATGCTCCAGGCGTCAGATCGGGAACTCCCAAATCCGGACCGGTGACATATTTAGGCGTGCGAAGCGTAAGCATGCGGGCAAAAGTCACCCATGGCCCTTCCTGCCCGCGTTGCGCACGGTCAAAAACCATGACATTCCCGACATTGAGACGCTTCAGAGCAAACGCTGTCGCCAGCCCGCCCTGTCCGGCACCGATAATCGCAACATCAAGAACCTTCTCGTCATTCCGGGATATTTCACGCATCCATGGCCGACGCGGATAATTAATCAGCTCAAGATCGCGCCTCACCTTTTGCGCAAGAGCTGCGGTCCCTTCACACAAATTCCGATCCCCGAACCTCATATCCGCCATATTGATACCCATATCGTCCCGCCTCAGCCTCTGCGTCTTGCAACGATGGAATGATCACGCTTTCACATACAAGCTCTACCTACACTCCCCACATGCCGCCTTATGACGACCGCCAGTAACCAGCATACACTTCCCATCCCGAAATACGAGTATCGTTGCGATGCCGGACAAAATCATGGTGACATGTTTGCCAAAATGCCAGCGTCTGTCGCTGCAACTCGTCTCATCACAGGAAACAGGGCGCAAGCCCTTCCATCTTCCCTGCGCAACATGCGAACACGATTGTATTTTTTACAGAAATTATGAGAAACAAATCTCATAAAACGCAAAAGACGCTCAGCTTCCACGATACAAATATAATGCATCGGACTACCGCTTCTGCAGTGCAGAGACACAGGAATTCAAATAAGCATCAGACACGCTGATATTATCCATCAGCCTGACCAGCCCACTCACCCTACAAGACAAGCAGAACGCACTGACACCATAATCAGCGCGGCGACAGATCATGTCATCACATGCACATTGTCTACCGCCACGATATCAATGCACAGGAAGATGACCCTGCATCAGAAGGCCACAAGGTAAAAAAATGGCCCGCAACAAAAGATGCGTCATCTTCCGCAGATCATCTCTACACACGCACAACAGCCAGTTTCACGAAGAAACGAATACCGATCCTGTCTGCGTGCTGTGAACGTGCCTCAGCGTATCTGCTGAACCGTCTTCAAACCATCCTTATAGCCCAGAGATTCCCATGTCTCATGCTGCGTCATATGCTTGTGTCCCCCATTCCCAGCACATCCTCCCAGCACCAGAGCAGAGACAATAAGAACAATAGCTGGCCGCATGGATTACCATCCTGTCCGTTTAAAACGATCACGCGCACCCCGCGCCTGACCAGAAACAAAAAACACCGGCAAGGGCGTGCCGCCTGCCGGTGCTGTAACTGTCCCGCAAGTCGGCGGACAAGTCCACCGACAACGAAACCAGGATCAGAAAGGCGCGTCGATCTCGACAACGTCAATCAGCTTGTGATTGACGAATTCCTTAATGCCCAGATCGATCAGTTCCCGACCATGACCTGAACGACGGATCCCACCGAACGGCAGATCAGCCTTCACCATCGTCGGATGGTTCACGAACATCATGCCCGTTTCGACCTGACGGGCGACTTCAACGCCACGCTGCTCGTCAGAGGTAAAGACCGAGCCACCCAGACCATAGGGAGAATCATTGGCGATACGAATCGCATCAGCCTCATCCTTGGCGCGGAAAATCATCGAAACCGGACCAAAGAACTCGAAATAACGTGCCGGATTATCTTCACCAATATCCGTCAGAACCGTCGGCTGGAAAAAGGCTCCATGATTGGGAAGCTGCACACCTGCTTCCTTTGCCTTCGCTCCGTGAGAAATCGCCTCATCCAACTGGCGCTTCAGATCATCAGCAGCGGATTGTGAAGACAGCGGCGCAAGCGTTGTCGCTGCATCCATCGGATCACCCGCACGCAGTTCGGCAATGCCAGCCATATATTTCTCAAGGAAGCGGTCATAAACCGAATCCACAACGATCATACGCTTGGCCGAAACACAAACCTGTCCTGCGTTCCAGTGACGACCGAAAACAGCCCATTTCACGGTCTTTTCCAGATCCGCATCATCCAGAACAATGAACGCATCCGCGCCACCAAGTTCCATAATGGTCTTCTTCAGCGCCTTACCTGCCTGAGAAGCAATCTTCGCGCCCGCACCTTCGGAACCCGTCAAGGCAACGCCATGAACGCGAGGATCGTTGATGATGGTCTCAACCTGCGCATGGGAAGGATACAGATTGGTGAAAGCACCTTCAGGCAGACCAGCACGACGCATGAGATCTTCTGCCTTGGCCGCGCTCTGCGGCAGGATCGAAGCATGTTTCAGCAGGATCGTATTTCCGGCAGAGATCTGCGGCGCAAGGATACGAATGACCTGATAAAGCGGGAAATTCCACGGCTCGATCGCCAGAAGGACGCCCAGCGGCTCGTTATAGACAACAGCACGACCCGTCTTCGGATCAGCAACATCCAGTTTCTGCGGCTGCAACAATTCTTCGGCGTAACGAGCATAATAATCAAGAATCTGGGCGGAAAGCTCAACCTCGGCGCGTGCTTCGGCCAGTGTCTTTCCCATTTCCAGCGTCATGATCTTCGCGAAATCATCTGTCTCCGCACGAAGAATCGCAGCAGCCTTCTCCATAACTGCACGCCGTTCTGCGAAACTGCTGCTACGCCATGATTTGAAAGCCTGATCGGCTTTAGCGATTGCCTGTTCCAGTTCCGCATCAGTGGTCGTCGGAAAGGTCGCAAAAACCTCTCCTGTGAAGGGATTGGTTGACTGATAGGCCATCGGTGAATCCGTCCTTGTTTTTTGTTTTACAGGCCAGAGCATGCACCCGATATTTTCGAACCGCAAACTGCCTGCCAGAAATCTTGCAGACCGCCCGAAGGCAATGCCCTCTGACAGCTTCACTCCGAACAGTCTCGAAGCCCCGAGTTTGTGTGGGATTTCTTCACAAAACAAGTCTTTAGACAAGAACAGCCGGCATTTTGGCGGCTGAAATCAGAAAATTCAGAGTTCCAGCCGCAGAAAATGCCTCAACGGTGACGATACACCGCGCAGATCGCCACATCCTCCAGAAGCGATCGCAACTCACCATGTGGCAGCACCTTCAGCGCTTCACAGGCTTCACGGCTGAAATCTTCCGCTTTCCGAAGAGTCGCAGCAATCGCATCAGTCCGTGCAATCAGGGACAAGGCCTGCGCCATATCCTCTTCAGTCTGCGTTTCGTTGTCCTCGATCGTGCGCTTCCAGAATATCTGCTCTTCTGGTGTCCCTGCCGCATAAGCCAGAATCACAGGAAGAGTGACCTTGCCTTCCCGGAAGTCATCCCCAACAGTCTTGCCCAGTTCCGCCTGATCCGCAGCATAATCCAATGCGTCATCAACAATCTGGAACGCCATCCCAAGCGCAGCGCCGTAAGCACGTAGAGCGGCACGAATTTCTTCCGATGCCTCAGCAATCACGGCACCACATTCGCAAGCCGCCGCGAACAATGCTGCTGTCTTCCCGTAAATGACTTCCTGATATTGCTCAACCGTCGTGCCAAGATCGTTCTGGGTCGTCATCTGCAGAACCTCGCCCTCTGCCAAAGTGGCAGATGTCGAGGAAAGAATAGCCATAACCGGCAGCGAGCCATCAGCCGTCAGAATCTGGAAACTGCGTGCAAACAGGAAATCACCGACCAGAACCGATGCCTTGTTGCCGAACACCGCGTTAGCGCTCTCACGGCCACGCCGTAACTGACTGTTGTCTACGACATCATCATGAAGCAATGTCGCAGTGTGAATAAATTCCACGCAAGCAGCCACACGCACATGACGCATCGCCTCCGGCCCCGGCACATAACCAGCCAGACGCGCCGACGCAAAAACAAGCAGCGGACGCAAACGCTTGCCACCAGCAGCCACCAGATGGGCGGCCAACTGCGGAATGAGCGGAACATCGCTCTGCATCCGGGCAATAATTTCGTTATTGCAGGCAAGCATATCGTCGGCCAGATAGTCGGCAAGCGCACTCAAGGCGGCTTCCGCGTTTCCGGCTGGCCGCCTTGCAGCAGCCTCATGGCCCGTCAGATCAACCGCAACACCCAAACGACATTCTCCCGAGGCAGGAACAGCCTGTGAGACCTTCATATGATCGGCCCCCTGCCAACGGTCAACCCGCCCTCGATCCGGTACATGACATGACAGGTGTCTGTTCCCTCAGAACATCGGACGCAACAGCGATCGAAGATAACGAGACCAGCACGGGAACCCTGCTGGATGGAAAGATATCCTACACACAATTCCGGACGGGAAACCGCACCGGCTTTGAGCCCGTATTGCTCGCTGCCTCGCTGCCTGTCCGACGCGGAGAACGCGTGCTGGAAGCCGGATGCGGGGCCGGAGCCGGCCTCCTGTGCCTCAATGCGCGCATGCCGGATGTTGAAATCACCGGAATCGAACTTGATGCTGCAACCGCCAACCTTGCACGGCTCAACATTGCCGCACGCCCGGGAGAGCAGAAAAAACTGCATGTCATCACCGCGAATCTACTGACCCTTCCTCCCCCACCCTCAACGGAGCGGGTCCACCACGCTTTTGCCAATCCCCCATGGTATCCAACAGACGGAAGCGCCTCTCCTCATCCTCGTCGGGATATCGCACGTCGTGCAGGCAACCAGACCATGGCCGCATGGATCAAAACCCTGAGATTACACCTGCGCGAACGCGGCACCCTAACACTGGCGCTGCCTGCATCACGTCTGGCTGAAACTCTGGGTGCTCTCGACAAATATCGTTTTGGAAGCACGGATGTCTTCCCTCTCTGGCCAAAGCAGGGACAGGAAGCCAGAATTCTTCTCGTGCGCGGACGATTGGGCGGGCGGGCGGGCAGCCGCCTCCTGTCCGGCCTCACGCTTCACAAGCAGGACGGCAGTCTTACCCCACATGCGGAACAGATTCTTCGCGATGGCATGCCTCTTCTGTTTTAGGGCGTGCTATGCTCGAATGTAGAAGTTTTCCCATACAGACTTGGGATCACTTCGAGAAAATATGCCATCTTGCAGTTTCTTCCGGAATTTCAAGCAGACTTCCATGAAGAAGCATTCACAGGGGGGACAGATCATGACGAATCCGATCAACGCAAAAGACGCTCAGATCCATCATCATCTCGGCACACCATCCGACATTCCAGCAGACAGCGTCCGGGATGTCTCCGCAGCACTCCGGGCACTCCTCGCTGATATTTTCGCCCTCTATCTCAAAACGAAAAATTTCCACTGGCATCTCAGCGGACGCCATTTCCGTGACTATCATCTGATGCTCGATGAGCAGAGCGATCAGATTTTCGCCATGACCGATCCCGTTGCTGAACGCGCACGCAAAATCGGTGGCCTGACGCTGCACTCAATCGGTGAAATCGCACGGCTGCAGCGTATCAAGGACAATGACGCAGCTTATGTCACACCTCAGGACATGCTCGCCGAACTTGCCGAAGACAATAAGCAGTTATGCAGCGAACTCCGCGCCCTGCATGCGTTGACCAGTGCCGCCACGGATATTGGAACAACGACACTTCTCGAAGAATGGATTGAAGAAACGGAACGTCGTACCTGGTTCCTGTTTGAATCCTCACGCAATACAACGGGCGAGAACGACTGATTTTGCTCAACAGGGAGGAATATCACTCCTCCCTCAACATCCGATCAGGCTGGCTGCCCATAGGCTTTTAGATGCAATGTCTGTAAGCGATGCCGCCCACCTTCTACATTTGGATCTAGTTTCAGAACCTGCTCCCAGGCACGAAATGCCGCCATTCCGTCACCTACGCTTTCCTCTGCCCGTGACAGAGCCGCCCAGGTCAGGGCGTCATCTTCATCCAGTCGCAATGCAGCACCCAGATCCGTAATGGCCTCCTGCCCCTGCCCTGCCGAAAGGCGAGCTTCCCCCAGAATCCGCCATAAAAAAGCAATGTCACCCTGCACGGTGACAGCATCACCCAGATCCGTCACCGCGTCAGCCGCCTGACCCGCCGCCAGATGTCGGTGAGCCCGCTTCAACAGCAATGTCGTTACAGGGGTCAAATGCTCTTCGCGTAAGGCTTCCAACGCTGCGGAGATCTCGAGCGATTCTGTATGACTTTTCGCCTGAGCAAGGCGAGCCACCATCTTGGCTTTTTCCGCGGCAACCTCTGAAGCAACCGAATTCTTTCCAGCCTCATGGCTTGTCGGAATCTTGCCGCTCAAACCATCAGAAGACCAGGCACAAACGGGCATCAACGTGCCAGACAACAGAATACAAATCACAGGGAAACAGAGAGCAGACCGATAGATCACCACACCATCCCCCGGAAACCCTGACTTTCCACCGTAATTAAACCCAGACTTCACGAGGCATCCGATGGAAAAACGATAAAGAAAAAGCCCGCATATCTGCTCCAATGAAGCAGAAGTGCGGGCTTTTTCGTAACATGGATATCAGCTTGGCGGAAACGCCAGGCAAATATCAGCCCTGACGGGCTTTCATGCGGGGGTTCTTCTTGTTGATGACGTAAACGCGGCCACGACGACGGACCACGCGGCAATCCTTATCGCGCACTTTGGCGGACTTGAGGCTGTTTCTGATCTTCATGACATCTGTCTCACTGGTCTGTCGGCGACCTGTTCAGGCCGGAAAGGTGCTGCGACTTACGAATTCAATCCATGAAAGTCAAGATCAACGGCTGAAAAACCCTCTTTTCATTCCGACAATCGACGTTCCGCAGGCGTCTCCGCCTCACTCACCAGCATTCCTTGCGGAGATAGACTTCGAAAAGCAGACGCCAATGCACGAAAATCGTCCCGCCTTGGAGAGCGTTGCCGCCACCCCAGACCAATCGTTCTCCACATCGGCTCCTCAGTGACAGGACAAAGCGTTACAGAATCTCCTGCCAGCAAACCAGCATCAATCCCCATTTGCGGTACAAGGCCAACCCCGAGTCCCTGCCCGATCATACGCACCATCGAATGCAGGGAAGCGGCCGTGTGGGTCAGCCGGCCTCCGGTCCAGCCAAGCCCCTCCCGGCAGATGTCCAGAACCTGATCTCGCAGACAATGCCCATCTCCTGGGAGAATCATCGCTTCATCTGTCAATTTATCGAGTGATACTTTGGACATCTTGCCAAGATGCGACTCCATAGGGATCACGAGCCGCAAAGGATCCCGCCATAACGGCACGGTATCGATGCCTTCACAGGCGCAAGGCATGGCCAGAAGAAGAACATCCAGACGTCCCGACTGCAATTTGTCCGCCAGACGCTCCGTCATGTCTTCTGTCACCTGAAGATTGATCTGAGGAAAACGCTCTCTGACCAAAGGGATCAAACGATGGAGCAAAAAAGGACCTATCGTCGGAATCACTCCCATCCTGACCGGTCCGGTCAGTGGTTCTCTTGCGGCTTCGACCAGATCCTGAACAGCCTCCAGAGCTTCCAGAACCAGACGGCCTCTACCCGCGACCTCATCACCCAGAGGCGTGAAGACCACACGTCTGCCAGCATCACGATCCAGAAGACGCGCATCAAGCTGGCGTTCAAGCGCAAGTATTCCAGCGGAAAGCGTCGACTGCGTCACCGAGCAGGCCTGAGCCGCACGTCCGAAATGACGCAGTTCATCCAGGGCGAGCAGATAACGAATCTGTTGAGGAGACGGCAATGTTATCATGCCACCCAGCATGCCAGAAAAGCAGCCCAACAATCACCCGCCATGATCGATTCATTCAATAATTTAGAAACGAATTATTCATTAGCCTGATCGTCCACTTCGAGTCATACAGAACCCAGTGATGAGCAGCCGCATCTGCA
Source organism: Drosophila lacertosa (assembly GCA_004143845.1). Lineage (NCBI taxonomy): Eukaryota > Metazoa > Arthropoda > Insecta > Diptera > Drosophilidae > Drosophila > Drosophila lacertosa. Next base: position 153,100 of record SCDZ01000019.1, on the reverse strand, counting down.
CTGCCCATCCCACACGTCAGAACAAAGGACACCAAACCATGCTGACAGTTGGCGATAAATTTCCTGCTTTTGATCTAACCGCTGTTCCCGGTGGCGAAGAAGGCCTGACCGGAAAATTCGTTCAGATCACGGACCAGACCGATGCCGGAAAATGGAAAATTGTCTTCTTCTGGCCAAAAGATTTCACGTTCGTCTGCCCGACAGAGATCGTCGCTTTCGGCAAGATCTCCAAGGATTTCGCTGACCGCGATGCCGTCGTTTATGGCGCTTCCATCGACAGCGAATTCGTTCATCTGAACTGGCGCCTGCACCACGAGGAACTGAAAACCCTCGAAATCCCGATGCTCGCCGACATCAAGCGCGAACTCAGCACCGAACTCGGCATCCTGTCGAAGACGGCTGGCGTTGACCTCCGCGCTACTTTCATCGTCGACAACGAAGGCATCATCCGCCACGTTTCGGTCAACGACCTTTCCGTCGGCCGCAACCCGCAGGAAATCCTTCGCATTCTCGACGGTCTCCAGAGCGATGAGCTTTGCCCGTGCAACTGGAAAAAAGGCGACAACTTCCTCTAAGGTCCAATCCTTATCTGAAGTTTCCCGACCACCACTTCCCCGGTGGTCGGGCCCAAATGCTCACAATATCCTCAGCCGGCATCCGTCAGCTGCATGAAGTGCTGCCGGAACCTTTTCCGGAGAACAATCATGTCCATCGATTCCCTCAAATCCATGATTCCCGATCACGCAAAAGATCTGCGTCTGAATCTGGGTTCATTGGCGAGTGATATTTCCCTGACACCCCAACAACTGGCTGGCACATTCATCTCCACCGCCATCGCCTCCCGCAACAACACCGTCATCCGTGCGATTGAAGCTGAATTTTCAGCCCAACTCTCACCCGAAGCGCTCTCCGCAGCCCGGTCTGCGGCTTCCATCATGTCGATGAACAATATCTATTACCGCTTCACCCATATGGCCGGTGAAACCTACTCCAAACTGCCCGCACGCCTGCGCATGAGCGTTATTGCCAACCCCGGCGTGGAAAAAGCAGACTTCGAACTCTGGAGCCTCGCGGTTTCCGCCATCAATGGCTGTGAGATGTGCGTAACAAGTCATGAACGGACCGTACGTGAACATGGCCTGAGTTCAGAACAGGTGCAGACAGCTGTGCGCATTGCCGCCACCGTCTTTGCCGTATCTGTCACCATCCAGGAGCAGGAAGCCCTTTCCTGAATCTTCAGAGGGGCGGAAACCGATGAGATATTGCTCTCCGACCGCCCCACTTCCGAACAATCTGCAAATAAATCATTTTTTTCTCACAAAGGCGCTTGACCGGGGCGTCCACCTGCAATAGATACCCGCTTGTCCAAACGCTGTCCCGTTCGTCTAGAGGCCTAGGACACCGCCCTTTCACGGCGGCAACACGGGTTCGAATCCCGTACGGGACGCCATTAATTAATATGGCTTTTAGCGTTATTCACAGAGGCTGCTCCAGTAAAACTAGAGAGGCTCTGTTACACAAATACCGAAAAAAATTCCCTGTCTGAATCCGGTTTGTTAGCTGCGTGTCATGGCAAGCCAAAACAGACGCACTACCGAACGACGGACTATCCCTCCTACAACACATCGCTGAAGAAACGTAGGGCTCTAAAAGTTTCGTTTGCCCCGTCCATGACTTGGGAAGGCCGCCAGCCAGGTTACAGTGATGCTGCGATCAAGACCTGTCTGATGCTGAAGAGCTCCTGTTCGGTTTTGCCCTGCAACAGACGACGGGTTTTCTTGAAAGTTCTCAGCGCCCCGTCGAACTACGTGGTCCATCCCGGATTTCAGCACACTGAGCCGTAAGCAGAAATCCCTGACGGTCGATATCCCTATCGTGGTTCGCGAGGATTCGCTCCATCTGCTGATCGACAGCACCGGAAACAAGGTCCAGGGAGAAGGTGAGTGGCACACCCGCAAACACGGGGCATCAAAGGACCTGGCGCAAACTCCATATCGAGATCGACGAAAGATCACTGGCAATAAAGGCTGTGGAGATCACGACAAACGATGTCAGTGATACTCCGGTCCTGTCGATGCTTCTGGGGTAGATCCCCGATGAAGAGGACATCACTAGCCTTGGCGCCCAGAACGTCATACCTCCTTGAAAAAACGCAAAGCCATGGCAGCCCACATCAGCAGGAGCCATCGACCGAAACGAAACTCTGCGAGCTTGCAGGCATCTCGGACGGGCTATCTGGAGACGGTGGAGCGGTTACCATCGACGAAGCCGCATCGAGACAAAAATGCACTGCATCAAACTACTGGACTAACACCTGACGGCACATGATTTCGACCGTCAAATCACCGAACTTCACATCAGGGTCGCCGTCCTCAATCGTTTCACAACACTCGGAACACCACTGACACGCGCGAGCGCATAATGGAAAACCCTATAACGACCTCGTCACGCCGATAGAGCAAATTGCGCAACAGAAGCCCCTCTCGCAAGTCGGATCATAGCTTAGCGTCCCGTTCGAAAAACCAGGATCAGCTCTCATCATTCGATTGCCCAGTGGACGGCAAAAAAATCATGGAGCGTAACGTGGTGTCGCCCACGCTACATCACCCCAAAAGACGTCTCATAGCCTGACTATTAGATATAATTCGGTGATGAAACACGGCACTCTTTAAAACAACGTTCAAAATTCTCAACAATGACCGAATTTTCTGCCGACACATCCTTGGTTTCCGAAGGGTCCTTGAGCAGATCGAAAAGCTGGATCTTTCCTCCCCCAACAGGCTTCACGGCTTTCCAACGCCCGTGTCGCGCCGCTTGCCAAAAAGATGGTTCATATGTTTCCCAATAGAGATAACGCGAGGCGATTCCGCCACGACCGAGGAGAACTGGAGAGATATCTGCTCCATCCATATCCGGATACAAGCGACCGTTGCCCGCAAGTGCGACTGCGGTCGGCAAGAAATCAGGGTGGTAAACCGGTTCATCGCTCACTGAACCAGCCCGAATGTGCCCCGGCCATGAAACTATCAGGGGTACTCGAATTCCCCCTTCATAAAGGTCGCGCTTATATCCTCGGAGAGACCCATGTGAATCAAAAAATTCCACGACTTCAGTTTGTTCCGCAGTAGGTTCAGACCGAGGACCGTGGTCGGAGGACACAAAAATCACTGTGTCGTTTTCAAGGCCAGCCTCCCGAACCGTCTGCACGACGGCGCCGATGCCTGCATCGAGAAACTCAATCATGGCTGCATAATTTTTTTCATATTCGCCCCACGGACGTCCTGCGTAGGATCCGGTCGTGGGGGTAATATGCGGACTGTGCGGGGCATTATAAGCTAGCGTCAGAAAGAAGGACGATTTTTGGTTCTTGCGTATAAAGTCACAAGCCTGATCAGTACATATGTCCGTTTCATAAACAGCTTGTTTTCCATTGTCGTTCTCTGGAATGTTCCCCAGTTTCTCTCCGGAATACCACTGCGTCGGAAAATAACCCTGAGTTGTTTCCGTTTGCGTCAACCAGCCATGAAACTCCTGAAAGCCGTGTCGTGTGGGGATTGCGTTTGGGTCATATCCGTCAAGATGCCATTTACCGACCAACCCGGTCACATATCCCGCTTCAGCCATAGCAGTCGCCACCGTTTTTTCACCGGGAGCAAGACCAATGCGTCTAACGGACTCTTTTCCGCGTTTTCCGATAATACCGCCTTGCAGAGCGAAATTATCGCGAATTGTCGAGTGACCCATATTCTTGCCCGTCATAAGAGCACAGCGCGATGGGGAACAAATCGGAGCGCCGCCGTAAGCGCTGTTGAAGAGCATGCCATTGGCGGCCAGTGCATCGATATTGGGCGTGCGAATCTTCTTTTGCCCATAGCAACCGAGATCGTAAACACCGAGATCATCAGCAATGATATAAATTATATTTGGACGACGCTGCGACTGAGCCTCGGCGTGCGCGATGGATGGCAGCGCCGCCGCCATCGTCGCTTGCGCGGTGGTGGATAGAAGTGCACGTCGGGTAAGCGTCGTCATTGAGTTTCCAGTCATTGTTTTCATCAAAGTTCGTGCGAATTGTCGATATCGGCGGCACAGCGAAAGCCAAGATGGCATAAAGAACTATCGGGTCCAGTGCGCGTCCTAGCGGCGACACGATAGCGATTGCAGTAGGAAGCGTGACACAGATAAGAGCCGCCACGAATGACGCGATCGCTCCCTTCATTCGGCCCTTGCGGGCTTTTTCGCGTCGCATCGGTTGCAACTATGTGCCAATTTGCGCTCCAGAAATCTGAACACCATTCCCACACATTTCCGGTCATGTTGAACAGCCCGTAGCCGTTAGGCGCAAACGCATCCACAGGCGCCGTTCCCGCATAACCATCCTCGGCTACATCTGCATCCGGAAAAATTCCCTGCCAGGTGTTGCTTCGATGGTGTCCATTCGGCATCAATTCGTCGCCCCATGGATATATGGCGCCGTTCAATCCGCCTCGGGCGGCCACCTCCCATTCACTCTCTGTGGGCAGGCGCTTTCCTTTCCAGACTGCATAAGCCTGCGCGTCATTCCAGGAAACATGCACGACTGGGTGCCGCTCCCGTCCAGTGATGTGCGACCCTCTTCCCTGAGGCCGCCTCCAGAAGGCGCCGCGAACTGCACGCCACCATGGTGCGCCAGGCAACCTTGCTGGCAATACGTCGCGACGGGCGGAAGGCCGCACGTCAGTGTGAAACACAAACGACCAGCCAAGGCACTCTGCTTCGGTTTTGTAACCGGTGGCCGCCACGAAAACAGCGAAGTCCTGGTTGGTCACGCAGAAGCGATCCATAAGGAAGGCGTTTATTTCAATCTGTCTGACCGGTCCCTCTCCGTCTGCGATATGTGCCTGTGAGCCTTCATATCCGATCTCATAAAAGCCTCTCGGAATGAGGGCCATGTTGAATGGATCGAAAGCAGTAGCTCGACGTGATGTTCTTTCCTGAAAAGGGCGGTCGCACTTGATACTGGTAGAGTGATCCGCCAGCACACCGGTAATTTGTAGTGACGACGTTGGCGCAATCTGGCCACGCGCAGGGGAACAGCATGGCTTTAGCGGTCTCTCTTTTTGGTTTTTAGACATGAGAAATGGCGCCTTCACAGACGCAGTCGGACAGTGCCGCCAAATGCGAGTGGCATACCCACCTGAGCCGTAAGGGGTGAGCTTCCTGCCAATAGTGTGAAGTACTTTTTATCGGTGGCGTTATGAATCCAGCCTGAGACATCCCATTTTCGATCTTCGCTACGAAGTCCAAAAGTCAGATTCAACAGAGCGTAACCATTAATCCGGCTGTAGATTGAATCATTGGTGGCGGCGAAGAACGAGGATTGCATTGTGTATGTCGCACCGCCGTAAGCCATGAGGTTGACGCCTCCGACATGTCCGACGGCATGCTGGTAATCAGCACCAAGAACTCCGACCCATTTCGGAACGAGAGCCAGGCGAGAGCCGGTAAAGTTACAAGATTTATTATACGAGTTCTCTATCGCGCAGGGAGCGTTCGCGAATGAATTATAATATGCGTCGTCATAGGTCGCAGATGCGAACATGGAGAAATTTGAAGTCGGATTGTAGCGCAGATCTGCTTCGAAACCGCGCGTAATAGCAGATTTGGCGTTGGCAAGGTATGTCAGCGCGAGACCTGCGTTATTATATTGCACTATCGACGTCTGGTAATTGTGATCGACCATCCAGAACGCATCTGCATTAAAAGTAATTTTTCTGTTCAGGAACGTGCTCTTATACCCGATCTCATAGTTGTCGAGATATTCGGATTTGACAGTCGCGGGAACATTGGACGCAAGCCCAATCAAGAGCACGCCTCCGGATTTTGCTCCCCTTGAATAAGTACCATAGACCAATTGGGTGGGAGTGACGTGATAACTGACCGTCATCTGGCCAGAGATCAGCCCATTGTCGTGCTTCAATGCCTGATACGGATCGGCAGCAAGCTGTGCAGCACGCTGTTGCAGCACAGCTGCTTTTTGCGATGCATTCAGACCCGTGACATTACCCCCGCCATTCAGATATTGGATGAAGCTTCCATTTTTTGTCTCATATGTGTAACGAAAACCTCCCGTTATATCCAGACGAGGCAACACGTGCCATGTCGCGTTGGCATAAGCGGAATAAGCGTTCGTAGTGGGCTTTTCATTGGAAAGGATGCTGAGCCCGTTCAGTGCCCTGTCCGTCAGGGCGATGGATTCCGGAGTTGCCGACGCAGACGCACTGTAAGCTGCGTATTGCGAACCGTACGTTTTGCGCGAGTGATCTTTGACTTCCTGCCACATATAGAACAGGCCCCCGCTATACTCGAACGGACGATGAGATGGCGACGTGATCCGAAACTCTTGTGTGAACTGCCGTTGGTAATTCTGGGCCTGATTGGCTGCATAAATGTCTATACCCGTGGAATCTGAATCCAGGCGTGGATAGAAATTCCATATCGACCCGGCAGAGATGGATGACAAAGTATAGCCGTGCAAATTGTAGTCAGCGTGCATGCTCAGATTCGCATCTTCTGACCTGATCATTTGCTGACTGTTGATATCGGTCCCCAAGCCATAAGGGTTAGCCGCAGGAATCTTGTAACCTGCGCGCTGAGCCGCCTGAATATAGGTGTTGGAGATCGGCTTTCCGTTCCCGTAGTGGGTGACTGTGCCGTTGTAGAGTCCTACACCCATACTGTTGGAGTTATGGTTATATCCGCCGATAATACGGATTTGGAGATTGCCGGCGTCGTCGGGACGAAGAAGAAGCTGCCCTCTCACGCCACGGTCCAGATACCCATAAATCGTGTTGTTAGTGTAAATGTTTTTAACATACCCACCGAGAGCAGACTGAAAATAGTCCACGCTGAACGCGGCTTTTTCAGAGTGTCCTAAAGCCTGAGAGTAATCGGCCTTGATCATATATTCGCCGTAATTTCCCGCCTGCCCCTCCAGCTCCGCTCTGCGTCGAAATGAAGGGAGGCGCGTTTCAATCTGAATTGCTCCCGACGTCGTATCAATACCGCCCAGAGTGCCTTGCGGTCCCTTAAGAACAGTCACGCTTTCCAGCTCTGGAATATCAAAAAGCGCTGTGCCTGGCCGCGCCTGATATATGCCGTCGATATAAACGGCCGCACCATTTTCGAGACCATCTGTGCCCGTAGAAGCGGCTCCGAGGCCCCTGATGTTAATGGTTGTATTACGCAGGTTCGCCGATTGAAATTGTACACTTGGCTGAAGCCGTATAGCTTCCTGCAGGTTTGTGATCTGGTTAAGCTCAATCTGCTGTTTATCAACTGTTGTAGAGGCTACAGGCTTGTTTTGCAGGTGAATTCGTGTGGAACGCATACCACGAGCCTCTATGTGCTCGACATTCTCGGCCTTGCTCACGGCTGCGGAAGATTTGGGCGTCGCTGGCTCGGGGCTTAGGTTGGACGCGGTTTTGGCAGTCACAGCCTCCCGCTCGATTGCCAGACTTCCGTCAGCTTGAGTTTTGAGCGAGAGGTTAGTTCCCGCCAATGCTGCATTCACCGCCTGCAATGGGGTCAGAAATCCTTGGATTGGACCAGCTCTAAGGCCCGCCGTGAGCGTTGGCGAAAAGCCAATATGCGAGTGGCTCTGAGCCGAAATACGAATCAGTGTTTCGGCTAAAGGCGCTGAAGGCAAAGCAAAATGATAAGCTCTTGGCGTTTCCGCCAACGCGTGCCGCCCAGCTACCCCTGCTATCATCAGCGACGCGACGACCCGATTCCATCGCCTGACTTTTGTCATATCTTTCCGCACTCTCGGTCACGTTCAGGTTGTTTCAACCATAGAGAGTGGTGAGATAAAAAAACTGACACCTAAAAGTATAAAAAAATAATTATACTAATTTATATAGTGTTTACTGGATCAGGATATCGCTGTGATGAGGACAGTCCTAAACGGCATGTAACTGATCTCGATTGGGAAGTCTGCGCCGAGTTGTCCCAGGGTGCGGTCCACCTGTAGAAGCGAAAACACACCTGCAGCGGGGATATCCGCCGCCCTCGGTGACATCACGATACGTCCATCCCAGTAGGGACGCAGGCCAACTACAATATCGCGAAGCGTGCCGCTTTTGACGATAAGATCCCCTCTGGTCCACGCTCTGACATCGTCCCACTGCGACGTAGTCCTGAGCATGCCCGACGACGACATTTCGACCGAACAACCCGCTGGGACAGGTACCAATTGATCCTTCTGAGTGTGTAGCGCGACCGGGATATTGGCAGCCGAAACAGCAAGCGAGTGAGAAGAGGCACTAATCTGAAAAGGCGCTGAAATCGTCTCGACCATGCCCATTCGTGTTTCTACACGAACAGCAGTGGACGGTCGTGCTTCGTCTGGTTCAAATAGAACAGTCCCATGTCTGAGGCGGACAAGAGAGACACCTTGCTCGTGACTGATGTCGACAGCCGTTCTCGGCGCCAGAGTGATCCGCGACGATTCGGCAAGTTCGATGTGTTGGATTTGTGCGGTAGCCGTATGAACGTCCGCCTCCATACCCGGCAATTCGATGTCATTGTCTCTGACGACGTATACCCCGCCACCTGCGAGCATCGCTGCTGTCGCTGTCCTCATCAGAAAGCTGCGACGGTTGATACGCCGCTCATAGCTTCTTCCAACTTTGGACGCGCCCAGTTGTCGTCGCATTTCAGCTAGTGTGCGGTCTAAAGCGTCCGGAGGTGGCACATTGTCGGGCATTGAGGACAATCCTTTTACGTGTCGCTCAAATTTGCACGACATTTTTGTTCTGACATTGTAATATATTTTCTGACCATGCTGATCGAAACTCCCAGATGTTCCGCAATTTCTGCATGTGTCTTTCCGTCGATGCGGTGCATAACAAAGGCCAATCTCGCTCGGGGCGCCAGTGTAGCAAGCGCAGCGTCGATCACCCGGACTTCCTGAAGATGGCTGACGACCGCCTCTGGCGAAGCACTGGATGTTTCGGTTACGTGGGATAAAGCCTCCAGATAGGTTTGTTCCAGCATCCCTCGACCTCGAAGTTCCCCGATCAGGCGCCTCGCAACAACAAGAAGGTAGGCCCGCGGAGATAGCAGAGTATCCACATTTCGGCTGCGCGCGACCCGCACAAAGACCTCCGACGCGGCATCTTCGCCACGTTCGACGCTTCCGAGCTTGCGTCCAAGGTACCGTACGAGCCACGGGAAATTTTGTCTGAAAAGGGCCGCTAGTTCGCGTGACCCTTCCGTGCTCCGGAAAGCTCCTTCAGTCATAACGGATAACCGTCACGCCAACCGCGACATGCATACGCGCACGCACCCTGTGTATAAGCAGTTGGCTTTAAACATTAATACACTCAATGTTATAGTTTAATTTTTATCATACTATATGATTATACAGTATATTAATATAACAGCAAACTTGTGTTTATTATAATCTCAGGAACGTCGTTGGTGAACTGCGTAGACGCGCCCCCCACTCACACTCGACGGTAATTCGCGGCACAAACGACATGAAGTTTGCCTTATGGGCCCAAGTCGCTCGCTGTGGAGTTTCAGTGAAGCCGCGGCGGCCCGTACAGTTCTACTCGCCGTGGCGCGCGACGCGAACCTAGGCTCAGGACTCATTCTTTGAGGTAGAAGATGAAGCTTGCTGCGAGGTGGATAGCGGACATGAAAGTGTGTGCGCAGCAGTCATATCGTGTTGCCATCCGTCGCCAGTCTTTCAGCTTTGCGAACATGTTTTCGATGAGGTGGCGCTTTTTATACAGATGCCAGTTGCAAAGTGGCTTTGATTTCCGGTTCTTCCTCGGCGAAATACAAGCGGTAATCTTCCGTTCTGCGAGAGACTGCCTAGGCTCAGGACCTGTTAATTCTTTGAACTGAGCGGGGCGTTGTGATTCACAGGCTTACCGATGAAGGTTGAGCCTGTGAGTGACGTGTTTTTGCTGTCTGAGCGCCAGATGGAACGGATCCAGCCGTTTTTCCCGCTGGCACATGGGGTTCGGCATGTGGATGACCGTAGTGTTCTGAGCGGGATCGTTTATGTAATCCGTAACGGTCTTCAGTGGAAAAACGCTCCGAAAGCGTATGCTCCGCACAAGACTTTATACAACCGCTTTATCCGGTGGAGCCATTGGAGCCGTCTTGGTGTCTTTGACAGGATATTTGTGGCCCTGACAGAACAGGCTGGCCGTTCGAAGCGTCTGATGATTGATGCAACACATCTCAAAGCGCACAGAACGGCAGCGTCTCTCCTCAAAAAAAGAGCTTTTCCCCGCCATATCGGACGGACAAAGGGCGGCCTGAACTCAAAACTTCATGCCGTGTGCGATGATCAGGGCCGACCTGTCCGCCTTCATCTGACTGCTGGACAGGTCAGTGATTTCAAAGGCGCAGACGTACTTCTGGCAGACCTCCCCGATGAGACAGAGGAAGTCATCGGTGACAGAGGCTACGACAGCAACCAGATCAGGTTATCACTTGCAGAACGCAATATCACAGCCTGTATTCCGCCGAGGAAGAACCAGAAATCAAAGCCACCTTACAATTGGCATCTGTATAAAAAGCGCAACCTCATCGAAAACATGTTCGCAAAGCTGAAAGACTGGCGACGGGTGGCAACACGATATGACTGCTGCGCTCATATATTCATGTCCGCAATCCACATCGCAGCAAGCCGCATCTTCTATCTCAAAGAATCCCCATCTGATTATCAGCTACTCCAATAGAACAGGAGTGACAGAAAACTCATGATATTTTCTCAAAAATTTCGGGTCAGACCGGCGATGACAGTCCGCGGTGTTCCGACGGTCGTGCGGCTGAGGGACGCCGCGGGGAAGTAGCGCTTATCGGCCAGATTCTGAACGTTGATCTGGGCGCTCCAAGGCCCTCGCTCATAGTAAAAGGCGAGATTGACGAGCGCATAGGCAGACGTTTTATAGGCGATGCCGTAAACAGGATCACGCGGCGTGTAATTGTCACCAGGACTGGCCCCTTCAACGTGGATACCACCGCCAAAACCGAGACCTTTCAAACGACCTGATGGAATTGAATATTTTGTCCAGATATTGAAGATGTGGTGAGGAACGGATGCGAGCCAGAGAGAACCGCCATTGGGCAGCAGATCGTTATCCTTGGTTATTTTCGTATCAAGATATGTATAAGCCATAGTCGCGGACCAGTTCTGTCTGATGGTCCATGACGTTTCGAGTTCAAATCCTTTACTTGTCTGCTCCCCCTGCGAAATCGAATAGAGCGGGTGAGCAGGGTCGGTCGTGGGGACGTTTGTGCGCGCCAGATCGAACAGAGTTGCCATTCCACGAATGCGACCATCTTTGGTCTGGGCCTTGAAGCCAAACTCGTAATCGGTGCCACGCTGAGGGGCAAGAACTTCCTGCCGGTAATTGACGGAGGTTGTGGGCAGGAAAGCGCGTGACCAGTTGAAGTAAAACGCGAGTTGCTTGGTGATACCGTATGTGAAGCCCGCATGAGGGCTGAAAGCAGTTGTGGGCGGATTATTGCCGCCACGCTGGGCGGTTGCGCGATCCCATCTCATACCGAACGTAATAGCCAGCTTACGGCCGATTTTCAGATGATCTTGAAGATAAGAACCAAACTGATCCTGACGTGCTTTAGAGATTACCGGACTTCCTGCAAAATCAGCGACATTTCCATACGTAGGATCGATCAAATTGATTGGCAGGGTGTTTGTAAAACCGGACGTCGAGTTTGTAGAATTCTGACCATAATCGATGCCAGCAAGCACATAGTGTGAGAAAATTTTCCCGGTATGAAAGCGTATATTGATATTCGTGTCGATTCTCAGATCCGTGCCGTGGTTGTTATATGGACCATAGTAATAACGACCAACTTCCGACAGATCGTCCGAGAAGTCCCCGGATGCGAACAACCACCTGTTATAAGTTTGATGATAGACCATATAGCGGAAACCCTGATGGATGCCGATAGCGTCGTTGAATCGGTGATCAAGCATATATCCGAGTTGTACGTATGTTTGCCTTTGCTGTGCGGGGTTTTTCTCATCATTTATGGAAAAGCGGCGTGAAAGACGACCCCATGGAGAAGGAAGGACCGTTCCGTAGGCAGGGATGGCGGAATAAGGATGTCCGTTGGTGCGGTTATAGCGAAAGAGCATCGTAAAGTTGGTGTTCTCTGTCGGTCTAATGGAAATCGACGGTGCAATATAGACCGTTTCCATATCGGCAGCCCGAACGAAATAATCCTGTTTGCGATAAAGCGTGTTGAGACGAACCAGAATCAGTCCATTACCGAGCAAGTCACGATTAACGTCTGCGCGGCCCTCGTAATAGGACCACGATCCCCCCTGAGCGGTGAAACTTGCAAAATTGCGGGCTTCCGGGCGTTTGCTAACCATGTTGACGAGGCCAGAGAGCGGGCCCTGCCCAAACAGACCGGAAGCTGGTCCCTTGATGACTTCAAGACGCGAAAGACCTACTGTTTCATTCATTGAAAGACTGTCTATAGTTTTAAGACCATCAAGATACGTCATGCCGCTTGTACTCATGCCACGCACACGAATACTGTCATAAAGTGCATAACTGTCAGAGTAGGAAACTCCGGCTACATTACGCAAAGCTTCGTTCAGACGTAGCACATTTTGCTGATCCATGGTCTTTCTTGATACGACTGATATGGCCTGAGGGTTTTCAAGAAATGGAATCGACATTTTTTCGGCGCTGACAGAAGCATTCTGCTGTTGCGCGACGACGCGCACAGATTCCGCATGTTTAGCTTTGATGCCATTCGCTGAAATCAATTTACGCGTGCATGCCTTGGTATCTCTGCAATCGCTCTCCCCTGTCTCTGCGCGATATGTTTGTGAAAATGCCAGAGAAGTCGTGGAAGACAATACCGCAAATAGCAGACTACCGGAGGACAACGCTCGACCGATTTTCATAGCACGCAGACTTTCATTAAAAGATGCTGCCGCCTCATTATAGAGATTGATAATCATTTGCAACTACATATTTAGATAGAGTGAGCCATCAGTCGCCACGCTGCTGCAAACATGGTGCAGAAATATTTCATTCGAGCCGAGTTATAAAAAATTTTGATAAAAACTAAATATTTCTAAAATTATTTTGATTTAAGGTCTTCTCTATGATTCCATTTCCTTACGTTATTTTGGGAATGGATCATGAAGCAGGATGGTTTTCCAATGTCGAAGAGCATCTTGCTCGGCTGAACGATCAACACGAAGCCTGTTTCCAAACTATGGATTTTTAGGTGTATGGGCTGATCTGACGAAGACCCACGCCTATTCCGACGGGAGCAAAGGTAAACTGTCGCTGTGACATAAAAACTCCCGTTCCTGAATATGGAGCGAGAGAAAGCGTAAAATCAGATCGTGTGCCGACTTTCTGGAACGCGACATCCCTCATTCAGCAGGGAAAGCCTCTCCTTCCCACTCTTCCACTGGAACCAGATCAACGCCGACCCGCAGGCTGCTATGACCACCACCAAGGATCAGACCTCTCACAGGACTGACATCCGCATAATCACGGCCCCATCCAAGCGTGACATGCTCATCCTGAACAATAATGCCATTTGTTGGGTCCAGACCGATCCAGCCATCTTGTGGACCAAGCCAGGCTCCAACCCAAGCGTGCGACATATCCGCTCCGACCCTTCTTGCCTGCCCCGGCAAAGGACGCGTGCGAATATAGCCTGACATATAGCGGGCAGGCAGACCGATAGCTCTCAACCCGCTCACCATCAGATGTGTGAAATCCTGACAGACGCCCTGACGCATTTTCAGAATCTCTTCAACCGGAGTCCTCAGATTTGTGACGCCCGACTGAAATTTGAACTCCGTGAATATGCGTGTGTTCAACTCCAGAAGAGCTTCCAATATCGCCCTCCCTTTATGAAACGATCCTGAAACGTAATCACCTGCTTCTACAGATGTCGGAAGACTGCTTCCTGCAAAAAGAAATTCCGAGACATCTTCCTCAAGGGCATAAGCCGCTACATCTTCCCAAGCCAATGTAGATGCCGCATCGACGACAGGCAGACAGACCGTTTCAACTTCCGACTCAGCCGTCAATCTGAACAGTGAGTGGGGCTCTTCGTGAAACAGCCATGTCACCTGATTGCCGAAATGATCATGCCCTGCCTTCTGCCATGAAGGCTCTGGCTCACAAATCAACCGCGTCCTCAACACATTCTGCCCCGAACAGTCACGTGGTGTCACATGCACAATATGCGCCGCGAGATCGACCGGATTTCCGTAACCATATGTAGTGACATGACGAACACGATAGATCACAGACTCTCCCCTTCCGTGGACAGAGTCTCATCCGTAACTGAATCGACCACATGAGATGCCGCAAGAACAGTGAAATAACGACGTGTGAGACTGACAGAAAGCGTCATCAACGTATTTCTTACAGAGCGAAATATCTCGACTGCATCCACCACCATCATATCCTGCTCAAGAGATTCCTGAACATGACTGACCATGTCATGAAGAATCTGTATCTGTTCCTGAACGACCAGAGATAAATCCTCCACAGCAGATCCCGCACTTCCTGCCTGAGAAGCACGCTCCAGATCAGAAAGACCCGATTTCAAGATCGCCAGCTGATATCCAACCCCTCTGGGATTATCCTCATCAAGCAACAGTAGATCCATAACCGCAGCAGGCTGCACGACACCAAAATACCGGGAACGATAAGTGATGGCGCTATCGCATAATTCCAGCATCAGACGCAGCGCCCCCTCCATGCGTCCGCGTTGACGTATCCCGTCCTGATCCAGAAATGTCGCAAAGCTGAGACAAACCATGCCAGCACGCTCAATCCGCCGCCCCAGATCAAGGAAAAGACGCCCTCCGGACCTCAACATATTTTCCGCAACAAATCCGGAAATCGTCGCACTCCACGCCAGAAGACGCTCGGTCATTCGGTCAAGACGTTCGATGGAACGCATCGGGTCATCTCCCCGAACACGACAAAGTTCAAGATCTTTCAAGCGTTCTTCAGCACCCGTCAAAATGAAATGACGCATTTCCGGGGTCAGGCGATCGGCAAGCTGCGGCACCCGTCCCTTGATGTTCTGAAGAAGCGAAGCAAGAAGCAAACCGGCATCCGTGGCGGTCAGAAGCGTTCTTGTCAGAACGAACAGACTATGTCCGTAAACCGGACTGTCCTCAATCACACCATAAAGGCGCAAAAGACGAAACAGGCCGTTCAGATCAACCTTTTCCCAAGGCGACGGCTCCGTCCCGGACATCCGTTCCAGAACAACCCGCAATATCCGTGCAGCGGATTCAAATTGTTCCAGATAACGCCCCAGCCAGAAAAAATCTTCCGCAACGCGACTGGGCAAATCTGTCTGGGCACGACGGATCACTAATTTCTGGGTATTCACCACACCCGCACTGCGCATCTCGCCAGCTTCCCCCGCGAGCACCCAGACATCCTTACTGACCACGCCATCAAGTGATCCCAGACGCAGAATATCAGCCGGTTCAGCACCAACTCGTGCCAATCCACCCGGCAAAACACTCCACCCCCCCTCTCCACAGGCCGCAAACAGACGCAGAACCAAAGGCCGAGGCTCCAGCCGCGTTCCAATAAGGGAGGGAGACATGGAAAATCCGGGAACCATCAGGGAAACATATTGTCTCGGATCCGCAGCAATTTTCGTATATTCATTCGACGCCGACTGCACCTCATCCATCGCCATGGCACAGGACTCGAAAGCAGGGCTTCGAAACTGATAATTACCGTTTATTGAACTGGAGGTATTCGGCATTACCTGTCCCCACTCAGTCCTGACCGTACGTAACAAGGGCTGTTCGCCCAGAAAAAACTGTGTCAGTGCAGGCATGAATGGCAACAGACCAGCTGTCTCGGAAAATCCGGCCCGTGGATCGTTGAACAAACGCACTGCTCCATTGCGAACGGCCATCATCAGCCCCGCAACGCCAGGAATTCTGCTTCCATTCAGTTCCAATGGGTCGAGCGTTTCTGCTTCCTGTCGAATCAACAGGGTCTCAACTTTCTGCAAACCGCTGACGGTCTTCAACCACAACTGTCCCTGACGAACCGTCAGATCACCAGCCTCTGCCAGTGTGCAGCCCAGTTCTTTCGCCAGAATGACGTGCTCCGGCCAATATGGGTCTTCCCTTCCCGGTGTCAGAAGTACCTGAGCCGAACTTCCGCCCGAGGCGCCGAGCAGAATATCCTGCCAGACATCCACGAAAACCCCGGGATGCCTGACTTCATATCCAGCAAAAAGTTCAGGAAAAATACGGGCCATCTGACGGCGGTTCTCAAGCAAACGGCCTATGCCATTTCCTCGTGAAACACGATCCGCCAGAACACTCCACCGCCCGTCCTCCTCCCGCACCAGATCCACGGCATAGAACGACAGAAAATTCTGATGGGCCACGCTGTCGCCCAAAGGCGATAAACGAAGAAATCCGTTACTCGACCAGAGAACCCGAGGCGGCAGAATCCCCTGCTTCAAGACTTCGCGTGCACCATATACGTCGCGAAGCATCGCTTCCTGCACTCTGGCGCGCTGAATGACCCCGGCTTCAAGCTGTGCAAATTCCGCAGCATCGAGGATCAGGGGAACAGGATCACAATCCCCCGTGTCGCCCCGCCCACCACTCAGATCCCTGAGCGCCAATGCCATCTGGCTGCGCCTGACCGACACCTCCTCCAGACCAAGCTCCGAAATCGTACTGAGAAGACGCCGCCAGCGAGGTCGCACACCACCACGACCGTCCACCATTTCGTCAGGCGTTACGATCATGGTCATCAAACGTCCTTATCCCGGGAAAGAAAAAATAAAAAATGACCGTCACTGCTTCGCAGATTTCATTCACATCTTCCTGATATACAACAGAAAGAATTCTTCAGGGCAGCAGCGATCAACTCACGCCAAGCAGACGACAGATCGCCAAAGAGGGCGTTGCCTTGTTCAGTGTATAAAAGTGGAAATCATCCACACCATTCTTCTGAAGTTCCAGACACATTTGTCCGGCGACAGCAGTGGTCACCAGATGGCGAACCGACGGCTGCTCATCAAGACCGTCAAACATCGTCCTGAGATGATCTGGCACATGAGCACCACACATCTCCGCAAATTTCCATGCCTGTGTCACGCTCGCGACTGGCAAAATCCCGGGCACAATCGGAACCGTAATCCCCACCGCAGCGGCGCGATCGCGGAAGCGTAAAAACGTCTCGGCCTCAAAGAAAAACTGTGTGATCGCACGCGTTGCTCCGGCGTCAATCTTGGCTTTCAGATTGTCCAGATCCGCCTCCGGACTGCGTGCCTCAGGATGCATTTCCGGATAAGCCGCAACAGAGATTTCAAAGTCGGCAATCTTTTTCAGGCCAGCAACCAGATCCGCTGCATTCCGATAACCATCCGGATGCGGCGTGAAAGGCTTCCCGACTTCGGATGAGTCACCGCGAAGCGCAACAATATGTTTTACACCCGCGCGCAGATAACTCCGAGCAACCTCATCGACCGTCTCTCTCGATGCATCAACGCAGGTCAAATGACCTGCAACCGGAACACTTCCAAGGTTGACCAGCTTTTCAACAGCTTCCAACGACCGATCGCGCGTCGAACCGCCTGCGCCATATGTCATGGAGAAAAACGCAGGTTTCACTGGAGCAATTTCTTCTGCCGCAGCCAGAAGAGCTCCCATGCTCTTCTCACTTTTTGCAGGGAAAAACTCGAAAGAAACACGCGGTTTCTGACGCGAGGCTTCACGATCAACTGTAGTCTGAAACGTCATAAGAAAAACTCTTTTCCAAGGAAGACCAAATCAGGACCATCAGTCCCGTGCAACTATCGGCTTTTCCGCCAACCACAGGCACACGGTCAGATCACCGTCCAGGGCAACGAACCTGACGATATCCAGACCGGCACGACTGAACAGCTTTTCCATCTGTGCTCCTGAAAAGCCAAGATGAACATGGGCATAGATCTGCCGGAAGGATTCCTGATCATGTGGCCCAAAATCAACCAGAAGAAAACGCCCCCCCGGCTTTAGAAGCCGGGCTGCCTCTGTCAGAGCCGCTATCGGTTGATGCGCATGATGTAAAACCTGATGCATGATCGCCAGATCAGCACTGGCATCCGGCAATGGCAGAGCATAAAAATCACCCTGCCTCACATCCGCATGCGTGACCCCGGCTTCCAGCAGACGAGCACGAGCCAGACGCAGCATCGACGGGCTGCGATCAAAACCCGTCAGGCTGTCTGCCTGTCCGGCCAACAGTTCCAACATCCGTCCCGTCCCCGTGCCGATATCGACAAGTGAGCCTGTCCGGCCTGCTCCGACAAGATTCAGGATCTCACGCTCGACTGCGGTTTCCGGAACATGACGCGAACGGATGGCATCCCAAACGGAGGCATGTGTTTCGAAAAATTCCTGCGCTGCTTCAACCCGCGCCACACTTATTGCCTTAAGGCGCACGGCATCCGTTCGAAGCAGCTCACCAAGATCACCTTCCGGCCATGCATCCATAGCTGCAAGCGCAGGCCCGATAAGCGCATCTTCTCCAACCATGAGAAAGATCCAGTTGCCTTCCCTGCGACGGGAAATCAATTCCGACTGAAGCAATGTTTTCACATGACGGGAGACACGCGGCTGACTTTGCCCTAGGACCTGCGCCAATTCACCGACAGAAAGCTCCATAGCCCGCAGCAGAGCCAGAATTCTGAGGCGAGTAGGATCTGCCAAAGCCTGAAAAAGTGAAAGAACCGAAGACATAAAGAGGTCTATATAATTATATCGTTATATAGGCAATAAACTCGAGGAAAGAGCTTCCCGTTCTGAAATACTACACATCAGCCACATGCCCAGCCCGTATCAGGCAACCAGATCAATCCTGGGAAACATGTGGCTCAGAACCCGATCATGGCATCCCCACCGAAGGTAAACATCCCCGAGTTTCTACTACCGTTAAAAGGCGTCGTACCGTTCAATGATCTGTCAAAACGAATTTCCGGACGAATTTCAAATACCCTGACGCCATGTCCTATATCTGGATGCCAGGTAAGACCTAATGTCATTTCTCCATAAGTCGTCGGTGGAGCAGAAAGCGTGGGCGTGTTTATACCTGCTATTGCATCCACAGCGCCTTGATTGCTGAGAAACGTCGCAACGAACAAACCTGTATTGTCACGATAAATTTCGCCACGAAAATTGAAGTTCAGTTCAGGCAGAATCTGATATTGCAGGAAGGATATGAAACTATATGTGTCCGCTCTGAGCCCTGCATCATGCAGGTAATTAAACTCCCCGGTAACACTCAGACGTTCATTGATCTGATATGTCCCGGACAAGTCATTCCAGAAACGCTCTTTTGCATTCGCAGCCCGCCGCCCGAATACCCTTATCTGATCTTCCGGCCCGACACGAGACAATTCCGTAATTTTGAGCTTGCCATCCAAAAGATCATGAAACGTGACACCAAAATAACCTGCGGGTTCGTCGTTATCATCGCTCTTCCCGAAAGTTGTCTGATTTCCGGTATCAATACCGAAATTGACATCAATTTTCGGCGCGACATGCCAATGAAACAATGCGCCGACATGTTCAAATGGCACTGAATACTGTGAAGTATACGCAAGCGTGTAAAAAGGCCGACTGGACGGATCAAGACCTTCGACGCCCATTGGGGACTGAAGGATCCCCGCCTCCATATCAAGGCCATTTTTCGTAAGCCACGGCAAATGCACATCCACATGCGCCTGAGCCGGAATTAATTGATAACGCAGAGATGTCATCCGGCCACTCACACCCAGAAGGTGATAATAGCGGGCATCTGAACCATAGAGAGATTCCAGAACAAAGCCGATCTGATAGTCGTTCCGGGACTGATCGACAGCCTTCGAAACCGTCAGATTCAACTGATTAAGCTGCATCTGATTGGCATGATCTGCAAAAAAATTTCCATAATTCATGCCGTCAGATGGGCGGGCAGGATTGGCCATTATCCCACCTTCAATCAGCCCTTTGACGGACACGTCTTTCAGCCATTCGCTGGAAACGGCATCTTTGAAGGGGAATATCTGCGCCTGCGCCACTTCGCCGGTCACCGACAAAAGGCACACTACACTCGCAGATAGACCCGTGCAGATTAAAAAAGCGCGGAAACTCCCAGCTTTCGCTGTCTGCCTCATTTGATTTCAGACCTCCCGGCTTACCTCCGAGAGTCTGAATAATATTTTATAACCCGGATCGCAAACAGACCCGGGCTTCACAATGGACCATCAGCCAATCCGTTCGCCGTGCAACGTGATGTCAAGCCCTTCAACCTCTTCTGCATGACTGACACGCAAACCAATTGTCATGTCCACCAGCTTGAGGAGAATAAATGTCAGCACCGCACACCAGACTATAGTCACCGCGCACGCCTCAGCCTGCACAAGAACCTGATGCAGGGAACCCGTCACGCCAACCGGATCACTGTCTGTGGCTGACAATGGACCATAGGCAAACACACCAGTCAGCAGAGCTCCAACAATACCGCCAACGCCATGCACACCAAAAGCATCGAGGCTGTCATCATATCCGAGAATATGCTTCAGAATCGTCGCCGTAAAATAACAGACAGCACCTGCGATCAGACCGATCAGCAACGCACCACCCGGCAGAACGAAACCTGCCGCAGGTGTGATCGCCACCAAGCCGGCAACAGCTCCGGAAATGATGCCCAGCACCGTTGGCTTGCCGGCCTTCAGCCATTCAACCACCATCCACGAAATACCGGCAGAACCAGCCGCAATCTGGGTTGTCGCCATGGCCATGCCCGCACGACCATTCGCACCGACGGCAGAACCTGCATTGAAACCAAACCAACCCACCCAGAGAAGAGACGCACCAATCACCGCATAGGTCAGGTTGAAGGGCGCAAGATCATCGCGTCCATATCCATGACGTTTTCCCATAACCAGCGCAGCCACCAGACCAGCGACACCGGCATTGATGTGCACCACTGTACCACCGGCAAAATCGACAGCCCCGAGGCCAGCCAGCCAGCCCAGAGGGCTCCAGACCCAATGTGCAATCGGCGCATAAACGATCAGGGACCATAGCAATGAAAACACCATCATGGCGGCGAATTTCATCCGCTCGGCAAATGCCCCGGCAATCAGAGCCGGCGTGATGATCGCAAAGGTCATCTGAAACATCATGAAGATGCTTTCAGGAATGGTCATGACAGTTTCATGACCTGATCCCGCGCCCAACGTAAAGCCAACATCAGTGCCTTTGGAAATATGCTCCCCGATCCCGTTCAGGAAAAAACGATTGAGATCGCCAATCCAGGCATTACCCGTGCCGAAAGCAAGGCTGTATCCGGCCATCATCCAGACCACGGACATCAGGCAGCAAATGGCAAAAGACTGCATGACGGTCGCAAGGACATTCTTCTTGCGAACCATTCCGCCATAAAACAAAGCAAGTCCCGGAATGGTCATCATCAGCACCAGAGCCGTGCTGACCAACATCCAGGAGGTATCACCCGTATCAATCTCGGGCGATGCCGCCAAAGCTGTCGATGGCATCAAAGCCAATAGACAGAAAGCTGTTTTCTTCAGTCCCACTATGCAGTCTCCTCGGTCTCGCCTGTATGGTTCCCTACCTCCGGACAGGCCACAATCCTCATTCCGGCGGCCCGGCATGTCTCGTTTTGAAAGCGGCGACAATAAAATAGCGTCCCCATATCGAGACCTGCTTCATCCCCCTGTCATCCACCATTTGACGACCGTCACATTCCGGCAAAACACCATGATGCTATAAACATATATGCCCGTGATATTGAACGCCGCGTCGTTAATCGCAAGCTTATTCCGCATCCGAACCAAGGCGACGACTAAAACATATTCCCATTGATTGCAACGCGCTCAAAAAACCACAAAATTAACAATAAAAATGAATCAACAATGAGTATATAATTCAAATATTTTTAAAAATAACAATATTAATGATATATTTTTATTGTAAGAGAGTAATTTTAAAATATACCACAAATGAAGTCGATATATTCATTCTTAATCAGAGGAGACTTCCCTCCCCTGATCATTACCGGCATTTGTATAAAATATCAGTGCAACAGAGCTAAAAAACACCCGGAATCAGAAAGTTCCGTCATCCTTACACTCGATAATCTCAATCTTGTAACCGTCGGGATCTTCAACAAACGCAATCACCGTCTTGCCAAACTGCACAGGCCCCGGCTCACGTGTCACCTTGCCTCCACCAGCACGAATGGCTTCAACAGTCGCGTTGATATCCGGCACTCCAATCGCAAAATGCCCGAAACCAGTTCCCAGATCGTAGGGTGTATCCTTGCCCCAGTTATAGGTCAGTTCCACTTCCGCCTGCCCGGCTGCATTATCCGCAAAGCCAAGATAGACCAATGTATACTTTCCCTCAGGAACCTCTCGCCGACGCAATTCATGCATCCCCAGAAGCTTGTAAAAAGCCACAGCCTTATCAAGATCCTGAACCCGCACCATCGTGTGAAGATAAGTACCCATCATGAACTCCCTGATACCATTCCTGAAAAATAACCCGGACAACGGTTAGGTTTCCTGACTGTTCCCGGCAAGCCCAAAAAGGAACAGTCCCAGCCTATCGGCTTCCGCCACACAGGCCTTCTGATCGGTAAACAGCGTTCCCCCTGCCTCAAAGGCAATCCCGACAAGACCGGCTTTATGTGCCAGCTTCACGGTCTCTGGTCCAAGTGTCGGCAAATCCGCCCGACGCTCCTGTCCTGGCTTCGGCAGTTTGATCAGTGTTCCACCTTCGCCGGGCTGACGACATTGACCGGCACGTTCCAGCATCCGATCTGTGCCTTCCATTGCCTCGACCGTCAGCACAACTCCATTCTGGACCACGCATCCCTGACCAATATCAAGCTGCCCCAGAACCCGGATAACATTCACGCCACGTCGGATATCATCCATGGAGCGATCATCCGGCCGGATCCGCCCAAGAGCCCCCGCATGACCAACGGATGAGGCCAGAAACTCATGAGCACCGCGAACCTTAAAGCCTTCCTCGCCCAAAACCCGCACCAGAGCGCCAAGTAAGCCGTCATCACCGGAAAAAATCGCACGTCCCAAACGCGTCAGGATCCGTGCTCCTTCCACATCGGGTCGAATATCACGGAAGGAAGGTCGCCTGACCGGACCAATCAAAACCAGTTCGCGACAATCATGTTCACGTAAAAGCGCAAGAATCTGCCCGGCGGCGGCAAGCCTTACCCATGCGTGTGGCCATTCGCCAATCACTTCAGGTTCCGCAAAGTCCTGGAAGCCTACGATGAAGACGCGCTGCCCACGCTCCATCGCCCGGGCAGCAACCTGTCCCGGCAATGGACCTCCACCTGCAAGAATGCCAAGCGCAGGCAAACTGTCAGACATGGCACATGACCCGTTTGAGGTGGATAACAGGATAAATGGGGAAATATTTCCCCATCATCTCAGCCTTCATCTGTTCCGGGAGACGTGTCCATAACCCCTCGCACCAGACCTCGGCGACTGGGGGCATCAATAAAGGCCAGAATGTCCGCGATCCGGGAGTGATCCGCAAACTCCTTGCGGACCTGTGCCAAACGTTCCGAAAACACGGACGTTTCTCTGGCTGGATACAGCATCCGGAAAGCACGCCGCATGACATGCATCTCACTGGAGGACACGCCATTGCGCCGCAACCAGACCCAATGCAGACCAACCAGACGGGCGCGATTTCCCATGACGCTGCCATAAGGAATGACATCGGCTTCAACACCGGTCACACCACCGATCATGGCGGCACGACCAATGCGAACGAACTGGTGGATCGCCGCTGATCCCATGACGCGCACATCATCAGCGATATGAACGTGGCCACCCATGACCACATTGTTCACGATAATGACCCTGTCTCCAAGATCGCAATCATGCGCAACATGTGCATTGGCCATGATCAGGCAATCCGCACCAATGCGCGTCAAACCTGTTCCTGTGGCCGTTCCCCTGTGAATGGTCACGTGTTCCCGCACAACAGTCCGGGGACCAATTTCACAGCGCGTAGGCTCGCCTTTATATTTGAGATCCTGTGGGTCGAGACCTACGGAAACAAACGGATAGATCTTCACACCATCAGCAAGATGTGTGTGACCATCGACGACGACGTGCGAAACAAGCTGCACATTGTCATCGAGCACAACGTTTGGTCCCACCGTACACCACGGACCGATCACGACGCCTCTCCCGAGACGTGCACCCGGAGCTACAATCGCTGTCGGATGGATCATCTGATCCAGCGCCAATTCAGATAAGGCACCAGTATCTGTCTGCCCTGGATGAGCCAGAAGAGCCTCCCCCTTGATAATGGTTTGCATTGCACGCCCCCGATAACTGACCGGTTGCAGTCCCCTAGAGTTATCAGATCATCCCATAATCATCGCGCTGAATGTCGCTTCAGCAACCGATACACCGTCGACCTGGGCAACCCCACGGAATTTCCAGACATTCGCACGCTGGCGCTCTTTTTCGACACGGATCCGAACCTGATCACCAGGGCCAACCGGACGGCGGAATTTTGCGTTCTCGATTGTCATGAAATAAACGAGCTTGCCTTCAAAGGCCGGACCAAGCGTCAAAACAACCAGAGTTGCCGCTGTCTGCGCCATTGCTTCGACCAGCAATACGCCCGGCATCACAGGACGTGCAGGAAAATGCCCTTGGAAAAAGGGTTCGTTCACCGAGACATTCTTGATCCCTGTCGCAGCCTGACCCAGTTCGATGTCGACCATGCGGTCAATCAGCAGAAAAGGATAACGATGCGGAATCGCTTCCATGATCCGCATGATATCAATGGCTTCGACTCTTTCCGGAGCCTCGGTCTTTCCTGAATCGGCGCTGCTCACTTCCTGTTCCACGTTTTTACACCATCCTGAACTATAGCCATCTGTTTCGTGTCGGCAGACATCAGTCCTTGTCCGATGCAACATCACCCGCCGCTGCAGAGTTTCCAGAAGCACGACGCGACAAACGACGCAATGTTGCAACATTACGAAAAAATTCACGAAACGGCATGGCAGGGCTACCAATCACGTCAGCCCCACTGTCAACATCTGACATCACACCGCACTGCGCTCCTATACGGGCACCTTCACCTATCTTGATGTGCCCGATAAGTCCCGCCTGTGCAGCAACCGTAACCCTGTCCCCTAACTCCGTAGACCCTGAAATACCAGCCTGTGAAACGACAATGCAGTTCCGACCCAAGGTGGTGTTGTGTCCAATCTGCACCAGATTATCCAGACGGGTGCCAGCACCAATGACCGTGTCACGCACAGAGCCACGATCTATCGTCGCATTCGCACCGATTTCCACGTCATTCCCCAGAATGACACGACCAAGCTGAGGCACCGTTTCAAATCCGGCAGGACCAACAGCGAAACCGAAGCCATCCTGCCCGATACGCGCCCCGGGGAACAGGGTCACACGATCCCCGACCAGTGCATGGGAAAGCGAGACATGCGTACCGATTCGGCAATCAGAACCAATAACAACGCTGTCGCCAATGACGGCATGTGCCGCGATGATCGTGCGTTCGCCGATCGTCGCTCCGGCACCGATCACAGCAAAAGGACCGATTTCCGCAGTTTCATGAACAATCGCAGAGGGATCGATCACAGCTGACGGATGCTGACCCTGTCTGGCCTCTGGTCGAGGATAGAAACGTCGGGCGACGCGTGACCACGCAAGATAAGCCGAGGATGTGACCAGAGCCGCGCTGCCCGCCGGGATCCGATTTGCAAAGGCCTTGCCTACAATAATCAGGCCAGCTCGGGTTTCATCCAGCAGGGATGCATAACGACGGTTATCAAGAAAACTGACCTCGGTCGGTCCCGCCTCCTGCAATGGTCCGATCCCGGTAAACCCACCCGGAGGCAGTTCTCCATCCCGGGGCAGAACAAGTTCCGCCCCGGAAATTCGCGCCAGTTCCTCAGCGGAAATGGGATCAGGCTTGGGAAAGAACCGCGGATCCGCGGTTGAAACCGTCGTCATATCTACCGTCAATGCGCACGCACAACTGATGGGGGTGCAGCAACCTCAGCAGTTTTTCCTGCAGGAGACTGCTCAGGAGATTCTGTCGTCGGCATTTTGCCGGATTTCGCCAGAACTTCAGGATCCTCGTTCGCCGCCGGCACATAAACAGTGGGAAGCACAAGATTCAGCTGTGTGACAACTTCATCCGTGATGTCCTGACCATCAACATGCAGAGCAACCTGCTCCGAATGCAGCACAAGATTCATACCGTGCGCACCGGCAACACGCTGGATAACCTGAACCAGTTCACGCTCGATCTGTCCGAGAGCAACCTGAGCTGCTTCCTGAATGATCCGGTTCTGGTCGCGGAATTTATGCTGGGCCTTCATCACACGTGTCTGAAGATCACGCTCACGATGCTGCACCTGATCTGACGACATGTTCTTCACAGCAGCCTGCAATGCCTGCTGCTCATCACGCCAGCCAGCCTGCTGCTTTTGCACTTCCCGTGCCAATGCATCGCGACGTCCACCCAGTTCTCTTTCAACCTGCTGAGCTGCAAGAGACTGACGCATCACTTCGGAAACACTGATGATACCGACAACAGCCGTAGGTGGCGGAGCTGCCTTGGCCAATTCAGGAGGCGTCGGAATATCGGGACGCGGCAGAACCGGTGGCTGGCGCGGCTGTCCATCATCAGCATCCGCATCTTCCATTGGCTGGGCCGTCGCAGGTGCCTGACGATGCGCGGGATGCGGCGCTGGATTGGCCGGCTGGGCGGTTTTTGGAACAAACCAGCCCTTATTATCCTGTGAGGGAGCTTCCGCATGAGCGCCGGTTGGCAGAACAGACGAGCAGACAAGAAGAGCGGACGCGGCCAGACCTGCCACACCAGAGAAGCGAATCATTAACACCTCAGAATTGCTGACCGAAACCAAAACGGAAAAGCTGTGTGCGGTCATTACGACGACGCATGACCGGAATCGCCATATCGATATTGATCAGACCGAAAGGACTTTTCCACGAAAAGCCCACACCCGTACTGACACGCGGCTTCAAGCCATCTCCCGATATCGGCGTGTAGTAATTCCCGTCCTGCGCATGGTTCGTATAGAGATTTTTCACACGAACACCGTCAAGACCACCGGCATCCACGAAATAACGACCGCCAATCCCCATGTCAGCCGCAAACGGCATCGGGAAATTCACAGTCATCGATCCCGTATAAATGAAGCGCCCGCCAAGCATGTCTTCCTGACCATGACGGACATAATCGGAAGGATAACCAAACTGCTCAAGCTGGGCCACGTTTCGCGGACCGGCACCACCGTCAAGGAAGCCTCTCAGATTCTGGCCACCAAGATAGAAGTTATCGATGATGTCACGACGACCACTTCCGGACCAGTTGCCGATATAACCCGCGCCGCCCTTGAAAACGACGGTCCAGTCATGGTTCCCCATCAGATCATCCAGCGGCAGATAATATGCTGCGTCGACCTTGCCTCGCAGATATTTTTCATTGCCGCCAAGTCCGGCGAAATCACCACCCAGCTGAACCAGATATCCGCTATGAGGCTGCATACGACGATCACGCGTATCGTAGGCAATCGTCGTGCCAATCTGTGACAGCAGCGAGTGGCCACTCTGATCCAGAACATACCAGGACGCATCATCCCAGCTGTTGCCAACCTTTCGGCGGATCAGTGAATAATTCCACGATTGGGAAAGATGCTGCGTATAGGCATAACCCATCCGAAGCGTCATGCCGTAGCGGCTTTCGGAGTAGTTCTGATAGGTTTGGTAGTTGTTGTTGATATAGAAAAGATCAACACCCGCGACCAGATTGCGATTCAGAAAATACGGATCGGAAACCGAAAGCGTCGCCTGCTTCTGGTAATATCCAACCGTTCCCGAAACACCGGCATCAACACCACTGCCGAGCAGGTTATGCTGTTTCAGACTGGCATTACCCAGCACGCCAACGTCTGTTGAATAACCACCGCCAAGTGAAAACTCACCTGTGGGCTTTTCAACAAGATTAATGCCCACATTCGTCTTGTCTGGCGCTGACCCCTGACTCTGATCAACGTCAACGCTTTTGAAATACCCCAGATCCTGCAAGATCTCCTTGGTGTATTTCTTATAGGTGTGAGTGAACGGGTCACCTTCAGCCATCGGCAACTGCCGCCGGATCACATGATCCTGTGTGATCGTGTTTCCGTTGATGTTGATACGTTCGACATACATCCGAGGTCCCTCGGAAACATCGAACAGCAGGTTCACAATCTTCTTTTCCGGATTGCGGGCCACCTCAGGTCGAACGACGGCAAAGGGCGTACCGTGAGCCTGCAGGGCCTCTTCCATATGGGTGACGTTACGTTGAACGGCTGTTCCATCATACCACTGGTGCGTAAACAGCTCGATATATTTACGCATCGAAACTGCAGGCACATGGCGGAGCGATGAACGTATATCTATCTTCCCAAGACGATAGCGAGGCCCCTCGTCGATCGTGAAGGTGATATAAAATGACTTGCGATCCGGCGATAGCTCACCGGCAGCGTTCACCACACGAAAATCAACGAAACCATTCGCAAGATAGAAACGGCGCAGCAGCTCCGCATCATATCTCAGACGCTCCGGATTATATTCATCGGCGGACGAGAAGAAGCGGTACCACGCCTGTTCCTTCGTCGAGATGACGCCATCCAGCTTTTCCTGACTGTAATGCGCGTTCCCGACGAAAGAAACTTTGCGCACCAGCGTCTGTGGCCCTTCGACAATACGGAACACGACATCAACCCGATTATGGGCCAGCTTCACCGTTTCCGGCGTAACTGTTGCGCCATACCGCGCCTTCTGACCGTAAAGCTCCAGAATTTTCTGTCGATCCGAGACCGTCTGCTGTGCCGAGAAAACAGCACGTGAACGCAGGGAGATCACCTTGCGGAGATCTTCATCCTTAATCGCGTGGTTACCTTCAAACACAATCCGGTTCACAACCGGATTCTCCGTCACATGGACACGGAGAATATCGCCAGACCGCGACAGCTTCACATCACTGAAAAGCCCCGTAGCATAAAGTGTGCGCAAGGAGCGATCCAGAAGATCCTGGTTAAAATTGTCGCCTGTCCGGGCAACCATGTACGACAGGATTGTACTCGTCTCGATTCTGTCGTTGCCACTGACACTGATCGCGCCAATAACACCGCCTGTCGCGATATGCCCGGAAGTATGAAGCGACGCCTTCGTCACCTTCACAGGCCGTTCGGATACCGACTGGGCAGAAGCTGTTCCGACCAAAGACGGAGCAAAAATACAAACAGAAGCAAACAGAACAGAACGTTTCTTCGTCAAGCGTCTGAATGCTCCGCAGCGTTCAATAGCCAAGACCTGCCACCTCTCCGAACGGGTATCGCGCCGCGTACCCAGACCTGCGGACCAGCAGCGCGCCAGGTCCGGCTTATCTCCAAAGCGGACCTATCCGAATTACCGGCAGACACGCAAGCAGGAGCCTCTCACAACTCATCTTTCTATCATCACCCCGCGAGCGATGCGAGCCATCGAAACACTCCGAAACCAGAAAGATCATTAAATGTAGAGAATAAGAATAGTGTCGCGATCAAGGCAAAACCAACCTGAAAACTAATCTCCTGCACACGACGACCGACAGGACGGCCACGAATCGCCTCCAGGATATAGAAAACAAGCCGTCCTCCATCCAGAACCGGAATCGGGAACAGATTGATCAATCCAAGATTGACCGAAAGAATTCCCATGAAAGACAACACGCTGGCGATGCCATATTGCGCCACCTGCCCTGAAAGCTGGGCAATCTTGAGGGGTCCACCCAGGTCCCGGGCCGTATGACGCCCCGTCAGAATCTGCCAAAGCCCATCAAGAGTCTGAACTGAGACAGACCAGGTCTCCTTCGCACCTGCCACGATTGCTGATGGCAGCGGCAGCGGCGGAGAAATCTCCGTGGCGAACATGACACCCAGAAGTCCGTGAGGTTTATTTCCTCCGCTGTCACCAATTGTGACCGGAAGAGAGACTTCCTGACCATCACGACGCACCTTCAGGATCGTCGCGCTGCCGGGCATCGAGGCAATCGTCGCCTGAAGATCGGCAACATCATGCACCTCATGATCTCCGATCCGCAGGATGACATCTCCCTTTTCCATCCCCGCAGCCGCTGCCGCACTTCCGGTCTCAACCTGAGCAATCTCGTTATGAATACTCGGGCGTCCCGTCAGCGCGAACAGGGCCGAGAACAGAACAAAGGCCAGAAGAAAATTGAACACGGGCCCGGCGAGAATAACGATTGCTCGTGACAGCACAGGCTTGTCGTGGAATGTCCGGCCTGGCTGCCAGGCCGCCTTCTGCTCGTCCGTTGCCTCTTCCGGCCCCTCAAAACCATGCGGTTTTACGAAGCCCCCCAAAGGGATCGGCCCGATCCGCCATTCCGTTCCCGTCCGGTCACGCCAGCGCGCTAGCGGAGGACCAAAACCGATCGAAAATGTTTCGACATGCACACCACGCCAACGCGCCGCCAGATAATGGCCCAGCTCATGAATGAACACGAGCACGCCTAAAACGACGATGAATGTCAGGACTGTCCGGATCAGTTCATGCATGAAAGAAAACCTTTATCCGGCCTACGGAACAGGAAAAAATCATCAGGCTGCTTTCGCCGCCACGAGAAATGAAGCCTTACGCCGCGCTTCCGCATCCCAGTGAAGCACTTCTTCAAGTGAATCCGCTGTTTGATGGCCGATATCACGCATGACCTGCTCAACCACACGGGCAATATCCAGAAAACCGATCCTGCCTCCCAGAAACGCCTCAACCGCGATTTCGTTTGCAGCGGAAAGAATGGCCGAAGCAGCACCGCCGTTACGCAAGGCCTCCCGCGCAAGACGCAATGCCGGAAACCGCACTTCATCGGGAGCTTCAAAAGTCAGAGTCGCCATCGCAGCCAGATCAAGACGAGGAGACGTCGTGCTCATCCGACGCGGCCATGCAAGACAATGGGCAATCGGAATCCGCATATCCGCCGAACCAATCTGGGCGATCAAACTTCCATCCGTATATTGCACGAAACCATGCACAGCCGATTGCGGATGCACCAGAACATCAATCCGATCTTCCGTCAGATCGAAAATCCGAGCCGCCTCGATCACCTCCAGACCCTTATTGAACATCGTCGCTGAATCGATGGTGATCTTGGCACCCATCGTCCAGGTCGGGTGTTTCAACGCCACGGAAGGCGGTGCGGCCTCCATTTCTTCCAGAGTAGCCTTACGGAACGGACCGCCTGATGCCGTCAGGATGATTTTTTCAACCTGATCCACCTGACGGTCGGCCATTGCCTGAAAAATCGCATTATGCTCGGAATCAACAGGCAACAGGGTCGCACCTGCCTCCTTAACCGCGCGCAGCATGACATCACCGGCGCAAACAAGAGCTTCCTTGTTTGCCAGAGCTACAGATTTGCCATTGCGGATGGACGCCAGCGTGGGCTCCAGACCGGCCGCTCCTGTAATCGCAGCCATCGTCCAGTCAGCAGGAACCGCTGCCGCCTCAATCACCGCCGCACGACCGGCGGCCACTTCGATGTTAGTGCCGGAAAGACGCTCCCGCAGTTCGCCCAGCAGCGTTTCGTCCGCGATCACAGCACGTTCAGCACCAACTTCCCGCGCCTGCTCAGCCAGAACGGCAACATTACGTCCACCGACAAGACAGCGAACCGAAACCTCCGGCCCGGACTGACGCAGAAGATCAACCGTGGAACAGCCGATACTGCCTGTGCTGCCAAGAACGGTAACGGTTTTCATCACGGAAACTCCAGAAATACAATCAGAACCGGTTCTTCCACCATCCATCAGGACAACCCGGATGACGTGGAAGAAAAGCCGCAAAAATGTAGGAGAGAAAGCCACAGATCATGGCCGGTCACAGTCCAGAACGCGACATCATGACCCGCAGCAAGCGCCAGTAGCATTGCCAGAGGAGCAGCGGCCATCATGGCATCAAAACGATCCAGCAATCCGCCATGTCCCGGCAGGATACGACCTGAATCCTTGACGCCGCATCGACGCTTCACAGCGCTTTCAACCAGATCACCAATCTGGGCAGCAATGCCGATGACAGCACTCCAAACAACCACAGGGAGCACGGAATTTTTCAAAGTCCCGGTCAAAGCCGCCACACACAGCCCGGCCAGAACAGCCCCTACCAAACCGCCAACTGCGCCAGAGCGGGTCTTGCCGGGAGAAATGGCAGGGGCCAGCTTCGGGCCACCAATCAGGCGCCCCGTCACATATGCGCAACTATCACTCGACACCACGACAGCGATAAGAAACACAACCGCCCAGACACCCCATCCTGTATCCAGCCGCAGCCAGATCAGACTGGCACCCGCGAGAACAACACAGACATTGGTCATCCATAACGCAGGACCGAACAGAAAACTGCTGAACGCCAGCGCGGAAACGACATCCCAACGCCCGATTGTTGCGCATATCCCTGCGGCGCACGCCCAGGCAACGCCTGCATATGCCCGCCAGTCCCTGGCTTTCCATGCCCCGGCAAGCCCTGCTCCTTCCGATGTCATTCCTGCCATCACGACTGACATGAGAACACCGAACAGCCAGCCTCCGGCACCGATAGCCAGAGACGCCACAACAAGGAGAACAAGCGCGGAAATCAGACGAGGCTTCAGATCAGCCCACCCGGAAGAGACCACAGCCCCAGAAGATCCAGTCATGTGCAGATCAGCCTGGCCGTCCACCGAAACGACGCTCCCGCGATGCATAAATTTTCAACATCGAGGAAAAATGCGATTCGTCGAAATCGGGCCATAGCACATCAAGAAAGACAAACTCTGAATAAGCGCTCTGCCAGAGAAGAAAGTTGGAAAGACGATGCTCTCCACTCGTTCTGACAATCAGATCAGGATCAGGCATGCCAGCTGTCAGGAGATAGCGCGAAAAGACATCTTCCGTCACGGCAGACGGCTCGATTTTCCCGTCTCTGACAGCTTCCGCCAAACGACGCGCCGCACCTGCAATCTCGGCACGTCCACCATAAGACAGCGCCAGAACAAGCGTGAGGCCAGTGTTTCCAGCCGTCAAACGCTCTGTCCGCTCCAGTTCCTCAACCAGATCCTGCCCGAAACGCTCCGTCTCACCAATGAAGCAGATCCGGACATTCTCGCGGTGGAGTTCAGCAACCTTGTAGCGAAGATAATATCTCAGCAGACTGGTCAGGTCCGCGACTTCAGCCGGTCCACGACGCCAGTTTTCCGATGAAAATGCATAAAGCGTCAGATAATCAACCCCGGCATCCCGCGCCGCGTGCAGGCAACGCGAAACGGCATCTGCCCCAGCCCGATGTCCGGCAATACGCGGCAACCCCCGCATAGCAGCCCAACGACCATTACCATCCATGATGATAGCAACATGAGAAGGTACAGGGAAACCACCTCTACCTTCAGGTAAGGGTTTCGGAGCCATGGCAGAAGGATGAGCCACGTAAAGCGTCAGACCTGCCTGATTTCACGCTCTTTTGCCGCAAGCGCTTCATCAATTCTTTTCACATATTGATCGGTCAGCTTCTGAATGGCTTCAGACCAAACCTTCACATCGTCCTGACTGATCTCGGTCTTCTTCTCCGCAGTCTTCGTTTGATCCATCCCGTCACGACGAACACCACGCACGGCGATTTTCGCGTTTTCGGAATAACGTGCTGCAGCTTTTGCCAAATCGTTACGACGCTCTTCGGTCAGCTGGGGAATGGGCACGCGGATCATCTGCCCCTCAGACGCAGGATTCAGCCCCAGACCAGCCTCACGGATCGCCTTTTCCACCGCGCTGGCAAGAGCACGATCCCAAACCTGAACCGTCAACATCCGTGCTTCGGGAACAGCAACAGTTCCTACCTGCGACAGAGGAACTTCCCCTCCATAAGCTTCTACTCGGACCGGCTCCAACAATGCCGGGCTGGCACGACCGGAGCGCAGGCCTGCAAAATCACGACGCAGACTCTCGAGCGCCCCATCCATACGGCGGGTCAGATCGTCAGTCAGAGCTTTAATATCGGCCACGGCGGCTTTCTCCAGATACTTTACAGATGTGAAACAGGAATATGAGCCCCTGTTTCAACCAGCTTCTTCAATACGTGTAAATTTACCCTCGGCACGCATCACGCGCTCAAAAGCGCCAGCCTCATGGATGTTGAAAACCACGATCGGCAAACGATTCTCACGTGCAAGACTGATTGCGGCGGCATCCATCACATTCAGATCGCGCGACAGAACCTCAAGATAGGTCAGGCGTTCATAACGGACGGCGTCCTTGTCTTTCCGGGGATCCGCGGAATAGACACCATCAACCTGCGTGCCTTTGAACAGACAGGTGCAGTCCATCTCGGCCGCACGCAGAGCCGCAGCCGTATCCGTCGTAAAGAATGGGTTGCCGGTGCCTGCGGCAAAAATCACCACGCGACCCTTTTCCATATGGCGCACAGCGCGCCGCCGAATGTAGGGCTCAGCGATGGAGGACATATCGATCGCAGACATCACGCGGGTCGGAATTCCTTCACGTTCCAACGCATTCTGCACCATCAGAGCATTGATGACTGTCGCCAGCATGCCCGCATAATCACCCTGAGCACGATCCATTCCGCGTGCCGCCGCCGTCAGACCACGAAAGATATTTCCTCCGCCGACGACAAGACAGACCTGAACACCAGAGCGGGAAACCGCCGCCACATCAGCTGCAATACGATCAACGGTCGGGGCATCAACACCGTATTGCCCCTCTCCCATCAGGGCTTCGCCTGATATTTTAAGAAGTACGCGCTGCCCGCCTGCTGTCATGCCTGTCGTGTCGCTCATTGGTCCCCGGATACCTAAACCTGTGCTGCAGTACAGGCTCAAGGATGCACCCTCTGCAACAATGCGAATTCTCTGTCCCTCTTATCCTCCACAGAGGCTCGCCACAAGCGTCTGGATCCGAAGGTCGAAGCAAACTGCCTTTCTTCCGACCCACAGAGCCCCATCAATGCGTCTTTTTTCAGGCTGTCATGATGGAAAGCGCCAACAACCCGGCATTACTCCACAGAGAAACCCCATCTCCCGGATCCTCGTCAGGGAGGCTTCGCAGCAAGGTCGTGAGCATCGATTTCAGCGTTGTTGCCGAAAGATCAACAGCATCCGTTTTCAGACGAATGCTGCCACCCTCAATCATCAAGGGACATCCCACAACAACGTCACCCCCTTCGGCTGTCCGTCCAACCACATTATCAGTCGCTTGCAGCCCGCACACACTGATCTTCAACATCAGCGATTCATCGGAAGGCATGAAACACTGACCGTCCGAAACATATTCCGGGATAATGTCCCACGAAAGAAGCGGGCGAGAAGATGGGTCCGCATCAGTAAAAAGAGCCAGAGCTGAGACATAGCCCCAATCCTTCTCCGCCCTGCCAAAAATCGGGCGACGGGGGAGATGGAGTGACATCCGCCCTTTACGGGACATACGAAAACAAACCGGCTGACGGGCATATCCCTTGTCGCCCAATTCCGCGCCGCCAGAGGATGCTTTGGTCATAAGACCCAGATAGCCCACAAAAAACTGCAAGTTCTGCAAATCCTTCGAAAATCTCCTGGCTGCTTCGGAAATCCACAATGGAGACCTCAAACAGTCAGAACCGACAGACTATGTCTGTCTTTATCGACGGATCGGCGAACAATCAGATTTCGGTCAGAACCCCGTCTCTCATGACCACTACACGGTCCATTCTTGCTGCCAGCGCATCATTATGCGTAGCAATTAGTGCCGCCAACCCCGATGCCCGCACCGCGGACAGAAGTTCGGCAAACACCTTGTCCGATGTGTGGACATCCAGATTTCCTGTCGGCTCATCCGCAAGCAACACAGATGGCCGGTTTGCCATGGCACGGGCAATGGCGACACGCTGTTTCTCACCGCCCGAAAGCTTACCTGGCAAGTGATCCAGACGATGGCCCAATCCAAACTGCGTGAGCAATTCCTGAGAACGAACGCGTGCTTCCTTGCGGGATACTCCCGCCACCATCTGGGGCAGGATCACATTCTCTTCGGCCGTGAATTCAGCCAGAAGATGATGGAACTGATAGACGAAACCGATCTCATCACGGCGAATGCCTGTACGCACCGCATCCGACAGATGACCGACATTACGACCAGCAATCTCGACCGCACCGCTGTCCGGCGTATCCAGCAGGCCGGCAATATGCAGCAAAGTCGATTTTCCGGTGCCGGACGGCGCAACCAGAGCCACAATCTCCCCCGGATACAGGGTGAAATTCACGCCACGCAAAACATCGAGCCTGCCAGCATCTCCGCTGCCATAGGATCGACAGACATCAACCAGCTTCAAGGCCGGAACATCACCCCATTCAGCCATGACGCAGCGCCTCGACAGGGTCCGTCCGCGCCGCCCGCCATGAAGGATAAAGCGTGGCCAGAAGAGAAAGCGTTAACGCCATGACGATCACTTCCAGAACCTGGCTCCAGATCAGACGCGCCGGCAAATGCACAAGGTAGTAGACTTCAGGATTGAAAAGCGCCGTGCCTGTCATGCGTTCAATCAACTGCCTGATATTGTCGATATAATGACAGAAAACGACGCCAAAAATCGTTCCGGCCACCGTGCCCGTCACGCCAACAGACGCGCCGCACATCAGAAAAATCCTCATGATCGCACCACGGGTCGCTCCCATGGTCCGCAAGACGGCAATGTCCACCGTCTTGTCCCTGACCATCATGATCAGTGACGAGATAACGTTAAACGCCGCAACCAGAATAATCAGCGTCAAAATCAGGAACAGGACGTTCTTCTGAACTTCAAGAGCGCCAAAAAACGCATTATTGCTGTGTGTCCAGTCAAGGACACGAATGCGCGGATCAGCCAATGTGTCAGAAATGGTCTTCGCAATAGATCGCGCATTATCCGGATCATTGGTCATGACCATCATCTGCGTCACTTGCCCCGGTTTTTCGAAATAAACCTGAGCAGACGCCAAAGGCATGAAAACATAACTCTTGTTGTAATCATTCACGCCAGCATCGAAAATCGCCACGATATGATAGGTTTTCATGCGCGGCACCGTGCCAAAAGCCGTAGCTGCTCCGTTCGGTGAAATCAGCGTCACCGCCGAACCAAGCGTCAGCCCGGCCTGTTCCGCCATGGACACCCCCACAGCAATGCCGTCGCCTTCAAACTTGTCCAGAGATCCGTCAATCAGATCGCCACTCACCGCTTTCAGGTTCTGGAAATCCTGACGGGTCATGCCATGAACCATGCCTCCGGAATTCCAGTTCCCGGCACTCAGCAACACCTGCCCCTCAATCAGGGGCGTCACCGACCGCACACCGGGAACGGCGGCAACTTCCTTAGCAATATTCTCGTAATCAGTGATTGACCGGGTCACACCATAAATCGTCAGATCACCGTTCAGGCCCAGTATCCGGCTCATCAGATCGGCCCGGAAACCATTCATCACCGCCATCACGATGATCAGCGTCGCCACCCCAAGGCCTATGCCAATCAGGGAGAAAATGGCGATCACCGAAACAAACCGTTCCCCTCTTCGGGCACGCAGATAACGCCCGGCCACCGCGCGCTCGAAAGGACCGAACATCAGACGGCAAACACTTTTTTCAAAGCTTCTTCTGGAGATATTTCAACACGCTCTCCCGTCGCCCGATGTTTCAACTCAACCAGACCTGCTTTCGCTCCGCGCGGACCAACAATGATCTGCCACGGATGCCCCATCAGGTCCGCATCGGCGAATTTCGCGCCCGCACGATCCTTGCGGTCATCATAGAGAAGAGCATCAGGATCTGTTGCGTAAAGCTTTTCACACAGCGCGTCGCATTCCTCGTCTCCACCCTTGAGATTAATGATCACGGCCCGGAACGGCGCGATGGACTCCGGCCAGATGATGCCGGCATCATCATGGCTGGCTTCGATGATCGCACCAACAAGACGGGAAACACCAATACCGTAAGAACCCATTTCCGGGTGGATCATCGTCCCGTCCGGTCCGGTGACGGAAATGTCCATCGATTTGGTATATTTGTCGCCAAAATAGAAAATATGCCCAACTTCAATGCCGCGCCCTTCGCGACGACGCTCAACCGGAATCTTGTCCCAGGCTGCCTCATCATGTTTTTCATCGGTCGCAGCATAATGAGACGTCACCTCATCAAAGAATGACGCCAGAGCCTGATGATTGTCTGTATCCACGGGCTCAGCCAGCCAATCCTGCCCTTCCAGCGCCGCATCATAGAAAACGCCACTTTCTCCTGTCGGAGCAAGGATCAGAAATTCATGCGACAGTTCGCCACCGATCGGACCCGTGTCAGCCACCATCGGAACAGCCCGCACACCCAGACGCTGGAACGTCCGGAGATAGGCCAGCATCATGCGCTGATAACTTGCAACAGCCGACGCATAATCCTGATCGAAGCTGTAGGCATCTTTCATCAGGA
The DNA here is from genome assembly GCA_004143845.1 of Drosophila lacertosa. Taxonomy (NCBI): domain Eukaryota; kingdom Metazoa; phylum Arthropoda; class Insecta; order Diptera; family Drosophilidae; genus Drosophila; species Drosophila lacertosa. The sequence goes on along the minus strand of SCDZ01000019.1, from coordinate 114,479 downwards.
ATTCGCGACCACGCATCACACCAAAACGCGGACGTACCTCATCGCGGAATTTCCACTGGATATGATACAGCGCCTTCGGCAGATCCTTATAGGACTTGACCACCTGTCCGAAGAGATCAGTGATCATTTCCTCATTGGTCGGTCCATAAAGCAGTTCGCGTTCATGGCGATCGCGGATCCGCAGCATTTCTGGACCATAAGCGTCATAACGCCCGGAACGACGCCACAGGTCAGCCGATTGCAACGTCGGCATCAGAAGCTCCTGCGCCCCGACCCTGTTCTGCTCCTGACGAACAATAGTCTCGATATTACGCAGGACTCTCAGGCCAGCCGGCAGCCACGCGTAAATTCCCGATGCCGTCTGCCTGACCAGACCAGCTCGCAGCATCAGACGATGCGAAGCAATCTGGGCGTCGGCGGGTGTTTCTTTCAGGGTGGGCAGAAAACTGCGTGAGAGGCGCATCGAGAATCCAGTTGAAAATTCAAATCGCCCCGTGGCGAATGGGGCCTTCTGTTCGGCTATGCCCGTGCAAGGGGGCCTGAAGCAAGAGGCTGCCAGCCGGTTCCGCTGTCCACATCACAAAATATTCTGCGGGAGACATTCTCTCCCTCACCCGTGGGCAAGCTCACAAGGTTTCGTGATTTTGCTTATATTCGATTCTGTGATTACTTTTATTCATTAAAAAAATAAAAGCACGGACAACGTGCTGATGGCGAGGAGGGCAACTTCCTCGCCATCTTTGTTTTCACTCAAACACGAAGGACGTGCACATCCACCAGAGGACGCTTCTGGATCTTGCGACCCAGAGCACGGCGCAGCGCCGTTTTAGCTGCCTCACGGAAGGCATGGTCATCCATCCGGAGTTCATCCGGGATCTGATCAATTGCCAGAGCGAACTCTTCCTGAACGCGACGGCTATCCGGCTCATCAACATCCAGTAGACCCGGCGCACTGACCTTCGGCTCGCCGATGACAAAACCTTCGTCATCGACTGCAAAACTGGCCAGAACGACACCATTGAACAACATCTTGCGGCGTGCAGCGAGAACATCGCCATCCATGGGCAGCAGACGGTTGCCATCCACGGCCCAACGACCGGTCGGCGCCGTATCAACCACCTCAACCGCACCCGGTGCCAGATTCAGAATGTCGCCATCCTCAAGAAGTAGGGATTTGATCCCTTTTTCCTGAGCCAACGCCGCGTGAGCCGTCAAATGACGCCATTCACCATGCGTAGGAATCGCATATTCCGGACGTATCAGATCATACATCATGCGGACGTCTTCGCCCGTAGCATGACCGGAACAATGGACCATCGCGTCCTTGTCCGTCAGAACTCTGACACCACGACGTGTCAGATTATCCTGCACCTGCATGATTGCCAGTTCATTGCCCGGAATCATGCGGCTGGAATAAATGACCGTGTCGCCTTCTCCCAAAGAAACATTGGGATGCACATCAGAGGCAATGCGAGACAGCGCAGAGCGCGGCTCACCCTGGCTGCCAGTAATGATCATCACCACTTCCCGATCAGGCAGATCGTTCACTTCCTGCTCTGACAGGAAAGGCAGAACACCGGACAGATAGCCACACTCACGCGCTGAATTATCAAGATTGCGCAATGAACGCCCGACCAGAACAACCGTCCGGCCAGCAGCCTGCGCCGCCATCGCGATGGTTTCGACACGCGCCACATTGGACGCAAAGCAGGTCACTGCAATACGCCCTTCAAGACGGGACATCAGCTCTGTCATGCCAATCCGGACTTCGGCTTCCGAACGGGAGGCGTCTGGAGACATCACATTCGTGCTGTCACAAACCAGCGCCAGAACGCCTTCGTCGCCAATTTCCTTCAGGCGCTTCAGATCCGTCGGAGGGCCAACCAGCGGTGTCCGATCGATCTTCCAGTCACCCGTGTGGACAATAGTTCCATATGACGTCCGGATTGCCAGTGCCTGAGCCTCGGGAACCGAATGCGCGACCGGTATGAATTCAATATCGAACGGCCCGACCTCAAAACGACTTCCACAGGGAATGGTATAAATCGTCACATGATGCAGGAGCCGTGCCTCACCCAGCTTGCGGCGGAGAACCGAAGCCGCAAAAGGCGTTGCATAGATAGGACAACCAAGACGCGTCCATAAATGCGCAACCGCTCCGAGATGATCCTCATGCGCATGCGTAATAACCATGCCTGCAATTTGGTCGCGACGTTCCGCGATGAATGTCGGATCTGGCGTCAGAACCTCGGCTTCCGGGGTATCATTGCCCGAAAAACCAATACCGCAATCAACGATCAGCCACGATTCACCAAGACGATAAAGATTGAGATTCATGCCGATCTCACCCGTTCCGCCCAAAGGCAGAAAGGCCAGACCGTCTTTTTGTTCTGTCATATGTTCAGCTTACCTTACCAAAAAATACCATGACACGTCCGGACTCACTGACTCCGGAAAAACTCATCGAGTTGTACGGCGCGAACGCCTGAATCTGTCTTGCGGGCGCATGCTCCGCGGAACCCATCCGGCTCAAACGCGAAAACAATCCCGCACATTTTCCGGACAAATTGCCCGGACACGTCACTCAATTCCACACATCCGGGTCTGATCGACACGAACGGAAAATACTTTTTGCACCAGAGATATGGACGGGAAATATCCGCCTCACTCCCTGCCAGACATCAGGAACACTTCGGCCGTCGCAATACGTTTCGGCCCATCAGCAGTCCTGAGGATCAGGGCACCGACCTCATCAATACCCGCGAATTCTCCTTCGATATACGTATTTCCACTCTGCGCCACAAGACGCGTCCCTTCCGCAAGGGCGTGGCGTATCCATGCACTTCGGATCGGTGCAAAGCCCTTTTCCGCCATGATCGCCAACCAGTGCGTGAGCGCACAAAGGATATTCCGGGCAACAACATCTCGATCGGGGATGGGGCCACACTCTCTCAAGGCAGCCAGATCCCGGCCCTCAATCCGGGGGGCGCGCACCAGATTGGCACCCAGTCCGGCGACCAGCCAGGAGCCGCAGTCAGATCCACCCCGTTCAATCAACAGGCCTGCCAGTTTACGACCATGAAGAAGAATATCATTCGGCCATTTCAGCTTCAGAAGATCTTCAGCACCCGGGCAACTGGACACCAGCCCATCCCGAAAAGCGAGAGCAAACAGAAAAGGCCATAATGCAGGGAGAACATCGGCTTGTGGATCAGGACGGAGCAGAACTGACAACGCCAGACTGCCGCCCGGATCAGACCATTGGCGCCCACGGCTGCCACGGCCTTTTGTCTGCTTCAACGCAAGAACAGCCAAACCTTCAGGTTCACCACTCTCGGCTCTTTCCTTGCACAGATCAGACGTTGAACCGATTTCGTCATACAGTTCAAAGCGCCATGTCCTGATGGAGTGCGGGGCATGTCCGCTTCCATCAGGGATCGCAACAGTCTCAGCCGATAAGAGCACTGGCTGCTGCATCCGCGGCTGACGTGATCACACCCAGTCCAACCACGTAAAGAACCGTGGCTACACCCATGCTTGCCGACACAAAGGTCAGAGAAGGAGCAGGACGATCGAAGCTACCTTCTGGCGCATCGAAATACATGACCTTCACAACACGCAGATAATAATAGGCACCAATCAGGGCGGAAACACCACCAACAATCAGAAGACCCGTCAGGCCTGCATTCCAAGCCGCGGCAAAAACCATGAATTTACCAAAGAACCCGGCCATCGGAGGAACGCCGATCATCGAGAACATGAACACCGTCATGGTCAAAGCCATCGCCGGGTTCGTCTGTCCCAGACCGGCCAGATCACGGATCTTGGTCACTTCATGCCCCTGACGACGCATGGCGGCAATTCCGGCAAACACACCAGCATTCATAACCAGATAGGCTGAAAGATAGACCAGCGTACCACGAATGCCTGCGCCTGAAGCTGAGGCAAGTCCCATCATGGCATAACCCATATGCCCGATCGAGGAATAAGCCATAAGACGTTTGATGTCGGTCTGGGGAATGGCCGCCAGCGAACCGAACAGCATCGACAGAGCCGAGATAACGACCAGAAGAAGCTGCCAACGTGGAGCGAGCATCCCGAACGGACCTGCCATGATCCGGATCAGCAGCGCAAAAGCGGCAAACTTCGGAGCGCCTGCCATAAAAGCGGTCACAGGCGTCGGAGCGCCCTGATAGACATCGGGCGTCCACATGTGGAACGGCACAGCAGACAGCTTGAAAGCCAGTCCGACGATAATGAACACGATGCCAATAACAAGACCGACAGGAAGCAGACCACTGGCCATCAGAATGCTGGTCAAGGCCGGATATTCCATCGTCCCGGCATAACCATAAACCAGCGAAATTCCATAAAGCAGCAGCCCCGATGCCAGAGAGCCCAGAATGAAATATTTCAGACCTGCTTCTGCCGCCTTCAGACGCTCCCGCTCAATGGCGCAAAGAATGTAGATAGAGAGCGAGGACAGTTCGAGACCCACAAACAGTGTGATCAGATTCCCCGACGACGCCATCAGCATCGCACCAAGCGTGGAAAACAGCATCAACACAGGCGTTTCGAACGGAAGGTCACCACCTTCACGAACATACCCCATCGCAACAACCGTCGCGAGAATACCGCCTGTCAAAATAAGCAGCTTCAGGAAGCGTGCAAAATTGTCATTGATGAAGAGATGACCAAGGCCAACTCCATCCGCTGAACCACACACCAGAAAAGCCGTCCCGACCAAGGCTGCAATCGTCAGCGCGGATACGGGAACAAAGCTTTCTGTTTTCTTAAGAAAAGCTCCGACAACAAGGATAATCAGGCCGCAAATTGCAAGCACGAGTTCCGGGAAAGCAGGCATCCAGTTCATCGTGCCGTTATCCGTTCAGTCTGGAAATCGAAGAAATACGAAACATGGCTACGCTCTCCCTCTCGGCCCCGCTCATCCCAGAAACACAATGGTCGAGATCAGCAGGACCAGACCGATCAGGGTCGTAAAGGCATAGACCGCAATCGAGCCGGTCTGCGTCCGTGCAGCCTGAATGGCGGACTGGAACGTCAGACGCGCCGCCCCCATGGGCATTTTCTCGATCACGTCTTCATCAACGTTGCGCCACAGGAAGCGCGCAATAGCCTGATAGGGACGAACAAAAATGACGTCATACAGTTCGTCGAAATACCACTTGTTCAACAGGAACAGATAAAGCGGACGGAATGACTTCGCGAGCGAAGCTGGCAAAGCGGGAGAGGAAATATACGCGACCCAGGCAACCAGAATTCCGAGAAGACCGGCGACAGAAGGTGCGAATGCGATCATGGAAGGCACATCTTCCAGCCTTTCCATGATGCTGTTTCCCGGACCATTGAAGATCGAACCACCCCAGAACGCGGCCTGATAATGCCCGATATAAAACGGAGCAAAAGCAACACCGGCAAAAATGGCTCCCAAAGACAGAAGTACCAGCGGTGCGGTCATCACAGGCGGACTTTCATGCGCACCATCATAAAGATGCTGCTCACGCGGTTTGCCATGGAAGACGAGGAAAATCAGACGCCAGCTGTAAAAGGCGGTGATGAATGCTGTAACCGTGCCCATGATCCAGCCGTAATGACCGAAGCCTGAACCGGAAACCCATGCCGCATTAAGGATCGCGTCCTTCGACCAGTAACCTGCGAAAGGAAACACACCTGCCAGCGCAAGACTGCCAATCCACATGACGGCATAAGTCAGAGGAATTTTCTTCCACAGACCGCCCATTTTGAACATGTCCTGCTCATCATGCACTGCGTGGATGACCGAGCCTGCGGCAAGAAACAGGAGCGCCTTGAAAAAGGCATGCGTCGTCAGATGGAAAACACCGGCCTGATAGGCCCCGACACCAATGGCGACAAACATGTATCCAAGCTGTGAACAGGTGGAATATGCGATCGTTCGCTTGATGTCGGGCTGAACCATGCCAACGGTCGCAGCAAAGAAACAGGTCGTCCCACCAATCAGAACAATGAAATCCTTGGTGTAAGGCGCAAATTCCAGCAACGGCGACATACGCGCCATCAGGAAAACACCCGCCGTGACCATCGTTGCAGCATGGATCAGCGCGGAGACAGGCGTCGGCCCCTCCATCGCGTCTGGAAGCCATGTGTGCAGAAACAGCTGGGCCGATTTGCCCATCGCACCGATAAACAGAAGCGTTGCAATAACTTCCATCACACTGTGTGGTGAACCGAACAGCATGTAACCCGTCCCGAGCTGCCCCGGAATGTTCAGGAAAATACGGTCGTAGTTCACCGTGCCGAACACGATGTAAATCAGACCAATGCCAACCAGAAAGAACAGGTCAGCAACACGGTTGACGACAAAAGCCTTGATCGCAGCGGCAGTCGCCGAAGGGCGATCATACCAGTATCCAATCAGCAGATAACTGGCCAGACCAACACCTTCCCAACCAAAGAACAACTGGATCAGATCATTTGACGAAACCAGCATGAGCATCGCGAAGGTGAACAGCGACAGATAGGCAAAGAAGCGATAACGCGGCATCCCGTCATGGGACATGTAGCCAACGCTATAGATATGGACCAGCAATGAAACGCACAGGACCATTGCCACCATCGTCACTGACAGCGTGTCGCATCTCAGCGCCCAGGTCGTCTGAAAACCGCCCGCGCTGATCCAGTCACTCAGGACGAAAACGGCAGGCATCCCTCCCGAAGCAAGTCCCATTCCAAGTGCGCTCACGCCGCAGATCGCGGCAAGCGCCATGAAGAAGATAGTGACCGCCTGCGCAGCCCCATCACCGATTTTCCGCCCGAACAGACCTGCAATCAGGGCGCCGGCAAGCGGAGAGAAAATCGCAAACGCGAAACACATCAGTGCTGCCTGCATGACCGGTCAGCCCTTCATCATCGTCACGTCCTCGACCTGGATCGAGCCGCGATTACGGAAATAAACAGTCAGGATTGCCAGACCAATCGCTGCTTCAGCCGCTGCAATGGTCAGAACAAAAAGCGTCATCACCTGCCCGCTCAGATCACCATGAACTGCGGAAAACACCACAAAATTCAGGTTCGCAGACAGCAGTATCAGTTCCATGGACATCATGATGATGATGATATTCTTACGGTTCAGAAAAATTCCGAACACGCCAAGAACCAGAAGAACCGCGCTGACAATCAGGAACGGCACCTGTCCGATCTGTTCAAGAGCGGGCGTCATGCGTGATCTCCCTCTGCCGGCACAGCCTTGACGACCTTGCCGCCTTCACCTTCCGGAACACCCCAGGACCCCGGAACGGCCGTCCCGTAATAGGTTTCGGGGCGACGGAAACCGCCATTATCCACAACACTATTGCCCAAAGGCAGTGTCAGCATTTCCAGAGTATCTTCGCGACGCCGCGCATGCTGACGATCAATCAACTGACGTCGACCGGTCGGACGCTCACGCAGTGTCAGCGTGATGGCGCCAATCATGGCGACAAGCAGAACAAGTCCGCACGCCTGAAATGGCAGAAGATAATGTGTGTAAATGATGTTTCCGAGCGCAGCTGTATTGGTGTGCGGTCCACCAGGCTGACCAAGACCACCCGTAATCGGCATGACCCGGACAGGAGCCTGATGCCAGTGAAGGAATGCCATCACCAGTTCAGCAAACAGAACCGCACCGACTGCCGCACCAAACGGGGCATAGCGTTGCAGGCCTTCACGCATTTTCGTGAAATCGATGTCAAGCATCATCACAACGAAAAGGAAAAGAACCGCTACCGCACCGACATAGACAATCACCAGCAGCATCGAAAGGAATTCTGCACCGGCAATCAGAAACAGTCCCGCCGCATTGAAAAATGCAAGAATCAGGAAAAGAACCGAATGCACGGGATTACGGGCACTGATAACCATCGTCGCGGAAAGCAGCAGAACAGCCGCGAAAACATAAAAGACGATCTGTGTCATGACCACGCTCCCTCGCCGACCTGAAGATCAGAAAGACAACGGCATGACCGTTCAGCGATACGGCGCATCGAGCTCAAGCCTCCGCGCAAGAACTGTTTCCCAACGGTCGCCGTTCGCAAGCAGCTTTTCCTTGTCATACATCAGCTCCTCACGCGTCTCGACCGCGAACTCGTAATTCGGCCCTTCGACAATCGCATCTACAGGACAGGCTTCTTCACAAAGCCCGCAATAGATGCATTTCGTCATGTCGATGTCATAACGGGTCGTGCGGCGCGAACCATCATCGCGGGGTTCGGACTCAATCGTAATCGCTTCTGCCGGGCACGTCGCTTCACAAAGCTTGCAGGCGATGCAGCGCTCTTCACCATTTGGATAGCGGCGCAACGCATGCTCGCCACGGAAACGCGGTGACAGCGGCCCCTTCTCATATGGATAGTTGAGCGTCACCTTCGGCTTGAACATCATTTTCAGGGTCGAAGCCATGCCGGAGACAATTTCTTTCAGAAGAAATGCCCGGAGTGTCTGGTCAAGTCCCGCCATATCAGCTCATTCCCTGCGGCAAGAGGCCTGTAGCGAGAAGAAACCCAGCCGTGCCGATCATCCACAGCAGCGAGAAAGGCAGAAACACCTTCCATCCCAGCCGCATCAGCTGATCGTAACGATAACGGGGGAACGTCGCACGAACCCAGATGAAAACAAAAAGACAGAAAAGAATTTTGGCAATCAGCCACAATGGACCAGGGATCCATGTGAGCGGCGCAATTCCCAGCGGAGGCAGCCATCCACCAAGAAACAGAATGCTCACCATGCCCGACATCAGGATCATGTTGGCATATTCACCAAGGAAGAAAAGCCCGAAGGACAGGGACGAATATTCAACGAAGAACCCTGCCACCAGCTCACTTTCGCCTTCAGGAAGATCGAAAGGAGCACGATTGGTTTCCGCAAGCGCCGATATGAAAAACACAATGAACATCGGAAACATCGGCACGCAGAACCAGACATGCTGCTGCGCCAGAATGATGTCATTCAGATTCAGACTGCCCACCGCAAGAAGTACGGAAACAATCACAAGCCCGATCGAAACTTCATAGGACACCATCTGTGCCGCAGACCGAAGTCCACCCAGAAAAGCGTATTTCGAGTTCGAAGCCCATCCGGCAATCAGGATGCCGTAAACACCCAGCGATGAAATCGCGAGTAGATAGAGGATGCCGACATTGATGTTGGCAACCGCCAGACCATTCCCAGTCGGAATGACGGCCCATGCCACCATCGCCAGAGAGAAGGTCAGAAACGGCGCGAAAAGAAACAGGAACTTGTTGGCCCCACTCGGGATGATCGTCTCTTTGGTGATCATCTTGATGGCGTCGGCAAAAGCCTGCAGCACACCGAAAAGACCATTGACGTTCGGACCTCGCCGCATCTGCATCGACGCCATGACCTTACGTTCCATGAGCGTCAAATAAGCTACGGCAAGCAGCAGAGGCACCAGAACCGCCAGTGTCTCCAGAACCATCAGGATCACATGACCAGCCATCGTCTCGAAAAAGAAATGCGCCACGATCGTTACTCCGCTGCTATCGCGGCGACCGGGCCATAAACCCGGGCACACTCTGCCATCGTCTCACTAGCCCTGCTGATCGGATTGGTCAGATAATAGGACTGCACAGGCACCCGGAACGGTTCCGCGCCATCAATCTCTCCGCCTTGTGCAGCCTGACCTGTTCCAGCCAGGGCAACACCGCCCGCAAACACAGGATTAATCGAGGCCATACGCGCACGCAGGCTCTCAATGGTGTCGTAAGGCAGGCGATGTCCGACAACATCAGAAAAAGCCCTGAGAATGCGCCAGTCTTCACGGGCTTCCCCTGGTGGGAAGACCGCCTGAAAAGACTGCTGCACACGTCCTTCGGTGTTCACCCAGGTACCGGATTTTTCGGTATAAGCCGCACCAGGCAGAATCACATCAGCCCGCGCCGCAGCCGCATCACCATGATGCCCCTGATAGATCACGAAGGTATCTGGACCGATATCCCCGACAGGGAACTCATCAGCACCGAGAAGCCAGAGGACCTCAACCCCGCCCTTCAGCATACCGGCAACACTCCGCCCACCTTTTCCTGGCAGGAAGCCAAGATCCAGACCGGCGACGCGCGAAGCCGCAGTATGCAGAATATTGAAGCCATTCCAGTCCGGACCGACAACTCCGACCTCTTCCGCCAGCTTCCAGACAGAAGACTGAATGGCCGATGCGTCCTTACGGGTCAGGGCACCATGACCAAGAATGATCATCGGCTTTTTGGCTGCCTTCAGAACCGCCGCAAACGGATTGCTTCCATCCAGCAAACCATTCAGCGCAGCAGGACCATCTCCCACAGCTTCATAACCCCATGTGGGATCCGAAGGTTGAGCACCAATAACGCCAATCGGGAAACCACCACGACCTGCTGCCAGATACCGCTTGCGGATCCGCGCATTCAGGACCGGCGCATCATGACGCGGCACAGCTCCGACAATCAGCAGGGCATCCGCGTCCTCAATACCGACAATCCCGCTGGCGAAGGTGTAGCGCGCACGATCCGACAGATCATAAATCGCACCATCCTGACGGCAGTCGATATTTTCGGAACCAAGGGCGGACATCAGATCGCGAAGCGCCGTCATGCTTTCCGCATCACAGAGATCTCCGGCGATTGCACCTATCCGGTCTCCGGCCACACCCTCAAGACGTTTGGCAACAGCCACAAAAGCGTCCTGCCACGATACAGCCTGACGTTTTCCGTGAACACGGACCCACGGACGATCAAGGCGACGATGCTTCAGACCATCAACCGAAAAACGACCTTTATCCGACAGCCATTCCTCGTTCACCTCGTCATTCACGCGGGGAACGATACGTTTAACCTCTCCCCCACGGACCTGCATCACGATATTCGTGCCGACAGCATCCATGACGTCGATGGCGTCTGTCTTCTTCAGTTCCCACGGACGTGCCTGAAACGCACCTGGTTTCGAAGTCAGAGCTCCAACCGGACAGATATCGATGAGGTTACCAGACAGTTCCGAAGTCAGGGCTTTCTCGACATAAGTCGTGATCTCGAGATTTTCACCACGAGACACAGCGCCAAGCTCCGGCGTACCCGCAATTTCCGTGCAGAAACGAACGCAGCGCGTGCACTGGATGCAACGCGTCATCACTGTTTTGACGAGAGGCCCGAGATTTTTGTCAGTGACAGCGCGTTTTTCTTCCTCATACCGGGAAACACCGCTGCCGTAACCATAGGCCTGATCCTGAAGATCGCACTCACCACCCTGATCGCAGATCGGACAGTCCAGTGGATGATTGATCAGCAGAAACTCCATAACAGCACGGCGTGCACGACGCACTTTCTCCGTATCCGTCAGAATCTGCATGCCTTCACCAACAGGAAAACCACAGGACGCGACTGGCTTCGGCGCATTCACGACCTCAACCAGGCACATACGACAGTTACCGGCGACCGACAGGCGCTCATGATAACAGAAGCGGGGGATTTCCTTTCCCGCAGCTTCACAGGCCTGCAAGGCACTGGAACCTGCTGGAACCTCAATCGGCGCGCCGTCAATAAATACCTTCACCATGGCCCGCTCACTCCGCAGCTATGGAATCAGAAACCAGAGCGCCTTGCGGCACCTGCACCAGTCCGGTTCCACCATGACGCATCTTATATTCACGAATGCGCTGTTCCATCTCCGGACGGAAATGACGGATCAAGCCCTGTATCGGCCATGCGGCAGCATCACCCAGCGCACAGATCGTGTGTCCTTCGACCTGTCGAGTGACCTGCTCGAGCATGTCAATTTCCTCAATCTCCGCACGTCCCTCGACCATGCGGTTCATGACACGCATCATCCAGCCCGTGCCTTCACGGCAGGGCGTGCACTGACCACAACTCTCATGTTTGAAAAACTGTGAGAAACGGGCAATCGCTTTGATGATATCCGTCGATTTATCCATGACGATCATGCAGGCCGTTCCCAGTGCGGTACGTTCTGCACGCAGACTGTCGTAATCCATCAGGACTGTCTCACAGATGGATTTCGGCAGCAGAGGAACCGAGCAACCGCCGGGAATTACGGCCAGAAGATTATCCCAGCCCCCACGCACGCCACCGCCATGCTTCTCGATGATTTCTTTCATCGAAACGCCGAGTTCTTCCTCAAAAACACACGGCGTATTCACATGGCCGGAGATGGCCATCAGCTTCGTGCCCGCATTATTCGGACGGCCAAGCCCAGCAAACCATGATGCACCACGACGCATAATGGTTGATGTAACCGCAATACTTTCAACATTGTTCACGGTCGAAGGACAACCATAAAGACCTGCTCCCGCCGGAAACGGGGGCTTCATGCGTGGTTGGCCTTTCTTGCCTTCAATGCTTTCGATCAGGGCCGTTTCTTCACCGCAGATATAGGCTCCTGCCCCGCGATGAATATAGAAATCAAAATCCCAGCCGGTCCCTGCTGCATTCGGTCCAAGCAAACCTGCGGCATAAGCTTCATCGATCGCATATTGCAGATGCCGCGCTTCATTATAAAATTCGCCGCGAATATAAATATACGCAACATGCGCACCGATCGCGAAGGCCGCGATCAGCGCACTTTCTATCAGCTTGTGAGGATCATTCCTGAGGATTTCGCGATCCTTGCAGGTTCCGGGCTCCGATTCATCTCCATTGATGACCAGATAATGAGGAAGTGGACCATCGCCTTTCGGCATGAATGACCATTTCATACCCGTCGAGAAACCGGCACCACCACGACCACGCAAGCCAGAAGCCTTCATGTCCGTAATAATTGCTTCCCGGCCTTTTGCCAGAATGGCGGCGGTATTATCCCAGTCGCCACGACTGCGGGCTCCCGCCAGCTTCCAGTCGTTCTGACCATAAAGATTGGTGAAGATACGGTCTTTATCGCTCAACATGACCTTCTCTCCTCAACCCTGACCCTGCGGGATACCAGCGACAGCGACAGCATCTTCCAGCAATGTACGGCGCCCACCTTCCGGTGCCGAACCACAACGATCGATCGTCGGTCCCGGCTCCGGCCGCTCGCCACGCCGCAAGGCTTCAATCAGCGCTTCCGTGCGGGGACCATCCAGATCTTCATAAAAATCGTTATCGACTTGCAGAATTGGCGCATTCGAGCAGGCGCCCAGACATTCAACCTCGGTAAGGGTGAATTTCCCATCGGCACTGGTTTCACCAAAATTGCTGATGCCCGCTGCCTTCTTGCACGCCGCAACAACGTCGTCCGATCCTCGCAGCCAGCACGATGTCGTCGTGCAAACCTGCAGATGATACGTTCCAATCGGATTGCGATTATACATGAAGTAGAACGATGCCACTTCATAAACACGGATCGGAGCTATCTCGAGACGGCGTGCGATCTCGTCCATTGCAACAACCGGAATCCAGGCACTGCCCGTCAGGCGGCCCATCTGATCCTGCGCAATATAAAGCATCGGCATGACGGCTGAAGCTTTGCGCTCTGCCGGATAGCGTGCGAGCGCCTTCGCAATCTCCACTTCACTCGTCGCATCGAATGCGAAGCTGTCTGGCTGAACTTTATCGGGATTACCCGGCACGGGAAGGTTCATCTGTCCACTTCTCCGAACACAAGGTCAAGCGAGCCGATAATGGAAACAGCGTCAGCCAGCATATGGCGACGCGACAGCTCGTCGATGGCCTGCAAATGAGAAAATCCGGTTGGCCGGATCTTGCAACGATAAGGACGGTTGCTACCATCCGCTACGAGATAGACACCAAATTCACCCTTTGGCGTCTCAACAGCCGTATAGGTCGCTCCTGGCGGAACGTGATACCCTTCCGTATACAGCTTGAAATGATGGATCAGCGCTTCCATCGACCTTTTCATTTCAGCCCGGGGCGGTGGGCTGAATTTCGGGTCCTGCACCTTGATCGGCCCGGGACGGATCTGCTCCAGCCCCTGCTCGATAATCTTCACGCTTTCCCGCATCTCAGCCACACGGACAAGATAACGGTCATAGCAATCACCATGCCGCGCAACAGGGATTTCAAACGAAACCTTGTCGTAATTATCGTATGGCTGTGAACGACGCAGATCCCACGGCACGCCAGAACCACGCAGGCACGGGCCGGAAAAACCCCAGGCCAGCGCCTGTTCCGTCGTGAAAACACCGATACCGACAGTACGCTGTTTCCAGATTCTGTTTTCCGTCAGGAGAGACTCAAGGTCATCAATCCATTTCGGAAATTCTTTTGCCCAATTCGAGATCCGCTCTTCAAGACCCGCAGGCAGATCACGCGCAACACCGCCGGGACGGAAATAGTTTGCATGAAAACGCGCTCCCGACGCTGCTTCATGAAACTCCATTAGTTTCTCGCGCTCTTCATATCCCCACAGAGCGGGCGTCACCGCACCACAATCCAGACCCATGGCGGTCAGATTCAGGATATGATTCAGAATACGCGTAATTTCTGCGAAGATAACGCGTATCCACTTGGCGCGTTCCGGCGCTTCGATGCCCAGAAGCTTCTCTGTCGCCAATGCGAAAGCGTGCTCCTCACACATCGGAGACACGTAATCCAAGCGATCAAAATACGGCAAAGCCTTCTGATACGTCTTGTATTCAATCAGCTTTTCCGTGCCTCGGTGCAAAAGACCGATATGCGGCACGGCACGCGCGACGACCTCGCCTTCCATTTCCAGCACAAGACGCAGAACGCCATGAGCAGAAGGATGCTGAGGACCAAAATTCAGCGCGTGACTGTCGATTTCCACAACACGACGCTCATGCGCGTCTGCGGCTTCTTCAGGTAAGAGACTCTCCGGCACATCCGTGTCGAGCACGCTCATGCCAGGAATGATCTCGCTTTCCGGTGCAGCCTCAGCCATCGTCACCCTGCCTGTCAGTGGCTTATCCATCATTTCAGCGGCTTCATGATCTGACGGACCTCATGAGCTTTTTCGTCTCCCGGCAACGTCAGAATGCCTTCCCACGGAGAAACGAAATCGAAATCGCGGAAGTCCTGACGCAGCGTCACAGGCTCATGAACGATCTGGCGACGCTCAGCATCATAACGAACTTCCGTATATCCGGTCAGGGGGAAATCCTTCCGCAAAGGATGCCCTTCAAACCCGTAATCGGTAAGAATTCTGCGCAAATCTGGTTGCCCGGAGAAAAGCACACCGAACAGATCGTAACACTCGCGCTCCCACCACGTGGCGCTGGGCCAGATCGTATGCACGGATGGAACCGGAGTGCTCTCATCTGTCGTGACAATCACGCGGATGCGCCGATTATGCGTGACGGACAGCAGATTATAAACGACCTCAAAACGCTCTGCGCGGGACGGAAAATCCACACCGCACAGATCCATCATCTGCTCGAAACGAAAATGCGGATCATCACGCAGAACCTGCATCAACGCATAAAGACGGTCACGATGCGTGCGAACAACCAGTTCGCCACCCTCTATGGCCGCCGAATCAATTCCGGGGAACGAAGTGGATAGCCTGAAGGCCAGCGCACCCAACCCTCCCTGCACCCGGGCTTTCCGTTTGACAGCAGCAAGCGCCACCGCATCCGGTGATGAAGTCAGAGTATCAGCCACGCAGAATCGTCCCTGTCCGGCGGATTTTCTTCTGGAGAAGCATGATCCCGTAAATCAGCGCTTCAGCCGTTGGCGGACATCCCGGAACATATACGTCAACCGGAACCACGCGATCACAGCCGCGCACCACGGAATAGGAATAATGGTAATAACCGCCACCATTGGCACACGATCCCATGGAGATCACCCAACGCGGTTCCGCCATCTGGTCATAAACACGACGCAGCGCGGGAGCCATCTTGTTGGTGAGTGTGCCGGCGACAATCATGACGTCTGACTGACGTGGCGAACCACGAGGAATGATACCCATACGATCCAGATCGTAACGCGGCATATAGGCGTGAATCATTTCCACGGCGCAGCAGGCAAGACCGAAAGACATGGGCCACAGGCTGCCCGTCCGTCCCCAGTTGACCAGCTTGTCGAGATTGGCAACCACGAAGCCTTTTTCCGCGATTTCACCCGTCACACCGCGAACAAAGGCATCCTGCTCGGCCCCGGGAGGCAAAGCCTCACGGTTCCAGGCAATTGCATCGACCGGGGGCTGACCCATACCAGAGGAAGATGTTTCACTCATGCAATGCTCTCAGTCTTGTCAATCACCACGCAACCCACTTCAGGAACACCCGGGAAGTGGCCATACATTCCGACGCAAGGTCAGTCCCAGTCCAGCGCTCCCTTGCGCCATTCGTAAATAAAACCGATTCCAAGGACACCGAGGAAAGCCATCATTGAAAAAAAGCCAAACAGGCCGATCCGGGAAAGGCTGATTGCCCACGGGAAGAGGAAAGCCACTTCCAGATCAAAAATGATGAAAAGAATTGAAACCAGATAAAAGCGGACATCAAAACGTCGGCGCGCATCGTCAAACGCTTCAAAACCGCATTCATAGGCCGTCAGCTTCTCGGCGTAGGGCTTCTGATGCCCGCAGATCAGGGAAGCCCCCAGCATCGCGGCTGCAATTCCAATTGAAATAATCCCGAAAATCAGAACGGGAAGATAATCGTTCAGAACAGACTGCATTGGCTTCCCTTACACCCGTCGTCTTACGACTCCTTCACTATGGAGTCTTGCTGACAGATCACAGACTTACAACCGGGTCCGACCCTATGCCTCAGATGGTCAGGACACCACCCCCACAGGCACTCAGTGTCGGGCACTTTCCTGTGAACAGGACATGATCGTCACATTATTTTTCTTTAATATCAGATAGATATGCGAATTCAACTGAGTGCATGCATTCTGCACAACACACTGAATACACAATATCATAGGTCACGGATTATCATCTCGCGACAAATATCTGCGTTATAAAAATTTTCGGAGGGGGAAGAAGAATATGGTGGGCGATGACGGGATCGAACCGCCGGCCATCTCGGTGTAAACGAGACGCTCTACCGCTGAGCTAATCGCCCGCCGCGGCTAATGAACCAGTTGGAGCCTGAAGGCAAGCTCTTTTTTCTGATTTATCAGAATTTTTTCCTGACAAAACAACATGCGGGGAGAGAAAACCCTCCCCGCACACTGTCATTCAGCCTGTCAGCTGCTGACAGCATCCTTCAGAGACTTGCCAGGCTTGAAGCGAACAGATGTGGAAGCCGGAATGTCGATTTCCTCACCCGTGCGCGGGTTACGGCCCTTGGTCGCCTTGCGATGAGCCGTCACAAACGTACCGAAGCCAACCAGCCGCACTTCCTGTCCGTTTTTCAGAGCCTTCTCAATCGCACCAAAAACGGCATCAACAACCTCACCAGCCTTGGCTTTCGGCAGGTCAGATTCCTCAGCCACAACGGAGACGAGTTCCTGCTTGTTCAGCGGCTTTTCCATAGTACGCCTTTCTTTGTTATTCCCCGCGGTCGCACTCGCTTCCGCCGGGCATTACGGGGCGCACTATGAAGCCGTTTTTTGTTACGTCAACCACCACAGGCGCCCCCACTGTCACCTTCGACCGTCAAAACGGAGATCAGCAGTTTCAGTGCGTGACTGCGGGAGGCGCAATCCGGGCCGCATTTGCAGCCAGAGACTCCTCAACCGCCTCATCCCATTCGATAGGCTGAGGCGGAGTGACCAGCGCACGCGCGATCACTTCATCAACGTGAGAAACCGGAACGATTTCAATTCCTTTCTTCACCGTATCAGGAAGATCCGCGATATCCTTTTCGTTCTCTTTCGGAATGAACGCCAGACGGATACCTGCACGCAGGGCGGCCAGAAGTTTCTCCTTCAACCCGCCAATCGCCAGGACACGGCCACGCAGAGTGATCTCCCCCGTCATCGCCACATCATGCCTTACCGGTATACCTGTCAGAACACTGACCAACGACGTCGCCATCGCAATACCTGCCGATGGTCCATCCTTCGGCGTCGCGCCTTCCGGCACATGCAGATGGATGTCCCGCTTGTCGAACACGGTCGGACGGATCCCGAAGCTGGCAGAACGGCTACGCACATAAGACAGAGCGGCTGAAACACTTTCCTGCATGACATCGCCAAGCTTGCCGGTCTGCTTGACCTGCCCCTTGCCGGGAACAACCACGCTTTCGATCGTCAGGATCTCGCCACCAACCTCTGTCCAGGCCAGACCGGTGACAACACCGACCATATCTTCCGTTTCTGTCTCGCCATGCGAGAAACGCTTGATCCCGGCATATTTCCCAAGATTTTCCGCCGTAACATCAACGCGCTTGCTGCTACCGGTCACAATCTCCTTAACGACCTTACGGGCAATCTTCGCCAATTCGCGCTCAAGACTGCGAACGCCAGCCTCCCGCGTATAGAAACGGACGAGATCCAGAAGAGCATCGTCACTGATCGACCATTCTTCAGGACGGAGGTTATGCGCCTCTCCCTGCTTTCCGATCAGATGATGACGGGCAATCTCCATCTTTTCCTCTTCCGTGTATCCAGAGAGGCGGATGATCTCCATGCGATCCAGCAAAGGCTGAGGCATGTTGAGACTGTTTGCCGTTGTCACGAACATGACATCGGACAGGTCGTAATCAACCTCCAGATAATGATCTGCAAAGGTCGCGTTCTGCTCAGGATCAAGCACTTCAAGCAGAGCCGAAGACGGATCACCGCGCCAGTCAGAGCCAAGTTTGTCGATCTCATCCAACAGGAAGAGCGGATTCGACACCTTCGCCTTCTTCATGCCCTGAACGATCTTGCCCGGCATGGAGCCAATATATGTCCGGCGATGCCCCCGGATCTCAGATTCGTCACGCACGCCACCCAAGGACATCCGGACATACTGACGTCCCGTTGCCTTCGCGATGGAGCGGGCAAGAGTTGTCTTGCCGACACCCGGCGGTCCAACAAGGCAGAGAATCGGGCCTTTGAGCTTTTGCGAGCGTGTCTGAACCGCGAGATATTCGAGAATGCGCTCTTTCACTTTCTCAAGTGCGTAATGATTCTCATCAAGCGTGGCTTCAGCCTCCACCAGATCATTGCGAACTTTGGAGCGTTTTTTCCAGGGCACGCCAAGCAGCCAGTCAAGATAGTTCCGCACCACCGTCGACTCGGCCGACATCGGGCTCATGCTGCGCAGCTTCTTAAGCTCGCCCAGCGCCTTTTCCTTGGCTTCCTTGCTGAGACGCGTTTTGGCGATCCGCTCCTCTATCTCAGCAGTTTCGTCCTTGCCGTCTTCACCGTCGCCCAACTCCTTCTGAATGGCCTTCAATTGCTCATTCAGATAGTACTCACGCTGGGTCTTTTCCATTTGCCGCTTCACGCGGTTACGGATTTTCTTCTCGACCTGCAGAACACCGATCTCTGCCTCCATATGGGCAGAAATCTTCTCAAGCTGCTTTGCCACCGAAGCCGCCTCAAGGATTTCCTGCTTTTCGGAGATTTTGAGGCCAAGATGACCGGCAATAGTATCCGCAAGCTTGGACAGATCGCTGATCTGGTTCAGCGAAACCATCACTTCAGCAGCAATCTTCTTGTTCAGCTTGATATACTGCTCGAACTGGGAAACCACGGCGCGCCCCAAGGCTTCAACCTCGGGTCCGTGAGCACCTTCCTCTTCAAGCAGTTCAATATCGGCCTCGAAGTGGCCATCCACATCGTGAAATTCTTTCACGCGCGCACGGCGGCTGCCTTCAACCAGAACCTTAACTGTTCCATCCGGCAGCTTCAGAAGCTGAAGGATCGTCGAAACTGTCCCGAAGCGATAAATATCATCAGCACCAGGATCATCCAGCGCCTCATCCTTCTGGGCAACCAGCAGAATGCTTCTGTCATCCCGCGTGACGGATTCCAGCGCCCGCACAGATTTTTCACGTCCGACGAACAGCGGCACAATCATGTGCGGGAAAACAACAATATTCCGCAAAGGCAAAACGGCCACACGCTGTGGACCTGATTCCTCGGCCAATGCGGGTACAGAACTCTCGTCAGCGGCAGTCTGCGCGGCATCTTCTTTCAATGCTGCAGCAATTTTCGCAGCTTCGATTTCAGCCTTTGTGCGGCGACGACGGGGAGCGGGTTTTTTGATTTCATCAGTCATAGAGAAAAGTGACCTCCTCACGGGACGATCCTGGCAGGTCGGTCCTCTTCAGGCCCCGCCCTGCCATCGGCTTATAAAAATCAGCCGGAGATATTACGAAAAAAACAGCTCTGACGGATTGTCACCAAAATAACTTTCGGGAA
This sequence comes from Drosophila lacertosa, assembly GCA_004143845.1. Classification (NCBI taxonomy): domain Eukaryota; kingdom Metazoa; phylum Arthropoda; class Insecta; order Diptera; family Drosophilidae; genus Drosophila; species Drosophila lacertosa. The sequence goes on along the minus strand of SCDZ01000019.1, from coordinate 94,233 downwards.
ACGATCCGCCTACCAGGAAAAATCTCCGTATCCATTACAGAGACATGGGAAGGGGAGAGGTCCAATGCAAGGAACCTCCACCTCCTGCGTGAAAACGGCTCAGGCGGACTGCTCCGCCGGAAGTTCACGTTTTTTCCCGTAAACATACACCGGGCTTGCACGACCTTCGGCGACATCACGATTCACCACGACTTCCTCAACATCATCCAGTCCAGGAAGATCAAACATCGTGGAAATCAGAATATTCTCCACAATCGAACGCAGACCACGTGCACCTGTCTTGCGTTCAATCGCGCGCTGCGCAATCCCCTTCAGAGCATCCTCTGTAAAGGTCAGTTTCACGTCTTCCATCTGGAATAGACGCGCATACTGTTTGATCAGGGCGTTTTTCGGTTCCGAAAGAATCCGGACCAGCGCGTCCTCATCCAGATCATCAAGTGTTGCGACGACTGGAAGACGACCGATGAATTCCGGAATCAGACCAAACTTGAGCAGATCCTCAGGCTCAACTTCCTTGAGAACCGCACCTGTCCGACGGTCTTCCGGTGACTGCACATCGGCACCAAAGCCAATGCCCGAACCCTTCCCGCGAGCCGAAATAATCTTCTCGAGGCCGGCAAAAGCACCACCGCAGATAAAGAGCATGTTGGTCGTGTCGACCTGCAGAAACTCCTGCTGAGGATGTTTCCGCCCACCCTGAGGTGGCACGGAAGCGATGGTGCCTTCCATCAGCTTCAGAAGCGCCTGCTGTACACCTTCACCGCTGACATCCCGCGTAATCGACGGATTATCGGATTTGCGGGAAATCTTGTCGATTTCGTCAATGTAAACAATGCCGCGCTGGGCACGTTCAACATTGTAATCTGAAGCCTGCAACAACTTGAGGATGATGTTCTCGACATCCTCTCCCACATAACCGGCTTCGGTCAGCGTCGTTGCATCAGCCATCGTGAACGGAACATCGATGATCCGTGCCAATGTCTGGGCCAGCAAAGTCTTGCCCGAACCCGTTGGGCCAATCAGCATGATGTTCGATTTTGCAATCTCGACATCACCGTTCTTGGTCGTGCACGACAGACGTTTATAGTGGTTATGTACAGCGACAGAGAGAACCTTTTTCGCGTCAAACTGCCCGATCACATAGTCATCAAGAATATTGCAGATCTCACGCGGCGTCGGAACGCCATCCCGCGATTTGACCAGCGTCGTCTTGTGCTCTTCACGAATGATGTCCATGCAGAGTTCAACACATTCATCACAGATGAATACCGTCGGACCTGCAATCAGCTTACGGACCTCATGCTGCGATTTCCCGCAGAAAGAGCAGTAAAGCGTATTCTTGGAATCGCCGGACTTCGCGTTCATGAGTCCCCCTCAACCTTGCCCGGACCAGGCCCAGAAACATCTCCGCCGTACATCACCGGCGGGTTGATCAGTGTATATTCCAGAGCTGTTCCCCACAAGCCGGACAGCAAAAAGCCGCCCGGCCGCCATATTAAAGATTATTTTTCAGCATCCTGAGATGCGGCATGACTGGATATCACTTCATCAACGATACCAAAGGCTTTCGCCTCTGAAGCTGACATATAACTGTCACGCTCCAGCTTCGCTTCGATATCTTCAAGCGTCTGACCCGTATGCTCGCGATAGATCTCATTCAGACGCTGACGAATCGTCAGGATTTCCCGCGCCTGAATTTCGATATCACTCGCCTGCCCCTGCGCTCCACCCGATGGCTGGTGCACCATTACGCGCGCGTTCGGCAGCGCGAAGCGACGCCCCGGAGCTCCACCTGCAAGAAGCAGAGACCCCATTGATGCAGCCTGCCCGATGCACACGGTGCTAACCGGGCTACGAATATATTGCATCGTGTCGTAAATCGCGAGACCGGCTGAAACCACACCGCCAGGACTGTTGATATAGAACGAAATTTCTTTCGCCGGGTTGACGCTCTCAAGATAGAGAAGCTGCGCTGAAATCAATGACCCGACCTGATCATAAACAGGACCAGTCAGGAATACGATCCGCTCCTGCAGAAGGCGAGAGAAGATATCAAACGCACGTTCACCACGCGACGTTTGCTCCACCACCATCGGCACGAGCGCATTATTGAAAATCTCGACGGGATCCCGATCCCTCATAGCTTCATTCCCGACACAAAACCTGCACGAAAAACCCTCACCGACTTTCCACTGCCGACAGAAGCGACACAGCCTGCCATGATGATTATCGTTCGTTCTCATAAGATAGAGATAAACCGCTAGGACACCAGAGCACAGACTGAAGAAACATCACTCTTTCGATGCCAGCCCATCATTTGCCTGCCCGCAAACAAGAAAGGCCGGGCTTTTGCCCGGCCTTGCAAGTCCTGTCAAAAGCCAGGAAATCAGACGTCAGCAGGCGGCATATCTGCCAGTTCTTCCGGCGTGACTTCTTTGTCAGTGACTTTCGCCAGCTCGATCAGATAATCGACAACTTTGTTTTCGAAGATCGGACCACGAAGAGATTCAGCAGCCTGCGGATTCTTCTGGAAATAATCGAAAACAGCCTGTTCCTGACCGCGATAACGAAGAGCCTCAGCGCGAATCGCACGAGCCATTTCGTCCTGAGTGACGACAATACCCTTACTGCGACCGATTTCAGCGAGAAGAAGACCGAGACGGACGCGGCGCTCAGCGATGCGACGATAATCAGCACGAAGAGTATCTTCGTCCTTTTCCTTATCCTCGTCATCAAGCTCACCACTCTTGCGGTCAGCTTCGACGCGTGCCCAGATCTGCTCGAACTCGGCATCGACCATGCTTTCCGGCGCCGGGAAGTCGAGCTTCTTAGCCAGAGCGTCAAGAAGATCACGCTTGATCCGCAAACGGGAAAGCTGCTCGTATTCGTCAGCAACCTGCTTGGTGATCAGTTCACGAATCTGCTCAAGACCATCAAAACCGATTTTCTTTGCCAGATCATCATCAAGAGCAGGATCAACCGGACGCTTCAGGGCCTTCGCCTTGATGTCAAAGGTTGCTTCCTTGCCTGCCAGCTCGGTCGCGCCATATTCCTCAGGGAAAGTGACGGTGATCACCTTCTCTTCGCCCGGCTTCATGCCTTCAAGCTGCTCAGCAAAGCCCGGGATGAAACCTTCACCACCGATCTCGACGCTGACATCGGAAGCCGTGCCACCATCAAAAGCAACACCGTCCTGCTTGCCAACAAAATCGACAACCAGAGCATCACCCTGCGCAGCAGGACGATCTTCCGTAACATCTTCAAACGTACGCTGACGCTTGGCAATGTCCGTAAGAGCCTTGTCAACTGTTTCAGCTGAAGGAATGGCCTTCAGTCGAATGAGCTCAAGATCAGACAGATCAGGCTCAGCGATTTCAGGCAGGATTTCTGTCTCGACAGTAAACTGGAGATCTTCCTTGCCGTCTGCGCCAGCCTTAAGGTCGACTTTCGGCTGCATGGCGGGACGAAGACCACGCTCTTCGAACACCTTGCCGACAGACTCGGAAACAGCCTGTTCGATCACTTCGCTCTTTACAGCATCGCCATAGCGCTGGCGGACCAGCGACAACGGAACCTTACCCGGACGGAAGCCCGGCAGACGCAGGGAGCCGCCCACTTCCTTAAGACGGGCTATCTCCCGCTCGGCCAGGTCAGCGGCCGGCACAGTCACGGTAAAGCCGCGCTTCAGGCCTTCGGAAAGCGTCTCTGTAACCTGCATCAGTCAGGCCATCCTCTCGTCCAGATCGGTCAAAATGACACACTAATAAAAAACGGCCTCCGGTCATGGAAGCCGCGTCAGAATACCGAGTGATATCACAATTTGTGGTACGGGCGGAGGGACTTGAACCCCCACGTCTCTCGACACCAGAACCTAAATCTGGCGTGTCTGCCAATTCCACCACGCCCGCACAGCGTTGAAACAGATCCGGAGATCCGCCTCTAGTCGTTGATAACGGCGCACTTAGCGCAGAGAGCGCCCCTCGGCAAGCCACCTTCCAAATTTCATTTCACATCCTGGCCACCATTCAAGGGTCCGAGATGCATTTTCGTCCTGTAATGCCGTCGCATAACCTCTGGCATCACCGAGATATCGATCCAGATCCTCCGCCAGACACCAGCCTCCAGCGCGGAGCCCCGCTTCTCCATGCAGCCAGACACCAGCGGCTGCGGCTTCCCAGACGGGCATACCAGCCGCCAGCAACGCAGCAATCACACCGCTGAGCGTATCCCCGGACCCTGCTGTGCCCAGAGAAACAGACGCATGCGTATTCAAGGCGACACGCCCATCTGGAGCCGCGATCACCGTCGTCGCTCCTTTCAACACGACCACCGCATCAATCATGACCGCCGCAGCACGCACGGCTGCTACAGCATCCTCTCCAACAGCCCCGAACAACGCGACAAACTCGCCCTCATGCGGGGTAATGACGGAAACGCCCTTCAATTTTTCAGGCACGCCCGCCGCCGAACCAAGAGCCCCAGCATCCGCAACAACCTGCCGTCCCGCAGACAGCAATATCGGCAACGCATGAGCGGCTTCCTCAACAGTGAGCCCCGGACCGCAGATCCAGACCCTGCGCCGCACGTCAGTTAACAATTGTTCGAGAGGTTGACCGTCAACAATCAAACCGGGCGCCACGGCAAGCCTGAGTGCTGGAGCATTCGCCTCAGCAGAAATCCGCACTAACCCCGCACCAGCACTCCTTGCACCGGCAGCAGCAAGGCGCGCCGCCCCCGGCATCGATTCGCCCGCACACAGACTGACAACGCCGCGAGTATATTTGTGGCTCTGGGGCCCCAAGATCGGCAAACGCCACAGGCCCGGCCAGTTCAGCCATGTTTTGACCGGAACTGCCTCAAACGCATCCTCTCCTTTGATGCCAATATCCCGGACGACCAGATGACCGCACAGCGATCGCCCCGGAAACAGCAGGTGTCCCGGAGACGGACGGAAAAATGTCACCGTCAATTCCGCCTGCGGTGCAAATCCCCTCACCTGCCCCGTGCGCCCATCCAGCCCTGTCGGCACATCAATCGCCACCAAGCGCCGCGCCGCAGCCAGCACATCAGCCACCTTTCCAACAACATCACGATTCAGACCTGCGCCGAATACGGCATCAATAACCAGATCCGCCCGCGCAGCTTCTTCAACTGAAAATGGAACACGTGGAACATTCAGACACTCTGCCATCAAAGCAGCATCACCGCCGGGAGAAGGTTCAGCGAGCACAGCGACACTGACCGGCCACCCCTGTTCCGACAAATAACGTGCGGCAACGTATCCATCGCCGCCATTATTTCCGGGTCCGCACAACACCAGAACACGGCAGGGGGACGCAAAAATCTTCACAGCGCGTGCCACAGCACGACCCGCGTTTTCCATCAGCGTTGCAATGGGCACTGTCCGCGCTGTGAAACGATCAATCCGCCCCTTCTCTTCCGGATCGGGCAGCGCCAGATCACTTGCGAATACAGGCATTCAGAACCCCTCCATTACGAGATCTTCGATTTCCAGCGACGTCTTTTACCACCCGTTTTGACGATGATAGCCGGAGCTGATGACTTGGCGGAATGCAACATGGCGGATAAACGACAGAGCTCCTGTTTCAACCGCTGCCGTGTCAGATAAAAAATATCTGCCGCGATCATTGTGGAGCCATTCATGCCGCACATTCTCTGGAGTCTGATCCTGACACTGCATATCGCAGGCATGACAGCATGGGTCGGCGGCGCACTGTACGGATCGCTTATCCTGTCCCCCAGCCTCTCCCTGCTGGACCAGACACAACGCTCCTCGGTTCATTTGCAGGCACTGCGTCGATTTTTCCGCGTCGTCTGGCATGTAATGCCCATCGTGCTGATCACCGGCTGGCTCATGATCTTTCATGAAGGCGGCTTCGCGCATGTCATGTGGACAACGAACGTCATGCAGCTCCTCGGTCTGATCATGGCTGCATTGTTTCTTCGCGCTTTCTATGGGCCTTACCAAAAAGCCAGACGCTCTCTCCGCCCTCTCCCGGCTACGTTCACTTCAATTCGCAAACTGGTTTTTTCGGTTGCCGCACTCGGTGTGCTGACCATAGGCTTCGCATCGATGGGACACGGGCTGTAATCCAGATTTCATGGATGATCCGCAACGAGACACCCGGTAATACTTGATTTTCGGGACGGAACCTCTTACCCACAGCCTCGCCTTGTCCGGTTTCTGCTGGCTTTACACATATTGTCGGGACAGCAGGAAATGCGAGGGTTCATCCCCGTTATTTCGTGGCCGCAAAATCAGAGAGCGCTTTGAGTTCCAAAATCCCAACCTCACCTGCCCCCAAGACCCGCAGGACTTCTGCACGCCCCCGCAAGAATGCGGTGACCACTGCTGCTCAGACAGAAGACGAAATCACGTCTGAAGCCGAGCCGGCGCAACCAGCGCGGCGTAGAGCGGCGCGTCCGAAAGCAACGGCTGTGACAGCCAGTGCACGCCGGGCTGACGCCGCGACTCCTGAGCAGGTCACAGAAGAGGTTACAGCTAGCAAACCTGCACGAAAGCGCGCCGCCCCACGTAAAAAAGCCGATGTTCTGGACGAGCCCCAGACAGCAGCCGCAGCAGAAGCTGATGCAACTCCTGCTCCCAGAAAGCGTGGACGACCTGCCAAAGCCAAGGTCGTGGCTATAGAAGACGTCAGCCCTGAAATCGTCGAAGACCTTCCCGTCAGGAAAAAACCGGGACGCAAGCCGCGTGCCGCGAAGCCGGTGGAAGATGCGCCTGTGGTGTCGGAAGAGCTTCCGGAAGCGCCAAAACGCAGAACACGCACAGCACGTCAGAAAGCGACTGAAGAGCCGACAGAATCCACAGATCTGCCTGTGCACACGGCAGACAGCGCTGAAGATGTCATCGTGCCAGCCGACACGACAGACATCATTCAGGATGCCGTCCCCCTTCCGGTCGAACACGCTTCTTCCGAAGAAAACACAGCAGAAACCGCAGAGCCTCTTTTCTCCGATCTGGGCCTTTCAGCACCCCTGCTCCAGGCACTTGCGGACAAGGGTTATAAACACCCGACCCCGATACAGGCACAGGCCATTCCGCAGATTCTGCAAGGCAAGGATGTCCTCGGAGTCGCACAAACAGGAACAGGAAAAACAGCGTCTTTCACGCTGCCGATGCTCGAAATTCTTGCGGGCACACGGGCACGCGCAAGAATGCCACGCTCCCTGATCCTTGAACCAACTCGTGAGCTTGCTCTTCAGGTCGCTGAAAATTTTGTCGATTATGGCAAGCATCTCAAGCTGACCCATGCCCTGCTGATCGGCGGCGAAAGCATGGCCGAACAGAAAGAAGTCCTTAATCGGGGCGTCGATGTTCTGATTGCGACTCCCGGACGCCTTATCGATCTGTTCGAGCGGGGCGGTTTGCTCATGAACCAGACACGTATTCTGGTGATTGATGAAGCCGACCGCATGCTCGATATGGGTTTCATTCCCGATATCGAGCGCATTGTCGGACTTCTGCCGCAAAATCGTCAGACCCTGTTTTTCTCGGCCACGATGGCTCCGGAAATTCGTCGTCTGGCAGACGCATTCCTTCGCACACCGACAGAAATCACCGTCAGTCGTCCATCAACCGTTGCGAGCACCATTGAAGCCGGGCTTGCCATCGTTGACGAACATGACAAACGCCGGGCTCTCCGCAAAATGTTGCGTGATCCGGAATTGCAGAATGCCATTGTCTTCTGCAACCGCAAACGCGATGTCGATGTGCTCTACAAATCATTGCAGAAACACGGCTTCTCTGTCGGCTCCCTGCATGGGGATCTTCCGCAATCCGCCCGTTTCGCGACGCTGGAAAAGTTCAAGTCCGGCGAACTGAAAATTCTTGTCTGCTCTGATGTCGCAGCACGTGGCATCGATATTGGCGGCAATGGCCTGTCACACGTGTTCAACTTCGACCTGCCGTTCCACGCAGAAGATTATGTTCACCGGATCGGACGGACGGGCCGAGCCGGACGGAAAGGGCATGCCTTCAGCCTTGCCATCCCGGAAGACCGCCTTTTTGCCGAAGCGATCGAGAAACTTACGGGGACACCCATTCCTCTTATCAGCATCAACGGCATTGAATCTCGGGAATGGTCCACGGAAGAAAAGCCACGCCGTGGTAAAAGTCGCGATCAGAAACCACAAGATCGCAAAAAAGGTCGTAACGAGCGCAATGACCGTAATGATCGCCGGGACCATGCTGTCGAAGTGAGCGAACAGGAAGCGCCGCAGCCGCAGCAAAACCGCAAGCGTGATGATGGCCGTGAACGCGACCATGACCGTCGCGATGATAATCGTCGGGATCGTCGTCGCGATGATAATCGTCGGGATCGCGACCGTCGCGGCTCATTGCTTCATGATGCGCCCGCAAATGCCGTCGAAGGATTTGGGGATGCTCTCCCCGCCTTCATGCTTCTGCCGCGTCGGGAACATCCCGTTCCGGTAGCTGAAGACAGCGACCATCATAACACTGACAACAGCTGAAACATGCCCGTCCACAAGTCTACGAGACGTCCCCGCCCACAACAGGGTGGTGGACGCCGCTCCCGCTTGTCAGACGCATCTGGGAAGACACCGAAAACCCAGGATGTTTTGGAACCCGGAGACTATGAGGTCATAGACCTTGGTCGCGCCGGAGATGGCATCGCAGTTCCCCTGTCACCGGATTCTGCTTCTGCTGGCAAGAAAGTCGTTATTCCATTCACTGTGCCAGGTGATCGGGTAAGAATCACAGAACAAGGCTCAACCGCCGAGATTTTCGTGCCTTCTCCGGACCGTGCTGTTCCTGTGTGCAAACTGTTCGGAACCTGCGGTGGCTGCCGTCTGCAACATGTCAGCACGGAGCGTCTCCTCACGTGGAAGACCGCACTGGTCACCCGCGCCCTGCAACAGGCTGGTTTTACATCTCTCCCAAAAGCAGAAGCGACAGCCATTCCACCGGCGACTCGTCGCCGTGCAGATCTGGCACTCCGTCGGACGCATGATGGGATCATTCTCGGCCTTCATCAACGCAATGGACTGCCGCTCGACCTGACCGAATGTCATGTCCTGCATCCAGACGTCATGGCGCTTCTTCCGCATCTGCGTCATTCCATCCAGCAACTGGAAGGCTTCGGTTCATCTGGCGATCTGATGATCAGCCTGACAGACACGGGTGCCGACCTTCTTCTGGCAACCGATCGCGCGCTTTCCTCCTCTGACCGCATACGTCTGGCACGTCTGGCCGAAGCACATCAGATTGCCCGCATTTCATGGAGGCCAAAAGGCAGCCACGAAACGCCGGAAACAGCCCTTCAGCGCGAAGCGCCCAAGCTTTCTTTCAATGGACCGGCAGTCGCCCTTCCCCCCGGTGCTTTCTTGCAGGCAAGCCGCGAAGGTGAAGCGGCGATTCGTAATGCAATCATCGCTGCACTCCCACGAAGCCCCGGACGCCGCGCCCAGATCACAGAACTCTATGCTGGATGTGGCAGCTTTACCTTCACCCTTGCGGAGCATGCCCGCGTTGAAGCGTTTGAAGGCTCCGCTCCCGCAATCGCGGCATTGTCACGAGCAGCTGGCGGGCTCCGGATTTCAGCCCAGCAACGGGATCTGAACCGCCAGCCCGTTACAGGCGCTTCTCTCAGCAACGCCTTCGCTGTCGTTCTTGATCCACCACATATGGGCGCCGGCGCACAGATGCGGCCACTTGTCACAGCAAAGCCACCTGTCGTCATTTATGTCAGTTGCAATCCGCAGGCACTGGAACGGGATGCTTCGCAGCTCCATGCAGCAGGCTATACCGTAACCTCGGTGACGGTGATCGACCAGTTCGCCTGGTCGGCAGAAACCGAAACTGTCGTTCGTTTCGACGCTCCCGGTCGATAAGCCACCAACAGACTGTTCCTGATCAGAAATCAGGAACAGCAAAAGCCATCAGACGTGAAAGCTCTGCCCGCAACCACAGCGGCCTTTTTCGTTGGGATTGCTGAATATAAATCCGGATTCCATTTCACTGCTCTGGAAATCCATTTCTGAACCAATCAGAAACAGCGTGGCTTTCGGATCGATCAGAATGCGGACACCCTTGTCCTCCACCTGTTCATCACCTGCGTTCGGCGCATCGACAAATGCCATATCATAAGCCTTGCCAGAGCAACCTTTGGTCGTCACCGAAATCCGCAGCAACTGACCTGCATGATTTGTCTCATACAGAGTCTGCAAACGACTGGCTGCTGCATCCGATAAAGTCATAAGCGGGGGAAGAGCCCGCTTGGGGGAGACCATTCCTGCACTCATTTTTCTCGCTCCCGTCCCTGTTTGTCGTTCCTCAGGCTGACGTGCCTCAGAACATATTCAACGCCAGACGCGCTTCATCACTCATCCGCGACATATCCCATGGCGGATTCCACACCACTTCCACATCAGCCGAAGAAACGCCGGCAACTTTTTCGACCGCCTCTTTCACCTGCAACGGAAGTTCCTGTGCACTTGGACAATTGGGGGCTGTCAGCGTCATTTCAACCTTCACGCGCCCATCGTCATGCAGATCGATGGCATAGATCAGGCCAAGTTCATAAATATTCACCGGGATTTCCGGATCATGAACGGTCGCAATCGCATCGATCACAGCGTCCTCAGCCGGGGGACCAGCTTCCGGTGCGACTTCTCCATCCGGCGTCCAGTGCGACACGCCCGGAGCCGCAACAACCGGGGCGGCTGGTGCCGGATCAAACCCTTCTCTAACGGAAGCCTCTATCTCACTCTGCGTCATGAGCCAGCGCCTCCTTCAGCGCAATCCACGGCAATGTCGCACAACGAATACGTGCGCGATGCTGCCGAAGGGGAAGAAAAATCTGAAGATTCCCGGGTAATACACCCCCCGCATCTTCATTTTCAAACATAAGAACGAACTGATCCGCCATCTGAAGCGCGTTGCGAACTGCCTGTCCTGCAACAGCTTCTGCCAGAAGATCCGCAGAGGCGATGCATATGGCACAACCACGTGTCTGATGCGCTGCCTCAGCAATCAGCCCATCCTCACACCGCAGCGTCAGACGCACGCGATCTCCACATAAAGGGTTATTGCCCTCGGCATGGTTCGTCTCATCAGCCACCACACCGGAAAATTCCGGTGCGCGTGATCGTGAAACAATCATGCTGTTGTAGAGATCTTCCACCTCCACATCATCCTCAGACAAAGAAATCCCGGATCCGTATCAGCGCTGAGACCAGCGCATCCACCTCAGCCTCGGTCGTGTAAATTGCAAAACTGGCACGCGCAGTCGCCGTCAGACCAAGATGCTGCATCAGCGGTTCCGCGCAATGATGCCCTGCACGGATGGCAACACCATTACGATCGAGAAGCGTTGCCATATCATGTGGATGGATATCCTTCATGACAAACGAGAAAACACCGCCTCGATCTTCAGGATTCCCAATCACACGCAAACCGGGAACTTCCGGCAACACTCGAGCCGCATGGTCGACAAGCTGCTTCTCATGTGCCGTGATCGCATCAAATCTGATGGATTCAACCCAATCAATCGCGGCCCCCAGACCAATCGTCTCAACAATCGCCGGTGTCCCTGCCTCAAATTTATGAGGCACAGGCGCCCAGGTTGATTTTTCGAACGTCACTGTCGAAATCATGTCGCCACCACCCATGAAAGGTGGCATGGCCTCAAGCAATTCGCGACGCGCCCAGAGAACGCCAATACCTGTCGGGCCATAAAGCTTGTGCCCGGTAAAAGTATAGAAATCGGCGTCTATCTGCTGAACATCGACTTTCCGATGCACAACCGCCTGACTGCCATCAAACAGGACCTTAGCGCCAGATGCATGCGCCAGATCAGCAACACGCCTTGCATCGACCATGCCACCAATCACGTTTGACATATGTGTCACTGCAACCAGCGCAACGTCACCGGCTCCAAGCATCTGCTCAAGAGCATCATAGTCCAGATCACCATTTTCCGTGATCGGAATAATACGCAGATCGATACCGCTTCTGTCACGCAGCATCTGCCAGGGCACCAGATTGGCGTGATGCTCCATGGCCGAAACCAGCACAGCCTGCCCAGGCTTCAGCAGGGAGCCAAAGCTGTAAGCAACGAGATTGATCGCTTCCGTGCTATTCCGCGTGAAGATAATTTCCTCACGGGACGGAGCCCCCAGAAAGCCCGCGACCTTGCCACGCACGGCTTCATAAGCTTCCGTCGTGCGCTCACTCATCCAGTGCAAACCACGATGAATGTTCGCATATTGCGTCCGCATGACGTCTGACATGGCATCAATAACGGCTACAGGCTTTTGAGCAGAAGCAGCGGAATCCAGAAAAACCAGATCACGTCCGTGTACTTTTTCGGACAGGATCGGAAACTGTGCTCTGATCGCTGTCACATCAGGAAGCGTAACGACAGAAGACATCAGGAAAGACTCCCATCTCCCATGGTCGTCGCGCCAATCCGCTCGACCAATGCTGCGGAGAGCGCGCCTTCCAGCGCTGCACGAACATCATCAACTTCGACAAGACCAACGGCTTCGATCAGAAATGCTTCAACCAGAATGCGTCGAGCCTCCGCATCAGGAATACCGCGACTACACAGATAGAACAGCTGATCATCGTCCAGTGCGCCAACAGTGGCACCATGACTGCATTTGACGTCATCAGCATAAATTTCAAGTTCAGGCTTTGCATTCATCTCTGCCGTTTCCGACAGCAACAATGCCTGATTCATCTGATAGCCATCGGTCTTCTGGGCGATACGCTCGACAAATACCTTGCCCTGAAACACACCCCGCGCGCGATCTGCCAGAACATTACGGACTGTCTGACGCGAAATGCAGTTTGGCGCAGCATGTGTGATCACACTGGTGATGTCACCAACCTGCCGGTCGACCAGAAGTTGTGCTCCGTTGATATGAACGGCAGAGCCTGCACCTTCCAGATAAGCATGGACTTCATGCCGAGACAGTTGTGCCCCGAAACCAAGGGTGAAGCTGTTATATGTGCCTCGCTCCGCGATCACCGGGCTGACTGTCGCCAGATGAAACGCATCCGCGCTTTCACGTTGCAACTTTGTGTGTGTAACGGAAGCTTCTTTGGCAACATTGATGACAGAAACGGGATTATTCAGATAAACCCCCTTCCCGATAATCATTTCGGCCAATGTGACGGAAGCGCCCTTACCCACACGCACATGCAAATGCGGATGGAAGGATGGCGCTTCATCACCTTCCGTAGCATTTCCAAAATTCAGCGACAGGATAACGATCGTTCCAGCGTCCGTTCCTTCCGGAACTTCCAGTTCGGCGGTGGAACACCCCAGAGCCCTGTTCAACAGAACAAGTGGAAGATCATTATCCGCAACAGAATGCTGCTCTTCCTGCGTTCCATGCGTAAACGATACGGCAGACAGACCGGAAACCGTTGAAAATTTTTCAGAGAAAATACCGTTTACAAAAACAATTCTCGTCGCTGAAGCCAGAGAACCATCTGATGGCAGAGCATTGTCTATCAATGACTCAAGCTCAGCATCCGAAGGCACAACACTGTCAGCAATAAACTTCAAACGGTTCAGGGAACGTAGCGAAGTATAATGGAACGCCTCATCTTTCGTCCCGGGCAAACCCACTTCCGCGAAGGCATTCGCAGCAAGGCTGCGCACACCTCCCGCTGCGGCCAGACGCTGGGCAAATGGCCCTACATCACTTACCGATATGTCCACCGAATTCATGCTGCATCTGCCAGAAATGTCGCATAACCATCCTGATCAATCTGACGGGCCAGCTCCGGACCGCCGGAACGGATGATCCGACCTTTTGCCATGACATGAATGCGATCTGGCGACAGATAGTCGAGCAGACGCTGATGATGCGTAATGACCAGCGCAGAAAAATCCGGCGCACGCAATTTATTCACACCATCAGCGACAATCCGAAGAGCATCGACATCAAGGCCGCTGTCGGTTTCGTCCAGAATGGCCAGAGAAGGCTGCAGAAGTGTCATCTGGAGCACTTCATTGCGCTTCTTCTCACCTCCCGAGAAGCCGACATTCACGTTCCGCTTGAGCATCTCGTCCTGCATGGAGAGAGATTTGGTCGCAGCGCGAACCGTTTTCAGGAACTGGACAGCATCCATTTCCGCCTCACCGCGTGCACGACGCACAGAATTCACCGCTGTCCGCAGGAAGTTCGCATTATTCACGCCCGGCAGTTCCACAGGCGACTGGAACGCCAGAAACACACCGGCAGCAGCACGTTCGTCTGGCTCCATCGCCAGAAGATCCTGGCCCTTGAAACTCACGCTTCCGGCCGTGACTTCATAATCTTCACGTCCAGCCAGAGTGTAGGCCAGAGTCGACTTGCCACACCCATTGGGGCCCATGATGACATGCAGTTCGCCTGCCGGGATCTCCAGATCCACACCGCGCAGGATTTCCTTATCCCCGCCGTCCGCCTCGATCTTCGCGTGCAGGCCAGAAATTTTCAGAAAGTTACTCATAATGCCTGTTCCTTAACCCACACTGCCTTCGAGACTGATCGCCAGAAGTTTCTGCGCTTCAACAGCGAACTCCATCGGCAGCTCTTTCAGAACATCCTTGCAAAAACCATTTACGATCAGACCAACAGCATCTTCTTCCGAAAGCCCACGGCTCCGACAATAAAACATCTGATCTTCGGAAATCCGTGACGTCGTCGCTTCATGCTCGATACGGGCGCTCATGTTACGATTTTCGATGTAAGGCACGGTATGCGCACCACACTGATCACCAATCAGCAGACTGTCGCACTGCGTGAAATTACGCGCGCCGGACGCCTTTGGCATCATGCGCACCAGACCACGATAGGTGCTGTCGGAACGACCAGCACTGATGGTTTTCGCGATGATCGTTGAACGCGTGTTGCGCCCGATATGGATCATCTTGGTGCCCGTGTCCGCCTGCTGGAAATTATTGGTCACGGCCACCGAATAGAATTCGCCGACCGATCCCTCTCCCTGCAGAATGCAAGATGGATATTTCCAGGTCACGGCAGAACCCGTTTCAACCTGTGTCCATGAAATTCTGGCACGCGCACCACGACAGGCGCCACGCTTGGTCACGAAGTTATAAATGCCGCCACGTCCGTTCTCATCACCGGGATACCAGTTCTGAACGGTCGAATATTTGATCGACGCATCTTCCATCGCAACCAGTTCGACAACCGCCGCATGAAGCTGGTTCTCATCACGCATCGGCGCGGTGCAGCCTTCAAGATAGGAGACGGAACCCCGATCTTCGACAATGATCAATGTGCGCTCGAACTGCCCCGTATTGCGGGCATTGATGCGGAAATAGGTCGAAAGCTCCATCGGACAACGCACACCCGCGGGAACATAGACAAATGATCCATCGGTAAATACGGCGGAGTTCAAAGCCGAGAAGAAATTATCTCCCGCAGGAACGACACTTCCCAGATATTTGCGGACCAGCTCCGGATAATCACGCACGGCTTCCGAAATCGGACAGAAAATGACACCGGCTTCCTGCAATGTCTTGCGGAAAGTCGTCGCCACCGAAACACTGTCGAACACGGCATCAACCGCTATCGGCAAACGTGGTTCCGCGCCTTCTTCCGGCTCTACACCTGCCAGCATCGCCTGTTCATGCAGGGGAATGCCAAGTTTTTCATAAGTGCGCAGAAGTTCAGGATCAACTTCATCCAGAGACTTAGGACCAGGCTTCTTCTTCGGTGCGGCGTAATAATGCAGATCCTGATAGTCGATCTTCGGATAGGCGACTTTTGCCCATTCCGGCTCTTCCATTTTCTGCCACTGCCGAAACGCAGCAAGACGCCATTCCAGAAGCCATTCCGGCTCTTCCTTGCGCGCAGAAATCAGACGGATCGTATCTTCATCAAGGCCTTTCGGTGCGATATCCATCTCGATATCGGTCTCAAAACCCCACTTGTAGGTGGACTGGCCAAGTTTTTCGATTTGCTCACGTGTCTCGGTGACTGCAGGCATGGTCCTAACCTCCCGAAGCCGGGTAATCAGCTAACCCAGCCCCTGCGTGACATCCTGCGCCGTCCGGCAAGTCGGAGCAGAATCTTTCATTGTGATGCGCCATTTCAGCGAGGCTGATATTCTCCAGCGTCTGGCGAATGGCGGCATTGACCGGGTTCCAGCTTCCCCGCAGAGCACAGTCCACGGCCGTGGAGCAATCTCCGCCACTGACACAGGCCGTCACGGCCACAGGCCCATCAACAGCTGTAATCACCCGGGCAACCGAAATCTTTTCCAGGGGCAAGGCAAGCTCATATCCGCCACGGGCGCCACGCCGTGACATCAGCAGACCATCCGCCAGCAGGATCTTAAGAAGCTTGGCGACCGTAGGCTCCGGCAAGCCGGTTGCCTGAGCAAGCGCGGGGGCATTCATCAGCTCACGATGACGGCCAAGCTCCACCATTGTCACAACAGCATAATCAGCGAGCTTGGAAAGCCTGAGCATCTGAAGCGTTACCCCGTCCCATCTATTGAGGACTTGTATAGTCCTCTTTGGGGAGAGATGTGCCAGACAGGGCAGAAGGTCAAGAGACAAAGCGATAACATATCCGTCGTCCTGAAAGGATCTGACATCCTGACAGCCCTATACGCGGCGAATTGCCTCTCTTTACCCCACTATACCAAAACACAGGCTCAGCAGCAAAGACAGCCCAGCACCAGCCAGAAAGCCGACAAGAGTCCCGTTGATCCTGACATATTGCAGATCCCGCCCAACCCGGAGTTCCAGCTTGTCGGAAATCGCATCGGCATCCCATCCGCCCACAACCCGGGCGATAAAATCGCCCAGATTTTCCTTCATGTAAGGCAGGGCGCGTTTCACAAGACGATGCGCCATCTCGGTCAGCCGCTGCCCCGTCGCGGGATCCTCCCGCAGACGTGTCGCCAGACCGCTGATGCAATCCCGAATCATCCCCGCTGACCAGCCATCCGGCTTTGCCGCATCCGCAGCGATCATATCTCGCATGCGTTTCCAGATATCATTTCCCCAGACGAGAACAGTCTCATGCCCGACAACCTGCCGCAGGGCCGCAGAAATCTCACGCCCTCGTTCGGCATCTGTCTCCATCCGCTCGATCTCGGCCCGCACCCAACGCGTAAATCCCTCACGGATATCGGAATCCAGCGGATCAATACGCTCGACTTCCTCGCTCGCGGCTACCAGCACCTTTGTCGCAATCGAACTACCGATTGCCCAGCCAAGCAGCCGCCCTCCCTGCTCCCGCACACGCTCTTCGATCATCTGCCGCAATGCAGGTTCCCGCGTCTTCATCACGGCCTTGATTTTGATCAGCAGAAACGACAGCACATCCTGATGGCAATTCCCTTCCACCAACGCACGCAGCCCGCGACACAATAGCGGCGTCATGTCATTACCAGCCAGAATCACCGGAATGGCACGAGAAAGTGCTGCCCCCGCGCGGCCATCTTCCAGCCGCTCCAATCCACCCGGCACTGTGCTCAACACCGCGCGGGTTATCGCGTCGACGGTCGCAGGATCGTCAAGGAGAGAAGCCAGCAGGACCGGCAGGTTCACACCCTTCAGAGCCTGATCAATCTCATCTTCGGTAAAGACCTGCCCGGTGACGAAACGCGCCAGAGCCCGCCCCAGACGTTCCTTCTGGGCCGGAATGATCGCCGTATGTGGAATCGGCAATCCCAACGGACGACGAAAAAGAGCCGTGACGGCGAACCAGTCCGCGAGCCCTCCGACCACGCCAGCCTTTGCTCCGGAACGCAGCGCATCCGCGAACAGATTCCCGGCAGGAAGAAAGGGACGCAGCACGGGAAGGCAGGTCACAATCGTCAGCCCCATCATCCCGCCCAGCAGTCCCGTGGCAAGACGTTTGTGACGGACCAAAGCCCGCCGGGCTTCAAAATCTGGATCAGGATTGAGCATCATCAGACTTGAAATAGCATCCTGTTCCACCGTCCCACAACGACGCATCCATCCGTCAGAACCACAATCAGACCCGCGACTTCACACACTGATTATGATCAAAACGCATACGGAAAGTTGCTAAGCCAACAATGTCATGAGTAGCCTGTCATCCGAGAACAAGAACCAGCAAGGTCATCATGTCTGATACTCCTCACTCCGCCTCGTCATTTCCTGCCCGCCCCCACCCTTCGGCACAGGGCAATATGACGGAAGATTATGCTGCCGCCGCGGAACTGTCAGACATCGCACGCCACATTCTGGCTGGAACACTCTCTCATGATCTGGCGATCAGAAAATCGGACACGGCAGAACGGGGGGACAGGGTGCTCGAGTCCGTTCACAGAATTCTCGCATTGCTCGACAGTGGTCGCATGACGACCTCAGGCGTCAAAGCTCTTGTCCGACGCCTTCGTGATGAAGCGTTCCTGCACAGAGCACGCAGACTCCGTTCATATGTCGGAGGAACAGACCCTTCCAGAACACAACACCGCTTCGACGCAATCGCCCATTACCTGATCCCGGACAGCATCAGCGACAACGCCGCTGAGCAGGATGCATTCCGCGCCCGGACAGAACATGCCCGATATGCTGCTGTGTTCACCGCACATCCCACATTCGCCCTGAGCAACAAGGTCTATGATGCACTGGCGGCAGGAGCTTCCAGCCCGGATGGCAGAGAAGAGATTCCCGCACTGGAAAGCCATCGCCGAACAGACAAACCAACTCTGGAAGAAGAGTTTTCCCTTGCCCTCACCGGCATTCTTCGCGGTCGCGATGCTCTGGACCAACTGAACACGACACTTCTGCAACGTGCCCGCAGAACATGGCCCGAAACGTGGGAAAATTTCATTCCACGCCCCATCATTCTGGCAAGCTGGGTTGGTTACGACACGGACGGACGCACGGATATCGGCTGGTGGCACAGCCTGCGTCTGCGTCTACGCATGAAGCTGATGCAACTGGAGCGTCTCCAGGCCCAGATCAATGCCAGCGGCGCTGACGAGCCCGCATTGACAGAGCGCCTGACTCTGGCGATCCAAACCGTCGCAACACAGATCGCGACCTGCCCAAACGGTCCTGTGGCCGAACCGGAAGCAACCGCCGCCTTTGCCGATGCTCTCATCACTGGCCGCAACGATGCCCTGACCCATACAACACAGCTGGCGCCCGCTTTGGCAGACGCCATCGCCCGCGCTGATGATGCGTCAAAGCTGGCACTGAGCGTTGCACGCGCAGGCTTCCTGTCACACGGTCTTTCTGCCGCTCACAGCCACACACGCCTGAACTCCACCCAGATTCACAACGTGTTGCGTCAACGTCTGCGATTGACGGACGACCCGGCAGATCCCGCACATCGTCGCGCCCTGCTGGCACGCATCAACGAAGCTCTGGACAATGTCACCGCAGTTCCGGTCGATTTCGGTGCGTTGCTGACAGAGCAGGCCTCCGCCGCACGTCTGATGATGACGATCGCCCAGATAGTGAAACACATCGATACCGAAACGCCCGTCCGTTTCCTGATCGCAGAAACCGAAAGTGGCTATACTCTGCTTGCTGCCCTGTGGCTGGCCGAGCATTTCGGAATTGCCGACAAGGTGCAGATTTCTCCGCTTTTCGAAACGCGCGAGGCCCTTATGGGCGGGGCGCAGATCATTGAAGAAGCCCTGCGCTCTCCCCACTGGCGTAACTATCTGCGGCGAACGGGACGGCTGTGCCTCCAGTTCGGCTATTCCGATTCAGGCCGCTATGTCGGGCAGCTGGCCGCCACCTATCTGGTTGAACGTCTGCGGTTCAGGATCGCTGACCTACTGATCAAATGGGAACTGACAGAGGTCGAGGTCATCCTATTCGATACACATGGCGAAAGTATCGGACGTGGAGCACATCCCGACAGTCTGAGCGCAAGACTGGATTATCTCTCACCTCCCCATTCCCGAAGCCGCTTTACAGAAGCCGGCCTGCGCTATCGCGAAGAAAGCGCCTTTCAGGGTGCGGACGGTTATCTCCTGTTCGGAACACCGGAACTTGCAGGGGCAACAATCGCAACCATTGCCGGACACGTCTTCGATCCACTCAAAAAAACAAATGATCCGGTCTATGATCAGCCGGATTTCTCTTCCGATTTCTTCATGACCATCGCAGACTCCATGTCTGCACTGGTTGCCGACCGTGGATATGCAGACCTGCTGGGCGCGTTTGGGCCGTCACTGATCGACAAGACCGGCTCAAGACCGGCAGCACGGCAGAGCGAAGGCGCTGGTGCGACACCCCGCATCACGCACCCGAGCCAGCTTCGCGCCATTCCGAACAATGCCATTCTCCAGCAGCTTGGCTGGTGCGCCAACACTGTGCAGGGGCTGGGATCAGCAGCACGACGCCACCCTGAAACATTTGAAACTTTCCTTCTGGACAGCCCACGTTTCCGACTGGCGCTCGACTTCGCCGCACACGCCCTGAAACATTCGGATGATCAGGTTCTCCGCAGTGTGATCTGGTTGCTTGACCCCGGATACTGGCTTGACCGAGCAACAGCCGAAACAGACCCCGCTCAGAGAGACGGTCTTCTCGCGATCATGCATGACCTCGAAACACTTGATTTCTGGGCGGATACACAATCGATGTTCCGCCGGATACAGGCGGACCATCTGGCGCTTCGCGCCGCATGGCCTGATGCTCCCCACATGTGTGAGTCAGAACGTCTTCTTCATGCATTGCGCATCGCATTGATCCAGAAACTATGGCTTCTCGCAACAAAAGTTCCATTCTTCATGCCGCGATCGAATTTTACGCGTGATGTCATGATGAAGCAGGTTCTATGTCTGGAAATACAGAATGTGCTCCACGAAATGGATGCCATTTTCCCGAAAGGAGCCACAGCACCGGATCTGGATTTCCATGAGCCACCCGGACCACAGTCCGAGAATGCCTACAGCACGGAACATGAAGAAATCTTTGAGCCCATGAATGCAATTTTTGCAATCATTCGCGAAATCAGCGTCGCTATCACCCATCATGTCGGTGCGTTCGGCTGAACGCACCAGATCAACAGAAACGAAGTGTCAGCCCGCTTTCGCGGGCAGGCCGGTTCCAAGATCTTCGAACCGAACATCTCCAATCGGATAATGCGGCCAGTCACGATAATCGAAGTGCCACCACTCCTCTTTGTAAACCGTGAATCCTTCTTTCTCCATGGCCTGACGCAGAATGCCGCGCGCCTTGCGCTCATCCTCTGTCCCACCCGGATAATCGGCATAGGCACGTTCGGTCATTTCGTCATAACCTGAAGGCATTGCAACAGGTTTCCCTGTTGCAAGGTCATAGAGACCAAGATCAACCGCACAACCACGGTTATGCCGCGAGCCTTTGTCCGGCGGAGCAACAAAGACATGCTGCTCCGGAGGGGTTGCATCCCAGAACAGTTTCGTGACGTACCAGGGTCGATATCCGTCATAAATCAGCAAACCATATCCCAGCGGCTTGAGAGCCTGCTGCACACGCTCCAGAGCTTCCGCCGCCGGACGCTGCAAAAAGGCACGCGCCTGCGAATAGAGTGGAGTGCCCAGGAAATTCCGATGGGACGCATAGCGGATATCAAGCTTGATTCCGGGATCCATCGCGGCCAGTTCAACAAGATCGAAATCACGGAACTGCCCCGTTTCCTTGGGAGGCTTCGCCGCCAGCGCCTCCGGCAACAGGTCCTGAACAGGACGTACCGGAGTGATATGAAAAACAGCATCAGCATTGGATACAGGCACAGGTGCAGCCGCTCCTACAGCGATCAGGGTCAACATATGGGCAACAGACAGACAAACACGCTTCATGACGACTCCCGATCAAATTACACATCAAACTAAACAGCGATCATTCAGAAAAAACGGAGCAGGAAAAGCTTGTCGAATAAAGCCAGACGATCTCCCCATGATTGTCTTTGCTACATTGCACAGCGGAGAAACACCTGATCCCGTCACATCGGACATTCAGCTCTTCAACACCGCATCAGAAACATCTCCGCTCCCGGCAAAATATTGAACGTTTCCGCGACCACACCACCCACGACCCGATACGCCCGCATCCTCCGCAATCTGCCCCGAACAAGACTCGCTGTATAATCAGATTATATCGGTTTCGATACATATATAAGCGGGATCGAGGAAACAGCTGATAGCAGGAATGCCAGACTTTCTGCCGCTTTTCAGTTGCCCTCACCCGCTTTTCAGGCGTATTGCACCCGCTTTCCCAAGCAGCACCCCCGAAAGACGCGATCATATGTCCCTCAGTTCCCGTCAGCCGGTCAGTCGAGCCCTTCTCTCGGTCTCGGACAAAAGCGGCCTCCTCGATCTCGCTCGTGCCCTTGTGGCCCATGGCGCGGAAATCCTTTCCACCGGGGGGTCCGCACGCGCCCTGCGCGAAGCCGGGATTCCGGTCAAGGAAGTCTCTGACCATACAGGTTTCCCTGAAATTCTGGATGGCCGGGTCAAGACCCTTGTCCCCCAGATTCACGGAGGCATCCTCGGCCGTCGGGACCTGCCGGAGCATGTTGCCCAGATGCAGGAACATGGCATCGCGCCGATCGACCTGATCGCAGTCAATCTCTATCCATTCGAAGCCACGGTCGCTTCCGGTGCCGGCGCAGAGGACTGTATCGAAAATATCGATATCGGTGGCCCTGCCATGATCCGTGCTGCCGCCAAAAACCACGATCACGTCGTGATCCTGACTGACCCCGCCCAATATGCCGACATCATCGCAACGCTGAATGAAGGCGGAACGACACTGGAGACACGGCGTGCACTGGCTGGCGCGGCTTATGCCCGCACCGCAGCCTATGACTCTGCCATATCGTCATGGTTCGCAGGACAACGTGGGGAAACCTTCCCTGAACGCCTGACAGTCGCAGGACAGCGCCATGAAGTTCTGCGCTATGGCGAGAACCCGCACCAGCAGGCCGCCTTCTATACCGATGGCACCAACCGTCCGGGAGTGGCCACAGCCTCCCAGATTCAGGGCAAGGCTCTGTCCTATAACAATCTGAACGATACAGATGCTGCGTTCGAAGCCGTTGCTGAATTCGACGGCCCTGCCGTGGTTATCGTCAAACATGCGAATCCCTGCGGCATCGCAACAGCAGATACGCTGACTGCCGCATGGGATCTGGCCCTGCGCTGCGATCCCGTTTCTGCATTTGGCGGAATTGTCGCGCTGAACCGCACGCTGGACGAAGAAACAGCCACCCGCATCTCTTCCATCTTCACGGAAGTCATCGTCGCGCCAGATGCAACGGAAGAAGCCAAAGCGGTTCTAGCCAGAAAAAAGAACCTCCGCCTTCTGCTGACCGGCGGCCTTCCTGATCCAGCCGCTGCAGGGATCATCATCCGCTCTGTCGCAGGTGGTTTCCTTGCACAGACACGCGACAATGGCAGAGTTGCAACGGAAGAACTCCGTGTCGTCACCAAACGCGCCCCGACAGCAGAAGAACTGGCCGATATGGCCTTTGCCTTCCGCGTGGCGAAACATGTGAAATCAAACGCCATCGTCTATGCACGCGGCAATGCAACTGTTGGCATTGGTGCCGGTCAGATGAGCCGCGTCGACTCAGCACGCATCGCCGCCAGTAAAAGCGGCGAAGCAGCGAAGGCTGCGGGCATGGATCAGCCGCTGACAGTCGGCAGCGTCGCCGCTTCCGATGCCTTCTTCCCGTTCGCTGACGGTCTGGAAACCATCATCGCAGCAGGCGCCACGGCCGTCATCCAGCCGGGCGGCTCCATTCGTGATGATGAAGTCATCGCGGCAGCCGATGCCGCCGGCATCGCCATGGTCTTCACCGGTATGCGTCACTTCCGTCACTGATCCGCCTGATCTCAGGCTTGTCAGTTGGCCGGGCGCATGCACAATTCCGCTCTGATAAAAGCAGTCCCGCATTCCTGCGGGCTGCTCCTCTGGTCAGGGTGGTATGCGCTCCGTGTTGTTCCGGTCTTCAGCCGTTCCAGGCAGATCCCAGCGAAATAATGTCCTCTCAGGCAGCATTTTCGCCATAATGTCTCTTCTCACGGTCGCGGATGCCTCCGCGGCCGTGCACAAACGGGCTGATGCGCACCAGCAGCAAGCAGTCGTTCCATCACCTGCTGTCTATGATTTCAGTGTTCTGCCTGAATTCAGCGGCACCGTTGCCCAATATATACCTGACCCATTCGGTGGCGTATCCGGCCTTCTTCTGACCAACGGAACGCAAATCCTGTGTTCGCCAGACATCGCCTCATCCATCACAAGCCTGACGCGCGCAGGCAGCACGATCAGTGGACAGGGGTTACAGGCCCGACAGTTGCCCATGATACGCGCCTTTACTCTGACAGGCCCCACAGGACGAACGGTGGAAGACGATGGTCTACGCCTACCGCTGAACCAGCCGGATATTACGCCAGGCCCGGACATCCCGGTTGAGGGTGAAGTCCTTTACCCGTTATATAATCTACACGGCGCCATCACGGGCGTGATTTTGAAAAATCATGCGATTATCAGGATCGCTCCAAATGAAGTCGGCAAACTTCAAGACATCCTCACTCCGGGAAAAATCATTCGCGCTTTCGGCCCGGGCCACAGCGGGTCCGCTGGAACTGCGATCATCGCACGACAGATCGGCCTGACCACAGGCAATCTGATCTCTCTTACACCAGAAGCACTCATCCCTCCCGGGGCTGCCCCCGGTAGCCCGGATTATGATGTCATCCCGGGCACGAACGTCTATTAAGAGAAAATCAGGCGGCAAGAACGGCTTTTGCATGTTTCTCTGCCGCCTCTATCGGTTCAGATGCCCGTATGTTTGGATCGCGCAAAGTGTAGCCTCGGCCCCACACGGTTGAAATCAGGCTTCCGCCACCTGCCGCCTGAAGTTTTTTCCGTAATTTACAGATAAAAACATCAATAATCTTCATTTCAGGTTCATCCATTCCACCATAAAGATGATTCAGAAACGCATCCTTGGTCAGAACCATTCCCTTGCGCAGAACCAGAAGTTCCAGAATTGCATATTCCTTGCCGGTCAGATGGACCTGCACATCGCCGACCATGACCTCCCGGCTGTCGAGCGTCAGCGTCAACATGCCAACCCGCAAAGCCGGCTCGCTGAAACCCTTGGAACGTCTCAGAATTGCCAGCATCCTCGCAACCAGTTCTTCCTGATCGACCGGGCGTGTCAGATAATCATCCGCCCCCACGGAGAACGCTTTCACCTTGGCCTGAGGACGCGTCAGGCTCGACAATATGATAACCGGAGTATCGATACGGGCATTGCGGATACGCCTTACGACCTCATAACCTTCCATATCGGGCAACATCAGTTCCAGAATGGCAAGATCATAGTCATAGCCACGGAGCATTCCGATTGCATCCTCCCCACAGGTCACGTGATCCACTGTAAAACCTGCAGTCTTCATGGCCTGGGTAATACCGCCATTTGCACCGGAACCGTCTTCAACGAGGAGAACACGCATCTTTAATAACCTCTGGTGTTTCGTTGACACTTTGTTACTACCTAAGGTTGTAATGGTCCATGGAAATATCTTCTTTAGCGTGTTTAAAGATTTATGATGCACGCATGAGAAGTATATTTTTCTTTTTTTTGAGATGATCCGGATTTAAATCCCGCCAAGTGAGACTTTTTATGCCTTCAAGCCTGTCTGACCGAGCCTCCCTTCTGTTCAGAGGCATGACTCTGTGGAAGCTCACAGGAAAAGTTGATGCCATCTCCGGACTGTCAATCTCAGTAGCCGGTATTCACAATATGAGTGCTGTTGGAGATCGACTTCAGATCGGAAATCAAGGCTCCTCCCCCGTTCAGGCAGAAATCATCGGCTTCGATCATAAGCTTGCACGCGCAATGGCCTTTGAAAGTCTTGATGGAATCGGACCCGGAACATCAGCCTCCCTCTATGTCACACCTGATTTCAAACCCCGGGGAGGCATGCTCTATGTCGATGATCGCTGGCTGGGGCGAATCGTCACACCTCTCGGCGAAGCCGCTGATGGAAAAGGATTTCTGCCCCAAGGACGAATTCCCCGCCCCGTCCGCTGCGCCCCGCCCGAAGCCACGGGCCGCGCCCGTCTTGGTCCACGCATTGATCTTGGTGTTCGCGCCCTGAATGCCTTTGCAACCTGTCGGGAAGGACAAAGACTGGGGCTATTCGCGGGATCAGGTGTCGGAAAATCAACTCTTCTGGCCATGCTCGCCCGCAACACAGCCTGTGATGTCGCTGTCATCGCGCTGGTCGGTGAACGTGGACGGGAAGTGCGCGAATTCATCGAAGATGATCTCGGAGAAAAAGGGCTCGCTCGCTCCGTGGTTGTAACAGCCACATCGGATGCCCCTCCCCTGATGCGACGTGAAGCTGCGCTGGCTGCCATGACGGTTGCAGAACATTTCCGGGATCAGGGAAAATCCGTCCTGCTCCTGATGGACAGTGTGACACGTTATTGTCAGGCATTGAGAGAAGTCGGTCTTTCTACAGGTGAACCTCCAGCGACACGAGGATACCCGCCGTCCGTTTTCGCCGAACTCCCACGTTTGCTGGAACGGGCCGGACCGGGACCCATCCTTCCCGATGGATCATCCGGACAGATCACCGCCCTGTTTACGGTTCTTGTCGAAGGAGACGACATGAATGAACCCGTCGCCGATTCCGTGCGTGGCATTCTGGACGGTCACATCATTCTGGACCGACGTATCGGAGAAAACGGCCGCT
Organism: Drosophila lacertosa; assembly: GCA_004143845.1. Lineage (NCBI taxonomy): Eukaryota > Metazoa > Arthropoda > Insecta > Diptera > Drosophilidae > Drosophila > Drosophila lacertosa. The sequence goes on along the minus strand of SCDZ01000019.1, from coordinate 67,505 downwards.
ATCCAGCAATCAATATCCTGCGCTCCCTTTCCAGATCCGTGCCCGGTTGCAATTCTCCGGAAGAAAATGCCCTGACGAAACGGGCACGGTCCATAATGGCAACCTACTCCGAAATGGAAGACATGATCCGGTTGGGGGCCTATCGTCAGGGAAGCGATCCTCGGGTTGATGAGGCCATCCGCCTGCATCCGCTGCTGGAAACATTCCTTCAACAGGACAGACATGAACAGGCAGATATAGAAGAAGGATTCACGGCATTGAAAGCAATTCTGACATAAGAAATCAGTCTCCTTCAATGAGAACCCAACAGTTCAACATTTCAAACCGGAGATATTCCTGATGGCTGGATCACCCCTTGATGCTCTTCTCCGTTTACGGCGTCAGGAGGTGGACGATGCCCGTCAGCTCATGATCAAGGCGCAACAGGACGTAAAAATAGCGTCAGATAATATAAAAATTGCAGAACAGGCGATTATCGCAGCACATGAAGCCGCCATGGATCTGAATTCAGGAGATCATATAGTCGAAGCCTATTCACTCTGGCTTCCAACAGGCAAAGCCGTTGCATCTCAGGCTAGAGCTTCAGAAGGTAAAGCACTGACAGAACTCGCGTCAGCACGCATCAATCTGACACTGGCCCGTTCAGCGCTGCAAGCTGCCGAGAAACTGGAAGAAAAGCGCCTGCACGAAAAGAAAGAGCAGGCTATGCGCATGGAGCAGAATCAGATCGATGAATCCGCTTTATCCGCATGGCGTCTCAAGGCAAGAAAACATTGAGATTAAAGAAGAATGTTTCCCGACAAGAAACACAGAAAAGAGCGGGAAAACATTCATCATTCTGGATTTTTTCTGCACCTACTGCCGATGATATAAAATCACAGGCAGCAGAGGGCATTATCCATAAATCATAAGTCGTTTTGCAAAAACGCGCCTTATGCTTCCAACGCTTCCGGTTCTGCCCGGGTGCGTTTGACCAGCAGTTTATTCAAAGCGTGAAGATAAGCGCGAACAGCCGAAACAACCGTATCCGCATCCGCACCCTGACCATCCACCAGTCGACCATCTTCCTCAAGACGAACGGTGGTGCGTGCCTGCGCATCAGTGCCTTCCGTCACAGCACCGACGGAGTAAAGAGCCAGCCGGGCATCATGTGGAAATGCTGAGCGAATAGCGTGGAAAGCAGCATCAACAGGACCATTTCCTGTTGCAGAGGCTTCAATCATCTCGCCATCAACTTCAATTTCCAGCGTTGCTTCTGCAGGACGCTTCGAACCGGACGAGACTTCGAGACCATGGAAACGGATACGGGCATGGTCCCGGGCCTCATCATCGACCAACGCGACAATGTCTTCGTCGTAAACAACCTTTTTGCGATCGGCCAGATCCTTGAAACGCGCGAACGCATCATTCAGACGATCGTCAGCCATCTCGCCATATCCAAGCGCGACCAGCTTGTCACGGAACGCAGCACGTCCAGAATGCTTGCCCATGACCAGAGAAGTCTTGGACCACCCCACGCTCTCCGGTGTCATGATTTCATAGGTTGCCGCGTTTTTCAGGATACCATCCTGATGGATGCCGCTTTCATGCGCAAAGGCATTCCGCCCGACGATCGCCTTGTTCGGCTGCACGTCAAAACCGGTAATCGTGGCCAGCATGCGGGAAAGACGCAGCAGCTTTTCTGTGACGATTCTGTTGGTGTAAGGATACTGATCGTTACGCGTGCGGATCGCCATGACGACCTCTTCCAGCGCGGCATTTCCGGCGCGTTCGCCAATGCCGTTGATCGTGCATTCGATCTGACGGGCACCGCCACGCAGAGAAGCCAGTGTATTGGCAACGCCCAGACCCAGATCATTGTGATTATGAGCAGAGAAAATCACACTGTCCGCACCCGGAACACGCGCTTTCAACATGGCGAAAATCTTCTCCATGTCTTCCGGCGTCGCATAACCAACAGTATCAGGAATGTTGATGGTGGTCGCACCAGCCTTGATCGCGGCTTCCACGCAACGGCACAGGAAATCCGGCTCCGTGCGCGAGCCATCTTCTGCCGACCATTCCACGTCATCAGTCAGGTTACGTGCAGCCTTATTGCCTTCGGTGATGATTTCCAGAACGGTCTCCGGCTCCATCCGCAACTTGTATTTCATGTGCAGGGGGGAGGTGGAGATGAAGTTGTGGATGCGCCCACGCTCTGCGTGCGCAATCGCCTCTCCTGCCGCCTGAATATCATTCCGGCCACCCGAACGCGCCAGAGCACAGACAACGGCCCCACGCACGATACGGGCGATCTCGCTCACAGACTCGAAATCACCTTTGGAAGCAACCGGAAAGCCTGCTTCGATAACATCGACTCCAAGATCAGCCAGAGCTTCTGCCATACGCAGCTTTTCTTCCAGATTCATGGAAAAGCCGGGCGACTGCTCGCCATCACGCAGGGTCGTGTCAAAAATAATCGTGCGGCTATCGTCGATCTGTCCGAAGGAAGGATGTACGAAAGTCATTTGAACCTCGGTCTGGTCAATCTGCGACGGGAGTCCGTTCCCGTCATATCCATCTCTTCCCATGCCTTTCGGCTTAAGCGGGAAGTCATACTCAGCTTAACCCCTGGGCGCACCGGCACTCCGTCCGGCATGATCGCTCAGGGGCGAATAAGTCGAAGGGCAGAAAGACGTAGAAGGTCGCGCGCGATCATTGCGCAACGTGGCGCTTCATGAACGGAAAGGGGGCGACCTGAAACCATGGGAACTTCCTATACCCACTCATCCAAACGATGCAACAACGAATTCATCACTGTGTGTCATGCGAAAAACACAGGGTGATCGTAAGAACCCGTTTCTGAACGATTGATCCATGACCTGATCACCACAGAATAAAACCTCCCGCAGCAAGATTTCTGCCTCCAGATTGTCTCATGTTTCGTTGTGGTTCATTGTCCCGACGGATTTATGCCCCGCCTCCAGCGGGTCCACACAATGGAGACCCTGCACATGACCGAACCACAGTCTGATTCGCTGGACTTACTGCTTTCACGCCATTCGACAGATCATTTACAGGAACCCGCGCCCACAGGCGCAATGCTGGAAACCATTCTGTCAGCTGCGATGCGCGCACCTGACCACGGACGCCTGCGCCCCTGGCGCATGGCGGTTGTTCAGGGAGACAACCGTCACAAACTTGCAGAGCTGATCGTCAGCAGCATGAAGCGCATGGATCCGGAAGTTCCGGAAATGAAAATCCAGAAACGTTTCTCACGCTTCTCTTCAATGCCCATGACCATCGTGCTGGGACGACATCTGCGGCCGGACAACAAAATTCCTCTGGAAGAGCAGGAGTGGGCTGTCGGGGCGGCTGCCATGAACATTCTCAATGCACTGCATATGACAGGTTTCGGTGGTGTGTGGGTTTCAGGTGACATCATTTTCGATCCGGTTCTGGCATCAGAACTCGGCTTTCCCGCTCCCCATGGATTGGCGGGGTTTATCTTCGTCGGCACGCCTGCCCCCGATCAGCAAGCGCTTCGCAGAGCTGACGTGAAGGATTACAGCGCCGAATGGACTGGCGCGCCCTGTATTTTTGGAGCTGATCGCAAATGACTGTCATGCAATCAGATATCGCCATCACCGGTGGCGGCCCCGCCGGCCTCGCCGCAGCTCTCTCACTGGCTGAAAACGGACTTACGGTCTGTGTTCTGGAACAGGCTCCCGAATCTGCCTGGTCATCTCCTTCTTTCGACGGACGCGAAATCGCACTGACGCATCACTCCCGCGCACTGCTTGAAAAAATCGGAGCATGGTCACTTCTTCCGGAAGAGTGCATCTCTCTGCTGAATGAAGCCCGTATTGAAACGGGCCGTAATAATGAGCCTCTTATTTTTCGCGCAGACGAGGACACCCACGAGCCTCTTGGCTGGCTGGTCTCCAATTACGCCATCAGAAAAAGCTTGTGGACACTGGCCAATGCACACCCAGCGATCACACTGCTTCCAGACAGCTCTGTCACGACCATCCGTCGGAATCCGGATTCTGCGGTCGTGCATTTTCAGAATGGAGACACACCAAGGAAACTCTCCGCGCGTCTTGTGATTGGTGCCGACGGACGTTTTTCCCCAACCCGCCGACGCGCTGGCATCGGAGCCGTGATCCACGATTTCCACCGAACCATGATGGTTTGCCGGATGGAGCATTCCGAACCTCACCATAACGTCGCGCTGCAATGGTTCGATCATGGACAAACCATCGCCATGCTGCCGGTTCAGGGACAGGCTTCTTCCCTTGTCCTAACGCTGCCGACAGAGAAAATCCGTCATCTGATGAACGCATCCGTCAGCGATTTTGATGCCGAAATCATGCAACGAACCGGTGGACGTTTTGGCGATATGCATCTGATCAGTTCACGTCATGCCTATCCAATGAAAACCGTCTTTGCACACCGCTTTGCCGCCCCTCGTCTGGCACTGATTGGCGACGCAGCCGTGGGCATGCACCCGATCACGGCCCATGGTTTCAATCTTGGCTTGAGGGCTCAGGAAATCCTGTCTGAGGAAATCGGAAAAGCCTTTGCACGCGGTGAAGATATCGGATCTTCTCCAGCACTCCGCAGATTTGAAACACGCCTGCGTAAAATCACAGTGCCCATGTTTGCCACCACAAACAGCATCGCAACACTCTATACCCGAGATGACGGACCATTCCGCATTCTCCGCCGTGCGGGCCTGCGTCTCGCGGGGTCCGTGCCTCCCTTCAAACGCGCCGTGACACAAATGCTGACAGAGCAGGAACGAAACAACGGGCTGCATACCGCGTTTGGAGGGTTACTGCCGGTCTGAAAACAGGGGGCCAGCCGGAGGGTTCGCAAAATCTTCTGGCTTTGAGGAAGCCCCCATGTTTCCCTCACTCATCTTATGAAAATGTAGCGGTGGATCATGAAACAATCCGGTTTCCGTGTCGTTGAAGATCCCCTTGCCCACACGAATGGACTCGGTGAGCAGCAGCCACCGAAACCGGGCTGTGTGTCCGAATCGTAGACATCATCCGAGCCTTCATGAAGATCGGACTGACCGATATCGTTTACGCTGTGCGCAGCTTGCTTCTTCCCCGAAAAAATTAACGCCGCTACGTCGCCCCCCCAAAAAACATGCAACATTCGCTCCGTTCACAACGCAGAGCGAAAATCAAATCCCAGAACAAAAAACCAACATAACATTGTAATCAAAGACACCCATCAATGGCTTTTATAATCTTATATTTTCAGCAATACGCTCACGTTTCAGGCAAAATCAAACATGTTCCTTTGTGCAAAACTGCCCACCCCGTTTTATAGAACATGTAAGCAATAAAATCATCGCTATTTGATGGTGATTTTTTTGGTATGTCTGGATTTTTTTCAAAAAAATCACCGAATATTCTATTCGCAACAACAATCGGCTGATCTCCGGAAAATACCGGACAGTTTTTTTCGCAATCATATTCAACAATTACATTTTCAGAAATTGCAAACGCAAAAAAATCTATAAATTCTTTCATGGAATCAATTGTATCAATATCTTTATTTATTCCTGGATTTAAGTCGTTCCATATACCATAGGCCACACCTCCGGCAACGTAATTCAATACAGATCGAAACTTCTCGCACATCATAAATTCCTATCAAAAATTGAATTTTATTTCTTTCATTCCATTACTTAATATATTTCTACAAGAAAAAAACAACGACACCACATCGTGAACAAAAAGTCGCACTCAGAGGCATGTATATATCGTCACCAAAGTCAGGATTATACAAAAATTCCATTTTTTATAGATCTTTCAAAAACCCATCTGTCCTATATCCTGTAATTTTTTCAAAATCTCTCTTTTATTAAATTATAATTACAAATAATATTAATACGTCTATCGCAGAGAGAAAATCTCATTCAATCATATTAATGATAATGTCAATAAGTTCCTATATTTGAAATTATCAATAAAATACTCATACGCTGAGACAGGACTTCTTGACCGGACAGCAGTCATAACTCGCACCTCCATGAGAACCGAACCGGCCAATATCGCCTACAATATGCACAGCTTCCTCTTCCTAAAAAACTATGCCACAGAGCAAAAAACTGAGGATAATAGTTCCTCAATACCCAGAACTATTGCATTATATTCTCAATTATTTTTATAAGATTTTCGATAAAGTTCTTTTCTTTTTCATATTTCTCAACGATATCTTCATCGTAACTCATTATTCTACTATACACACCAAAAGAACCTTCTGCTCTTGATATACAGGATCGAGCTATAATTAGATGCCTAATATTTACAATATCAACAATATTATCTTCTTTTAGATTTTGTGCTAAATTATACATTTCGCTTGCGACGAAAGAGAAATCCTTTTCGTAAAATCCAGTGACTATTTCTATTTCCTTACAAACATCTGAGTCCAATATAGCATAAAGAATTAACTCCCTTATATTAAGAAAATGCTCCTTTATAATATTTATGTTTTTATTCTCCATCTTTGTCTCCAAAAACTCTTGGCATCAATTCATTGACTTACAGGTCGATCCAGAAGAAAAAAGCAACAGATGCCGCTATAGGTAATGATGCAAAATTGAGGGAAAGGTTGCTCGAAGACACCCATCAGCGGTTCCTGACTCCTACATTTTCGATAATAAATTCATATTTCTGGCAAAATCAAACGTGTTCCCTGATACAAAACTGCCCATCCCTCTTTGCACACCATATAAGCAACAAAATCGTCACTATTTGATGGCGATTTTTTTGGTATATCTGGATTTTTTTCGAAAAAATCTTCAAATATTCTATTTGCTACAACAATAGGCTGATCTCCTGAAAATACCGGGCAGTTTTTCTTGAAATCATATTCAACAATTACATTTTCAGAAATTGCAAACGCAAAAAAATCTATAAACTCTTTCATGGAATCAACTGTATCAATATTATCACCTCTTCCTGGATTTAAATCTTGCCATATACTATACGCCACACTTCCAGCGACGTAATTTAATACAGATGAAAATTTTTCACACATCCCAACTTCCTATTAAAAATTGAATTTTATTTCCTTGATTCCATTATTTAATCTCTCTCCGAGATCTATGGTCCAATCTCCAATCGAACTTGTTATATTTCTTAACGTAACCTCCCCTAAGTTTGTTTTTATTTTATATACCGTGACACCCGCTCGAATACCAGAAGAATTAACACGAATTGCTTCTAAATCTCCTGAATAACCCGTTAATTGTTTAAAGTATGTCGAAACAGCATCGAAATTTCCTCCCTTAAATATAAGGGCACCCGCTTTACTCAAATCTCCTTCTGTTTGCGTAACAACAATTCCATCTCCAATATCTAAAGTAGCTCCTGCTTGTCTGGGAGTAAATTGCGTTAACATATCTATTTCAGATTGAGATACAGTCGTTATTAGGTCATTTGCACCCGTTGTCGCCAAAGGTTTTATTGCAATATTGGCTTCAGTATCTAAAGCCGCCGCCAACAATTCATCGCCACCGATAACAGTAAGCTCAATAGCAGCGACAGCTTCTCCTGGTGGAGTTACTACAATCGCCAAATTCGCAGCGAGTCCTAGCCATTGCCCCCACGTTTGCGGCATCAAACTATCTATAATATTACCAGCTGAAGAAAATACAGATTGATACCCATTTGCCAGTTTTATAATATTTTCTTGAGAATAATTTCTTATATCTTCATAAGCCTGAGTTATATTTGTTAGAATTTTCTGACCAGAACCTATCAATAAATCATTACTATAACCAATATTCGATACAAGGAAACCACTTACCTGTGTTTTTGCCTCATTTGAATGAGATATATTTGATATTGCATCATTTAATGTTGCTCCATTTCCTATATAATTTTGCCACGTTTGCATACCACCAGAATCAGCTTCTCTTCCGAAGACTATTTTGTAAACGTCATTGATTGTTGTTGTTGATTCCTGATTGTGAGCTTCATTCCAAATGATTTGCTGAATACTTGCGCCGCTATGCATCTGGGAGCGTGCATAATCCAGATCGATTTGCTGGGCTGCTCTGTCATGTACGTTTTGATAAATAAATTGATTAATAACACTACTTTCACCAGCAACATCGATCAACGATGCCCTTACCGATGCATACGTTTGCTGACGATTTCCAATACTTTGTTCTTGAGCCCGTATCCAATTAGTATCCTCATCAGAGCGGTTTCGATCTTGAACATCATGTATGATAGAGTCATATCCCGCATGTTCACCAGTAAAAACAGCAGTATTCATGTATATACTAGAAAGGGAATCGGTACCATTCTGCTCACTATTTTGCATGGCTTGAATCCATGCATCATCACTTGTTTCAGCAGTCCTTCCCTGAATATCCAATATAGCTTGCCGTAAGGCAGCTGTAGACTCACTATTATGAGCTTCTATCGAAACGATACTTTTCCACACCGTACTAGGGTTATATAGCTCTTGACTTATCCAAAGACGATCTTGATCGTTTGCATTACGTTCGTACATTTTTTGGTACAAATCATCAGTTTTTTGAATTATTTGTGTTAACGGCAAAGGGGTTACTGTAACATTATTCCCATCAAAGCGATTACTTGAAACAAGACCTCCGTCACTGGCCTGGATAAAATCAGTTCCGTTAATCGTCACCACATGATCAAAGCCGCTCTTGTGCCCAACCACGACTATCGAAGAACCACCACCGCCGCCGCCACCACCTGTATTCCCACCAATACCAATTGGAGGATTGCCTGATGCCGGAGGTGGAGAATTTCCAACAACTACAATTGATTCATCCGAAAAAGCCTCTATAGGTACAAGGCTTTTAACTATATCTTCTACGTCCGCAGAATTTGCCCAATAATCGCTTGACGTTGTCATGTTGTAAGTTGAAGCGCCAGATGGACTTGCTCCTTGGGGAAGATCATACGGGATTGGAGCCATGCCACCATAAGGTAGCAATCCAGAGCTGGAATTAGGGTTTTGACTACTGGAATCCGACGACAAATACTCATTATGATTATTCTGTCCCATTGACAAAATACTTTCATCCATAATACATTACTCCACGAACAAAATAAATGAGACGAAACTTTGAAAAAAGAAACAAAATACGTCGATTTGTTTCCATTTCCTTACATTGATCCATTTTTATTGTCTAACTGTATATCCGAATTGACCGAGAGTCAGAATTTACTCAAAAGTATTACGAAGAAAAAATTTGAATCTATAATTGAGTGGTCTAATACAAAACCAATTAATTCTGGAAATTATTTTATTGACACATCTCCGCTTATACACAGAACAGCTCGCTCTCTTTCTATAAATTTTGACCAAAGATTACAGAGCCGAAACTCAACCTCGGAATTCATCAAGATAAAGAAGCTAGAAAACAATCTTTACAAAAATAGCCTTTCATCGCGTAATCGATTTTTCTATATGATTAAAAATTTACATTCGTTGCAATTCAAAAATGGATCAAATTTTAGAGAGATCGACTCTTCAACTGGAGATTTGGGTGGTGGATTTCGCTTGCGCTATCCTCATCACCAGTTTTTTGAAGAAGCACTGGAAAATTTACGAGAAACTTTAATTGCAAATACAGAAACCCACCCTATCTCAGCAGCAATCCTCGCTTATGCAGGAATTTTGGCGATTCATCCGTTCGTAGACGGAAACGGTCGCACAGCCAGGCTGCTTTTTAACTTAATATTGATGCAAGAAATCTCTGATTTTTCATTTATCCCGATCCACGAACTAAATATTTCCAGTAAATCTTCTATTTCTATCTACTTGAGAGAGTCTTTATTTACACATGACTTGAGGCCAATAATATTTTCTCTGACTTCATGCATAAAATGCACACACAATATAATTAATAACCAAATATAATTGCATATCTTACAATGAAGAATTTATTTAAATATTAGATTTTTATTAAATATATTGCATAGAAAAATTATTTGTTTTTATGAATTCTCTATATTCCCATCTTTCACCTAATGATGAAGGGAATCTATCATAAAACAAACGGCTTCCTTTGATGTTGAAGATTGTCATCCTTGATTGAGTGAGCCTGTTGATTAACTCAAAACCTCTCTCCAGACTGTCGACTGTGAGGCAATGCGATCTGATTTAGACAAAGCCCTTATGTATACAGTGAAAGCAAGGACGCATCTTCGGAGACTGGAAAAGAAAGACAGCAAAATACAACACAAAGACAGACATGCGCATTGGATACTAATGTGCACCAAAACGAAACAGCAGGAGAACGGAATGATATTCCCGAAACAGTAAAGATCGCTTGCGCTATCATTGCAAAATCATATTTCCATCGACCGGAAATTCAGGCTGATCCAAAAGAAAAAGGCGATAGATTCCGCCACAGGTGATCATGCAAGATTGAGGAAACCGCAGCTCGAACACAACCACACAATTGTCCGACGTCTGAACAAAGAATGCTTACCGCTCGAAAGCCGATGAAATTTTCATGGCAACGTAAGGTTTCATCTCAAAGAACCATCAAAATCTGTCCGTTGAACCCAAATCAGGACACGACAGAATCAATCAACGGTTCTTCGATCCCCACCTCCTATTTAATGATAGGACCGCAGGAGCCCCACCAGATGCCCCTGAACGCTCAAACGCTCCGCCGGGACAATGCGGGTCTCATAAGCAGGATTGGCAGCTTCCAGAGCGATTGTATTGCCCTTCCGGCGCAAACGCTTCAGCGTCACTTCAACGCCGTCGATCAGAGCGACAATAATCTGGCCATTCTCGGCATTCTCCGCCTTGCGAATAATGACCGTATCTCCATCCAGAATGCCGGCCTCAATCATCGAGTCTCCGGACACTTCCAGAGCATAATGCTCACCCGCACCAAGAAACGCGAGTGGGACCTCCACCTGCCTGCCGCCATCGCGCAACGCCTCAATCGGTTGCCCGGCCGCGATCCGCCCATAAAGTGGCAAGCTGATGGATCCCGCTGCCTCCGCAACCCTCACGCCCTGCAAGCGCCCCTTGAATCCGCCGGGGATGACATTCAATGCGGGAGAAACATTTTCCGGCTGCTCCGTATCCGGCAGGCGCAGAACCTCCAAAGCACGGGCACGATTATGCCGACGTGCCAAAAAACCACGTTCTTCAAGAGCAGAAATCAGGCGATGAATTCCAGATTTGGATTTCAGCCCCAAACCATCCTTCATCTCATCGAAAGACGGAGAAAAACCTGTCTTGCGCAGATGAGAATCAATGAAGAGCAGAAGTTCGTGCTGCTTCCGTGTAAGCATAAAATTTGGTCCTGCCCTGCTTTTGAAAACTCAATATAGTCTTTGTTTGTTCTGCATAGGTTCTATAAAAAGTCAAGGAAACAAGTGAAATCAACGACTTTTTCCTTCCGGCAGGACAAAAACAGGGCAAAATTCTCCCGCTTCCAGTTCAGCCGCATAAGGCGCACGTAAAATCAGCGCATCAGCCCCGGCCAGTGTCGCCATCATGGCCGAATCCTGACGCCCATATGGAGTGACCGTAAGCTGCCCTAGCTCCGATCGCCCCAAGGTCGCCCTGAGATGGTCCTCCCTGCGATCATTGGCTGGCAAAGTTTCCGTCACCAGCGCCATCACCGGCTCATCAAAAACATCGGCACATCCGCTCAGCACACGAATGGCTGGCAGCAGAAATCTCAGAGCGCAAACATAAGCCGCAACCGGATTGCCCGGCAGCCCGACCATCGGCACGCGCCCCAGATGGCCAAACATCAAAGGCTTGCCCGGACGCATCGCGATCTTCCAGAATTCTGTCCTGAGGCCTGCCGCCTTCAACGCGGACTGAACAAGATCATAATCCCCGACACTGGCGCCACCAATCGTGACCAGCAGATCGATCGCGTCCAAGCCTGACACAAGACGACGAATCTCAGCCTCATCATCCCGCGCAACAGGCAGCAGCACGACATCCGCCCCAGCAGAACGCAGCAGAGCCTGAAGCATCAGGCCTGCTGACCCCAGTATCCCACCCGGGGGCAATGCTTCTCCCGGCATGACCAGCTCATCACCCGTGGACAGAATAGCAACGCGTGGCCGGCGATACACAGACACCCAAGGGGCATTGCCCGCCGCCGCAAGCCCGATATCGCGACTGCCCAGCCTCTTTCCTGCTGCCACCAGAATGTCACCAGCCGCAAAATCCTGACCCGCCCGGCGAATGAACGCTCCAGCCTGCACATTCTCCGTCAGGAAAATATTTGCCCCCCTGCGTTCCGTATTTTCCTGAATGACCACCGCTTCCGCTCCGGCGGGCATCACACTGCCGGTAAAGATACGGATAGAGGTGCCTGGATCGACAGAAAGATCTGAAGGATGTCCAGCCGGAGCTTCCCCGATCACAGCCAGAAGGCGTCCGGCACAGGCATCTTCCGCCCTGACGGCATACCCATCCATCGAGGAAACATCTGTCGGTGGATTCGTGACATTGGCACGAACCGACTGCGACAGGACCCTTCCGGCAGCCTCCGGAAGACTGACCAACTCACTGCCTGTCGGCTTCATCGCCTCCAGAATACGGCTCCGCGCCTCGGAAACTTCGAGCATAACCGGCCTTTACCCCCGATTTTCTGACATATCTGGCGATCATATGCGCAAGAATGCTTGACCGAACGGTTCTCTATGCGCATTTTGCGCCAACTTAAAGCACACAGCCGCGCCGGAAGGTTCGCGGCCGGGGTAAGGTTCCGAGGATTCCATGGCCAAGACCAATGTCATTCAGATCCGGCTCGTCTCAACGGCCGACACAGGTTACTTCTATGTCACGCGCAAGAACGCACGCGCTCAGACGGGCAAGCTTGAGCTGAAGAAGTATGACCCTGTTGCACGCAAGCACGTCGTCTTCCGCGAAGCGAAGATCAAATAAGAAGCTGGTTCAGACCAGATATGAAAAGGCCGCTGGCAGATTTTGCCAGCGGCCTTTTTTTGCGCCCTAACTCACTGAAAAACAGGCAGAATTTCCTCAATACAACCTGTCATGCCGATCATAAGGCACAACAATTTCATTGCCATGCGCCAAGTTCAACATGGCTCTGGAACGCTCATCCAGAACGTCAGGATCAAGAGCCGTTTCCTTCAGGGCAGCAACCCGCCGCTTCCAGATCGCCTGCTCCTCAATCGCATTTTTCTCAGAAATCTTGGCCTCATCCAGCAGATGAATCTGCTCGCCATAGGCCTTCAGACCATGGTCGCCCTGCGTTGCCTGCCAACCGAAATAGCCGGTCAAAGCAAGAAAAAGAGTCGGTGGAATGACAGCTCGGATAAAACGTCGGACAACCCGAAGGATCTTCATATCACTCCCGCCTGCATGATTCGGCACCAAACATAACGGGAAAAACGCCCCTGACATGGCCTCATCATGGCAAGCAGAGCGAACTTTATAAAAAAAATCCCTCACGTGACAAAAAAGTCACGTAAGGGACCAAAGTCGTTCAGTGCTTCAGAATGGTGCGTCCAGCATAACGTGCTGCTGTCGCCAGTTCCTGCTCAATGCGGATCAGCTGATTATACTTCGCCGTACGGTCGGAACGTGACAGAGAGCCCGTCTTGATCTGTCCACAATTCGTCGCAACAGCAAGATCCGCGATCGTCGAATCCTCGGTCTCACCCGAACGATGGCTCATGACAGACGTATAACCGGCGCGATGAGCCATCTCCACAGCTGCCAGCGTTTCCGTCAGCGTGCCGATCTGGTTCACCTTCACAAGCAATGAGTTGCCGACGCCTGCTTCAATTCCGCGGCGCAGACGCTCTGGATTGGTCACGAACAGATCGTCTCCAACCAGTTGAACCTTCTTTCCCAGCGTTTCCGTCAGAAGCGCCCAGCCTTCCCAATCATCTTCAGCCACACCATCTTCGATGGAGACAATCGGATAACGGCTGGTCAGATCGGCCATCCATGCAACAACGCCACCAGCGTCGAGCGTGCGATTCTCACCTTCAAGAACGTATTTTCCGTCCTTGTAATATTCCGTGGCAGCGCAATCGAGCGCAAACGTCACGTCTTCACCGGGGCGATAACCCGCAGCTTCAACAGCACGGGTAATGTAACCCAGAGCTTCGTCAGCAGACTTCAGATTCGGTGCAAAACCACCTTCGTCACCAACATTCGTGCCATGACCGGCAGAAGACAGAGCCTTCTTCAACTGCGCGAAGATCTCCGAACCCCAGCGAATCGCTTCGGAAATGGTCGGTGCACCGACCGGCTGGATCATGAATTCCTGAATATCGATCGGGTTGTCCGCATGCTGGCCACCATTGATGATGTTCATCATCGGAACAGGCAGTGTGTGCGCGAACGGCCCGCCAATATAGCGATACAGAGGAAGATTCAGCTCAATGGCCGAGGCTTTGGCAATCGCCAGAGAAACGCCCAGAATCGCATTCGCACCCAGACGCGCCTTGTTCGGCGTGCCATCCAGCTCGATCATCGCGTTGTCCAGATCAATCTGATCCTGGGACTCCGCACCGTGCAGCGTCGGGAAAATGTCGGTCTCGACCGCTTCGCAAGCCTTCAGGACACCCTTGCCGCCATAACGGGACATGTCGCCATCACGCAGTTCGACAGCTTCATGAGCTCCCGTTGAAGCGCCCGACGGAACCGCAGCCCGACCTTTGGCGCCGGAAGCCAGTTCGACCTCGACCTCAACCGTAGGGTTGCCGCGGCTGTCGAGAATTTCCCGCGCGATAATATCAACGATAGCACTCATAAAATCTGCCTTTGCTTCTTGCGTCGTGGTGCAGAATGCAGGTCAAAAAAACCTTTGCATATTGTAGTGCATATTATCGCCGGGAAAAACCGTGCTTGAGGAATACCGCGTCAGCCCCGACGCAAACGCCGCAAGCCACCCGTCAGACGCGGGCAATAAGCATCGAACTTCCGCAATATGCTTCCAGCGCGCCAGACCAGACTGGTCCGCACACGTTCCAGCTCCGCCTCAGCCTGATGCACTCTCTGTTCCATCGTGTTCAGCTCTGCCTGCCGCTCCTGCGCGGCTTTCTGCATCTCAACAATCCGGACTTCCAGCGCCAGACGGGTGTCCGCCGACATACCCACAGGATCAGATTGCGGCTCATACCAGCGCAGAGGGAAATCATTGTAACGAATCCGCTCCGCTATATTCAGCGAATGCGGCTCATCATTCACCCACGCCTGAAACACAGCTTCTTCCGCAGAGCAGCGATCCAGATCCTCCTGCGACAGATGCAGGCCAAAATGAGCCAGAACACGCGTCACGATCTTATCGGTCGTGGACAGGGAACGGTCCGCAGGTGGCGCCAGCAAGGCCACTTTCCGTAAGGCTTCCCGTAACGCCCGCACCAGCAGGAAATCAGCCGCCACGGGTTTGCTGCTGCTCCACTCCAAATCGAAGAAGGTTGCTGTGCGGCCGTCTTCAGCAACGATCATGTTGAACGGTGTCGCGTCCACCATATCACCATGAACCTTGAGACCTTTTTCCAGACCTCCGACACCGGCACGCGCCAGCCACGCTTCGATCCAGACTGTTGCCCATCCTGTCAGTTGCTCAAGCGTCCAGCCATCACGCGACACGATATCAAGCAGACTGAACCACCAGCTTGGACGGGCTATATAGGCCTCGCGCTCCTCTTCCCCCGCAGCCCAGACATAACCGGCTTCGGTCGCTCTGGCTTTTTCACGACCAAGAGCATGGCGGGATACCATCACTCCTTCGCCCTCGATCGCGGCAAAGCGTGTTTCACGCACGAACGGACGAGCGCGCCCTGTCGAAAAATGCCACGCAAGAACAGATGAATCGGCAAGATTTTCAGCCTGCCCGGCAACCATCAGGAACGAGTTCGCCATCTCTGGCAAAAGACCATTCCGCTCCAGAACAGGCCACGCACGCTGTGGAGAAAAAACCGGTCGCTGCTCACATCCATTTGTCTCTGCGATCAGGAAACCGGGCCTGAAATCAGCATGATGCATTGCTTCCGGGGCAAGCATCAGTGTCGGCATCTTGTAATCAGGGAAAGGCAGCCAGGTTCTGACTGCCTCAAAACCCGCATCTGAAAAATGACGACACAGCTCAGCATGACCATATGTCACGGCTGTATCCGCGCTGTAGAGATCATTGACCCCAAACCACGGGATTCCCAGATGATCTTCCTTGTCTCCCGCGAGATATTTCAAACCAAGCTGATTTTCGATGGCAAGAAACAGAACACCATCAGGTTTCAGAAATTTCTTTATATGCCGAAGGAAAGTTGTTGCCCCGGTCTCTCCCGGCAAACCAGCCAGACGGGCATATTCAAGCACACCGACCACGACAACAGCGTCAAACTGCTCCTTGGGCTCAATGCCGAGAAGATCCTCTGCCACAACCTGCACATTGGAAAGATCATCCGTACGCGCACGGGCAATCGCTGCACGGCGCGAGCTGCCTTCCACAGCAACAACATTCCCGCCACCCTCTGCAGTCACTTCACCAAGATAACGTGTGACGGCACCACATCCGGCCCCGAGTTCCAGAATATTCTTGTCAGCCAGCCAACCCCCGAAAGGACGCAACAGATTGGCCCGCGCCGGGGAGAGATGATAGGTGGAAGGCCAGTCTTTCATTGCATCACGCAACTCGCGTGAAAAAACCGAACGATCCTTCGCGGAACGCACGACAGACATCAGGCGATTTTCCGTTCTGTCCCCGTCACTATAGTTGTTCACTGGAACTACAGCTCCTTCACGCACGAACACACCATCGTCATTCAAAGCGTAAAATCCGGATAGAAATTGCGATGGAGAACCAGAAACCTGCAACCGCCCCATAAATGTCCCTACCTCATATCAATCACGGCTGGAACGGTCAGCCGCGGCGGCGGGACACTATCGGAAAGAACTTAGCATGTCATGAATCTGAGAACATTCTCCACACATTCGAACCCGTTCTGATCAAAAACATCCAACAGACGCTCAGGATGCTTGTGAAACATCACGAGCCTTCATTATACCCCACAGAAAATTTCTGCCTCCATTTCTGATGACAGCTCCATCCTGAAATCTCAATGAAAGCAGAATATTTTCCTTTTTATGAGATATCGCCAAACTTCCCGGATCTGAATTCCTCCATGGCCTGATGGATCTCTTCCTGCGTGTTCATCACAAACGGACCATATCCCGCAATCGGTTCGTTCAGAGGTTCACCCGTGAGAACCAGAAAGCCCGTTTCCCCAGCAGCCTGCAACACCGCCGTATCGCCTTCAGGATCAAGAAGAACGAATTGTGCACTGCCAACAGTTTCCGCACCATTCACAATCAACTGTCCTTCCAGAACAACAATCGCGCAGGTATGGCCTTTGGGAAAATGCAGCGTGACTTCGCTGCCCTGATGCAGGATTGCATCCCACACGTTCAAATCGGAAAACACGTGTGCAGGTCCTTTGACACCATCATAAGACCCGGCAATGACACGCATGCTCCCTGCATTCTCACCGAACGAAACAGATGGAATATCAGCGGATATAATCGTCTGATAAGCCGCCGGAGCCGACTTATCGCTGGACGGAAGATTCACCCAAAGCTGCACCATCCGAAACGGGCCTCCCGTTTTGGCATAAGCAGGAGAGTGATATTCCTGATGCACAATTCCATTGCCCGCAGTCATCCATTGCACATCACCCGAACCGATAACGCCTCCACCGCCGGAGGAATCCCGATGCTCAACCTCACCATCATAAACGATCGTGACAGTTTCAAATCCTTTATGCGGATGAACACCCACACCACGGCGCTCAGCCGTCGGCGTAAATTCATAAGGGCCTGCATAATCAAGTAGCAAGAAAGGACTGAGATTGTTTCCAAAATCACTATATGAAAACAGAGACCTTACAGGAAACCCGTCTCCAACCCAGTGACCACGCTCATTACCATAGCGTCCAAGTATTTTCTTCTGCATGGAACTTCACTCCTCGCCTCTTGTGACAACAGGATATAGGCACGCGATCCCTGCCCCTGAAGATTGTCATATCAAACAAAGCGTCCTATTTTGGGAACGATGAAAGATCTGAATGACTTTGGCTATTTCGTGCAGGTCGTCAGGCATGGTGGCTTTTCAGCCGCTGCCAGAGCCACTGGATTGCAGAAATCCCTGCTCAGCAGACGTATACGCCTGCTGGAAGAACGTCTCCACACACAGTTGGTTCAACGCACACCTCGCCATTTCAGCGTCACGGAAGCAGGACAAAGAGTTTACGAACACAGCCTTGCCATGCTGTCGGAAGCCGAGGCCGCAGAACAATCGGTCGCCCCATTTCAAAGCGAACATCGCGGCACCATTCATCTGAACTGTCCGGTGGCGCTCCTGCATTATCAGTTCGGAGATATTCTGGCCCGCTTCATGAAGGCATATCCCGCCATCATCCTGCATCTCGATACAACGAACCGCGCCGTCGACGTCATCAAAGAAGAGCTGGATCTCGCAATCCGCGTCAGATTTCCGCCGCTACCTCCATCCGACCTGATGATGCGCACATTCGACACAAGCACGCACTGCCTTGTCGCGGCTCCCGATCTGGTGCCATATCCCCTCACCTCTCCCGCAGATCTGAAGAATTTCCCAAGTCTGGATTTTCACACTCTGCCGGGCACACACACATGGACGCTGGAAAATCAGGATGGCCAAACCGCCACTGTCTTCCATGAACCTCGTCTCGTCACCGATGACATGACCACGCTGAGAACAATTGCGCTGACAGGTGCAGGTATCGTCGAATTGCCAACAATCATGGTCTGGCAGGATATCGAAGCCGGTCGTCTTGTCCCTGTGCTGCCGGACTGGCATCCGAAAGCCGGGATCGTCCACGCCGTTTTCCCTTCACGCCGTGGTCTCATGCCTGCTGTCAGAACCCTGCTCGATTTTCTCGCCCATGAATGTCGAATTCAAAGAAAACGGGCCTCAGCCGCTTTTCGGATACCGCCGAACTTGCAACACTCTCCACCATCTAGCTGATCCACAATCCCTTGCCTGTATAATATGGAGATATCATAAGGGTGCCAAAAGCCAGACAATATCCGAACCGCCGCGCCCTTCTCCTCTCCGCACCAGTGGCTGCTCTCGCCATGACGCGAAAGCTCAGGGCCGCAGAATTACGTCCGCACATTGCGTCAGCCGAAGCGACACTCTCCATCAGCACGCAAGAAAGGCCGCGCTTTCTTCCACGAACACTTTGCGGACTGAGCCTTGAAACTGCAGCACTCGCAGAACCGGGTGTGCTCTGTCCCGACAATCATGAACTGATCGCGCTGCATCGTGGCATAGCTTCCAAAGGCATCCTGCGTCTGGGCGGAAATACCTCCGATGTTTCATGGTGGCAGGCAAAAAACAGCTCTCCCATACCGCAGATGCTGCACTCCCCACCCTCCACACACCGCCATTTCTTCGCCATCACACCGGAGCAGTTGCAAAATCTGAAGGGGTTCGTGGATCAGACAGGATGGGACGTGATCTGGGGGCTTAATCTGGGAACAGGAACCGCCGAGCAGGCGGCGGTCGAAGCTATTGCTGTTACCAAAATTCTCGGCAAATCCCTCATGGCCTTCCAGATTGGCAATGAACCTGATCTTTTCAATCGTTATGGTCATGCCATGCGTGGACAGAACTGGAGTTTTCCGTACTATCTGAACGAGTGGATCCATTATGCCCGCATCATCCTGAAATCCTGCCCCGATGCGGTATTCATGGGGCCAGATACCGCGATCAGTGATGACTGGATCAAAAGCTTTGCATATGGCGTTCCGGAAGATCTGCGCCCCCATCTGCTTGGTCTCAGTGGTCATTACTATGCTGAAGGCCCTCCGGATGCCCCGGAAAGCACGATTGCGCATCTTCTGACCGATAATCCCGTCGTGCAGAACCGCATCGACATGCTAAAAACAATAGAAGAAAAAACGCATCTTCCATTTTTTATGACCGAAGGCAACAGTTGCTATCTGGGTGGAAAACCGGGCGTCAGTGACAGTTTCGCGGCCGCACTCTGGGCAACGGATTATATTCTCCGCATGGCGCAAAATGGCTGCAACAGCGTCTGTTTCCATGGAGGGGCATCGGAAGTCGAGCACGCCAATAACGAACAATCACAAGGTGCTCGTAACGACGCTGAACGCAAACGAGCGAAAAATGGCGCATTCTATTCCCCCATCGCGGGCACGCCCACAACGGGATATCAGACCCGACCGCTTTATTATGGCATAAAAGCTGCTGCGGCCCTCGCCGGAACAACTCTTGCTTCCTGCATGCTGAAAGGTGCTGGTCCGGAACTGACAGCATATGCCGGACATGACGTGAACGGATTAACCCTCATTCTGGTCAATCGCAGCCTGTCGAACGATCTGCGCGTCAATATGACATATGATGGAAAGTCTGCCGAATTTTCAAAAATTCAGCGTCTGAGTGCACCTTCTGTCGATGCACTGGATAACACCCGTCTTGAAACAGTCTCCGGACAGGTTGCAGGACAAACAAGTATACCAAAAGCTTCGGCGCTGATCCTGAAAACATAAAACCCTCTTCGCTCACGCCAAAGAGGGTTTTATTTAATAACAACCTGAAGGCTCTTCCTCCGGTTTGGGAGGAAGAGCGTCGTTCAGGATTTACTCAGCCGCAACGTAAACCTGCCCACCAGATTCACGGAATTCACGGCTTTTCTCTTTCATGCCCGCCATACGCTGCGCATCTTCCCGCAGATCCTGACTGATCCGCATGGAACAGAATTTCGGCCCACACATGGAGCAGAAATGCGCTGTCTTGTGCGCTTCACGCGGCATGGTCTCATCATGGAATGCCCGTGCCGTATCGGGATCAAGCGACAGATTGAACTGATCTTCCCAACGGAACGAGAAACGCGCACGGCTCAGCGCATCATCACGCAGACGCGCTGCTGGATGTCCTTTCGCCAGATCAGCCGCATGTGCCGAAATGCGATAGGTAATCACACCTGTTTTCACATCGTCACGGTTTGGAAGACCCAGATGCTCCTTCGGCGTGACATAGCAAAGCATCGCCGTGCCAAACCAGCCAATCATCGCAGCACCAATTGCAGAGGTGATGTGATCATATCCCGGCGCAATATCCGTCGTTAGCGGACCAAGCGTATAAAACGGCGCTTCATGACAATGCTTGAGCTGCTTGTCCATGTTCGCCTTGATCTTGTGCATCGGCACATGACCTGGGCCTTCGATCATCACCTGACACCCCTTGGCCCAGGCAATCTTCGTCAGTTCACCAAGCGTCTCCAGCTCGGCAAACTGCGCGGCATCATTCGCGTCGGCCACTGAGCCCGGACGCAGACCATCGCCCAGCGAGAAACAAACATCATATTTCCGCATGATGTCACAGATTTCCTCAAAATGCTCATAGAGGAAACTCTCACGATGCTCCATCAGGCACCAGCTGGCCATGATCGAACCACCACGCGAAACAATGCCCGTCACACGTTCCGCCGTCAGCGGAATATGGGCCAGACGCACACCCGCATGAATGGTGAAATAATCAACGCCCTGTTCGGCCTGCTCGATCAGGGTGTCACGGAATACTTCCCATGTCAGTTTGCTGACCTCACCACCGACTTTCTCAAGCGCCTGATAAAGTGGCACTGTGCCTATCGGCGTCGGGGAGTTGCGCAGGATCCAATCGCGAATATTATGAATATTCCGTCCCGTGGACAGATCCATGACGGTGTCCGCACCCCAGCGGATCGACCAGACCAGCTTCTCGACCTCTTCCGCAGCCGAAGACGTCACAGCCGAGTTACCGATATTGGCATTCACCTTCACAAGGAGGTTGCGGCCAATGATAACCGGTTCCAGCTCCGGGTGATTGATATTCGCCGGAATGATCGCACGACCACAGGCAATTTCATCACGCACGAATTCCGGTGTGATGAAATCAGGAATCGCGGCCCCGAAATCTTCTCCATCCTTTCGACGGGCAGCTGCCCCGTCCGCTGCCTGCTGACGACCAAGATTTTCGCGATGCGCGACATAGATCATCTCTTCCGTGATGATTCCAGCCCGTGCGAACTCATATTGCGTAACGTAGGTCGCCTTGTCGCCATCCAGCACCTGATGGGGAGCCGGGCAAGGTGCCACAAGACGGTCACCCGAAGCACCACCATTGTCTTCGGGACGCACTTCACGGGGAACCACCTGCTCAAAGCCGCGCTTCTCAAGCCATGGGCTGCGCAGTCTGGGCAGACCAGCCGCCACATCGATGGTGACGCCGGTATCTGTATACGGACCGGATGTATCATAGACACGCAAAGGCTCTTCGCCCGCAGACGGATCGAGTGCGATTTCCCGGAACGGAACAAGGATCTCGGGATGGCTGTCTGGTGCGCTGTAAACCTTGCGCGATCCACAGATCGGGCCGGTGGTCACCTGTCCCGGAGCCGGGACGGCGTTTCCGGGGCTGGAAACCGAAGAAACATGATTCATTGAATAAACTCCCCCGCATAGTGCGAGGAACGGGCGGAACACACCGGAAGGACTCAGGACTCAACACCCGGACCAGCAAGACATATTCCAGCCAGTCCCTCCGCCGGTCTTAACCGGATCAGGTTCCCCAAACAACCACGATGGTCGCTGGCTGGGTCGCCGCGCCGCGCTGGTTTTCACAACGCATACCGGCCTCTCAGCTCCTTGCCGGAGCCCCCCTTGGCTGAGCGCAAACAGACCCGATCCACTGACCTGCTGTCAACAACGGAACACGTTCTCCCGCGCATCTCGACGGAACGTGACTTCCGCTCCCTGCCAGAACGAGAAAAAGATGCTAATAATTTCCGATGCCCGGGCCACGCAAAACCCGACATCCCCATTCCCGCCCGAAACCGCGGAAAGACGTGGGAAAATAGCTTCCCCCGGAAGCATTGACCTGCTCCAACATCCCTCCTACGCCGCACTAACGACCTATGTGCAGGAGAATTCTCATGAAAATCATCATCGACACCGATCCCGGTCAGGACGACGCGATGACCATCCTGCTCGCTCTCGCCTCTCCGGAAATCGAACTTCTCGGGGTCACGACAGTCGCAGGCAATGTTCCGGTTGCACAGACAACCGAAAATGCCATAAAGGCACTGGACCTTGTCGGACGATCAGATATCCCCGTCCATGCGGGAGCCGAGCGCCCGCTGCTGCGCCCCCCCGTCAACGCAACACATGTGCATGGCCAGACAGGATTCGAAGGCGTTGATCTTCCGCCTCCCTCCCGTCCGGCCACACCCGGTCATGCCGTCGACTTCATCATCGACACGGTCATGGCGCATCCGGCTGGCGAAATCACAATCTGCACCATCGGTCCCATGACCAATCTCGCACTTGCACTGGCCCGGGAACCGGCCCTGCGAACACGCATTGGCCGGATCGTTGCAATGGCAGGCGCCTTTTCTGAAGTCGGCAACATCACACCCGCTGCTGAATTCAACGTTTATGTCGATCCACACGCCGCCCAGATGGTTCTGACATCAGATATTCCGATCGTCATGCTGCCGCTGGATGTCACACATCAGATGCACACCAGCGCCGCACGACTGGCTCGTTTCCGGGCCATGCCCAACAGGGTTGGACCCGTGATCGCAGACTGGCTGACGTTCGAAAAAAAATTCGAAGCCACGAAATACGGCACCGATGGCGGCCCGTTGCACGATCCCAATACCGTGCTCTGGCTGTTGCGTCCTGACCTTTACCGCGGACGCGGCGTGAATGTGCGCATCGAAACAGACAGCCACCTGACCATCGGCATGACCGTCACGGATTGGTGGCAGATCACAGACCTGCCACGCAATGTCCTGTTCATTCGTGAAGCTGAAGTCGAAGCCCTCTATGACTTCATGTTCGAGCGTTTCTCACGCCTGTAATCTGATCGAATTACCCCGTGTCTGTACGCCAGACGGCGACGATACGGGGAAAATCGCTGTGAACGCCGCACCGGGTGGATCTCCGCCGGCGACGGCATCAGATACATCCAGACGGGCATTATGCAGCCGCAGAATTGAAACGACCAGGCTCAATCCAAGACCGCTTCCGGGAATGTGCCGACTTTTATCCGAACGATAAAAACGCCCCAGAACAGCTCCCCGTTCTTCCGGCACGATCCCGGGCCCGGTATCGGAAACCTTCAGTTCGATCTGCGCTCCCTTGCGCGCAAGACTTACACTGACTACCCCACCTTCGGGTGTAAATTTGATCGCGTTATCGACAAGATTGGCCAGAGCCTCAATCAGGAGATCACGGTCTCCATGGACCGAAAGATCGGGATTTTCCGGTCCCACCCGCTCAAGAAGAATGCCGCCAGCTTCGGCGATTGGTTCATAGAGATCCAGAATATCACTGATAATTTCATCAAGACTGACCGAACCGAAAGCATCGCGGCGACGCCCGTTATCGATCTCCGCCATACGCAACAGCGCCGTGATGACTGTAAAACACTGATCCAGATCAAGGATGGCGCGGTCTACTGCGTCCCGCAAAAACGTTCCATTCTCTTCCGAATGTGTCAATGCACGATCCAGAGCGGCCCGCACCCGTGCCAGAGGCGTGCGAAGATCATGGGCAATATCGTTCCCCACCTCCCGCATGTCGCGCATCAACTGTTCAAGACGATCCAGCATTCTGTTCACACTGGCCGCCATCCCCTCCAGCGCATCACGATTATGCCCCGTCGGCAGACGCTCATGGATATCACCGGCCATGATCCGGTCAATCGCTTCATACATGGCCTGCACACGCCCCAACGCACGCCGGCTCAGCCAGAATCCCGCTATTAACGCAAAAAGAAGGACCGGAACGGCAGCAATCAGGGAAGCACGGCGTAGAATGAGCTTGTGTTCAGCCAGAAGATGTAGGCTGCGGGCAAGAACAAGAATCTCTCCGTCGGGCATGACCTCGGCAAGAAAATCGAGCCGATAGGGAACGCCTTCCTCGGGCGTGACAACCAGCCTGTGAATCTTCCCATCAGCGACAAGCCCCGCTGGCCACCCTTTCATCTCTCCTGCGACATGATGGTGATCCGCCGTGAACACACCTGCCGTATTGACGACAACTCGCAGATCATCTGTCGCACGGCGGGCTATGACATAATCACGATGGGCTGCCGGCATCGCCGCCAGCAAGGCCGCTTCACGCAGCAGGATGGCCTCGGAACGACGATAATCAAGATCCGAAATCTGCGCGTAAACAAGAAAAAATTGCAAAATAAGCGCGGCAACAACCGCAAGGGCCACACCCAGGGGAAAGCGGAACCCTGATGTTCTCCAATGATCAGTCAGAGACACGCAGCATAAATCCAACGCCCCTGATACTGCATATCAGCGGCTCGTCTTCTGGAGCATCGACCTTCCGTCTGAGTTTCCCAATATGCACATCCACCAAGTTCGTCTGAGGCACGAAACGGTAATTCCAGACATCTTCCAGCAGCATGTTCCGGGTCAGAACCTGACCGGGGCGACGCATCAGATATTCCAGAAGACGAAACTCCCGCGGAAGAAGCTCAACCTCCCGCCCGTCACGTGTGACAGTCCGTTCGATCAGATCCATGATCAGAGGACCAACACGCAGAACCGTCTCTCTTGTATCCACCGGACGTCGTAACAGCGCCTCAATACGCGCGATCAGTTCCTCCATCGCGAACGGCTTGGTCAGATAATCGTCGCCCCCGGCCTTCAGGCCACTCACACGATCATCAACGGCAGAAAGCGCGGAAAGCACCAGAACAGGCACCTTCACTCCCTGCCCGCGCATGGTTTCAATCAGACTCAGCCCGTCCAGAACCGGCAGCATGCGATCAATGATCATGACTGAAAAACTGTCTTCAAGGGCGCATTTCAGACCGGCATCACCACTGGAAGCAACAATCACATCAAATCCGCGGCTGCGGAGCTCCTCGGAAATTTCCGTGGCTATCCCGGCGTCATCTTCCACCAGGAGGAGACGGGATCTCATATCTTCAGGAGATGGAAACGACATCATGGAACCATGCCAATGCGTTTTCCTTCACGATAAAACCATTAAAATCCGATTCATAATTGTTGTTACCGGACACACTAAAAACCTTTCGGAAACCCGAGAAGCCTTCAAAATTAACTATTTCTTCCAGAAATCAATATATTTCTCACGTCTGTAGGAAACAATGCCGTCAACGGGGTATCCATGGCAGACGACCAAGAAGCAGACGGAACTGCCGCTCCTGAAACAGCGGCTCCCCGCCGAAGTAAAAAACTTCTGCTCATTCTGCCTGTGCTTCTGCTGATCATCGGCGGAGGCATAGGGTACTATTTCCACCATAACCATGCGAAAAAGGCCCACGACAACAAGCCTTCCGACGCAACATCACTGATCAGCATCCCCACGATCATTTCCAATCTTGATGTGGGCTCTACACGTCCTGTCTTCGTGCGCATCACCGCAAAGCTTCAGGTCAGCAACACAACACCGGAAGAAATGGCTGAAAAAATGCCACAGATCCAGGACCTGTTTCAAAGCTATCTGCATGAAAGCCGGCAAAGCGAACTCAGCGGCAATGGCATCTATCGGCTGAGAGAAGCCCTGCTTGGACGGATTGCGACCGAACTTGCCCCGATCAAGGTTCAGGATCTGTTTTTCACGGAGTTCCTGATCCAATGAGCGCAACTCTCACACATCCAATCCACAACGTCTCCCGGACCGAGGCCTCCGCCACGAACGATGTCAGGACATCTTCAGGCCGGGAAGACGTCTCGCGTCAGGAAGAGAAAACAGAACCATCGGATCTCGAAAAGCACATCTTAAACCCTCCCTTCAGGGCTCCGGCACATGCCTCGCCCAACGGGCTGGAGCAGATCCTCCATTCCGGACAAGTCTCCTGCGAGAGACTGCCGATGCTGGAGATCATCTTTGATCGTTTTGTCCGCCTGTCATCTGCATCGTTAAGAAATTTCACCAACGATAATGTGGAAATTACGCTTGGCGACATCACTTCGATGCGATTTGGTGATTATCTGGATAATGTCCAGCCTGCATCTGTATTCGCTGTTTTCAAAGCTGAAGAGTGGGAAAATTATGGGCTTATGGTCATAAATTCTGATCTGGCCTATTCCATTATCGATGTTCTTCTGGGAGGCAAGCGCATGCCCCTCCCCCGCAATCTTATGACCCGCACACACACCGCCATCGAACAAGCCCTGCTTGAACAGATGGTCCAGCTTATTCTCCACGATCTTTCAACAGCCTTCGACCCTGTCTGCGCTGTCAGTTTTCTGTTCGAACGTCTTGAGATCAACACGCGTTTCGCCACGATCACGCGCGCATCCGGCGCAACATTCATGACGCGTATGTCGATCGAAATCGACAGTCGTGGCGGGGATATCGACATTCTCCTTCCACATGCGACCCTGGAACCCGTCCGCGATCTTCTTGCGCAACAGTTCATGGGAGAGAAATTTGGTCGGGATTCCGTCTGGGAAACACATCTTGCAACGGAGATCCAGAGCACAAGCGTCGATCTGCAAGCTGTTCTGTGCGAGCAAACCATTTCCCTTGGAACACTTCGCTCCCTGAAACCCGGTTCACAACTTGTGCTGGATTGTCAGAAAACCCAACCCGTCAGCCTGAAATGTGGTGATCTTACCTTATTCAAAGGGCAGAGCGGACGCATCAAACAAAATATTGCCGTCAAGATAAATGAAACAGTCATAAAAATGCCGGAAGGAATCCTTCTGAAAGAAACTTCTTATTCATAACTGGAATTTCCATGACAATTTTTGAATATTCCGTCGAATTATCTTTATCTCTCCTTCTTTGTGCAGGAATTTTCTGCAGCATACATATCGTGCGTTCCCTTGCCACACTCCGTCGGGATCGCTCCGAATTGATGCGGCTTATTGCGCAACTGGATGAAAGTGGTCGGCAGGCAGAAGATGGGATAGAAAAACTGCAGGTCGCCGGGGATGTCAGCGCACGCACACTGAACAGGATGATAGAACAATCTCGGCTTGTATGTTCCGAACTGTCCTCCATGGCAGAAAAAGGAGAAATCCTCGCTGAGCGTATTGAGATCCTACTCAGGAAAGAAAAGAAAACCGCTGAAACGGAAAACGAATTCTATGCAGAAAAATCGGTTCAGAATATAGAAAACATTATACGGAAAAATCATTCCACGAAAAACAGTAAAACGCAAAATACGAGCACACTCCCAATACCGCCACGCAAGGTTCGCAATGCGACCGAGCGCGACCTGATCCGTACATTCAGAACAGTCTGATATGACACGACCAAAACCTTCTCTCTCGCACCTTTTCCAGATAACGGGCTGCATGATGGCCGGACTTCTGGGACTCAAGATCTATGATCTCAGCGCGTCTTTCCTGTCCTCAGGACATACGGTTCTGAATTCAGATCTGGTTGCTGCAGCACATGCAAACGTTCCAACGAAAACAGACACACAAGACACCGCTGGTGTGCAATCAGGGGGAACTTCACCAGATCAGTCACATGTAGAAAGAAATGACTCTAACGGTGCAGCATGCGCCGATGGAAAAGGATGCATCGGACAATCTCCTGTTCCGGAAGAAGACATTTCTCCTCTTGCTGAATCCGCAAGACAGGATCTGCTTTCCAGCCTGAAAAACAGATCTGAAGAAATGGAGAAACAGAAACGCAGCATCACACAAGAACGTCAGGAAATTGATGCGTCGGAAACAGCCTTGCAAAAACAACTTAAGGACCTCGAAGTACGTCAAGCCGCTATTTCCCGGCAGATACTTGAGCAGAAACATGCCGATGATGCATCAATTGATCGGCTTGTGAAAATTTATGAAACCATGCCCCCACGTGATGCCGCGACAATTTTCAACATCATGGAACCGAGCATTCTTACCGCTGTGCTTTCAGTTATGAATCCCCGCAAGGCTTCTGCAATTATGGCTGGTATGTTGCCAGAAAAAGCAAACAAGGCGACACAACTGATGGCTCCGCAGGAACTCACATCCGATCAAAAAAAAATCCATGAATTTTTCTGAATATTTTCATGTGTGATATAAAAATATTCTCTATCATACATGAAATTTTTATAATTCATCATATACTGACGTCATCATCACTCTCACTTCAAACCATGCAATATACGCATATCCCGCCATGAAATGATTCAAAGAATGACGATCAGTAAAAATACATTCAAAACAAAATTTATATTTTTGCTTTTTGTAATAATACACTCAACATCTATGCCCGCCTCAGCCAAAACATCATCCATACACACAAAACACTCTGATAAGAAAAGCAATCTCTCTACAGATAATTCAAAGACAGATGCATTGCCCGCAGGATGGAAGAAAACCATCATAAGCCCAGAGAGTGACGATACCGAAGATAAAATAAATTCTGATAATTCCCTTGATAATAAAAATAAAACTGAAATTAGTACAATATTCCTTCCTTTGAGACAGGATTATGGAATTGCGGCTTTCCAGACTGCCCAGGATTTCACAATCGCCATTGATCATTCCATCCCCCTTGATATCAGCTCCCTGAACAACAACACCCTATATAAAATTCTCCCTCTACATATCTCAAATAATTCGACAATCATACACATTCACAGCAATCAGCCTGATATAAAATTCTTTATCCAGAAAAAAATGGGAGGATGGCTCATCAGCACAACGCCTCTTCCTTCAAAACATCTTCCAACCATAACACCAGAAATTCGCGATCAGGGTGTGCTCTTTCACTTCCCAAAACCGGGACATATCGTCACATTACCAGATGAAAAACATGGTGGCAGAATTCTGGTCGGAACCTCAAGCGAAGAAACCGCGCCGGTCACTCAACCACGCTCATGGTCGAATTATGAAATAAACCCATCCCTTCAAGGATTGGTTATATCCACAACCGATAACTCCATCGAACTCAGATCAGCTTCGGATGGTGCTTTTCTCGATTTCTCCAACAGCACATACCCTCACCTCCAAGATCTTACGCTCGAACCTCTCTCACCTTCTGATGCCGACTGGTCATGGCTGACATTAAGTGGAGAATCTCCTGAGGCACTTAATGAAAATTTCAAGCGTTTCCGTCTTCAGGCTGCAACATCACCTCAAGGCCTGAGAACAAAACCGCGTCTCTCCGCTGCCCGCATGGCTCTCGCCATCAACGCCCCCAAGGAAACGCGCGCCATTCTCGAGGCCATTACATCGGATGATCCAGAGAGCCTCAAAAATGCATCCATCCTGTCCCTTCAGGCTGTCTCTGGCCTCCTTGTCGGAGATATGGATGCAGCCAGACCGCTATCCTCTATTCCGCCACCTCCAATCGGAGATGATGAAGCATTATGGAGCGGCCTGTACAAAGCACGCACGGATTCCGATAAAAAACTGGCCGCAAATCTTCTGGCTAACGGCTGGTCACGTTTGCAGGCCTACCCCGCTCCGTTGCGCAACAATATTGCACCAGGAATCGCCGAAACCATCGCCCGATACGGTTCGGCCGATGATCTGATCAGCATAGCAACGCTTCCTGAAGCCCCGGAATTCCAGCTCACAAAAGGATTGCTTTTACTGAGAGCCGGCAACACGGAGAAAGCTCTGAAGACTTTTGTCGATCTCTCCTCCAGCCCGTCACCCCGCTTCAGCGTGCCGGCTCAATTGGAAGCAATCAGTCTCAAAGAAAAAAATGGCAGCATGACGCATCAGGAGGCGGCGAATGCTCTGGAGAACCTGCGTCTGACGGCAAGGCTGGTCGATCGTGAAGAAAATCTCCTGCTCGCCCTGATGCGTGCATATGCAAACTGCAACGACTGGTCGCACGCTCTGATCACCGCCGATGCCCTCACACTACAATTCCCCGATCACAGCGCACTACTGACCCCAGATCTCCTCAATATCGTCACCCATCTGTCCGAATCCTCTCCTTCGGAAGCATCAACGACAGAGCAGATTGATACTGCTGCCCTGATCAGTTCCCACATCGAACAATTACCCGACAGTCCGGAAAAGGCGAACATCCTCGCATCCCTTGCGGAGCGCCTCAATAATCTGGGGCTACAGGCGGAAGCCTCCAACACTCTCGGAAAAGCATTGCCTCTGACGGATAATGCCCAGCAAAGAGCTGAATGGGGGATGCGTCTTGCCACAATGGAAATGGAAGCAGGACATACCAATCCCGCACGTCAGGCTCTGGACGCAACATCGTCGCCTCAACTTCCGGACGACCTTCAGGCACGACGCAGATTTATCTCCGCCCAGCTTTTCATGGATGCCGGCAACCCGGACAAGGCCCTCCAGATCATCGGAAACGACAAAACGGATGCCGCACTCGATCTGCATGCCCATATTCTTGAAACCACCGGAAAATGGGAAGAAGCAACATATATCGTCAGCCACATGGCAGGCCGGTCACTGCCACGTCAGGGACCATTGGATGCAGACCAGCAGGCTCTCGCCCTCCGCCTGGCGACTGATGCATCGCATGCGAACAACGCGCGCACATTGGAGAAACTGAAGCAGTGGATTGGCGACAGAATTACCGATGAACGCAGCAAAAAAATATTTGATCTCCTGACCACTTCAACAGGAAAACCACAGCAAAATGCAAGGATGCATGCAGAACCGGACAACCCCGCGTGAATATTACATCATGATTTCATATAAAATCACTTGCATATGGGAAACGCTGGCCCTATCAAGCCGGTTCTTGGCCCAAGGGGGCGATATTTTTTGCCCAACAGGCTGTCTACTGGTTTAGAGGTACGTGATGAACGCACTTGCTCAACTGGGGATGGTCTCGGAACTCCCGAGCAATAACCAGCATGTTTCTGTTTCCGCCGATAACGAAGAGCGGAAGGATTACTTTGTCGAACGCGATGGCATGAAGTTCGCAGGAACTCATCTGCTGGTCGATCTCTGGGGGGCGACGAATCTCGACAACCCCGAACAGATCGACAAGACGCTGTGTGAAGCAGCCGTCACAGCCGGTGCAACGATCCTGCACAGCCATTTTCACCATTTCACGCCAAATGGCGGCGTATCTGGTGTTGTTGTCCTCGCAGAGAGCCACATCTCCATCCACACATGGCCAGAGCGCAACTTCGCCGCTGTGGATATCTTCATGTGCGGCGTCTGCGACCCCCATCTGGCCATCCCGGTCATGCAACGCCTGTTTCAGGCTGAGCGCATCGATGTCGATGAACAGCGCCGCGGCAAGGTGACAATTACCGGTTAATCACCCGGAACGGCCGGATTTTTTCCGGCCACGGGACGTTTCAATGCGCGTGGATGCCGTAATTACCGACGACGGTGTTTCCTGAGTCGGGAATATTTCATCCGCGCTGCAATGAAACTGTCACCCCCGATAACGCCCTCCGCCTTTATAATCTCCCTGAAATTTACCGAGTGACGCTGCCGGGACAGAAACCCGCAGGGCATGTGTCCTGTCGCTCCATATCTGATCAGTGAACTGGAATCTCCAAATGTCCGAATCATGGATTACCGAAGATCTTTACGACAGCTGGGGTCAGAGGTTTCGTGCAACGCGTGAACTCGTTCACACGCAAAGCCCGTTCCAGGACATTCGGATCATCGAAACAGACAGCCACGGACGCGTCCTGTTCCTCGACAATGTCGTCCAGATCACAGAACGTGACGAATTCGTCTATCAGGAAATGCTGACACACGTGCCGCTGCTCGCCCATGGCGCAGCACAGCGCGTCCTGATCATCGGTGCGGGTGATGGCGGCGTTCTCCGCCGCGTCCTGCAACATCCGACTGTCGAAAAAGCGGTTATGGTGGAAATTGACGGCACAGTCGTCGAGCTGTCCAAGCAGCACCTGCCTAACATTTCCGGAGATGCATGGAATGATCCACGCGCCGATGTCATCATTGGCGACGGTATCGAATATGTCGTTCAGGCTCCGGACAATTCCTTCGACGTGATCATTGTCGACAGCACGGATCCGATTGGCGTCGGCGAAGTCCTGTTCACCGATACATTCTATGAAAACTGTGCCCGCGTGCTTGGCGAAAACGGCCTGATCGTCAACCAGTGTGGCGTGCCGTTCATGCAGGCCGATGAACTGCGTGAAACCAGCCTGCGTCGCGCCCGTTTCTTCAAGCATGTATCGGCCTATGTCGCCGCAGTTCCAACCTATGTTGGCGGCTTCATGACGCTGGGAATTGGCAGCAACCGTGACATCGCCGGACAGCAAAATCTGGAAACGATTCGCAGCCGCGCCGAAGCCGCCGGTCTGATCGGTCTGACAGATTACTGGACACCAGAAGTGCATATGGGCGCCTTCTCTCTGCCGCCTTATATCTCACGCTGCCTGCCTGACGATAACCGCTGAAACACTCCCCGCGATCCGAAACAGATTTCGGATCGCGAATGAGCAGGTTTCAATTGACCTGTTTCCATTCCCCTGTCAGATAGAAAAAATATCGCAGAGGGAGAGACTGGACAGCAATGTTCGGCGCCGAAGGAGCAACCGCCCCGGAAACTCTCAGGCAAAAGGACCCCTGTGATTTCAAACTTCTGGAGAGAGGTGCGCCATGGGCGTGCCCGCCGACGGGATAGCAATCTCAGGCAAAGCGGACAGATGGGGCGCGTCGGTTAATCCCGCTGGAGCGCGTCTGCATGTCTGCTACGTCTTTCTCTATTATCCCGGTTTCCTTCCATGAATAACGAGCTCCTACGGACTCCCCTTCATGGGCTGCATGTTTCCAATGGCGGAAAGATGGTTCCCTTCGCCGGTTATGACATGCCCTTGCAATATGCACCGGGCATTCTGGCGGAGCATAACCACACGCGCGAACATGCCGGATTGTTTGATGTGTCCCACATGGGGCAGGTCCGTATCATCCCCCGCAATGGCAACATCGAAGAAGCTGCAAAAGCCTTCGAAACACTGGTTCCCGTCGATATCGTCGGCTTGAAACAGGGGCGCCAGCGCTATGCCCTCTTCACGAATGAAAACGGGGGCATTCTGGACGACCTGATGGTCTCCAATTTCGGCGACTGGCTCTATGTTGTCGTCAACGCTGCCTGCAAGACCGAAGATATTGAGCGGATGCGCAACGCTCTCGCAGCAACCTGTATCGTTGAGCCACTTGAAAGCCGCGCTCTCCTTGCCGTGCAAGGACCTGAAGCCGCGCAGGTCATGGCACGTCTGCTCCCTGAAACAGAAGAAATGCGTTTCATGGATGCCCGGATCATGAGCTTGGGAGGTGCGGAAATCTTCATCTCACGCTCAGGATATACAGGCGAAGATGGCTTCGAAATCAGCATTGAAAGCATTGATGCGGAACGCCTTGCCACGCTGCTGATGGAACAGCCCGAAATCAAACTGATCGGTCTTGGCGCGCGTGACAGTCTGAGACTTGAAGCAGGCCTCTGCCTCTATGGATCAGATCTGGACACAACAACCACTCCCGTCGAAGGCGCGCTGGAATGGGCCATGCAGAAGAGTCGCCGTGCTGGCGGCTTGCGTGCTGGTGGTTTTCCTGGTGCCGACATCATTCTGGAACAGCTTGCAAACGGCGCATCACGCCGTCGCGTCGGCCTGAAAGCCGAAGGCCGCGCCCCTGTGCGTGGCGGAGCTCCACTTTTTTCATCAGCAGACTCTGACAGCCAGATCGGCACAGTCACATCCGGCGCCTTCGGCCCCACCATCGAAGGGCCGGTCGCAATGGGATACGTCACGACAGACCTCGCCGCTCCCGGAACGCCCCTGTTCGCTGAACTGCGCGGAAAGCGCGTGCCAGTCACGGTCGTTCCCATGCCGGTCGTGCCGTCCCGCTTTCGCCGCTGATTTCTTTCACCCCGGACATCACCTGTCCGGGCTTTCCGACCCATCAGGATCTATAATTTCATGACAACCTATTATACACGCGAACACGAATGGCTCCGCATCGAAGGTGACATCGCAGTTGTCGGAATTACAGCACACGCAGCAGAAGAACTGGGCGAACTGGTGTTCGTCGAAGTGAAAGACGCTGGCACAACACTCAGCCAAGGCGACAGCGCTGCCGTTGTCGAGTCCGTCAAGGCCGCTTCCGACATCTATGCCCCCGTTGATGGTGAAATCGTTGAAAGCAATACAGCTCTTGGCGATGATCCTGCCCTGATCAGCAACGAGCCTGAAGGTAAAGGCTGGATCTTCCGGATGCGTCTCAGCAATCCGGCCCAGCTGGACAGCCTGCTGGATGCAGAAGCCTACGCAGCCCTGCTCGCCTGATTTTTTCCTGAAAAGGCCGGTCGTATAGCGCCGGCCTTTGTCTTTTTTCCTCTCGATCGAGAGCGCACGCGTGAACGCCATGCCCCCCATTTCCACATCCCCCATCTGGTCCGACCTTAAAGCGCCTGCCGATGCCTTCGCACGCCGGCATATCGGTCCCGGTCCGGAAGACGTCACAGACATGCTGGCCACAATCGGTGTCACAACCACCGATGAACTGCTTGCTCAGACCGTTCCGGCACAGATCCGCATGACGGGAGATATGGGCGTCGGCCCCGGCGTCTCGGAAACGGAAGCTCTCGAACTGCTGCGTGAAATCGCCAGCCAGAACAAGGTCATGACCTCCCTGATCGGTCAGGGTTATTATGGAACCGTTCTGCCTGGCGTCATTCAGCGCAACATTCTCGAAAACCCAGCCTGGTACACCGCCTATACCCCTTATCAGCCCGAAATCAGCCAAGGACGCCTTGAGGCACTGCTGAACTTCCAGACATTGATCTGTGAACTGACAGGGCTTGATATAGCAAATTCATCCTTGCTTGATGAAGCCACAGCTGCCGCCGAAGCAATGACGCTCGCGAAACGCTCAGCGAAAAGCAAGGCGAATGCTTTCTTCGTCGATTCCGATACTCACCCGCAAACACTTGCGGTTCTCCGCACCCGTGCGGAAGCCCTGGATCTGGAAATCGTTACGGGCAGCCCGGCAACCGATCTGAAACCATCGGAAGTGTTTGGTGCCCTGTTCTCCTGGCCCGGCAGCTCCGGAGAACTGCGTGATCCGACCGAAGCCATCACGGCTCTTCATGAAGCCGGAGCCATCGCCGCAGTCGCTGCTGATCCGCTGGCCCTGACTCTTCTGAAAACCCCGGGAGATATGGGTGCCGACATCGCCATCGGTTCCACGCAACGCTTTGGTGTCCCCATGGGCTTTGGTGGACCACACGCTGCCTATATGTCCGTGCGCGATGCCCTGAAACGCAGCATGCCCGGTCGTGTGGTCGGTGTCTCCATCGACAGCGCAGGACACACAGCCTATCGCCTCGCCCTGCAAACACGCGAGCAGCATATCCGTCGTGAAAAAGCGACTTCCAATATCTGCACCGCACAGGTTCTGCTGGCCGTCATCGCTTCCATGTATGCCGTCTATCACGGCCCGGAAGGACTGACCGCCATTGCCCGCCGCATCAACGGTCTGACTTCCGTTCTGGCCGCTGGGCTGCGTGCCATGGGTCTGACGGTCAAGACCGATGGTTTCTTCGACACCATCACTGTCGCGCTGGATGCTGACTCGGCTTCACGTGTGCTGACGGCTGGCGCTGCCGCAGGCATGAATTTCCGCAACACTGGCAGCGGACAGATCGGCCTCAGCCTTGACGAAACGACCACCCCTGAAATCGTCCGGAAAGTATGGGCAAGCTTCGCTCCGGAAGCCGCAGCGGGCCATCTTCTCTCCACACTGGAGCAGACGCTGGCGGGTCATGCTTCCGGCATTCCTGACAGACTGAAACGTCAGGGTGCTTTCATGTCGCAGGCCATTTTCTCGGCCGTCCGTTCTGAAACCGACATGCTGCGCTATCTGCGTCGTCTGGCAGACAAGGATCTGGCACTGGATCGCTCCATGATCCCGCTGGGTTCCTGCACCATGAAGCTGAATGCAACGGCTGAAATGCTGCCGATCACATGGCCGGAATTCGCAAATATTCATCCATTTGCGCCCGAGGACCAAACCTCAGGCTACAGCAAACTGTTCTCCGATCTGGAAACATGGCTCTGCGCCATCAGTGGTTATGATGCGGTTTCTCTGCAGCCGAATTCCGGTGCTCAGGGCGAATATGCCGGTCTCCTTGCCATCATGGGATGGCAGGCCGCCCGTGGCGAAGGTCATCGTGATATCTGCCTGATTCCGGCCTCCGCTCATGGCACCAACCCTGCTTCCGCCCATATGGCGGGCATGCGTGTCGTCGTCGTCCGCTGTGATGATAACGGCAATGTGGACCTCGATGATCTGAAAGCCAGAATTGCTGCCAATGAGGGCAAGATCGCGGCCATCATGATCACATATCCTTCGACCCATGGCGTGTTCGAAGAATCTGTGTGTGAGATTTGCGAACTCGTCCACGCAGCCGGCGGACAGGTCTATCTCGATGGCGCCAACATGAATGCGCAGGTGGGCCTCTCCCGCCCCGGCGCCTTTGGTGCGGATGTCAGCCACTTCAATCTGCACAAGACATTCTGCATTCCACATGGCGGCGGCGGACCGGGCATGGGACCGATTGGCGTGCGGGCTCATCTCGCCCCATATCTGCCCGGACGTCCGGAACGCGGGGAAGAACGCGCTGTTTCCGCAGCACCTTTCGGCTCTGCCTCCATCCTGCCGATCTCGTGGGTTTATATCCGCCTGATGGGAGACGAAGGTCTGCGCCGTGCCACAACCGCCGCGATCGTGAACTCCAATTATATCGTCGCGCGTTTGCAGGAAGCCTATCCCGTGCTCTATCGCGGCACGCATGGATATGTGGCGCATGAATGCATCCTCGACCTGCGTCCGATCAAGGACCGTTGCGGCGTCACCGTGGATGACATCGCAAAACGCCTGATCGATTTCGGCTTTCATGCACCGACCGTCAGCTTCCCGGTTGCCGGCACATTCATGATCGAACCGACCGAGTCCGAGAGCAAAGCAGAGCTTGATCGTTTCTGCGACGCAATGCTCGCGATCCGTACGGAAATCAGCGCCATCGAAAATGGCGAGAGCGATATCGCACAATCTGCACTGCGTCATGCTCCGCACACAGGTCGCGACATCGCACAGGCAGAGTGGGAACGCGGCTATTCCCGCGCAGAGGGCTGTTTCCCCGGAGACGTTGCCCCAGAGACGAAATACTGGCCGCCCGTAGGCAGAATCGACAATGTTTACGGCGACCGCAATCTGGTCTGCTCCTGCCCGGACATCAGCGCATATTCCGAGCAGTAAAATCAAAGAGTTCCACCACTCCTCCTGTCTGGTAAAATGCCAACAGGGGGAGCGGTTCCTGACTCCATCTGAAGATCAAACCGTTTAAATCTGCGTTTCGATTGAAGCTGAGAGAACGATTGCAGCGACAATGACAGCAGGCACTGTCAAAAGCGTTGCAATACATAATGGCCGCATCAACAAAGGCAGCCACAGATAACGCAGCGCTTTCCCCGGAGAAAGCGCCAATGTGCGAATGGTTATTCCTGTTTCCGCAGGCATTTCCAGCAAGAATCCCAGAAAAGGGCAACTCGCCAGCGGTATCAGACAGATCCCCTGCAGCACCGCCTCCATCCACATTTTCTGTGGGCCATATGGGCTGAAGGGAAGACAAACTGCCAGAACAGTGGCGGGAATCACTAAAATCGTCAGCGGCAGACGAAGGCGTTGAGCCGGTACACGTAGCAATGTGACAACACATCCGCACACGACCACCAGCAGGATCAGAAAAAACGGAAATCCGATAGCAGGCGAGAGGCTTTTCACGGTCGCGCCAGCCACTGGTTAAAGCGTGCGGAAATGTCCGTCAGATGCTTTGCCCAGAAATCATCGTTGACGTTCAGAACGCGTGCTCTCTCGTCAGACACCTGATATTTCTGCATGAAAGTCTGGGTCTGTGGGGCGGTTTTCAACCAGGACATCAGCGCCTGCGCCTTGATCGGCGATGCCGCGCTCATGGGCACAGCCCATTCCCATTTCGTCCGAAGATGCAATGCCGGGGAAAGAGCAAAGCGTCCGGGGTTCGCCCCTCCTGAGGAAAGAGAAACGATTTCCGGTGCAGGAGCGGATGTCATCAGTGCCGCACCGGATTTCATGACCGCGGCAGCTTCTGTTCCCGTGTTCCACCACACAATATAGGGCCTGATCTGATTAAGACGCCTGAAAGCGCGATCCAGCCCTTCCGGAGTGCCCAGAACATTATAAATGTCTTCCGGCGGCACTCCATCGGACAAAAGTGCGATTTCCAGCGTCGTGCGCGGATCACGCCGCAATCCCCGCTTGCCGGGATGCCGGGCAACATCCCAGAACCCGGCCCAGCCGGGTTCACTTTCCAGTCGCGAACTGTCCCATGTCAGAACAATATCCACTGACATCGCAGGCAAACCACAAACCGGCTGTGTGCCCGGCGTTGTGCTGCTCATATCAATCTGCAGCAAACCCTGTGCGCATGCGAAACGGACAAGCCCGCCTTCCGCCATCAGCAGTGACCATCTGCGGAAATCCACATGCTTCTTCGGATTTGCGATTTCCTCGAACTGTCGATGAAATGCAGCCAGCGTGCCATCCCATTTATCGACAGACACAACAACGGCTTCCTGATGGCGATAGGGCTCCCAAAGCGCCGTTTTTTCTTCCTGTGCGATAACACCGCCAGGTGTTGCGACCGTCAGATAAGATGGATGATGCTGTCGCACATAAGCGGTAGAGGCTTCTGCTTTCAGCGACACAGCCGCCAGCAACAGAGAAACTCCTGCCAGAATCATCTGCCGACGATGCTCCTTCCGCTTCCGGCACACCATCCCGGCAACAGGCGCAAAAAGATGGACGCCCGCCCTCGGGCGACGACTTTTCACAGGCAAGGAACACATTGGCAAAAAAGACGCCTCTCCATTTACTCTATCACAACCTGTTTAACCTTTATCCGCCGCAGACGGAAAGGCTACAGCCGCATTCTCCTGCCAAACCAGACAGGCTTCACTGCCCGGACGCATATTTCGCGACCCCAGAACCGATGGACGATGCACAATCACTTCCCCGCCATCCGGCAGGCGGAACACCAGACGAAAGACATCTGCCATCTGAACGACTGACGCCAGAGTCCCAACGAGAGTCGCAGTCTCGTCATCTGGCTTCGCACCGAAAACAGGTGTGATCCGTCCCGGCCTGACGCAAACATCCACCAGCATGCCCGGCGTCAGGACGCCTCCAGATGTGGCGCAGACCACAACACCCGCCGCAAGCCGAACGCGCACGATATCGTTTTCTTCGTCAATCACGATACCACGCAACAGAACCGCGTCGCCAAATCCCACCGCAACACATGCATCCGCCGGACGGTCAAACAATTCATCAGGCCGTCCTGTCTGCAACAACACACCATCAGCGATCACACCGATGCGGTCTGCCATAAGAAGTGCCTCGTCCCGCTCTCCCGTCAGCAGCACAAGACTGAAACCCCAGGATGACTTCAGACGGCGAATCCGTGCGACCAGTTGTGAACGCTCTGCATGGTCAAGACCGCGAAAGGGATAATCCAGAACAACCGTTGAAGCACCTGTCACCAGCCCCCGCGCAAGAGCGACTCGTATGCATCCTTCCTGCCCCAGTTGCATCGGCTTCAGATCAGCTTCCGCCTCAAGTCCCGTCAAAGCAAGCACGCGTGCGACGCGCGCCGAAATTTCCGCGCCTGGCAATCCCTCCCGAAGTGGCAGGGCGATGTTCTCCCGGACAGTCAGATGTGGGAACAGGGCCAGTCTTGATGTGACAAGCCCATATCCTTCCGGGCCTGTTCCCGCGCGCATGAAGGCATCCATGATCTGTTCCGGCAATGGTGGCTGCGGACCATCGTCCCGACCTGTAATGGCCTTTCCACCAACGACCGCTGCCATTTCACCCAGATCGAGAAAGGCGATCGTCTCTCCTGCCCGCAATTTCAGGACAGAGATATCCGGCGATGAAGAAAACACCCGATCAGAAGAAAAAAGAAGCCGGGCTTCCGCAGGGGGGACAGAAAATTGATGCATGACACTATGGAACCACAAACATGCTACAGAGTTTGAAGAGATCTGCCGGAACGATATCCGGAAGCCCCTCATATGGAAACGGAGTGATTCCAAATGTCTGCCGAAAAAATCAGCGAGAATTTTCTGGAAAGCCTCACCGAAACCACGACATCCATCCGCAAGGAAGTGGATGTCATCAAGGAACAGCTCGAAAAATTCGTGTCACAGAGTGTCATCCCTGAGCTTGATCACGCGACATCAAAAGCAACCGATGCTGTTGCCTCCGCTCGTGAACTGGCAGACAATCAGGCAAGAAACGTCTCGACAAGAATCATAAGCCAGCCATTGATGTCGATCGCGGTCTCCGCTGTTATCGGATTTATCGCTGGCCGTCTGTCCCGCTAACCGCGAGCGGACGCAGGAACAGTGAAGTAAAGGTCTCATGCGTATTTTTGAAGCCGGACAGTCCACACTCGACTCTCAGATCGAAGTCATCAAATTCAGCAGCCTGAGGGTCGGAAAACAGGTTGCCCTGCTGATCATCGCCGCAGTTTTCGGGTTCTTCGCCCTGATCTCCGGCCATGCACTGCTATGGGCCATCTTCCTGTTCGAATTCCATTTCGGACCCGTATGCTCGCCGGCAGCTGTCTTCGGGTGCGACATCCTCGCCGCGCTCATCTTCATCCTGTTCGGACGCCGTTCCTATGTGACCCCAGCCGAAATGAGAGCCCGCGTCCAGCTTGACCGGCACCTTTCCGATCTGCGCCAGACCATAACGCTCAGCACCATTCTGGCCACGTTTGCCGGCCCTATCGGTCGTTATGTTGGCAGTCAGTTTTTCTCAAGAAAACGCTGACCTGACTGCATATCGCTCAAACATCGTGCAGCCTTCACGGGCTCACGATGTAAAGGACTGAGGTTACACACCCGTCAGCGGCAGATGCGCACAATGCGGGTTAATTTCAGGCAACAGACTAACTTTCCCTCCGGGGCATCCAGCCTGTGAATAAGGGCAGAACAAATCCCGCAGGAAATTATTTATATTTTTGTATATATAAATGACGTCTGTTCTATTTTTATTCAAATGATTGCATAATCCCTGAAAGACACGGCA
Organism: Drosophila lacertosa; assembly: GCA_004143845.1. Lineage (NCBI taxonomy): Eukaryota > Metazoa > Arthropoda > Insecta > Diptera > Drosophilidae > Drosophila > Drosophila lacertosa. The sequence goes on along the minus strand of SCDZ01000019.1, from coordinate 25,383 downwards.
ATTTCCGGGATTTCACGTGAACAGATTCGTAAAATTTCTCTGCGTCAGCAGCGCGTTTTCTATTATGACAGCGCTCACCGTATCCTCATCAATCGCGGCCTCCTCTAAAATAGAGCCAAAGGTGATTGTCGTTGCCGGTTGGGAAAACGGTGCGGACACCGGTGATGCTCCAGGCGAATACCAGTTCTGGGTAGAACGCCTGCATCTCGACCAGACTGTTCCCGTGACCGGAATTCCGACACAGATCCTTCGTCGCAACAAGGATGGAGTCTATGGCATCGTCCTGAAGGATGGCGTAACGGACCTGACCGCTCTGGCGCTCGATCCGCATTTCGATCTGCGTCACACCTATTGGATTTTTACCGGAATTTCCGGCGTCAATCCGAACGTCGCCTCCGCCGGAAGTGTTGCATGGGCACGTTGGGTCGTTGATGGAGACGCTCTGCGGGAAATAGATGATCGCGCCATCCCCGCAGGCTGGCCCTATGGTCTGTATGCAATCGGAGCCGAAAAACCCAACACTCTTCCCGACAATCCCAACCATTATGGATCAGTTACGGATGTGGCACAGTTGACCAAGGCCTATCCCCTGAATCAGGGGCTGGAACACTGGGCCTATACAATCAGCAAGGACGTGCCGCTCAAGGATAATCCCGTTCTGGCAGAACGCAGAACACAATGGAAAAATTATCCGAACGCACAAAAGCCCCCTGTCGTCATAGAAGGAGAAACACTGGGGGCATTGCGTTACTGGCACGGCAAGGAACGCAATCAGTGGGCTGAAGACTGGGTGCGTCTATGGACCAGAAATCAGGGACAGTTTGTCATGACGAATGAGGAAAGCCAGACAAACCAGGTGGAAATGCGACGGCTTGCCAAGTTCGGCTATATTGATCCCGATCGGATCATGGTTCTGCGTTCCGGCAGCAACTTCAGTATGCCAGCACCCGATATGTCCATTACCAAATCCATCGGCGATGAAGGACCGGGACAGGTCACTGCTTTCGATAATAATGAACGTGTCGGCGCACCAGTTATTGCCGAACTGGTCGCACACTGGGGGCAATATCGCACTCATATTCCCACAGCTTCAAAAGACGCGCCCTGAGGGAGTTTCCTCATTCTTCCGTGAATGCACTGTCTGACCAGGCAGGAATAGCTTTGCTGCTCCAACCTGAACGGCGCATAAAAAACGCCTCCCGACATATCGGCCGGGAGGCATTTTTCATTTTGTCATCATCGTAAATCAGAGCGCCGGGATACCGCGACAATGCGGATCCCTTATCGCACTGCTTCAGCGCTTCAGCACGCGCCCGGCAACAGTATCCAGACGCTTCAGAAGCTCTGGATCACGTGCTTCCGGAGCCGTGATCAACGCATATTCAAGTGCACGGTCACAGCCAGCCGGACACAAACCGCGGGCCTTGCCCATGTCCGGGATCATCGCCTGCACCAATGCACGCGCACGCTCACCATTTTCCTTCATGATCTTCACGACGGCATCGACCGTCACGCTGTCATGCTCGGGATGCCAGCAGTCATAATCCGTCACCATGGCAACGGTCGCGTAACAGATCTCCGCCTCACGGGCGAGCTTAGCCTCCGGCATGTTGGTCATGCCAATGACCGAACATCCCCATGAGCGGTAAAGTTCGCTCTCGGCCTTGGTGGAGAACTGCGGCCCTTCCATCACCAGATATGTGCCGCCACGCGTAAACGGAATGTTCAGCGCCGCCATCTGTGTTGCCGCAACATCCCCGATCCGTGGACAAACAGGATCGGCAACGGAAACATGCGCGACGCATCCCGTGTCGAAAAAGCTCTTCTCACGCGCAAAGCTGCGATCAATGAACTGATCAACGATCACAAAATGCCCTGGCGGCAGCTCTTCCTTCAAAGAGCCGACAGCAGACAGGGAAATAATGTCCGTCACACCCGACATCTTCAGCGCCGCAATATTCGCGCGATAGTTCAGACGCGACGGCGGAATCGGATGACCACGGCCATGACGCGGCAGGAAAACGCAGCGCACACCGTTCAGACGCCCGGTCAGAAGACTGTCCGAAGGCTTACCCCAGGGTGTTTCAACGTCCTGCCAGACCTTATCTTCAAGGCCTTCGATATCATACAGACCGGATCCGCCAATGATGCCAATCACGGGCTCGATCACGGTGTTATCTGTTTCGGTGTACATTCGACCAGATTCTCCGTTTCAGGATGACAAGAAGCACAGCAAGGAACAGCAGATAAAGCCCGGCCCTGACACCTGTGCGGTGCCGGTCATCCAGATGCGGATCTGACGCCCACGCCAGAAACGTGGTGACATCCCGCGCTTCCTGTTCCAGCGTCGCCTTCGTGCCATCGGAATATGTCACTGCGTCATCACGCAGAGGAGGCGGCATAGCAATGGCGCGCGATGCTGCATAGCGATTCCAGAACGTCCCCGGTGGCGCATGCGCCCCTTTCGGCACATCGCCATAAGCCGTCAGCAACGCGAAAATACGATCCGGTCCACCCGGATAAACCATCGCCAGATCCGACTGGTCAGGGGGCACAACCGCGCCGGGTGCGACATGCGGCGTCGGCAGAGGGTCATCCAGAGTTGCAGGTCGCAGAACCGGCTTGCCATCCGGACCGGGCTCACCCGGGACCTTATGGCTGGCCGCAATCGCCATAACGTCTTTGCGGCTCAGCCCCAGGCCCGTCAGATCGCCGAAATGAACATAACGCATCCCATGGCAGGACGAGCAGACCTGCTCGTAAACCTGAAAACCACGTTGAGCGGACGCCAGATCATAATGTCCAAGAAGACCGTCAAAACTCCATGACTGTTTGGGAACGGGATCATGTTCCGGCGCAGCGGAAGCCACGGAAGCGACAAGGTATGATCCAAGCAGTGCGACAGCGGCAGAGCGCAGAATATTCATGCTGCGTCTCCTTCCCGCAGACGCAGATTGTTCACCTCACGCCGGGACACGATGGGCAGAAGCGCCAGAAAATAAAGGAAATAACAAAGCGTTGCGACCTGCCCGACCAACAGCCAGACTCCCTGCACATGGTGCTTCCCCGCAACGCCAAGCAGCAGGAACGATACCGTCAGCACGACCATCCCGATCCGGCATGCAGGACGATGACGCGCCGAGTGGACGGGCGAATAATCCAGCCAGGGCAGGAAAAACAGCACCAGAATCGCTCCGGCGGCCGCAACAAGCCCGCCAAATTTGGACGGAACAGCCTGAAGAATCGCGTAGAACGGGAGAAAATACCACTCAGGTTCAATGTCTGACGGGGTATGAAGCGGGTTGGCGGGGCGATAGTTTTCCGCCTCCACAATCAGGTTCGGCAGGAAAAACAGAACCGCTGCGAAAATCAGCGCGAATACAACCAGCCCCAGACCATCCTTCACTGTGAAATAAGGATGAAACGGCAGGGTCTCGCCTTTTTTGGGCGGCACACCTTCCGGATTGTTCGGACCTGGCACGTGCAGGGCCGCGATATGCAATCCGACGAACGCCACGACGACAAAGGCCAGAGTCCAATGCAGAACGAACAGATGATGAAGGGTTATGTCACCTGGACGATCTCCCCCCAGGAACAGTTTCTCCAGATCCGGACCAATAACCGGAACAGCCCCAACCGCCTTCCCGGCGACATCCGCCCCCCAATAGGACATCTGTCCCCATGGCAGAACATATCCCGCGAACGCCGTTCCCATGACCAGCAGCAGCAGCGTCATGCCAAACAGCCAGAGAATTTCACGCGGCGCCTTATAAGACCCGTAATAAAGCCCCCGGAACAGATGCACATACAATGCCGCCATGAACAGGCTGGCCCCGGTCATGTGCATTCCACGCACCAGCCATCCCCCGGGCAACCGACGGGTTATCGCCTCGACTGACGCAAAAGCCCCTTCCGCGGTGGCCGTGAAATTCATGGCCAGCACCAATCCCGTCACCATCATCAATGCCAGCACGACAGTCAGCATCGCGCCAACCGTCCACATCACATTCAGATTACGCGGCATGGGAAAACGGACATACTCATCCCGAAAAGCGCTGATGACCGGGAAACGACTGTCAATCCAGCCGAGAATCCCCTTTCCCGCGTCATGCCCGGTCCTGTCGCAATGATCCGTCATGGTGTCCTGTTCCCGGACATCCGCAACGCCCCCGGCCGCGCCCGCTGCGCGGTCCGCTCCTTCACCCATCTGTTCTCTCTTTTCCAACCCGTTTTCACCCTGTCACGCCAGATATCGTGACACCCTGCGACCATAAACGAAACGACAAGGCAATGTTTACCCGCCGGTCCTCAGCTATTGCAATGATGCGCCGAAAGGCGCAGGTCTGTGACCGTCTGGACAAAGAAGCCCGGACGCGCCTGCCGTCGCACGATCACGCGACGGGACGCTGGATTTCCAGATTCCGGAGTCACGCATGGCCACCCAGCCCCGTGCCAATGTTCCTCACGACGCACTGAAAGAAGAAGCGCGTCAATGGTTTGAAACTCTCAGAGATCGTATCTGCGCTGCCTTCGAATCCATCGAAGCAGATGCCGTCGCATCAGGAACGCCAATCCTGCCCGGCCACGAAGCCGCAGGTCGCTTTGAACGTAAATCATGGGAACGCCCGACAACAGATGGCAGCGACGGAGGACGCGGCGTGATGAGCGTCATGCGTGGTCGCGTCTTTGAAAAAGTCGGCGTCAATGTCTCGACCGTTTATGGCGAATTCAGCCCTGAATTCCGGACAAGCATCCCCGGCGCCTCCGAAGATCCTCGCTTCTTTGCAACGGGCATCAGTCTGGTCGCTCACATGTGCAGCCCTCTGGTGCCGGCAGCGCATTTCAATACGCGCATGATCATCACGACAGAAGGATGGTTTGGCGGCGGAGGCGACATCACACCGATGTTCCCCGAAAGCCCGGAAGCGCAGGAAGATGCCGCCCGCTTCCATGAAGCATTCCAGTCGGCCTGCGATACGCATGCGCCAGATGATTATTATCCCCGCTTCAAACAATGGTGCGATGAATATTTCTTCCTTACGCACCGCAACGAACCGCGCGGTCTGGGCGGAATTTTCTATGATCGCTTTTCCACAGGCGATCTCGCGCACGATTTCGCTTTCACTCAGGATGTCGGAAAAGCCTTCCTGAACGTCTATCCGGAAATTATCCGTTCACGCATGCATGAAGCATGGACGCCTGAACAGAGGGACGCGCAGCTGATCCGCCGCGGTCGCTATGTCGAGTTCAATCTGCTCCATGATCGTGGCACGCTCTTCGGTCTCAAGACCGGCGGCAACACGGAAGCCATCCTCATGAGCATGCCTCCCGAAGTGAAGTGGCCCTGAGCCACAGAGCTCCGTCCGGCATGGTCCGCAATCATGAAAAATCTTGATTGCGGACCCTAAAAAGCCCGGTATTGTCGCACAACGCCTCCAAAATGCGACAAAACCAAAAGAAATGGTGTAATTTACCCCGACGCCAGACAGCATGACATGCAATAAACAGCAGATTACGGAGGCTCCCATCCCAGCATCAGGCCGACATACTCCCCGCATCCCCTTCATCACGACCGGAGCTTCACGACGCGCGTTCGTCAAGGGAGTCGCCGGATTCCTGGGGGGAAGCGCCTGCCTGTCGTTGGCTCATCCAGCTTTTGCCGATGGACTTCCGCCTCTGCCGGCGGCCTCCATGACCAGCGAAAAGGATGCAAAAATCACGACCCTGATCGTGGGAGGAGGCGTGGACAGCCTCCCTTCCCGCTGGGCTTCCCTTCTCGCTGCGCCTCTGGGTTTGGGATCTGGCGCGGATCGCCCCCTGCAACTCCAGCAGACAACCGGGCGAGATGGCGTCACGGCGGCGAATATCTTCGACACGCAGAATGGTGGAGACAATGACCGCTCCCTGATCGTGCCCGGCGCCACCCTGCTTGCCTCCATGATTGGAGACCCCCGCGTCCATTTCGATCCGACACGCTGGATTCCGATCTTCATGGCGATCTCCAGTCCGATCGTTGTCGGGCATGCCGATTTCCATCGCTCCCTGCGAACCCTGCTGAAGCCACGTCAGGTCCGTGTCGCCGTGTCGACACCGGACGGACCCGAACTGCCCACTCTGCTGGCGATGCAGCTTCTTTCCATGGCGCCCGTGCCTGTGCCCGGTTATGCCTCCCCCGAAAGCGCACTCGAAGCCCTGAAAAAAGGGCTTGTCGATATTGTGCAGCTTCCCGCGGAAACCATTGGACAGCAGCCCGTTTCCACACTGCTGGAGGGAACCGGCGCGGATGTGCTTTTCCGCCTTCCCCCCGCAAATTTTTCAACCTCGTCAGATCAGAACACCATTCCCGATTTCACCAGATGGTTCAAAATGCAGCGCAACCATCTTCCTTCCGGTGCAATGGCCGATGCGTTCAACGCCACAGCCGCCGCCATCAGCACCGATGCGCTGCTCGCCATGCCGATTCTGTCTTCTGCAGATCAGACAGCCCGCTGGCGTCATGCCGCCAGCGCCGCGCTCAATGATCCTGCAGTCAGGGCGGAAGGTACTCAGATGAGCGCAATGCTGGCTGCCGGAACCTCCTGCGTTCCCCTCTTCGCGCAACTGACACCCGATGCAACAGCACTACTGGCACTTCGGCGCTGGCTGGCACGACAGATGCCGCTCTGGCAGGGCAACAAGCCACCGGGCAAGCCGTAGTAGCCCCATCTGTCACCGATCTGATATAATAAGATATTCGTCGCTGCAGCCGTGAAGGGCCTTCCCCGCATGACCACAACAAGCCGAACAGGTGGACGCCCTTTCTCCCGTTCAACCGCTGAACTGCTGACAGGGATCGCCACTCTGGCTGCCCTCGGGATTTTTCTGATTCTCGCCGTCATCGGCACGGATCGGAAAAGCACACCGGGTTATCAGCTCAAGGCCGATTTCACACATATTGACGGGCTGGATGTCGGTTCCGATGTCCGCATGGCAGGCATCACCGTGGGACAGGTCGTTTCTGAAACTGTCGACCCCAAGACTTTCAAGGCACAGGTTGTCTTCACTGTCCGCCCGGATCTGCATCTTCCCGTGGACAGCGCGGCCATCATCACCAGCGACAGCCTGCTCGGGGGAAAATATATCGCGCTCTCCCCCGGAGGAGATACGAAAATGCTGTCTCCCGGTGGTTCGGTCACTGAAACACAAGGATCAATCAGCCTTGAGCAGTTGCTAAGCCGCTTTATCTTCTCGGTCACGGATACACTCACCAGCCAGAATGCAGAGAAAGCCAAAGCAGAAAACGGACCGGGTTCACCTTGAACGACCGCGACCTCTCTTCGACACTCTGGCTTCAACGCGACGGCTCGCCCGTTTCCTGCGAAGGCAAGCTCCGTGTTCTTCGGGATAACTGGCAGGAACTGTCATCAATCCTGACAGATACGGTCGAGGATGCGACTCTCATGGGCGTAGACCCGGATCATCTGCAAAATATGCTGACCGAGCTGCTTCAGAAAACCACCAGACATGGCCTGAGCCAATACTCATGATCTTTCCCTGCAAAACAGGATACAGCGTGTCCAAACGCCTCTGCCTTCTGCTTCCGGCTCTGCTCTTCCCCGCATCTGCTGCCATGGCGGTGGAAGCTCTTGCCCCGCCTGCCATGTATCCTGCTGACACATGGGAAGGCCGCAACAAGGCTGAAATCCGCATTCTGGACCGTTTGAACGCCCATACTGAACTGCTGACTGTGCCCGTCGGTGGGACGGTAACTTACAAATCTGTCAGCATCAGCATCAAACGCTGTCTCTCGCGGCCTGAAACGCTCAGCCCTGACACAGCAGCATGGGTCGAGCTTCAGGATAACCATCCGGGTTCGAAACCCTTCTCCAACTGGATGCTCTCTTCGGAACCTTCCATCGGAATCTGGGAAAACCCTCTTTACGACGTCAAAGTCATCCGTTGTTCAGGCGAAGCCGTGGACCCTGCACTTCCACCACTACCGACCCCCGAAAAGCCAAAACTCCCCAACGTCACGGCTCCCCCATCCAATCCATCACCCTATGGCGAAGTTCCCTCCAACTCACAGCCCGGATCCTCATCCGAGAGTCAGAGCCTTCCGGAAGTGCAGCCTCCTTCATGACGAACATTGTCCAGAAACAATAAATCTCCACAACTCTGCTTATGATGTTTTAAGCTTACAATAACGTGTTCCTCTGACACTTCGCATCTTGGCGGAAAAAACGGTGAAATCATCCAACCGGCCCAAACGTTGAGAGAAAGAGAAACGCAATGTCGACCACAGGATCAACCAGTCCGCACAGACTCCCCCCCTTGACGCAGACTGCCTTCCTGCTTGATTTCGATGGAACTCTGGTCGACATCGCGCCAACGCCGGATGCAGTCATCGTCACGGATGAACTGAAAACCACATTGCTGAACCTGCGTCAGGAATGTGGAGATGCCCTGGCCATTATTTCCGGTCGCCCAATCAGCCAGATTGACCATTTTCTCCCGGACATTCCCTTCGCCATCGCCGGAGAGCATGGAGCGACAATCCGTCACCGGCCCGACGGTCCGATTGAGCGGGTCAGCCTCCCGCCGTTTCCTCTCTCATGGTTCAATGAAGCCGAAGAGCTCACCGGCGCATGGAAAGGCGCCCATGTCGAACGCAAGGAAGGCGGCTTCGTCCTGCATTATCGCGGGGCACCCGAAGCCGGTCCCGTCCTGCAAAAAGTCGCACAGAAATGGATCGCTTCCACACCTGATCTCTTCAGCCTCCAGCCGGCCAAAATGGCGTGGGAAATCCGTCCAACCGGCGTCGATAAAGGTCGCGCTGTCCGGAAACTGATGGAAACACCCCCCTTCGCCGACAGGATTCCTGTTTTTGTCGGCGATGATGTCACGGATGAGGATGCCATCCGGGAAATCATCCGTTTCAAAGGCATCGCTTTCAGAATACCCGCCGATTTTCCCACACCTGCAGCCCTGCGACGCTGGCTGCAGAAAACGGCCAATGGAGAAACGCCCTGATGAACCGTCTGGTCATTGTCTCCAACCGGATTCCAGATCCGGATGAGCGGGTGCTTCCCGCAGGTGGACTGGCCATCGGTCTGACCGATGTTCTCAGAGATGAACCCTCCAGCCTCTGGTTCGGATGGTCAGGTAATCAGGAAGATCGCGACAGGGAGCAGACAGTCCACCAGAATGTCTGTGGAAAAACGGTCTACGCAACGCTGGATCTCTCTGCCAAACATCGCAAAGGTTATTACCAGCGCTTCTGTAATGCGATCATTTGGCCTCTCTTCCATTATCGTCTGGGCCTGATGGACTATCATCGCGCGGATTGGGAATCCTATGTTGATGTCAATCAACTGTTCGCCCGGAAACTGCTTCCCCTTCTGCGCCAGAACGATACGATCTGGATTCACGATTATCATCTCTTCCTGCTGGGCCATGAGCTCAGAAAGCTCAATGTCACGGCTCCCATCGGTTTTTTCCTGCACATTCCCTTCCCGCCCTGGAGCCTGTTTCGCGCCCTTCCTCATGGAGAGGACATTCTCCGGCATCTGAGCGCCTGCGACATCATCGGTCTCCAGACCGAAGAAGACGCCGCCAATATGAACGAATGCTTCAGGCGTTTCGGGTTTCCCCAACGCGCCGCAGCTTTCCCGATCGGAATTGATCCAAAGCGCTTCGCCCGGGAAGCTCAGGAAGCAACGCAGGGGGATGAATATGCGCGGCTGAAGGTGAGCCTGCAGGGGCGTCCTCTCATCATCGGTGCAGACAGACTGGATTATTCAAAAGGGTTGCAGGAAAGGCTGACAGGATATGAGAAGCTTCTCACCCGTTTTCCTGAGCATCGGGGGCGTGTGACCTATTTGCAGGTCACGCCCATCTCCCGCAAGGAAGTCGAGGAATATCGCCTCCTGCGACGTCAACTGGATGAACAGATCGGCCGGATCAACGGCATGTTCGCCCAGTTCGACTGGACCCCGGTCCGCTATCTGACACAAACAGTGCCCCGTCATATCCTGGCCGGTTTCTATCGCCTGGCCGATGTGGGGCTTGTCACCCCCCTGCGGGATGGCATGAATCTGGTCGCCAAGGAATTCATCGCGGCACAGGACCCCGAAAGACCTGGCGCCCTTGTTCTTTCGACACTGGCTGGCGCCGCGCCGGAGCTTCCCGAAGCCATCCTGATCAATCCACATGACCCGGATGACATCGCCGAAGCACTGCATCTTGCCATCAACATGTCGTCTTCAGAAAAAAAACAACGTTGGCAATCACTTAATTCTGCCGTTCAAGCCTCGACAGCCGGCAACTGGTCACGCACCTTCCTGACAGAACTCAGAACCGCGCACGCGAAAAACACAGAGGATTCGGCCGCCGCCGGACAGGACTATGATTCATAACCGCCGGATATTCAGTCAACGGCGGCTTCATGCCGCTACCATCGCCAGCCTGTCTCTGGTCGGAGCATCAATCTTCGCATTGCTCGTAGCATGGTGGACACAACACATACGCGGCGTTGTCCCATGCGAGCTCTGCTTTATCGAAAGATGGCCCTGGCGGGTCGCACTCGCAGCCGGTCTGATCGGATTATTCCTCCCCGGTCTGTCTGTCATGACAATCGCTCTTGGCCTGTTCGCCCTTCTGGTTTCAGTTTTGCTTTCTGTCCTGCATTCAGGTGTGGAGTTTGGACTCTGGCCCAGCCCCTTCCCTTCATGCCATGCCCCCGTTCTGTCCATTGGCAGCATCACACAACGGCTAGCCTCCATGCCGATGCAAGCGGCCAAACCCTGCGACGCCCCGACATTTCTCTTCGACTGGCTTCCAATCTCAATGACGACCTTGGGCGGTGTCTTTGCCTTCATCGTCATGCTGTTCATCATTTACCCTTTGAACCGACGTCGCTGAAAACACTGCCCTTCATCCATTGATCAAGGATGAGATGCATAAGACAGAAACACCCTGCCCACACTGTGGACAGGGTGTTTCCAAACCATCGATGTTTTACGGATTTATGGAGCGTCGTTGGGCTTTTCATCCGCTGACGGCTTCATCAGATCCCGCATCTCGGCCTGCAGCGACTGCATTTTCGTAAAACGAGCCTTTGCCTGAGCAAGCTGCTCGTCCGTCAGCACATTGTGAATCTTGACGGCAATCTGCATGCGATCCTGCTCTGCCTGCTGACGCAGATCGTCTTCCTGCTTCATCAACGCCGCAAGCTGTGCTTCGTCAACCTTGCCCGGGGCCAGCAGAAGCTCGGCAATCTTGTCATGCAGGTCACGATCTGCACCGTGATCAGCAGGACGGTTCTTGTGAGCTTCCTTCATAATCTCGCTGATCTGGGCTTTCTGCTTTTTCGTCAGGTCAAGACCATGAAAAAAAGGCATCATTCCCATACCACCCGGGCCACCATGACCATCCATCGGCGGCGGTGCACCAGGCCCGAAAGAATGGCCATGTGCAACAGTAGCGCCACCACCAATGGCGAGAGCAACAACAGGGACGAGAGCAAACAGAGAACGCTTCATCTCAACACTCCGATTAATGGCTCACTGAATTTCCATCAGTGAGGTCTGAGAGGAGAAAAGCGGAGTTCTGTTACAAAAGCACTGTCAGGATTGATACGAAATGTAAGACAGACAGGGCATGTCTGCCATATTTCCCACAATTCTTACTCTTCAGGTGACCATGAATCGTAATCGCCCGTAGCCGGCGGCCGTTTTCCCGTCCTGAGAAGGCTGCCTTGAGGACGCCACGCCTGAGGCGTTCCGGTCATATTTGCCTGGGGCGGAAGCTGCCATGGCTTGCGTTCCGACTGAGGAATCGCCTCTTTCTCGACATGGTGCAGCCAGTTCCACCACTCCGGAGGCACTGCGGAGCCATCCTCTCCACGATGATAGATGACCCAGCGTTCATAACGCTGCTCGCCACCGCCCACGCGTGTTGGCGTGCGGGACTCGTAATAAGACCGACCGGCCTCATCCTTGCCAACCAGACGCCCTTTCAGGCGTGTATGAAGAAGCGTGCCCAGATTTGCCATGCGTCGCCCCGGATCCGATCGATAATCATTACAGCTGCTTTATATACTGTCACGACGCAGGACAGACATCCAGCGGCCATACGCATATGTTACGTCGCAACGGTTACGCTTCAGCCGCATAACAGTCCCCGATCATGGCCGCGAAAGAGGCCCGGCTCAGCGGTGAACGGCGGGAAGCGGTTTATAATTCATGAGTAAGGATGGACACCAAAGCGCATCCGATCTCCTGCCTCATCAATCAGCCAATTCTGACTCATGAGAAAGCAGACGCGCAGGATTTGTCACGACATACGCGAGCGCATCGAACGAGTTGCTCACTATATGACCCATATTTATAGGGGCAGCATGTTGCACAATACTGGCTCACGCGAATCGTCCACTTTCCTCCTGTCCCGCGCTGAGCTGGTACTCATAGCGATCACGATGGTATGGGGTGCGACCTTTCTGATCATCCACATCGCCATGCGCTATAGCGGGCCGCTCTTTTTCGTCGGTCTGCGCTTTCTTGCTGCCGGTGGAGCGGCGACACTCCTGTTCCGCCCGGCGTTTCGCAGCATCACAAAGCACGAAATCGTCGCCGGCACCGCAATCGGCGGGATGATCTTCCTCGGCTATTCGCTGCAAACCGCCGGACTTGCCACAATTGCCAGCAGCCAGTCAGCCTTCATCACCTCGCTCTACGTTCCAATGGTACCAGTGCTCCAGCTCGTCGTGCTGCGCCGTGCACCGCATCCGATGAGTTGGGCAGGCGTGGTACTGGCGTTCGCGGGCCTCATCCTTCTTGCCGGGCCAGACGCAGGCACGCTGTCACTCAGCATCGGCGAACTGCTGACGCTGGTCGGCGCCATGGCAATCGCTACCGAGATCATCCTGATCGGCCGCTATGCTGGCGAGGTAGACAGTCGCCGGGTCACCATCATTCAGCTTTTCGCCGCAGGTATTCTGGCATTCTGCGCGATGCCCGTAATGGGGGAAGCCGTTCCCGCCTTCTCTTGGGTTTGGGTTGCCAGCGGGGTCGGCCTTGGCATCGCCAGTGCGATCATGCAGCTCGGCATGAACTGGGCGCAGAGAACCATCTCGCCAACCCGTGCCACCGTCATCTACGCTGGTGAGCCGGTGTGGGGCGGTTTGGTGGGCCGCATTGCCGGGGATCAACTCCCCTCACTCGCCGTTGCCGGTGCCGGCCTTATCATCTCCGGGGTTCTCGTAAGCGAGTGGCGACCAAAGATTCTGCAAAATCGCCTGAAAAAGAAAAGCCAGCCTGACCCTAGCGAGTGACATATAATCGATAATCTGTATGCCCCGAGCAGCCAGTCAGACGAGAAAAGGCACAGCCCTGCGGATCGCTGTGCAACATCGCATCCGTCGGCTCATATGCGTGAGAATCCAGAGCGGCTGAGGATCACAACAGCCACTCGTGCCCTGCAATGTCACCAGGCAGGCAGGTCTTCCGAGTCGATCCTCTCCTGAAACATAAATGGTTTCCTGCCATCCAGAGCCTGATTGGTGCCTGTGGGAAAGTTATCCCCCATATCCTCACTTTTCCGATCAGAGGATTAACGTCTTCCTTCTGTCACCTGGCCTGCGGGAAAGGTAAGGTGGCATCATGAACGCCACACCTTACTGGAACGGTGTGCGGATGCGCACCACCTCCGCCGCTGCCGACCCGGATCAGTCTGCCCGCCGCGTCACACTACCGGCGGACTGGGACGATGATGCCGCCGCCGCTCTTGTGCAGCTTGCGCAGAACGATTCTGATGCTGTGTCCTTCGCCGGGCTGGCCTCTTCATGGATCGACCGCATGACCGGCGCAGGCCCCCGGGGTGATGAAGCCGCGAACGGAGAAGCACGCTCCCTCGCATGGCTGCTTCTGCTCCGTCAGGCAGCGCCAACTGCGCCCGTATGGAACGGTGAACATGACAGACGACCGGGTTTCATCGTCAATCTGAGCGCCTTCACCGTGCCGGGCGAAGGATTTGCCGCCGAAACATTCGTCGCTGCACTTCGTCTCGTCTGCAATCTGATGCGCCGTCAGGCTCAAGATCATGGACAGCAGCGCAACGGCGAACTGCCGTTCTTTCTTTCGCCTCCGCCAACATCCTCTTCAAATGCGGATCAGGATGATGGGGACATTGCTCCGCGAGCAATTGCAGGCGAGATTCTGCTGACCAATCTTGATGCCTGTCTCGCCAATCTCGGCTTCGATTACGACTCGGAGAATGGACGCGATGCCGCCTGTGCGCTCGCTTCCCTGACAACCTTCGTCGCCCATGAAAACTGCGGCAACGATTCACTGCCTCTGCCACCCGCACGTAGCGTGATACCCGGTTTGGCTGCGGTCGCACGCGATGCCTGGAGCCGGGCTTCAGAAAACGATCATCACCTTAATGCTCTGATCGAAACAGGTTTTTCATTATCAGGGCCCGTCGATGCCTTGCTGGGCGTGGAATCATGCGGACTTGCTCCCGTATTTTCTCCTCTCCACCCGGATGGTCGTCTGGCCGCCAGCACATGCGCCCGTCTGGCCGCACGCAATCTTTCTCCTGAAGCCGCCTTTGCCGCTCAGCTTGCTGGAGAAACAGTCCTGACCATGCCCGGTCCGAAAGCGCATCTGACGATGTATAAAGCGCTGACCGGCTTCGTGGACAGAATGCCGATCCGTCCAGATCCGGCCCCTCCGGTCACGCCCCGCATTCTGCCCCGTGGTGTCGCACGCCGTCTTCCGGATCGTCATGGCGGCATCATGCAGAAGGCCAGTGTGGGCGGACATCGCGTCTTCCTGCGCACCGGAGAATTCGAAGACGGCACGCCCGGAGAAATCGCAATCACCCCGGGACGTGAAAGCCCCATGGTGCGCGGCCTGATGGACTGCTTCAGCGAAGCGGTCAGCATTGGCCTGCAATACGGCGCTCCGCTTGAAGAATATGTCCAGCGCTTCGCATATTCCTGCTTCGGTCCGGCAGGAACCGTCGAAGGTGATCCGGTTGCGGCCTATGCCACATCTCTGCTGGATTATGCATTCCGTGCATTGTCAGACATCTATCTCGACAAACGCCTGCCCGATGCACCACACAGCGAAGATGGACCGGATAGCAGCCCCCTGCTCCCCATGGAGCTGCCGGAGAAATCTCCCGCATCCCCTTCTCACCGCACAGGCCTCCGACTGGTGGTCTGACTGTTGTCGGCATAGCGAGTGCCACAACGCAAAAATCTGAACTGGGGAATGTTCCTGAGGGCGGTGAATATCCCGCTTGCAGGAACATGGTCCCTTTCAGCAGGTGAGACGGCATGTCTGTGACTGCCGGTGATATGCGCCTGCTTTGCTTCATGATCCCGGAATTTCAAGTAATATCCCAGTCGGTAGCAACCGACTTATGAAGCCATTTTCTGAAAAACCGTCCCTCTTCCCCAAGGCCCTGGAACAATCGCCAAGCATGCTGATGGCAGGGAGGAGAAGCTCCCTCTCAATTCCTCTGGTCTCCATGAAAATGTAGATATTAAAAAATATACGGAAGGCGTTGGCATGGAATGTGTAACAAAATGCAATGAATGCTATATTGATCGCCTGATTGTGCAGCAATGCGTTGCGCTTTCGTGCACGGGTTCCGAAGTTTTTCGGCTTTTTTGCCCTGATGCTGTCAGGATGGCGTCAGGGGTTCTACATTCTCGTTGAAAGTTTCTGTTCTCTCGATTTCATATGGTTCCGAGACATGGAGTGGTGTTTTCTCTTATGAGTTCTGTTCATAATACTTCGCGAATTCACACCAGATCTATTTCGGATCAGCTGTATGATATTCTCCGGGAAAAAATTCTTTCAGGCGACCTGCCCGGTGGCGAACCCATACGTCAGGACACGATCGCCGCACAGTACGAAGTCAGTAAAATTCCTGTTCGCGAAGCATTGGCGCGCCTGCAGCAGGATGGAATGGTGGCCGTCCACCCGAAAAGAGGGTTCTCCGTTTCTCCCCTGACAAGAGCCGAAGCAGAAGACGTCTTTCACCTTCGCCTGATGATTGAACCTGATGCTGCGGCATTAGGGGCAGCGCATGCAACTGAAGAAGATGCAGCTTTTGCCACACGCATGCTGGAAGAGCTTGAAGCAGCGATCGAACGCAAGGATGAACAGCGGGGGCTTTATAACGGACGCTTCCACATGGCGCTGATTCGTCCCGGTGCCGGGCCTGCAACATTACGCGTGATCGACCTTCTGAACAGCGTGGCTGACCGTTATATCCGCTTCCAACTGCATGCAGACGGCAATGATACGCGCGCCAACGAGCAACACCGTGAACTCCTGGAGTGCTGGCTGCATGGCCGCAAAAAGGAAATCGAGAAACTGATGCGGATACATATCCAGATGACCGCAGATGATCTGATGAGCACCCTGTAAAATACCAGACAATCCTGCCGCATGAAATTATGATTGCGGCAGCCCATCCCTGATCATTGCAAATGAAGAAATTCACAAGATCAGAGAATAAACAGCATCATATTTCATACCGGCAAACAGCCATATAAACCGCGCTGCTTTTCTCTGGAATGAATCTTCAAATTCCACTGGCATTCACTCACGCAGACGAAACCGAAGCGGTCTGACGGCACAACTCTGACTATGTTCCATAGTCCAGAACGGCCGATAGAACAGTATCAGATCGACAGATCATCATCGTGAGGACGGGTGGCAGGCCATCGCAGAACCGGCTCCATCCGCCCATTTTCGCGCTGAGCATCACCAGACCCCATCCCCCCGCGCGTTACATCCTTATCACGTGAGAGTGGTGTATTTTCCCTCTGCCACGGCAATTTACCGGGCATTACGGGAGCACCTGCTTCCTCTGTCATGACATCCGGACGCGCAGAAGACGCCTCCGGGCCATTACCTGTTTCCACATCCAGCCTGCGACGTGATCCTAGCCGGAATACCGGCTCACCGCTGCCGGACGTTTCAGGAGTTTTGCGATTCACCTGGACAAAGGAGGCCGAAAGGGGTGCATGCTCTTGCTTGTCACCAGCATCAGCCTGCCGAGAGGGAGCGCTCTGGACCGCACTGCGTCCAACTGCGCCAAACCGGGGGGCGGCTGGCTTTTGCTCGGCAACGGCTTCTCTGGAAGTCACCGACCGTGTCGGAGGCGACCACTCCGTCGGCTTCGGGGGTACCGAAGACATATCTCCCTGAGCGATCTTGTGGGAGATGGACCGCAATTCCGAACGCACCTCCTCCAGATGCAATTCAAGCTCACTCAGACGTCCCTTGACGCCAAAAACAGCGAACGGGACGCAAAGCAGCAGGAAACCATACACTGCCGCAACCGTAAGGATCAGAATCTGCACCCACAGGGGCAGATAGGAAAAGGAAGCCGGAGACATGGCGTCAGATGATATCCGTAAAACTCCGGACATGCCGGAAGGGAAACACAAGGATGCCTGATTATAGCGGTTCCAATGTATCTGGACGAGAGCTGTCATGCTTATGTTGCAAGTTCCTTATCCCCTTGAATACGGCATGATCCTCTCCATATCTGACGTAACGCTGTGCCGTTGCCTCATCAGGGACGGCCACACAGTGCAAAACGTCGCCTGTATGAAAGGGACCAGAAGATATGAACATCGAAAAATTCACTGAGCGCTCACGCGGTTTTCTCCAGGCTGCTCAGACCATTGCAGTTCGTGAATATAATCAGCAACTTACACCCGAACACCTGCTCAAGGCCCTGCTTGATGATCCGGAGGGCGCTGCTGCGTCCCTGATCAAGGCTGCCGGTGGCAATCCCGTTGCCGTTTTGTCCGCCACAGAGCAGACCCTCGCAAAACTCCCGAAAGTGGAAGGTGGCGGCGCGGGCCAGCCACAGGCGACTCCGGAACTTGTCCGTTTGCTGGATGCTGCCGAACAGAACGCACAGAAATCCGGCGACAGTTTCGTCGCGCAGGACCGTCTGCTCGTTGCGATCGCGGCTTCGAACACACCGGCAGGGCAGGCCCTGAAAAATAACGGAGCTGGCGCGCCTGAGCTGGAAAAAGCCGTCGCAACAATCCGTAAGGGCCGCACCGTCACGAGTGAAAACGCGGAAGCGTCTTTTGACGCTCTGAAAAAATATGCCCGTGATGTCACTGCCGTCGCGCAGGCTGGCAAACTTGATCCGGTCATCGGACGTGATGAGGAAATCCGTCGCGCCATTCAGGTTCTGGCCCGTCGCAGCAAGAACAATCCGGTTCTGATTGGTGAGCCCGGCGTGGGCAAGACCGCGATTGTCGAAGGTCTGGCACAACGCATCGTCAATGGTGACGTGCCTGAAGCACTCCGCAACAAGAAGCTTCTGTCACTCGATATGGGCGCCCTGATTGCCGGCGCGAAATATCGCGGTGAATTTGAAGAACGTCTCAAGGCGGTTCTGAAAGAAATCGAGACAGCTGAAGGACAGGTCATCCTGTTCATCGACGAAATGCATACTCTTGTCGGCGCTGGTCGCAGTGACGGTGCGATGGATGCATCCAATCTGATCAAGCCCGAACTTGCACGTGGCACACTCCACTGCATCGGCGCGACGACCCTTGATGAATACCGCAAATATATCGAAAAGGATGCGGCTCTCGCCCGTCGTTTCCAGCCGGTTTTCGTCGGAGAGCCCTCCGTCGCGGACACCATCTCGATCCTGCGCGGAATCAAGGAAAAATACGAGCTTCACCACGGCGTTCGCATCAGCGACGGCGCTCTGGTCGCTGCCGCAACACTGTCGAACCGTTACATCACGGATCGCTTCCTGCCTGACAAGGCCATTGATCTGGTGGATGAAGCTGCCAGCCGTCTGCGCATGCAGATCGACAGCAAGCCGGAAGAGCTGGACGAGCTCGATCGCCGTATCATCCAGCTGAAAATCGAGCGTGAGGCACTGCGCAAGGAAGAAGACAGCGCCAGCCGTGACCGTCTTGAAAAGGTCGATGTCGAACTGGCCGACCTTGAAGAGAAGTCCAATGCAATGAATGCGGCATGGCATGCGGAAAAAGACCGCGTGAATGCCGTGCAGAAACTGAAAGAGCAGCTTGATGCGGCCCGCTCCGAAGTGGATGTGGCCCAGCGCAAGGGTGATCTCGCGAAAGCTTCCCAGCTGATGTATGGCACCATTCCCGATCTGGAAGGGAAGATTGCAAAGGCGCAGGAAGAGCAGTCTGGTCAAACCGGGGATCTCGTGTCCAAAGCTGTCACCGAACAGGGAATCGCATCGGTTGTTTCCCGCTGGACAGGTGTGCCGGTTGACCGGATGCTGGAAGGTGAGCGGGCCAAGCTGTTGCGGATGGAAGACGAGCTCCGCAAACGCGTTATTGGTCAGGAACCGGCCCTCAAGGCTGTTGCCAGCGCTGTCCGTCGCGCCCGTGCAGGATTGCAGGATCCCAACCGTCCGATTGGTTCATTCCTGTTCCTTGGACCGACCGGCGTGGGCAAGACTGAACTGACCAAAGCTCTGGCCCAGTTTCTCTTCGACGATGAAAAGGCCCTGCTCCGTATTGATATGAGCGAGTTCATGGAGAAACACTCCGTGGCCCGTCTGATCGGTGCGCCTCCGGGATATGTGGGTTACGAAGAAGGAGGCGTCCTGACGGAGGCCGTCCGGCGTCGCCCTTATCAGGTGATCCTGTTCGACGAAGTTGAAAAAGCCCATGGCGATGTCTTCAACATTCTTCTGCAGGTTCTGGATGATGGCCGTCTGACCGATGGTCAGGGCCGCACGGTTGATTTCCGCAATACGATCATCGTGCTGACAAGCAATCTCGGATCTGAGGTTCTTGCCAATCAGCCGGATGGCGAGCCGGTGGAAATGGTGCAGGCACAGGTGATGAAAGTCGTGCGGGAACACTTCCGTCCGGAATTCCTCAACCGTCTGGATGAAATTGTCCTGTTCTCACGTCTGCAGAAAGCCGACATGACACGGATTGTCGATATTCAGATCGCACGTCTCCAGAGCCTTCTGGAAGATCGTCATATCACTCTGGAACTGGATGGTCTGGCCCATCAATGGCTGGCCAATGAAGGATATGACCCGGTCTATGGAGCACGTCCTCTGAAACGTGTCGTGCAGCGCAGCCTTCAGAATCCGTTGGCTGAGCTTCTGCTGGAAGGCACCATTCATGATGGTGAAAACGTCAAGGTCTCTTCTGGCGAAAATGGTCTTCTGATCAATGGCCGCGACGCAACGACCGTTCTGAACTGATTTCCTTGTCTACGAAAACATGAAAAAAGCCCTTCGTCGGAAAACCGGCGAAGGGCTTTTCTGTTTTGAAAAACGATTTCTGCTTCAGATGCTGGAGAACACAGCACTTTCAGGCAGGCGGGATTTTGGCAATCCAGCATTGAAATCTGTCTCGGCATGATAACCAAGAGAAACAACGACAGCTGGGGCCAGATCCTGTCCCGCCAGCTTGAACTCCTCGGTCAGAACTGCCTTGTCAAATCCTTCGATCGGCGTTGCATCAATGCCAAGCTCTCCGGCAGCAAGCAGAAGAAAACCGAGAGAAATATAGGTCTGATTCTGTGCCCAGGCAGCCGTGTTGCCAAGCTGCTCATGAAGCGCGACATAACCTTTGCAGGATTTTTCGCGTCCTTCACGCTCTGCGCCAGAAGCAAAACGTCCGTCTGCCTGTTCCTGATCCAGAACAACATCGACATATTCCGGTGTCAGTTTTGTGCGGGCGCATAATACAAACACGTGGGAGGCATCTGTTATTTTCGGAGCATTATAGGCAAAGCTACCATGCGCCGACTTGGCAATGCGTGCTTTTCCCTCGGCTGTGTCCGCGATAAGAAAATGCCACGGCTGGGAATTGATCGAAGATGGGCTGAGACGCAACGCATCCTTCAGCTTGGCCACAACATCTTCAGGGATTCGCCTCTCAGCGTCATAAGCTTTAGTCGTATAACGCTGCTTGAGAGCCTGCATCAGATCCATAAAAATTTTCCTTTTCGGGAAGAGGATTTCACAAACGACAGGAACAATATCAGAGAGAAGCGCTTGTTTTCGCAGTCATCGGTCCGTTTCCACCTGTATACAGAGCCGGAGCAACCGATGCCTGTGGCTGATTCCCTTCATGACGCGCTTCCTGAATCATATTGAAAAAGGACACAGCAACATAGACAAGAACGCCAATGGCAATCAGACAAATCAACACGATGGCAAGGATTTTGCCTGCGCCAACTTTATCCGGAATGACGACCGGTGGAGTTTCCTGATTCAGAAAATTTTTCCGGATCTGTTTTTTCACGCCGGTTTTCCTTTTCTGAGAGCCGTTGCGATCGTTCCGGCAATTTTTCGATAAGCCTGCCCCGCCGGGCTTTCCGGATCTGTATGAACAATCGGTCGACCTTCATCCGCACTGAACCGGATTTCCGGCAGAAGAGGCACTTCCCCAAGGAATGGCACACCCAGCTTTTCCGCTTCCCTGCGCGCACCACCATGACCGAAAAGTTCGGTCCGATGTCCACATTCCGGGCAACAGAAATAAGACATGTTCTCCACCAGCCCCAGAACCGGAACACCGGTTTTCTCGAACATCGTGAAGCCACGGCGCGCATCAAGAAGCGCAATGTCCTGCGGCGTGGACACGATCAGAGCACCCGCCAGCTTCACCTTCTGGGCCAGTGTCAGCTGCGCATCGCCCGTGCCTGGAGGCAGGTCGAGAACAAGAACATCCAACGTGCCCCAGTCCACATCCCCCAGAAGCTGTGTCACGGCGCCCATCACCATCGGACCACGCCAGATCATGGCCTGTTCCTCATTGACCATCAGGCCAATCGACATGGCTGAAATGCCCCAGGCCTGAACCGGCTGGAGCCGTCCACTTTGCACTTCCGGCTGAACATCACGCACACCCAGCATGCGCGGCAACGAGGGACCATGCACATCAAGATCGACAAGACCGGTTTTCAGACCCATATCAGCAAGGGCAACGGCAAGGTTCAGAGCTGTTGTCGATTTTCCAACCCCACCCTTTCCTGAAGCAACCGCGATAACGCTCCCGACCCCTTCAAGCATTGGTGCACCCTCCGGCTTGCCAATCCCGCCAAGAGGCCGATGGCCTGCGGCCTTGCGCGGCGCAGCAGAAGCCGGTGCAGACCGATGGGCCGTCAGGATCACCATGGGCTTGAAGTCAGGAAAAGCGCGCGCGATTGATTGCTCCAGAGCCGGAACCAACGCAGAAGCGACCTTGGCCATCTCCCCCGGCAGTGCCAGCGTCACCACCAGTCGTTCGTCATCAACCCGGATATCCTCCGCCGTCGCATGCCCGGCCAGCGATTCCAAACCACCCGATCGGGCAGTCTGATCAAAAATCCCGACAACAGCGACAGCATCAGGGGCGGCACGATTTGAACCGGTAAAGGTCTGAGTAGGCATGGTGAATTATGGTCTCCGGTTCGGTCATGTACGATACGGGGTTGCATATCATTACATCTACAGCTGTGACATCATCCCCAATATCTGCAAAAAGTCTCCCTCTTATACAACATCATGTCAGGTCTTATTCTGGCGGCATTATCAAACAGACTGGCCACACGGCGTGCGATCGCAGATAATGTGAACAACCGGATATACTCCCTAAACACCAGTCAATGTTGATCTCTCCGTGCATATATCCCCCACCTCCCCCGTGACGTCTGGCCATTCTCGTCCCGAACGTCCGCATACCCGTGATCATCGCATTGATGCCCTGCGTGGCGCTGCGCTGCTCATGATGTTTGTCGATCATATTCCGGAAAATCTGCTCAATCGGCTGACCATCCGGAATCTCGGTTTTGCCGACGCTGCAGAGATTTTCGTTCTTCTCGCCGGATATTCCTCATGGCTCGCCTATGGCCGTGGCTTTGAAAAGCGTGGTGTTCCGGAAACGCTGAAACGCCTGATCAAGCGCTGTTTCCAGATCTATATCGCGCAGGCGGTGATGATCGCCGTGTCACTGCTCACGATCAAGAGCTGGCGGCATCACTGGCCCGTGCCTGTTGATTTCCTGGAACCCGAGCTTGCTCACGGCACAGCCGCCCTGTGGCGCATCGTTGTGATGGACGCTCTGCCTTCCAACCTGAATATATTGCCACTTTATCTGGTACTTCTGGCCATATTCCCGCTTATTTATGTCTTTATGCGCGTCAATCGCGTGCTGGCATTGGCAGTCAGTGGAGCGATCTGGCTCTTCACAAATCTGGACCCGGATCTGAACTTCCCAAACTGGCTGGACCCGGATGGCTGGTATTTTGATCCATTCGCCTGGCAGTTCCTGTTCACGATTGGCGCCTGCGGTGCTGTCGAAGCCGCAAAACACCATGGTAATTTTCCGGCCTTTCGTGGCGCACAGATCATGGCGCTGCTCTATCTGACGTTTTCTTTCATGCAGGCATTCCCGTGGGCACAATGGGGACTTCCGGATTACAGAGTCCTGGTCATGCCTTCCCCGGACAAAAGCATCCTGTCTCCGCTACGTCTGCTTGATGTGCTGGCCATCTTCTATCTGGTCCAGTCATCTTCCCGCACCAGACGCTGGTCGGAAACCCGCTTCGGCCAGATCCTGGCTGTGATCGGACGTCACTCTCTTGAAGTCTTCACGGTTGGTACAATTATCGACCTTTATGCAAGGCTGATATTCTCAACATTCGGCAACAACTGGATGCTCCAGATATTGATCAATGCTATCGGCATTCCAGCACTCTATGTGCTTGCACGTTGCCTCGACACATACCGTCGCAAACAAAAGGCCGCCTGATCAGGTCGGGAGTTTTCGAATGCATTTCCCCGCAATCAGTCAACGCATCCGCATTGGACAACCCGTAACGGTCTGTCTGTTCGGTTCATCCACCATGGAAGGCATTGGCGCGAGTTCTCCAGAACATGCTTTTGCCGCTGTGTTTGAAAAATCCTTACGTCCTTTCATGTCTTCCGGCCTGAAAGTCATCAATCGCGGCATCGGCGGAAATGGTGCACGGGAAATGCACGACAGATTACAGGACGCTCTGGATGATCACGCCGATCTGGTGATCTGGCAGGGCGGCACCAACGATGCATGGCAGGAAATTCCGGTTGAACGGTTTGTTGAACAAACCCGTCAGGATCTGCTGACCCTGCACCGGAACGGCTCTGATCTGGCGATGATCGGTCCGCAATGGAGCAAAATGATGGAGGAATGTCCGCATTTCCCACCATTCCTTGAAGCAGTTCCACATCTGGCACGCGAGTTGGACATCCCATACTTTGATCGGCACAAAGCCATGCAATCATGGTGCGTCCAATATGGCATGGGACGCGATGATCTTTCTCCTGATGGATTGCATCTGGGCGATTTCGGATATCGCCTTTTGGGCGAGAGTGTCGCCAATTGGATCGGTAAATATGTCGCTGCAGAGCAGAAGACATTACAGGATGCCTGATATTTTCTATGATTATAAAAATCATTGAATATTTCGAATGGTATTCATTTGTTGAAATGTCGGTTTCTTCAGACTGAAGGTCTGTTGATTTTCTCGACCAAGCATTGAGTGATCGCTCATAAGCTTACAGATGGAAGGTTCGAAAAACCTCTGTTTTGAGTGTCCTTCTGGGAGTCCATTCTCTTTGCATTGATTGGCAGTAATGGGGCGTCAAGCAGCCCATTTTTTTAATATTAAAGAATAGCTCGCTCGTTTGAGCAGGCTGGATGATCAGCTTGAGGCGTTTACCAGGGCTGTAAATTTGAAGCTCTTGCGTCCTGATCTAAATAAAGCTCTGATCTATTCAAACGGCAGTAAAGGTGAACGATCGCCATTTGATCCGGTGCTGATGTTTAAAATTATGGTGTTTCAGACATTGAACAATTTATCCGACGAGCAAAATGAATATCTGATCGACGACCATCTCTCCTTCATGCGTTTCCTTGGTCTGGTCGAGTGCCACGATATGGCTGTTTCGCGAGCATCTGAGACAAGCGGTTACTATTCTATTGATGGTTTTGTTCAATTGCTTTGACGCCACCCTGCGGAACACTGCTCATCTCCAGCAACGCTGAGAAGGCGGATATTCGAGCAGGACGGATTCCACAAGACTGGCAGAACAAACCGGCAAAGCTGTCCCACAAGGATCGTCATGCACGCTGGACGCTGAAGTTCACGAAAGCACAACGAGAGGATAACGGAACGATCCCGTCAACGGATCTCGTCATCCCATTCTTTGGCTATAAATCACACATTTCCATCGACCAAAAGTTCATGCTGATCTGTAAATGGAAGACAACAGATGCAGCCGCATTTTTTTATGATTTTGAGCACGAAAAAACCCGCTTTGATTATGCGGGTTTAGTTCGGCTTTTGTATTTTTAGTACGTGGTTGCGGGGACAGGATTTG